>OX326949.1:6060607-7260607 GCA_946800315.1 Misopates orontium
GATCCCACTTTAGATAATCGCATTAAGAGGTTACTTGGAATGTTGTGGAATTGAAGAGTGAATGAGGGGACAGACGGAATCCATGGGTACTCCCACGTTCTTAAAGGGGAGTTGATCGCCACACGGTAGCATGCTCCTCTTGTCACAATATCTATACCCTTCATAATTAATGATTCTCTAGAGAGGAGAACATGTTGTCGCTTTCTTTGTTTGTTCCAAGAACTCCTTATCGTTCATATCAATGTTTTAAAAACTGGACCGGTCATCAAACCGGTGGCCTTATTGGTTCACCGGTTTTACTGGTTGAACCGGTTTGACCACTCGTTGAATCGGTATAAATTGGGCCAGACAAGAGTTCGCACCCCGGTCGAACCATTTCGACTGGTCGGTCTGGTCCGGTTTTAAAAACATTGGTCCATATATTTAGTAGCCAATAACCGAGACCACAACTTTTCTTTCGGGTTTGCTGCGAGTTGCCATGAAAACTTTGACATGAGCGCTCTGTTTATATCTTTTGCTCGTCGTAGACCAAGAAATTAAATTCAGTGACTTTCCATTAGCTTTTCCTTACCACCAAAAGTTACTACAGCATGAATCAAGTTGTTTACAGGTTGATGTCGGCAGAAGAGCCGCGCTCATAGAATAGATAGGGGTAGCTTGTGCAACGGATTTTAGGAACACCAATTTTCCGGCTTGAGATAGTAGTCCAGATTTCCATGTTGAAATGCTGCTCTTGAGAGAATCAATTAGCTTCTGGCATGATTCCGCGTGTGTTTTAGTCGGAAGAAAGGAAGTCCCGAGTGGTTTATGTCATTGTTGCACTCTTTCAATTCCATGAGACAAAGCATCATATTCTTGAGGTGGGAGTCTACATTCGTGCTGAAATGAATCACTGATTTCTCCTTATTTGTGCGAAGACCTTTCCATTCTTTAAACAACTCAAGACACCGCATTACCGCTTTAGCTTCTTTCTCATTTGCCTTACAAAAAATTGTAAGGTCATCTGCATACATCAAATGATTAATCCACGATGCATTGCGTGCTATTTCAACACCTTTAAGGTTTCCTTCGTGTTCCTCTTTTGCATGTAACCTAGAGAAAACCTCAAAGTAAATGATAAATAGATAAGGAAAATAGGATCTTCTTGTCGAATGCCTCGAGAGGGCATGAATAAACCAAAAGGAGATCCATGGAGTAGGATTGAGAATGAAGCTCATGAAATACAAATCTGAATCCATTTTATAGACTTTTCAGCAAACCTAAGTTTACGGAGGATCAAAAAGTAAGGGCCATTTGATGTGGTCAAAGCTTTTGAGAGATCCATCTTAATTGCCATAAAGCCTTTTGCACCTTTCTTATGGTTAAGATAGTACATAAGTTCATGAGAAATGGCCGAGTTTTAGAGATGAGACGGTTCGAAACAAACGCAAGCTGGCAGGGGCTGATGACCTTTTCAAGTAGCGGTTTAAGTCTTTGTGCAAGACTTTTTGTAATGATTTTATAAGCCACGTTGCACAGACCTATTGGACAGAATTGCTCAACTTTGGATGCTTTCTCAGTCTTCGAAATTAAGGCTATGAATGTATGATTCAGAGATTTGAGCATTCTGCCTTGTGAGAAAAAATGGGTAGTTGCGGCGGAGAGGTCCTGACCAACCGTTTCCCAGAAAATTTTGTAAAATAGCGGAGGTAAACCATCATGTCTTGGAGATGAATTTGAATCCATTGTAGCAAGAGATTTTTGGATTTCTGTTGTTGTAGGAATGGTACAAAGGAGCTCATTTTCATCTGCTGAAATCACTTGCGGGAATAATTATCCAACTCAGTAGGGATTGCGTAATCTCCGTTGCTGTAGTTGGATTTAAAAAGAGACTCAAAATAAACAAGGAAGCTCTGACCAATATCATCCCACGTCAACAATGTCATGCCATCGCCAGGCTTAAGGAACTGGATTTGGTCGAACTTTTGCCTAAACGAGGTAGATAGGTGAAAGAATTTAGTGTTAGCATCTCCCGCCGAGAACCATTTTGTTCTTGATTTTTGTTCCCATAGGTTTGCCTCTTAGTGAAGGAGAAAGTCAAGATGGTGTTGGAGGGACTTGTCACAATTCATGTTGGAGGCTCAAGGAGTTGATGACTGGAGTGAATCAATTTGTTTCATAGTTTGAGAGATCTTAACTTGAATTCTACAAACATTGGTGTTATTCCAGTCCTTCAAATCCTTTTTCACCCTCCTAGTTTTTGTTACTAGGATCTGTTGCGCTGAGGCCGATACAAAAATACGTTATAATAACAAATAAGGGGGTGTCAACCTAATATCCCCTGTGGTTTCCAGAACCTGTACGAAACTCCCTTATTGTTTATAAATTGTCTAGAATCCCCTCGTTGTTTCATAAACTCTACATAAAATCTCCTCCCTTAAGTTTCATCTAACGACATTAGTTTTTTTATTAAGTGACTAAATTGCTCTTACTTCATTATTTATAAATATATGTTTTTAAATTTTTTTAAAAAAATTTTATGTTCAAAAAATTTAAAACATATTTTTTTTTTGATTTATAAGAGAAAATAAAACTAACTAACTAACTAACTATATATATATATATATATATATATATATATATATATATATATATATATATATATATATTATAATAAATAAATCAAAATAAGGATTGCGTGCAGGGTCTTTCAAACCACAAGGGGGTTTTATGTCAAAGTTCTAAAGGGAAAAATTGACTTTTTCAAGAAAAAAAAAACAAAAATCAAGCCTACTCTCACATAGAGCGAGTGTACACCACGCTCTAACCGAGTTGGACGTAAAGAGGATTCCGTGCAGGATTTCTGAAACCACAAAGGAGTTATGTCCAGGATTTTTCAAACAGCAAGAAGGTTCTAGACAATTGTCAAACCACAAGGAAACTCCGTATAGGTTTTCAAAACCACACGGGGGTTTTATGCATTTTCCTCAATAATAAGAGACATGCAATGATGTCCCTGATTATAAGTTTGAGCATCACATGCTTATGTTCGATCAGAACTTAAACAAATAACGCATTTGCTCAGGATATGTTTTAATCTATTTTGTATATAGACATTCCTTGAAACTTCATTCGCTCTTCTCTTGCTTCATTTGTCTCTCTGATGTAGGACAAGAACCCCCGAATATTGGTTATTTCCGGAGTAGCCAAAGACCCGCACGAAAACCGTCATATCTTTTGATCCAGTGCTCCGCTTTGGACCCATAAGATATCAAATCGAACGTCTTTCAGTTTCGTACCACCAAATGAGGAGTCAAACCCAAAATCCGAAGTTTAGGGAAGCCGAGAAGAATTCCAGATTTATGTCATTTTATTATATTATTTTTTCTTGTTTTTCCTATTTTGGTTAAGACTTTCATTATATTTTGGTTAGGACCCTTTTTACTTATTTTCTTATTTCAAATTAGAGTTTCTTAGAGACTATAAATACATTGTATATTGTTATTTTTCAGCCTCTTTTGATCATTATTAATAAAAAAGGAATTTTATTCCAATTTCTGGTGGATCCCAGTTTATTCCTTGTGGATTCCAGTATTTTTCCATCGATTACACGTTGGTGCGTAGATCGCACGTTTCCATTCTGCGTCACTCTCCTTTATATCGACTCTATGTTGCATGTTGCTTCTTCAAATTTCATTCCCTTTCAAACATTAAACTGTTACAATAATTAATCTTTTTTTTCTTTTTCTTCGTTAATTTTTATTCTTTACATAGTATAATTGACTATTTTATTCTTATTGTTCATATAATCATTTGTATACAAATTATGTTACGCTGTTACTATTATTTTTGCCATTTTTATTATAGTTTCATTTATATCTTTTAGTTGTTGATAATTTTTTTTGTATTAATGTTATTTGTATATATCTTGTGTATTGGAACACCTTTACAAGTTTACTATTAAAGAAATTGTGTTATAATTACTAGTACTCAAATTAACCTATTGTTCATATTTGTCATTTTTATAATTTAATTTTTGTCATAATAACATACTTATTATTCTTTTTAGTTTTTCCAGCTTTAGCTTTCAACGAAACTGCGTTAACGCTTCTATATGTTGCTTGTGGATAGTTTCTTTTATTTTCTTTCCATAATATTAATGATACTTGTGCCGCTCTTGAAATATATTTTCCATAATTTTCTTAAATCACATCAGCCACAAATTTGTTGGCGCTATTATATGAAGTGTTTTAGTGACAAGTATCATTAGGAAAAATTATTTTATGCAACCAACGGTCAAGATAATAGTAATTTACTCAAAAATAGGCAGCAACCACCCCATAATCACATCCCAACCGAGCATTTACACTAATAACCGACTTGATGTGCCACCTCATAGTGCAACTGTTGCTGATGTTTTTTACGCACAACATATACAGTGTCACAAATAATTCTTACTAGTGCGTTAATTATGCTTTATATAAACACGCATCTCCATTTCTTTTTCCTTGTATTGTTTTGTGTTATCTATATACATATATGTACATACGGACAAACAGTACCTCACATAAATACATACATATATATATATATATATATATATATATATATATATATATATATAATCTACCATGTACTTATTGTAACTCTTTTTACTATTTAATTTACTTTTTGTCGCATATGACAACTATTTAAATTACTTCTTATTAAAAAATATTTCGTTTTTGCAAATTGCCTTTATTTATTTGGACTTTGCTTTCATCCACTGTAAATTAACTATTTTTCCATGGTCTTTAAACATTATTTTTATTATAATATGCCACAATGGTGGTCTTATTTCCTGAATCTGCAACGGATGATCGCCAATACCACTCTTTAGTGAGAGCTCTTTGTAAGTGTTCCTCTATAATGGTATGTTAAGAATTTGAGCAGCATATGTTGGAATTTTAGTGACGTCTGTCTGTTTTATTTTAATGACAGTCGTCTATAGACACCCAATTAATAGACAATAATTCTCACAAAGTGTGTATAACGAATATCATGGTCTTGCAGACAGGCCATTCTTAATCATAAGATTACTTGTTTGAGTTTGCTGAACTATAGAGGGTTAATCCTTGTTCATATACACGAACTTTTGGATCATTCAAACATGCTCTTACTTTTGAAGTCCGTGCACCAACTTCAAAGAAAATATAACAGAAGCAAGTGAAGAGAGTTACATAAAGGTATTTGATCTAAAATAAGGAAAACACTTGTGAAGTATGATTGAATTTCTGCAAATGCTCGTCATGCACATAAACTTACGCCACTGGGATATTAAGGTGATGCTGAGGATCAGGCCCTCCAGGACTGTACCTGGCCTCGTGTCGTCCATCTAATCCCGAGTCACCTTCGTTATCTTTCTCAAGTAATATCTTTCTAATCAGAAACATCTCTTGGAGAGATTCAGTTGTGCTCGTCCTCTCTCGAAAGAACTCGTGAGGCCTTGCTTCGAATTTCACGAGCATTGTGAAAAACAATATGAATATCAAGAACAGTTTGCCGCTACACATTTATTTAGTTTAGTTTTGGATGGAAAATCATTGATCAATAGCACATGCATATATATAGGCGTCCTCCAATAGCTCATACCTCAAAAAGATGCATTTGTTTATATCCTCTTTTTGTTTTGACAATTTCTTTTCATTATGAGAAAATAAAAAAATACAGCCAATGCGTGAGAGTTTATGAGCTGTCTATCACAAAAAAAATGAACCGAGACATCTTACCTAGTACATCACAAATTATAAAGATTCTTTGAGCGATGGAATCTTAGTTGTTAATTCCGTTAAAGGTGTATGTCTAGTCAGCTAGCGGCGTTTGGCCTTGTTAACCATTTGTGGTATTGAGAAGCTCAAAGGGTACTAACCTTAAGATGGATCGTGCTCTTCATTTTCTCCTGTTAACATCGAAGAGTCGCATATTTAATGATACTTTTTTTTGTTCTCTGAAATCATTTGCTATATCCTAGATATGAAACTGCGCTCAGATTTAAAATTCTCAAATTGACAAAGGATTAACATTTATGCTTGGAGTAGGCCAAGGCAGCTAAGGAGTACGGGGACCTTTTCAAGCCATTTAACTTTTTCCTGTTTAGTCAGTTTGAACCAATTACGGGTTAAGGCTTTTATATCGTGTGGAACATGATAAGCAACCATGACAAATGCTGGTTCGGCACTTATAAAGCATATGGTCATTTAATAAGATCGCAAGCAAATGGAGTAATATTTAAAACTTTCAAAATGACAATTGATCTATCGACTCCTTATCTCTACACTAAGGATCCAGATTAGTAAACCTTTCTTTCCAATCCAATTTTCTGCAATGAACTCCTCGTAATGGAATGCCATAAATCCCGAAGCCTTAGTGCATGAATTGAGGTGGATCACTACCAAAGATGGAACCTACCAATGGATCTATAAACCAAGTACTCTAAATCAAAGCTCATCCCTTTAACCTAACTAGAGGTTTTATTAAGGTAATTTAGGCGATTTAAAATTTATTATTAGCTAGGTCTGTTTAGTGTGACAATTTGGTTTCGTATTTATGGATTTACTAAATCTAATATAGATCTATCAGTTTGGATCATCAATGGAAGAATGGAGGATTGAATCTTGGATCAATTGGTTCCATCTTTGGTAGATGTCAACCTCATATCCATGTCAATATCACACAAATTGAGATAGATTTTGAAACTAGCTTATTAAAAAATATAGGGGTTAGTTTATAAATGGGTTTAGTAAACTTATCAATTCGTTAATAAAACAATTAATTCTTTGTTACTTAAAAAGTTATTTGGATTATTGAGAGCATCGCATCATAGGATGGGTGCAATTAAAACTTTTAACAATTCACGGGATATTACTCCTTGCTGTAATTTCAGAATAAGTCAAGGGTGGCGTGTCCAGGTCAAAATGGGTAGGGGTCTCTTCACCTTCTTCTTTTCAAATTTTCCAGCAGATTGGAAAGCATCAGATTTGTGGCAAATATTTCAGAGATATAGTAAAGTGGGTGATGTGTTTATTCCCAACAAGAAAACTAGAAGTGGATTGTGTTTCGGTTTCCTCAGATTATGGACTGATGGAAACCTTAAGGATGTGGAAAGATAACATTTGGATCGGTCACATGAAGATGAAGGTGAACATCGCTAAATATGGCAGAGATTCTGACGTCTCGGATATTAGGCCAGTTATTAAACCCAATGGTTGGGTACCAAAAAAAGTGGAGGTGAACCAGATTCTGATATGTGGAAGGGGCTTGAATTTAGGGTTGCAGATGGATTTGTTAAAGAACTCATACGTGGGCTACTTGAAAAACATTGAAGATAAAGAGCTCATTGTCAGCAAACTTGGTGAACAAGGGATCCACTCAGTGGAGGTTATACCTATGGACGATAATAATCGTCCTTCTTCGGCCTCAAGAAGCACAATCTTGTTTTATGAATCAAGAGGATTGCTGGGGTTCTCTCTTCTCAGCGCTAAAGCCGTGGTCCGTTGAGGAACTTTCCAGGAAGCAAACTGTTTGGATCCAATGTCAGGGTATGCATGGAGAGAGGAGATTTCTTGCAGTTTCGGAGAGATGGTGAAAAATGGATGATGACACCAGATTAAGGAAACGTTTACACTCAACAAGAATTCTTGTTGTCACGACAACTCCGGCGTGGATTAACACATTAGTGCGGATTAGGATTAATAACAAGTTCTTTGGCATTCGTCTTATGGAGGAAATGCCACACAACCAGATTCTTTGTGCTTGCAAAGATAAATCTCACACTTTGAAAAATTGGGTTGAAGACCCGTCTGAATTTGATTCTCATAACTCAGAGTTCGCCGGAGAAGATGACTGGTTCTCGGAAAAGAAAAGCAATTAATGAATGGGCTGCTCGATGGCACAAGAATCTAACAGAGAAACTAATTTGAATTTTAAGGAGTCAATCGCAATGGATAAGACATTGGGCCTCCTCAATGTTGAGTGTCTTGGTTCAGGCAATGTTCAAGAGGGAAAAATTTCGAAGGCTCACGCTGAAGAGTGAATAACGGCCCATTAAGTGGAGTGGAGAAGCAACCTTTTGGGCCAGATGAGCAGGCAAACAATCTGGTGGTCCCAAGCAAAATACATGAAACTCGGGATCTACCTAGGCCTTTGGTTGGGCCCAATGTTGAAGTTTGTATGAATACCAACACTAAGGAGGTGGGATGTGGGCCTGCTTTATATCAAAACAGTGAGAAGAGTCCAGAAGTGAATTCAAATCTTTTAGGACAACTCGAGAACTCTATTCCCCAAGTCCAGAGTGTCATCGAGTCTGGTAAGAAAGCAAAGAATCTGGGTAAGAATGAAGCAAGTTTAGAGAGTCATAATCCTAACTCTTCGACGAAGATGATCCAAAGTGAAGATGATTCTCTTCTCTGCAGAACCCGGGGAAAGAAGTGTTCTAAAGACATGGAATCTGCTGAAGAGGCGTCGAGGGGCGAAGGCAGAAAACAAAAGCGGGGAACTAGGAACACAAAAATGTGCTACCTAACAGATGTTGAAAGTAGATGCAGGAAGGCCGAAACAAAATCAAACAAAAAGCTTATTCAACAGTGCCCTCAAGATGAAAGTAACTCCAATCCATGCAATTCTGTTAGCGATAAAGAAATCAGCAATATGAATAGAATATTGCAAAACAAGAAACTCGAGTGGGAGGCGAAAGAGATATGGGATTATGGTAAAAGAATAAGGCTAATAGGAAGAGGGAATGAAGCTGAAATCTTGGAAAGGCTGGTGGAAATGGGGATGAGAAATGAACATGTTAGACTTGAGAATGACGGTGGTAAGTCAGATGGGAAAAATATTGTCGAGTAATGAAGATTTTATCGTGGAATATCAGAGGATTGGGTAGCAGAGTGAAAATCATGGGGATTAGAAAAATTGTTAAATCTCAAGGGGCGGATGTAGTTTGTTTACAGGAAACTAAGAAGGAGTGTATAACAAAAAATCTCTGTTACGCTATTTGGGGGGAGAGGACTGTGAATGGCGTTTTGTGAGTTCCAACGGCAGATCAGGGGGTCTTCTAACTTTGTGGAGAAAAGGTATTTTTCTTTTCTCGGATTCAACTGAAGGAGATGGATTCCTTATGATTTCAAGGGTGGCGAAACATAACAATGCGAGTTGTCACATTGTTAATGTGTATGCTCCTTGTGTAAACTCTGAAAAAAATGAGCTTTGGAATACCTTGATAAGAATCAAACAACAAAGTAATTCAGGGGCCTGGTGCGTAGTCGGTGATTTCAACGCTGTCTTGGAGTTCCAGGAACGCAAAGGCAGAGAATCAACAACTTCCCAAAGAGAAATTGATGACTTTAGAGATTTTATTAATTCTATGGATCTCAACGATACTCCGCTGATTGGAAGAAGGTTTACTTGGATCCATAAGAATGGTTCATCAATGAGTAGAATTGATAGAGTTTTATTGTCTCAGGAATGGTACGTGTACTGGCCAAACTCAACGCAATGGGGTCTTAAGAGGACAATCTCAGATCACTGTCAAATTATGTTGAAAAATGTTGAGAAAGATTGGGGACCCAAACCTTTTAGGGTGTTTGACTGTTGGCTTGAAAATAAGGAGTATGAGCCATTCATTAAAAACAAGTGGAGTAGCTACAATATTGAAGGGTGGGGTGCGTATGTAATTAAAGAGAAACTCAAAATGATGAAAGCTGATCTTAAATTGTAGAACAGAGATGGTTGTGGAGAAGCAGAGAAGCGAATTAATTCTTTGAAAAAACAGTTGCATGATCTAGACTTGAAGAATGAGCTTTCGGGTTTGTCTATTGAAGAATCTAATACTAGGATTGATTGTATCAGTGAGTTGTGGCAATCACTTAAAACGACGGAGAGTATTTTGGTTCGAAAGTCGCGGTCCAAGTGGTTCAAAGAAGAGGATGCAAACTCGGCTTTTTTTCATCGAAACATTAATTCCAGGACAAGTGTGAACACCATCCACGGTGTCAAAATTGGAAATATTTGGGTGGATAATGTTTCTGATGTTAAGAGTGAAGCAAGAAACTATTTTTTAAAAATCTTTTTTCTGAAGATCATTGGATGCGGCCTTCGTTTGGTGATATTGAATTTAAGAAGATCTCGTGTCAGGAAAGGGAAAAGCTAACTGCCCCATTCTCCAAAGAAGAAGTTAAAGGAGTCATTTGGAGCTGTAACGGAAGTAAAAGCCTCGGTCCGGACGGGATTAACTTCAATTTTCTGAAGAAATTTTGGGAGGTTATTAAATCAGACTTTTTGAGATTTCTTACAGAATTTCAACAGAATGGATGTCTGGTGAGAGGGATGAATCATTCATTTATTTGCTTGATTCCGAAAAAGGAGAACCTGGAACTACCTAGCGACTTTCGTCCGATATCTCTTATTGGATGCTTGTATCAAGTGCTTGCTAAGTTATTAGCAAAGCGACTCAGTAAGGTCATGCAATCAATAATTTCTGAGGAACAATCGGCATTTATTGGTGAACGTCATATAATCGAAAGCATTGTTACTACCAATGAAATTGTGGACGAGTTAAGGAGAAATAAAAAAGAAGGAATCATCTTGAAAGTTGATTTTGAAAAGGCTTATGACCACGTGTGCTGGGAGTTTTTAGATCATATAATGGAAAAGATGGGATTCAACGTTAAATGGAGGAATTGGATCAAAGCCTGTAACTGAACTGCCACAGCATCAGTTTTGATCAACGGAAGCCCCACAGAAGAGTTCTCGCTTCAACGAGGACTTAGGCAGGGCAATCCTCTTGCGCCATTCCTTTTTCTCATTGTGGCGGAGGGGCTCGACATGCTAATTAGGAAATCAAGAGAGTTGGGGATGTTTCGGGGGATTAAAATTGGATATTTGCAACTTGAAATTACCCATCTCCAGTTTGCTGACGATACGGTTTTATTTTGCGAACCTACTGATCAAAATTTAAGAGCTATTAAATCCTTGCTTTTTCTATTTGAACTTATTTCGGGACTGAAGATTAATTACTCCAAGAGCTTCCTCTTCGGTATCAATACTTCAAGTCAGATTCTAGAAAATTACGTTGAGAACCTGGGATGTAGAATAGGAGAGTTCCCATTCAGATATCTTGGTGTGCCGATCGGAGCTAACCCGAGAAGGTTTTCCACTTGGCTTCCAATTATTGAAGCAATGAAGAAGAAATTATTGGGGTGGAAGAATAAATCATTGTCATTCGGAGGGAGAATTATCTTGCTTAAGCGGTACTCACTGGCTTACCCATTTTCTTCTTTTCAGTTTTTAAAGCTCTGAAGAAGGTCATTAGAGCTTTAATCAAAATTTAGAGGGAGTTTTTGTGGGGGGAACTGATGAAGCAATAAAAGTGTCATGGATTAAGTGAGATATGATCTGCAAAAATAAAGAAGAGGGTGGTCTTAGCATACATAATTTGAAGCTCTTCAATCTGGCATTATCGGGAAAATGGGTCTGGAAGCTTATTATTAATGAAGACGGGTTGTGGAGGAAGGTCTTGACAGCAAGGTATGGAAATTTTGACTGGGATCGTCGAAATAGCAACGGATCCCTGCGAAGGAGTACTTCCTCTATTTGGTGGAAAGATATCCATAGTATTTACCACTTAGAGGAACATAGAGACTGGTTCACTGATGGCATTCAAAAGAGTGTTGGTAATGGAGCAAACACTAAGTTCTTGACACATACGTGGCTTGGCTCTCAAAAGCTTCAAGTGAGATTCAATCGACTTTTACAAATTGTAAGAGATAAGGAAGCTAAAATTGCCGAGGTTGGGTACTGGAGTAACGCGATGTGGATCTGGGATTTTAGTTGGAGAAGGTCCCTTTTTGAATTGGAAAAAGATCTCCTTGATTCTTTGTTACTGGAATTGAACACGGTTCATCTGAGCGCCGATCTCAAAGACCAATGGAAGTGGAAGTATGATGCAACAGGGAGGTACTCTGTTGCTACAGCTTATCAAGCTTTGAGCAAAAATCACCAAATGGAAGTTGAATCTGTCTTTAAAGATCTATGGGCATCCTCGGCACCTTTAAAGATGTTGTCTTTTAGTTGGAGAATTTTCCACAATCGGGTCCCTACTAGAATTAATTTAGCTAAAAGACGTATTTTGAATGATGGAGATAATCTTGCTTGTGGCTTTTGCAACCTTTGTCCAGAGAGTATTGAGCATCTCTTTTTCGAATGTGAAGTGTCTCACAGAATATGGATGGAGGTCTATAGGTGGGTTGGTATTTTGACGGTGTTCTCAAGCAACTCGAAAGAGCATTTCCAGCAGCATTCATCAGTCCTACCAAAGATTAAAGGAAGCAAAACATGGAAAGGAATTTGGTGTTGGGTAATTTGGTGTATCTGGGATGCAAGAAACAGGAGAATCTTTAATAATGCAGATATAAACTTATCAACCATTGTGGAAATTATCAAAGTCAAAGCGTGGTCATGGGCGAAGGCTAAAATAGTCAGCTACCCTTTTTCATTTAACGACTGGGTCTTATCACCGTTGGACTCTTTTGTTTAGGTGGTGTTTCGTTTTGGCATCTTGTATTTTGTAATCAGGTGGAGTACCCCTTGTACACATTTCCTCTAATAAATTTTCTTGTCTTATCAAAAAAAAGATCTATCAGTTTGGATCATCAATGGAAGAATGGAGGATTGGATCTTGGATCAATTGGTTCCATCTTTGGTAGATGTCAACCTCATATCCATGTGAATATCACACAAATTGAGATAGATTTTGAAACTAGCTTATTAAAAAATATAGGGGTTAGTTTATAAATGGGTTTAGTAAACTTATCGATTCGTTAATAAAACAATTAATTCTATGTTACTTAAAAAGTTATTTGGATTATTGAGAGCATCGCATCATAGGATGGGTGCAATTAAAACTTTTAACAATTCACGGGATATTACTCCTAGTCCTGTTTGATTGCCTAATGGTGGAAAATTGATGGTAAGAAAGAAAGGAACAGTGAGATTGCAAAAATTGCGCTTGAAGGATGTTCTATATGTTGCAGATTTAAATTATAGTTTAATCTCTGTCACAATTAACTCGTTACAAGTCTTATATTTTTTCGTTTATTGATCGACTATGTGTTGTACAGGACCGCACCACGAGGATGCTGATTGGAGCAGGTGAAGAGCTTGACGGGTTGTATGTTATGAAAGAAGAGTTGATGGCTCATGTGCACAGTTTGACCTGTGGTGTCAGCCACTCATAATTATGGCATCGGCGAACGGAACATCCTTCTATGCACATGGTAGATTTTCTTTCCCATACAAATAAGAGTATTGATGTTAGTAAAATTCTGGAACAACATTGCGATGTATGTTTTAGAGCTAAACAGACTCGCGTTCCTTTTGCTTCTAGTGGGAATAAAGCTTCAACAATTTTTATTTAGTACATTGTGATTTATGTGGTGCATATTGTTGAAACTTTAGTTTACTATAAGAATACAAGGCAATGGTGTCAAAAAGTTTACTCACCGTTGCTATATTTTCAGTGAGCATTGATCAATGGCTACAGAAAATTTTGTTACCAGCTTTTGTAACTATTGGCCTCGTAGGCATAAAGTTATGTCAGCAATGGCTACAAATTAATTAGTCACCAACAATGGTGTCAGGAAAATACTCACCATATAGTGTCAAAATAATCTGTAGCCATGAGGTGGGGTCAAATGCATTTGTAGCCATACAATTAGAATAAAAGAAAATCAAAAATTTAAAAAAAGGGTGGCGTCCGATTTTTTGGACGCCACGCCTTTTTTCTTTTTTCTTTTTTTTTTTAAATCGTGGTGTCAGAATAATCCGACACCACGATTGTACCGCGGTGAGTGAATAATCACTTACCACGGTTTTTAATTTTATTTTAAAAAAATATCGTGGTGAGTGAATAATCACTCACCATGGTTATTAAATTTTTTTTAAAAACAAAACTGTGGTGAGTGATTATTCACTCACCACGGTTTCCAAAAATTTTTTAAAAAAAATTGGTGGCGGATTTACCGCCACTTTTTAGCCAAAATTTCAATTTTCTCAATTTGGTGGGCTTTTTCCCTTCATTTATTATATATACATATATAATTAATAATATACCAACACACACAAATATATATATATATATATAAACATGATATATATAGTATATATATATATATATATATATATATATACTTATATATATGTATAAAAATATACTTATATATATACATATGTTATGTAGTGTGTAAAATATATCTATATATACATATATTATATAAACACCCAACAATACATAACTAATATAACACCAAAAAAAAAAAGAGTGATAGATGAGAGGATTTTTTCGGATTTTAGAGTGAGATTTTCATATTTTTTGAGGGAGAGGAGATGATTTTCGGATTTTTTGAGGGAGAGGGGAGGATTTTCGGATTTTTTTAGGGGGAGGGGAGGATTTTCGGATTTTTTGAGAGGAGGGGATGAAGAGATGAAGTTTGTGAAAATGGGGTATATTTATAGATATATGAAGTTGTGGTGACAGATTTTTTTGACACCATTGCTATACAAGGATTGTGCCCTCAATGGTGTCAAAAAAATCTGACACCATTGATATCACATGGATTGTGCTTTTGTGGTGTCAAAAAAATCAGTCACCATGTGTCAACATGATGACTGATTTTTTTGACACCACAAACTTTAGATCAATGGTGAGTGATTTCTTGACCCCAACACCTTTATTAAAATTGTCCTAATTACAACTAATTATAGAATGAGTACACATATATAATCATGTTTCACCTAGCTAGCTAAACTTAATTACAAATTAATTTTAATCAAATTACTATGAATTAGATAATTTTATTACTAACTGTCCAATAATTATCATAAAAGTGGTAATTACTTATATAATAATGAGGCATTTTTTAAGCTACAAATCTAATTTTCTATGTTATCCTAAATTTGAGTTTTATCCTAAATTCCATAATATTGCTTAACTTTTCCTATTTTTTAAAACAAAATTCCAACACTTTTACTAAAACTATCCTAATTGAAATGAAATTCTCCTAATTATTACTAATTATAGAATGACTACACATATAGAATCATGATTTACCTGCCTAACTTAATTACTAATTAATTTTACTCAAATTACTATGAAATCTATAGTTTAATTACTAATTATACAATAATAGTGATCAAAGTGTTAATTACTAATGTAAGCATGTCATTAATTTAACTAAAAATTTAATTTTGATATTTTATGCTATATTAATATTTTTTCTTAAATTCCATAATATTTCTTTACTTTTCCTAATTTTTATAACAAAATTCTATCACTTTTACTTAAATTATCCTAATTAAAGTGAAATTCTCCTAATTACTACTAATTATGAAATGAGTACACATAATGTGGTCCCAATTACACTTTAATCATCTAATAACAAATAATTAAGACATGCTTGCATGCTTAACATTCTAACTAACACTAATAATTGCATAAACAAATATGAAATGCTAGATATTAATAAAAATAAAAAACAAGCTAATATCTAATAAATCCTATATTTTGCTAACAATACTCATAAACACAAAAATATCAACATATAAAATGCATACTAACTAATTATAAGAATAAATAGAAAAAATGAAGAAATCTAAAACATAAATTCAACCATAGAAAATCGATTGTTTTTGAATAATAGTGTTCTCCAAACATTATACAAGAACATACCTTAGTTAATTGTTGAATTTGCAGGGGATTTTAAAAAAATATTAGGGTTTTGTGTACGGCCGAGCTTGGAGAAGGTGATGAAGAAGAAAATGGGGGGAAAAGAAAGAAAAGGAGGAAAATAAGGGAAAAAAATAAAAATAAAAATGAAAAATTCGTCCGGGCCCATTTTGTGGACCATATCATCCCACATGGCATGATCTGGTCCAAGCAGACAACTGAAACAAAAAAAAAAAAAAAAAAAAAAGAAAAAAGAAAAGAAAAGCATGTCGGGCGTCCGAGCAATCGGACACCATGACAACTGTTTACTTTTTTAAAAAAAAAATTTGTTTTGAATGTTACCGTTTGATTCAAATTTGAATCAAACGGTAATTTTCTTTTTTTTTTAATTTGTTAAATGTTGCGATTTTCTTTAAATTTTTTTTATTTTTTAATCAATTGTTACCGTTTTCTTTTTTAATTGGTAATTCTCTTTTTTTTTTATTTGTAATAAATTACAGTTTGATTTCTTATTTTTTTTATTTTTAATTGTTACCGTATTTATTTGTAATTGTTACCGTGCTAATTTTTTTCGTTTTTTTTAATTGTTACTTTGAAATTTATAGTTTAATTACTAATTATACAATAATTGTCATCAAAGTGTTAATTACTAATGTAATCATGCCATTTAATTAAACTACAAATTTAATTTTCCTATGTTATGCTAAATTTTAGTTTTATCCTAAATTCCATAATATTTCTCAACTTTTCTTAATTTTTATAACAAAATCCAACACTTTAACCAAAACTATCCTAATTAAAAAGAAATTCTCTAATTACTACTAATTATAGAATGAGTACACATATATAGTCATGATTTACCTAGCTAAACTTAATTACTAATTAATTTTAATCCAATTACTATGAATTTAAAAATTTAATTACTGATTATACAAAAAATTTCATAAAAGTGTTAATTACTAATATAATCTAGAGAAGGAAAAGAAGAAAAAAAAAATCTAATGGAAGCATGGCATCCGATTTTTCTGATGCCTGCCATGGTTTCAGATTTTTCTGACACCACGTGGCATCCGAAAAATCGGATGCCATAGCCAATTTTTTTTCCTTTAATTAAAGCATGGCATCCGATTTTTCGGATGCCTTCCATGGTATCAGATTTTTCTTACACCACGTGGCATCCGAAAAATGGGATTCCATCGCCTATTTTTCATTTATTTTTTGTTTTTTTGTTTTATTAAATCTAACGGTCCAGATCATGCATTTTTGCATGATCCGGACCGTTAAATCATGGTGTCAAATAATTTTGACACCACGATTTAAATAAATGGGATCAAATTATTCTGACACCATTTATTTTGCATGGCTACAAATTATTTTATCACCATTGTATCCAATGGTGACTGATTATTTTCACCCCATGCTTGGTGAGTGATTACTTTCTCACCATTGCTGGCTACAAATTTTTTGGACTCCATTGATTTAAATTCAGTTGCTACATGGCTACAGATTTTAATCACTCACCATATTTTTGACACCATTGCCTTGTATTCTTGTAGTAAAATATTTTCTTACTGTTGTAGATGATTTGTCTGGTACTGTTTAGGTGTATTTATTGAAAGAAAAACACGAGGTTCCTCATGTTTTAAATAATTTTTTGGCGATGACTGAGCGACAGTTTAATATATAAGTGAAAACTTTGCGTAGTGATAGCTCTAAAGAATTTACTTATCTCACTAGTTTTTTGCTAGAAAATGGGACTTTATATCAAACGTCTATGGTTGATACCCCTCAACAAAATGGGCGAGTCGAGCAAAAGCACAAACATATTTTTAATGTGGGAAGGGCTTTGAGATTTCAAGCTCATTTACCTATTGAGTTTTGGGGCGAGTGCATTATAACGGCGAGATATCTAATAAATAGCATGCCCTCATATATTTTGCAAGGCAAAACACCATATGAAATATTATTTGGCAGCCCTCCATTGATTGATCATATTTGAATTTTTTGTTGTCTTTGTTATGCAAAAAGTTTAAATTGGGACAAGAATAAATTTCCGAGTCGGAGTTGCAGGACTGTTTTTCTTTGGGTATCCTTATAGTGAAAAAGGTTGGCGTTTGTATGGTCTCAATTCCCATTCGGTTTGAATCTTAGAACGTGGTTTATCTCGAGAAAAGGTTTCTCTTTGCTTCGGGATCCAATATTCGTGAGGCTGAACCTGCCAACTTGCCTCCGAAAACTGATGGGGTTGATTCGGTTGAAGCGGAGGTTCAGCCCGAGCCTCAACCACAAGCCTCTACCTGCAATGATAGCACAAAGCAGGTTGCATCAGACCCAATTCATGAGCAGCCTGTTTCCATGACACACACACAAACTTTGGTCAAAAATGAGAAGTTGGGAAGGGGACAGAGGCAGAAAATTCCTTCAATTTGCCTTCATGAATATATCACACATAGAGCTCGCATCGGCTCTTCTTCCAATCACCAAGCTCTTAAAGCATCCTCAGGACTCGTAACCCGATATCTACTTTTCTCACTTTTAATAAATTTTCTCCTTTGCATCGTCGTTTCTTGGACATTGTCTCAACAGGTGTAGATCCCTCTAGCTTTAAAGAAGCTATGCGCCACGAGTGTTAGCGTGCCGCCATGAACAAGGAGATTCAGGGGTTGGAAAATAGTGGCACGTGGAAAGTGACCACTTTGTCGCATGGAAAGATAGCACCAGCAAATGGGTGTACAAAATAAAGTACAATGCTGATGGTTCGCTTGAGCAACATAAGGCTCGCTTGGTGGTATTCAACAATCATCAGGTGGAAGGTATTGATTATACAGAGACTTTTGCTGCTACAACCAAAATGGTCAATGTTCGTACATTTTTTGTTGTGGTAAAGCAATGAGAGTTGCATCAGATGGATGTTCATAATGCTTTCTTGCATGACCACATTGATGAGGAGGTGTACATGAGATTTTCGCCGGGTGTTGTTTCTCCAGGAGTGGGTCAAGTTTGTCACTTACAAAAAATCCCTTTATGGACTTCGTCAAAACCCTAGATGCTAATCCGCAAAGCTTGGACATGCACTCACCCAGTATGGTTTCACTTAGTCGATTTCCGACTACTCTTTATCTACTCATTTTTAATCAAGGGTGCATCTTATAGTTCTCATATATGTTGACGATTTGGTTGGTGGTGGTGATGATGACGATGTTATTCAACATTTTTAAAACTAATCTGTGTTCATGTTTCCCTATGAAAGATTTTAAAAAGCAAGCAGTTTTTGGGCCTTGAGGTTGGTGGGGCTGCTGTAGGAATTTTTCTTAGTCAGCAGAAATATGCCTTAGATATTATTTCCGAGTTTGAAATGTTAGGCGATGAGTCTAAGATATGCACTTTTGCACACTCATTAACTTTTTTTATTGCTTTGTTCTTATGTGTTTCCGAATCTTTTAATCTTAATTTCTATGTTTTTTGCGTTTAGAGTCCAGTTGGGAAAAGAAGCAAAAAGGAACAAAAATAGCACCGATTTGTAGAATTTACTGAGAACTTAATTGAATGAATAACGGATTTTCCTATACACTGTTTGAAAGACATGGATGTATAATTTCTAATGCAAGAAGCGAATCACAATTCTGACATCTATGGAAGAAGTTATAACCCAAATGGTGAAGACGCGCAAAGGTGAAAAGCTGTTGTTGGACGCGTAAAATGAAACTTTTATGCTAAGTACGGAAATCATAACCTCAGAACCTAAAGAATTTGTAAACATCAATGTTATAGAAGATGAAGTAGAAGTTTGACGCAACAAACGGAAATGAAATCGGAAGTCCTTAACAAACGATATAAAGAATATGGTGAACTGTCGCTGCACAACATTTCTATGCGATTGCTATGCGAGCGCATTCTGCTCTCGGAAGTCATGCAAAAAATCCAGAATGTCACCCTAATTTTATAGCCTCTGCTAAGCGATCATTTGCAACTTTTATGCAATCACTTATGCTCGAAAAAGTGAAATTTCGGCTGAATTAATTTCCTAATCAAACATAAAGTCTCCCTAACACTTCCAACTATAAATACAAGGCATTGGGGGAACAATATGTAGACTTTATCATACTTAGAAGCTCTTTAGATTAGGGTTTCATACTTTCTTTATTTATTATGTTCTAATTAGTTTTTGTATGATTAAGATGTAGCCTAATTACTCTTTGTTGAACTCTGGATTTATAATTGATTGATTTTTTGAGTATTTAGTTTATTTAGATATCTTGTTCTTAATGTTTTATATGCATCCTGAACACGTGATTGATTAGATGAACTGTGATAGACTCGACAGAAGAAATTATAAGTTTATATCCCATAAGATATATTAACATTGCATTCATGTTGTGTGATTGACAACCCGATGCATGATGTAGTGATGCTTTTTGAACGTAATGGGGATAAATGTATCTAGATGAACAGAGTTCTCAATGTACCATTCTAACGGATAGACATGAAAGGATACGTGAACTACTACCTATCATAATTAGAAGTGTTTACCTGCATTCAGTTAATATATTCTCGTAAAATCAATCAGATAGCAATCGATGTCAACTATAGATGATTATGGTAAAACCCGAAATTTTTGGTTTATAATGTTATTGTTTCCTATTGGTTATTGCTTTATTTATTTCTTGTTTTATTAGTTATTAATTGAAATTCCGAAACACCCATTTTTGTTATTTAATTTAATTAAATAGAGTAAAAGTAGTTTGCATCAATAATTCATTGTTAGATTGTCCTCGTGTGATCGATATTTGGGGTCGTAATTTACAACTCTTTATTACTTGTGACCCATACACTTGCGATGAAATATCACTGTATAGTTTCGGACGATCATTAGGCGCTAAACCGGTTGGCACTCTATTGAGCAAAATTAGCGCTTAGCTCTCGCCAAGGGTTCAGATTTGCTCTCTCTTGAGCGGTGTCGGTGAATCGTTGGCTATCTTATTTATATGACAATTACTAGACCCAAGTTGACATATTATGCTTTTAGCACAATTCCTGCAAAAGCAGAAGGAGACGCATTAGGACGCTGCTTTGCGCGTAGTTTGCTATTTAAAGCTTAATCCGCGTCAGGGAATTCTTCTCAAGTCCTCTTTAGTCTTATCTCTCAAAGCATATTATGACGCGGATTGAGCAAGTTGTCCTTTAACTCGTCGGTGTTTGACATCTTATTTTATTTTTTATGGCGATTCACCTATTTCTTGAAAGACCAAGAAGCAACAGACTGTCTTTGTTCCTCTTTCGAATCCAAGTATTGATCTCTTGCCTCTACCACATGTGAGTTTGAAGTGGTTGCAAAGTTTGCTGCGTACTGTGAAGATTAATTGCTCAACTCCTATTCCTGTCTATGGTGAGAGTCAATCGCCTTTACATATTGCTCAAAATCATGTGATGCATGAGCGCATCAAACATATTAAGGTAGATTGTCATTTGGTTCGCGATGAGGTTCGATGCGTGGTCTCATTCTACTTTCTTATATTTAGACGATGCATCAACTAGCTGACATTCTTACAAAAGCTCTCGATCGCAAACAGTTTGCCATGTTACTTGTCAAGTTGGGCATTTCGAACCTCCGTGCTCCAACTTGAGGTATTAACGTATATATTAGAGAATATATTATTTCCTAATTAGTTTTGGATATGTATGGCTAGAGTTTGTATAAAGTAAGGTGGACACATATTAGGGTAATTTTTTTCATATATATACTTCCTCACAAGAATATTTACACGATTTTAATGATTAAATCAATTCTTATTCTAATTTAACAAAATTCAAGAAATGCTTAAAGTTGAATTCTTTGACTAAAACTATTTTTGTGTATATATTATGGGAAACTTAGAATATGCGTTTTAACCTAGTAACATGTTCATAATGTATTTAGTTTATCTTAATAATTCGTAAAATACCCTAATCTACAACTTTGCTTGTATCGTGCTATGGATGATTTTATTGCATAGGAATTATCTTTAATTGCCCGACTTTTAGCACGGGTGACTTGATAATTATTAAATTAATTGAGGCGAGGCTTTACTCATGGATTTCCACCTAGGGGTTCCTTAAAAATGAATTTCCTCTAAGGCGGTTAAAGGACGACTCAAAAATAGGCTTGCAAAAGTGCCCAATTATTCATTTCTTTGGGGACTAGAGCCCACAAAACATTAATTAGAACTGTACGGATACCTAGTCTCTTCAGAGATATCTTCTTTCGTGCCTGTAACATAGCTGATGAATCAATAGTACATAGAGTTGCAGGTAGCCTTAATTAATCACGACTAATCAAATTAAACCTTTTACAACAATATTGAAATAGGTCCTTTCCTCTTTTTGTGTATATATTAGTGGTTAGAAATTAGAACCCTGTAACCTGATCTCCCCAGACTATAGAAACAAAATTGACCTTAAGATCGTAAAAGCATTATCACATCCTAGATTACCATTAATTCCTAAATAATTCGTTTGATATATATATATATATATATAGAGAGAGAGAGAGAGAGAGAGAGAGAGACCGCAGCGTGCATGGAGGGTGCGGGGTACGGGAGGATGAGGAGATTAATGTTGTTTAGAGATATTCATCAAGTTTCAATGTGAGTGGGTGAGTAGTAAGATGACGGGCCCTCGAATTAAGATAAAATAAAAGCCATAGTTAAATAAAAAAGGTGTAATTAATATGAAAGAAAAATCAAATTCTATACGCCCAACGTACACGTTAAAGAAGGAACTTCTTGGAGTAATATATATATGTTTAATATATTTTAGGGATAAAAGCGTCAAACCCCCTATACTATAACCTTGTTGCATTTTGCCCCTGAACTTTTTTTTTGGCAACAAGCCCCCTGTACTATAGATAAATAAGCACTTTGCCCCCTGAGTTCAAATCCAACGGCAAAAAGTGTTGACACGTATTCAAATCCAATGGTGAAAAAGCGACTCAGGGGGCAAAGTGCTTATTTATCCATAGTACAGGGGGCTTGTTGCCAAAAAAAAAAAGTTCAGGGGGCAAATCGCTACACCCCCTATAGTATAGGGGGTTTGATGCTTTTATCCCTATATTTTATGCAAACATAACTGCAAGCACATTTTCGTATTTCTTTTTTGTCGGAAATATTTTTCTTTAAATTTTATCTGCGAAGATCACTATGTAATTTATTAAACCACCTAATAGTTTTTTAGGGATCACCCGTAAAATTTTGTGTTGTATCTTATTGGAAAGTTAATAATATTCGTACGAGTCAGCTGCGTAATTTACTTTACGAGATGTACATTGCGCTGAATTTTTTTTTTACTTTTTGAATAAAATGGAGTCCGAGGAGCGTCAAATTAGAATGCTCCAACCATAACGAGTTGATATTTTAAACAAGTTTTTCTAGGTATAAGACCGACTATAATTGTCTAATAAAGATTATAACGATTATCTACATTGTCAAATTACATGTGAAAATTAACTAAGTAGCGGAACTTCGAAGTTAAGGGATCATTCTTCTTCTTTTTTTGGTAATTTCTGTGTGAGTGTATTTCATTTTTATGAAGAAATGAGTGAAAAAATAATTAAGAACTAGATTGTTAACTAAGTACTTTTCAAATTATAAGGACAAATGTTAACTCTATCAAAATAACCAATAGAGCAGGTTCATGAATTAGATATAATATATTGTGATGTAGGCAATTAACTTATGTGCTAGCCTTAAAAAGCGTTAAAAGTTTGTAGAGTAAAATTTTCTGTTGGAGATTTATTGTCACATTAATATCTGTGTACCCTTTTCTTCCAACCTAACACTTCCTTTTCTTAGAAATTGGCGGTCTTTATATTGTTCTCCCAAAAAAATCGAGCTCCTGCAATTTTTATTCCTTTCGAAAGTATTGATTCTTGGATCCATACACAAGAAAATGTTCTTGAAACAAAATAAAATAAACATATATATAACACCTGTGCGTTTGTCTTTATTTTCACCAGCTTGTTTTATGGATAGGAAGCTTTCACTAGCAATATCTTTTTCTTCTTGGGATCAACATCAGCAGCAGCAGTATCAGGTCTCAGAGTGATTACAGTTGCAGCCTGTAAACTGTAATAAAGTGAACAAAGTTTTTTAATATACATAAAGCTGATGCAAAGAAAACCCTTGAGGGTTTAATCAGATAGAATCCTTCATACATAAAAATAGAGGCCTCACATAACTAGAACAATTTTCAATTACACATTCTCTAGAGCAAGGAGAATATATATAACTAATTTTTGAAACTAGCTATGAGAGGTCCAAGGGAGCCAGGCCACAAAGACAAGCACAACAAGGTTCAAACTGCGAAAGGGCCGAGGGATCGAAGGCTGAGGCTTTCGGCACACACCGCCATCCAATTTTACGATGTCCAGGACCGTTTAGGCTACGACCGGCCTAGCAAAGCTCTGGATTGGCTCATTGTCAAGGCGAAAAAAGCCATTGACAAGATCAATGAGCTACCCGAATGGGAACCGAGTACTACAAATACGACGTTGGATCTAGCAATGGACCAGCACCACTCAGAAGTTCCTAAATACGGATTCGTGAACACCAACCAATCTGCCTTGTTTCCAGTAAGTTCCTTAAGTTTCCCTAACTTGTCAAATGATCATGTAATGCCCCGGAATTTATCAAAAGTGTCGTATTATTAATTTAGTCCTAGATTTTAAAGATTCACTAAACTGAAGGTCGGTCGTGACATCAATATTTAGAACTGTAAGCCGCGTTAGAGGACTAAAACTTTACATGCTGAAGAGATCTTTGCGCGTTTCTTCAAACTATACAGGGTGAAATCTTTCCAGGGATCAGTTGTTTGAACGGGAGTGGAAGTATGTATCAGAATATGGTTGGATTAGTTATGAACACGCAGGAAACGCCTCAAGAGGTAGTGTTTCCACAGAGGGAACTCCTTCAGTCCAATTTAGCGGTCGACAACTGGAACGAGAGGAGGCCTACAACCGCCATGGGTCGACGAACTGTTTCGTGCAGTTCTTCAGATTTTAGCAGCCATTTCGAGTTGGGATTTGGCGCTCCAGCCCGAATTAGTGAAGAGGATGAGTCGCGAATTCAGCGCTAAATGATTACATGATATGAGATGAGCTTGACACTAGGTAGTATACTATAATCCCGACATATCTTCATATTAGTTTTCCTTTGATGCCACACGAAACCTTAATGTGTTATTGTAATGATTTAGTTTTTCAAAATCATGTTCTGATTTCAGTCAGTGTTCATTTCGTGCGTGTACGTATCTGATAAGTAATGACCAATAGAATTATTGGTGTTTAAATTATTCTTTTTGTTATTTCATATATAGTTGATTGTTGTATTTTTGTTTCCATAATATAAACTGTAAAAACAAATAAATTTAAGATTTAATCTTATTATTTTTCAACAATTTTGTAATTTAAAGTATAGATATTAATGTGTATTTTTTTCATAATTTAAGCATAAAAGCAAAAAAAAAAATATTGGTCTACAGAGGAAGAATGTTTGAATGTTTCTTTCTTTTGTCTTTTGATTTTTCTTTTTCTTTTTGTAACAAAATGAAAGGAAAGCACTTAAGCTACATCAGAGTCTGAAATCGACAAAATGGAAGAGGGGGAGACATTAATAAACTAATCGCTCCATTCGAAGAACTCGGCAACTTTGCAACCGCATCCGCTAGACAATTCCTTGTACATTCAATCCATCTAAACTTGATATTTCATGGATTATGTATCAGTGTTCTGCACTCTTCAATCTTGTCTCGGAATGGATGCATGACCTTCACTTGACCCTTCCTTAATGAGTGTGTGAGCTTCTCTCAAATCAGTTTCAATCTCGATCTTGTTAATATGCATCTCCCAAGTGATGGACAAACCAGCTCCAATGGCTTCCACTTCGGTTTCAAAGACCGTAGGTTGATCGATCTTACTCACAAAACCCCACAGCAAACCTCCCTTGTCATCCCGAAGGAGTCCCCCAGCCGCACCATTATTTTGCCGCTCAAGAACTCGTCCATCCACGTTAAGTTTCACCCAACCATCAAGTGGTTTCTTCCATGAACCATTCTTAATTTTCTTCCGCTCCTTATGTAAAAACATGAGATCTCTCACAAGAGTTTTGATATGGGAAATAACAACAAACGTATTCTCCTCTTTGCCTTGAAACACATGGATGTTCCTTGCTTTTCAAATAAACCAAATACACGAAATAAGAATAATTTTCCACGGAACCAGCTGAAAATTATCGCATAGTTGTTCATTACACCGCAAATTATTCCGCAGCCAAAGATCATCTCGCGTGCTAAAGAAATTAGTCCATTGCGTCTTGTTAAGAAGACATCTCTAGATTTTCTTGGCATGCTTGCAGTCTCTAAGGATATGCACAACCGATTTCTCACTTTTTGGACAAACATCACAGCTCGAGTCATCGGTCATCTTGCGGGTTTTCCGTAATTTATTAGACGCCAATCTATTTTGAGTCGCAAGCCATACAAACAATTAAATCTTATGATTACACGGAAATTTCCATATCCATTCAATTCGAGTACCAAAGTTTGGCGTCACAGTGTATGTGCGATGAAGAGCTTTGTACGCACTTTAACACGAGAACAATCCATTCGCCGTTTCACTCCCAATTCTCGAATCCTCTATCTCTCTCAGAATATATAACCCGGAATATTCATTGCATAAGTACACTTGCCTGCAAAGAAAACAAGAAATTTGTAAAAAAAGATAGAACATAACTGAAGAAGACAAAAGAACTGAATGAGATATATTCATCAAGCAAATATGAAAATGGAAAGATTAAAGATTACTGCAAATTAAAAAGAGATGGTAATTTTCTTATCATACAATAACCTTGTTAAATATACCCATCTGGTCAAATAATTTCAAGATAAAAGTATATAAAGTCTCTTTGGATAAAAAAAAACAACAAACTTCACAATGCATACCCATGCATTTTGCAGAGTGTAACTTATCGTCAGAAAAGATAAACTTATCTAACCTATTTAAATATGTAATTAATTAAGGTCGCCTCTGAACTTTCCATACATACAGAAAATTTACGTTCGAGATATCAAGAGAATATTCGATTAAAGATGTACGGATTACTAGGGGCAAGTTGCATGTTTTCTTATATATTGGGAGCAACTTTTAAAAGATAAGTGTACGATATCATGGGAGGTTTTACCATTGTTTACCACTCTTTTAATCAATTTTATCTGTAGTATCCTGCAAGGCCCATTGGGCTACGTTCAAACATTAAGTAGTGGGAGCCTGGATGTATATAGCAAGTGAGAACTGCAATTCAAAACAAATTATCTAATCTTAGTAAAAAAAAAATATAGACCTTAATCTTCCAAAAAACTTTTGAAATTGAGATTAATTTTATGCTATCTCCATGCGAAGTTAATTGAACTACTCATTCAACAAAGGGTCTAAAGGGTTAGCAACTTTCCATCTCACGTTCTTGAAAACTTCTACGCACGTCCTTCTTGATTGACAAAAACGTCATTGTCTCATCGAGTTAATTACTTCAACACCAGGAAAGTACCATATTAAACAATGTCCATATTTCAAACTCATGTCCAATAGTTTTCTCTTGAAATCATTGAACACTTTTGAATTTCTTTCGTGTAAATGAAGTTATTCACACATGAACGAACAAGTAACATATCTGGATTTTGAGGTAATTGCAAACACTATCCCTCTATTAATTCTAATGAGCGAATAAAATAACCTCTATGATATTTTTATTAGCAAAACTGCCATGTGATATTAATAAATTAGCAACAGAAAAATACACTTGCTTAACCTGTATGTACAGAACGTATAAGAGTGTTTGATCTTTATTGCGTTTATTTGATATACATAAAGAATAATGTTGTTAGAATTAAATTTTAGGTATAACTTCTTATCATTTTTTTGGAAAAGAACATCATTTTGTAGATCTATAGAAACTAAAAGTATGTTATTGGTTATTTTTGCTATCGATGTAATTCCAAAATAATGTTTTTTTTTTTTATCGGGCAATATTTTATTAAAGAGTACAAGGGGTACTCAAACCCAAATGTACAGAGAGCAAGAGAACATCAAATCGAAGAAGCTCAGTTTCGCCAAAATTAACAAAAACAATCCAAAGGTGAGATACACCAATCTGTAAAAAAGAAAAAAAACGAAGGGGTAATTGTGTGCCTTCATCCAAGACCAAAGCCTAACTTTGATAAATTCAACGGTCTTCTGTAAATCAACGTCTTCATTTTTGAAAATCTTCTTATTCCTAAGTTGCCAGATAGTCCAGATTACCACACTCCACATACTTTTCCAGAATTTTCTACCTTTCTTCCTTGAAAACAGACCTGCGTTTTGTCCAAAGTGCATGACTGGGGAGTTGGAGATAGCTGTGGAAACACCGATCCAGTTGTAACATTCCATCCAAATGGCATAGGAAATTTTGCACTTAAGGAAAATGTGCGACTCGTTCTCCTGAAATAACCCGCAAAGAGCACAGCTCGTATCATCAAATGCTATAAGAAATCTTATAATATCTATTTGAAAAAATACACTCCTAATATAATATTTTAATGAATTAAGATTGTTAGTTACTGATACAATCAACTTAAAATATATTAATGGCATGGAAATTTTCCTTATCCTTAAACTTCACAAAGATTTTTGCCAATAAGAATAACAATAGGGTTATTTATCAATCAGGAATAATGCAAGAGTAGTCTTTGCAATTACCTCCTACATTTTTATTTTGATTATACATAGATTGCATGATCGATTAATCGTGAAATCATTTATCTTAATTATGAATATAATCAATACAATTTCAAAACTTTATCTTCTTTTCTTTTAACCATGTTATGTAGAACTAATAAGGGTAATTTGCCTTTTTGGCATAATGCGGAGTGAATTAAATTTGCGTCTCACTTTCTGTAACTAAAATATCACGGAATTGTTAAAGTTCAGAAGTAATGTATTATATAAGCTATCTAGTTTCTCAAATTAATAACTATTAATAATGTCTCCGAGGTCGCATATGACCTGAGCATCACACGGGATTAAAAAATAAATTAAAGTATTCAGGGTCACTCTTACTTGATATGAAAAGTTATAACATTCGATAGCAAAATTTTGTCATGCTACTGAACTGATTAATTATATACACGTAATAAACTACTGTAGGTAGGAATAAATAATGTTTATAAATTACCTCATCGAACCGCTAGAAACTCGAAAAGAACAAAATATTGAGACATCGACATAATATGGCAAAACTTGCAGGGAAATCTAAAGTAACTAAAACACAGTCCTCTTGATTGAATGCTCACGACATATACACAAATAACAATTTCTCAAATAGAGAAAACAACCAAATATCGAATTAGCTGAAAATTTTAACAACTCAAACGACTGGATCTGACACGTGACACGTCGTGTTGAATTGGATAAAATTAAATTGAGGTCCCACTCATGATAGAATAGAATACGTTATTCCGTAACCCCGTTTGTTGTTCAACTTTTAGGAAACTTCGCCTAACAAAATCAAATATTGCACAATTTTTTCCAAGAATCCCGCAAGCAAGAAGGAAAATTAAAAGTTTTACCAAGTCAGACGTCAATTTCTCAAAGTCAACTCCTTGCTTAAGTTTTTTCTTTCCATCTTCTAATTTCCTTGTTCGTGGCGTACCACTTGGGGTAGATTAAGTCATAAGTTGACTATATATCATTTAAAAGATCTATTTTTAGTTATATATATTCTATAACAATACAAAAAATAAATTATAAGATAAAAATACTTTATTATACATCATTGTTGTCTTTTTAAAAAATCATAAAAATTGCACTATTTCATATAAATCCGCATAGTCCAATAAACTTTCAACTCATTCACACACAAGGTATCACACTATAAGAACAACATTGAACTTCAATAAATTTATTCTCCTTCATCATTTGAAGAGGGACAAAGGCCAAGAAAGAAATAGTACATATCTAGCCACTAATAGTCCTCAATCCAAATCCCGCCATGGACGATGATCATTTCTTCACTCGACAAAACAGGTACGAACTAAACAGTCGGATCATGATAACGGCCATAGTCTCGTTAGCCTTTGTCGTTATACTTGTCACAATCCTCCACATATACGCCAAATTCATGCTCCGACGCCAAATAAGGCGCCAAGCTGCCCTTCGACGCCTAGGCATCACGACAACAAACCCCGCGACCGTCCACACCACCGAGACACGAAAAACAGGCCTCGACGCCTCCGTTATCGCCTCGTTACCGATTTTCGTGTTCAAACAAACAAACATAGTCAATAGTAACGAAACATTATCGACAGAGTGCTCGGTTTGTTTGTGCGGACTTGAGGATGGTGATATGGCTAGGGCTTTGCCAAACTGCAAGCATACGTTTCATGCAGAGTGCATTGATCAGTGGTTAGGTTCGAATTCGACATGTCCGATTTGTCGAACGGCGGTTGTGCCACGACTTGTGCCCGAACCCCGGGAGGGGATGACGGTCCCGCCGGGTGAAGGGACGTCGGATTTATCGGCTAAAGTCGGTGCATCGAGCTCGAGATTGAGTTCGTTCAGAAGGATGCTTAGTAGGGAAGGATCATCTAGGCGGATTCAGATTCAATCTCGTGCGCAAGAAGATGGTACCTCGGATCTTGAGAGGCAGTGATTATGTTAATAGTATATTTTAAGGTATATACACGTACGACTATTAATTATTTTGCCTGTTAATTTCTATAGACACAACATGGGACGTCGCGTAGGGCGGAATATTAATTTGAGGCCAGCTTTAATTTTCGAGTTATGATTTTTTTTTTTTCAGTTTTTGTATTTTCTTTTCTCTTTGTGAATATATGTTTGCAAGGATGAAATACGAAAAAAAAATAAAATATGAAGTATACATGTAGGTATTATCTAAAGCCTTTTACTGATCGGAATGAATATATTCTTGTACCTAACGTAAAGTGAATCTCTTTATTAGATATAGATCAAAGTGAACATATTCTTCTAAAGTAAAAGCGAATATTGTTGTTAGGATATATAAAAATATAAGTAATAGTTTATTCATTCCGAAAATTGTACAGAAAAAAAAATCTTGTTTATTTAGTTAGGGAAAATGTAAAAAGAACCTGTTTGTAATATATAAAGTTTGCTACTTTAAGTTCATTGGTTAAACATGGATAGATTCTTTCCGTAATTGGTTGCTGAATAGTAATTACAATTAAAAATGCTAGTCTAAATCAAGCTATGCGGATTTTGTGGCTATAATGAATTTGTTGTATTTGTTATTACAGTTCTTTCAAATATATCTACAATCGCATATTAAAAAAAAAAAAAAACATATTTGAGCGAGAATTGATTGCCCTCTTATATCAGAGGAAAATCCCTAACCAGTAACCACATAGTAAATTCTCATAAAATCTGACTGTTCACCTTTTCCAAATCAAATCTATTGATTCGTAAGAGGGTTAAATGCAGAAAACCTCTCAAATGATGGGGTATGTTGCAAAAGTGCATCTAAATCTATCAAAAGGAGCATCATTATATTGTCCTCTAATATTGAATTGAACTGACAAAAAATGCAAAACCATGCCCAATATATATTAACGTGTGACATTTCTTAATTAATTTACTCTTTTACCAAACGAGTAGCTATTGTTAGAAGAGTCGAGCCATTTTCGCTGATGTACTCGGAATAATATCTATACACAGATATTTTTTTTTTTTAAGAAAGTCGGTCTTGATTTTGTTTATGCGTCACATCTCGCTTTTATATTTTTAGTCTAATAGTATGTTTAGCTGATCATGCCCAGTCTCTAATTTCTGGAATATTCTAGACCAGAATTTGTATCCATTATTCAAAAGGATACTTAATTATTTCTTTAACAAGTGGTTGTCCTTAGAAGTACATATACATAAGTACATAATTAAAACTAAGATTTCTCCAATGCGCAAGAAACTCGGAAAATCTAGATTTTAGAACACGCAAAAGGACACGCAAACGCTAATTGACTCTTTCCACTACAAGACCATCAACATCCACTGATCCCAGTTATTTTCTAGTCTACTTTCTCTTCTTTCATTTTCACATTTAATTATATCCCAAAATATAGAAGTTCCACTATCATTAAAATTTCCATTGACAGTAGAACTCACAGTTTTTGTTGAACTAATACAATTGGCTATTGCTGCTTCTTTGGCTCAATTGTCACTATTGTCACTTATACTTCTGGATAGTTTCTAGTTCGTGAAACGGAACCAAAATTTAGGCATAAAGCTCATATAGGATTAATGTTAACTCCGGTTTCTTTTCATTGGTGTAAAACTTGAAAACCTTAAACTCTTTGTTAGAGACTAATTAGCAAAACCACATCACTTGGATTTGGTCTAGATATTCCACGCTCATCTCCAATAGGGTGTTGCTCAGTTTAACACGATATTTAGACCTTCACCGTTCCATAATTAACAACATATATGTATATATTTAGTAAACTTTCACTTTCTTTCTTTGAGGAAGTAACTCTATTTTTAAAGAATATATCCTCTTATGCCATCATGAGGATATGAAGATACGCCATTTCCTTACTTAGGAGAAGGGTAACTAAGCTGAGAGAAACGCCATTGCTCCCTGCAACTTGTCAATAGGAGACCTAAAGTCAAAAATTCGTAAAAAAACATCCTCAATATCCACACGGACCCGAACCACTTATTCGCCATAACATGAAGTAACACACAATGCACACCTAAAAAATATCTGGTAATATTGCACCTTCTCACAAAAAAAGAAAGTAGCACCCCACTTACAGAAAATAAGTTATTTTTCCAAATAAATGTAAGAATCCTAATGAATCTCTAATTCTCCATTATGTTAGAAAATTGACTGCAATGGTTTGGTCATGTTGAGACGTAGATGTATAAGTCTAGATGAGCAAATTTTGTGCCTAATTAATTAAATATTAATTTAATTTTACTATTTTAAATTTGAGATTTTACTAATTTAAATTTTAATAGAAATATTTAAGTTAATTTTACCAATTTTCAGATGTACGATGGGTGCAAATGCAACAACTTCATCTAAATGGCACGATGAGTCATAATTGTCACGTATTTATGCAAAGGTTGATTCCGTAGCATTTCGTGACTTGTTACCAAATAATGTTTGGGAGCCATTGTAGAGGTTAGCAATTTCTTTAGAGCATTATGCGCTCCAGATTTTTGCAAATCCGACATGGAAATACTTGAGAGTTCTATTGTGTTGACTATGTGCAAGCTTGAAAAGATTTTCCCGCTATCTTTTTTTGATTCAATGGAGCATTTGGCAATTCACCTTCCATGGGAAGCTAAAGTTGGTGGACATGTCCAATATCGCTGGATGTACCCATTTGAGAGGTAGCTCGTTACTATCAATCATGTTTGAAATTCGAAATTCATTATTTTAGCTTATGCATTCTATTTAATTTGTTCAGGCGAATGTATGACTTGAAAAGATTAGCACATAATAAAGCTCGCGTTGAAGGCTCGATTTGTAAAGTGTACTTAATAACATAAATTGCCTATTTCCGTTATCTGTATTTTGAGAATGAAGTTGAAATTAGATTCAACCAACTGAACAGAAATGAAACAGAGATGAGTTCTAACATGGAATCTCGACTATGTGTGTTTCACAAGAAAGGGAGACCAATAGGCGGTGCCACTTGCATACGTATAAATGCTAAAGAATACAATGTTGCTCAATTGTGTGTCCTTTCAATTTGTCCTGAAGTACATTGTTGGTCAAGGTAAATATTGTGAATATAAATTTTCTTACCATATTATTTATGCTTTGTATACTACTAATAGGATGGTTGTTTTTCTTCTACAGGTTGTTTGAAGACGAAGTGTGTCAGGGATTGAACGAGCATTAGGCTCACCAAAAATGCATCGAGTACTTTATTAAGTGGCTGAAAGAGCGTGTTTAGTCTGGACAATATTATGTTGACCCACGTGTTTATGCTTTATCACGAGGGCCACTATTTAAAGCTCGCACATATAGCGGCTATATTGTCAATGAATTCAGGTTCCACACAGAGGAAAATGATGGTGACAAGAATACAATGAATAGTGGAGTTTATGTTAAGACAAGTATAGGTTCATCAAACGATACAAATTTCTATGGGATGTTGCAAGAAGTAATAGAGTTGGAGTATTGGAGTAGTGGAGCAGTGGATTTTTGCAAACAGTGGTTCTCTTTAAATGTCATTGGTACGATATCAGGAGGGGAATGAATATATACGACACTTATAATTTGATTGACATAAACCCTCATATGCGTCTATCTACTATTGCATTCGAGTTGTTTATTCTTGCAAATCAGGCACAACGGGTCTATTATACGCCACATTCATCACAAAGGCAAAGAAGATGGTCGACAGTTTGTAACACTAAAGAGAGACACGTCGTCGACACTTCTTCAATAAGTACTCCAAACGTTGGTACAACATAAGTCCAAGATATATACAAGGACAATGCAATTCCAATCAGTAGCTTGGTAGTTTGACTTCAGTTCATTTAATTTTATCCAGTTAGCAGATGAAGAGATTGTGCAGGTTGAAGACACTGCTTATGAAGATTAGGACGAAGGAGATGAAGATGGAGATGCATATGATGCATGAGCTCAATATGATGATGAAGATGACGATGATTACTTGTAAACATAGGGTATAACTGTCACTTTTTTAAAAGTTTATAGGTGTTAATGTAATTATTCTTAAGTTGAAAAAATGGATGTGCTAGTAATAACTACAATTTCGACCATTTGGATCAGGGGCTGAGCTAGGAATATTTTTTCGTAAATCCCACTTTCTTAAATTCAAGGGTTTTATCGTAATTAATCCAAAGTTGAACAAATGGATGTACTCATTATAGTTGCTACGTCGTACCATCTGTATGGCGAGTTTGTGTGAAGCGCAATTATTTTGGCAAACCAAACATATAAATGTCACTTTTTTAGAAGTTCAAGGTTGTTAATATAATTATTTCAAAGTTGAACAAATGGATATGCTTGTATAATTGTGGTGTTGGACCATATATGTGATGATATCTTGAGGTTTGTTTTCTCTTGAAATGCAATTATTTTGTAAATCAAGGGTATAAATGTCCTTTGTTTCAGTACAAAGGTTTTAATGTTGTGATTCCGAATTCGAACAAGTATGCACGAGACATCAGTAACAGACTAAAAAAACTGTATCCCAATAAAAAAAAACATTAAGTTGCATATATAGGTTGTATCCCACTAAAAAAAACTATATAAAAACATTTAAATCCAATGTCACACTTATACTTACTTCAAATATTTCAAACATGACACATGAGAATTGTAATATATAATATATCAAATATCTTAATGTATTGTTCTACATCAACGCAATCCAAAATAGGCACAATTGAACTCTAGTGTCCCCAGAACATTTCAACCATCTATAATAGAAAACACCTTCAGTTGCACTTCTGTTGTTTCTAAAACATTTCAAAGTTCAGCATAAATCATGACTAATCAACAACGCCCCACACCAGGTCCACACCTACGACACCGAGTTCAATTAATTTAACGAGAAATGCGAGACATGCCTCGACAAAAAACGACGTTGTAATACGTTTACTTCCTGTTTCAGTTTACACACTTGACAGAAGTTTCCGCATACATGTCAAAATACCTTAACTGGACACACTCTTCAGAAGTTACTTTAAACGTGCCAAAATAGAATTAACATAAGTTAATTAATAAATGTCAATCAAACATACCATCAATAAAATTAGTAGGCAAATTTTGTTGGCACGTCTGAGCACTCCCTGTACCTTGTGCATTTCGAAAGTCATGCATTTCCAGGTGGCTCTGTTGATCCGCCTGATTGTCAAAATCATGAACATCCATCACTTAAAGTGGTCGTACAGAGTGTCGACGCGCGGTGCTACTCGAGTCACATGGCCTGCATCTTAGTCCGTATGGCATGTACCGCAGCCTACATCTTAGCTGGCATGGCAGCCCGCATATCTGTCATAGCACCCTCCAAATTAGCCACAGTCGTCATCAATGTCTGTATCTTAGTTGTCTGGGCCTCTATGATGGCATCTCTTTGGCTAAGTTGGGACTACATGGCAGAGGTAGATCCAATGTGCCTCTGAGTTTTGCGAACTTGAACACCATAGTATTCCGTATCAACTAGGACAGGAATACCGGCGACTCTGTTTTTCTTCCTTTGACTTTGAACAACATTTAACCAAACATTCAAATCCCACGCAGGCCACTCCCCATCCTCATAAGCCTCTGAACAGTTGAGAATATAAAACTCTCGTATGATATAAAAAATATCATATTACTTGAGCTTTATTTTGTCTTTAAAAGCAAACATCAGCTGCATGGGACTAGGGCGAGATTGTTAATTTTAATGATTTCAAGCCTTAACAAAATTACAAAAAATCGTACCCTCTTGTTGAGATGCTCCTCAATGTACCCCCTTGTTGTGATGCTCCTCAATGTTGATTGAACCACCAAAGTGTGTTTTTTGGGACTTTTACTCTTGTTCCAACATGCCTAATCTAATTTTTTTCTTACACTCTTCAGCTCCCCACCACTCTATATGACCATTGATCAATTCAACTGGAATCCAAACTCGGTGGCGCACGTCTTTTATATTCTAGATCACTTAGGCTCTTTTTTATATCCTCTTAGCTCGGCTCAACTCGTGACTAAAGTGATAAGAGCAGGCTGTATTATAGAGGAATATTATCCTATCATTATCCAGGGCGTCCCACTCAAAATTCTCTACAAGCAACAATAATTCATTATCTTGTTAAAATAATAACTACATTCAATTTAAGTAATTAAATGTTAATACATTAGAAAAATACCGTACATTCAGCCCGTATTTCTGCATTGTCATCGACGGACCACTCGCCATAAACCTTGCAAACTGTACGCAGGTGATCCTTCAAAAGACAGCTAATGGTGCGTAAAACATTTGGAGTATTGAAGTTCATTGTCGGCGACAGCCAAATGAAAATCTTGGCTGCACCATCTCCTGCACGCTAAACCCCATCATCTCGCCCTCGCGTAACTCGCTCATGTTGGTTGGGATAGGCAGAAGGCAACTCTGTTGAAGCTATCGACACTCGTGGTGACAATACGAGCATAGGGTGACGATGTGACTGAGCGGGTGAACGATTAGGCAATGATTGTGCGGACAGAGAATCAGACGATAGGAAGAGGGTTATGCGGTGATTATGTAGGCAGAGGGTTAGATGATGACTGTGTGGACGAAGGGTTACGTGGTGGCTATGTAGACGGTGATTGTCTGGGTAGAGGGTTATGCAGTGATTGTGTGGGCGGAGTGTTAGGTGGTGACTATAGGGACTGTGATTGTTTGGGCTGAGGGTTATGCAGTGATTGTATGGGAGGAGAGTTAGATTGTGCTGTCTGGAAAGAGGGCGATGATGTGACTGTGTGGTTGTGCGGGGAAGTGATGGAGTGAGGCCCTCTTAGTGGTGCGGCAAGGAGCCAAGGTTGACTCCCCTGATCCGTGTGACCCGGAGTGATGTGCTACTGTTGACCCCCCCAGTCTCTCAAACAATCTAGCTGCCATGGATTCGATGCTTTCCTCTTACCCAAGACTTTATATGTGGCCTGTTGTACACCTCTACTACTAGAGTCCAATCTGCCACCCATTTGCACAAAAATAATTATTTTGTAGGTAAATGAGATATAAATTAAGTTCTAGTGGGTTAAAATACAAACTTTCAAACTATCGAACTTAATTTAAAGTCAAAAGTTAAAAACTTTCAAAAAGAAATCCTAATTATATAACTGACCCAATACCGGTTGTCATCACTAAACATGTCAATAGCATTATGCTCAATGCAAGAATATGGAATTGAATTATATGCTTAGTCAAACAAAAAACTTTTATTCTTTAGAGAATATTGAAAATGAACTGCATAGTGTTCACACTTACCCCCTTGTTTTAGATTTGTGATCATCTTTTTACGAGTACCAAGAAAAGTGAAACATTACCTATACATCACTAGCTAAACTTCACCAAACTCAACTTTGTTCTTCACGAAAGTCTATTTCTGGACTCGGCCACGTTTTTCAGCAAGTGTCGTGGAGGTTAACAGTATTCAGCATCGAAAGTTTTTTTTTTTTTTTTGATCAGCGAAAAAGAGCTTTATTTACAATGCAACAAAAACTCTAGGAGCATAAGAGTACTCCTTACATCAGTGCAAAGAAAATGAAACATGAAACATCCAACATCACTAAGCCAAGCACTCTAATGGCTATAAATACCAATCAACAAAAGTCAAAATAAACTCCCTATTTTTTGCCTTGAACCAACTCCAGGTTTTAGCTTTAATAAGCTCGCAAGACTTCTCTAAATCAAATTGGTCACCTCTAAACCAGCTACCATTTCTTGTTCTCCATAATTCTCATATCACAAAGAACCACACTTGATGCCATTAGAGCCGACGAAATGGTGGATAATCCAATAAAGTTGTTCGAAATGGTCTCTTGCCCCGCACATTAGAGCCAATGAAAAACCAAACCAATTAAGTATCTTTATCCAAAGTTAATAAGCAACATTACAGGTAAAAAACAAATGCACCAGATTTTTCTCATGTATCCACAAAGACTACAAGTCATGTCTCCTCCTTCCAACTCCACACCTCGGCGCTGCAGATTACTTTTGTTTGGAATTCTATCACGCAAAACTCTCCATGCAAAAAACAAAAGTTTTGACGGGGCTTTCACCTTATAGAAAAGTTTATGAAAATCAGAATCCACATTCAGACGTTCTTCATTACGAACCACTTCATATGCTGATTTGGTTGAAAAACAGCGCGACAAGTCTGCTATCCACTCTCATATGTCGTCAGAGTCAGTTTGTAGTTGAACTTCTTGAAGCAAATTTAAAAGTTCCTGAAATAAGTCTGACTCACATTCAAAAAATTCCCTGCGCCATCTCCAAGTCCAACACCAGGTGTTTTCATACCAATTCCATGTCGCCCACCAAATTATCCTTCTCCAAAGATAAAGCAAATAGTCTATTAAAGCGCGACTTTAGGCATTCGCCACCAATCCAGACATCCAACCAAAAACGAGCTTGATTCCCCTTTCCCACACGTAATTTAAGTCTGTTCATAAACCAGTCGTATCTAGGAAGATCTTCATCAAGGGGGGCATTATCCCTCCACCAAATCGAGCTGGATTTAGATATCTTATCTCTATTAAATTGCCATAAATTCATCTCAAAACCACAATTCTTTGACCGAATTACCCTTTTTCATAAAGTATCCGACTCCGACAAGAACCTCCATTTCCATTTCGCTAAAAGATCAATGTTAAAACTGTCGAGATGTTTTATGTTTAGTCCGCCGTTGTCTTTCTTCATACAAAGCTCTTCCCACTTAATCCATGCTATCTTCCTATCTGCAGCACCACCTCCCCACAAAAAATTCCTCTATAAACTTGTTAAAATATTAATCAACTTCTTTGGTGCTCTGTAAAATGTAAACATAAAGGTACTCAAACCTGTTAGCACAACATTAATCAAAATAATTATTCCTACGAAAGAAATAGGACAACTTTTCCAACCAAGAAGACTATTTCTCATCTTCTCGATTAACGGTCTCCAAGTATCAACTCGTCTAGGATTAGTTCCAATAGGAATTCCTAAATACTTGATGGGGAGTTTCTCCACCTTGCAATTAAGCAATTCCGCACATCTATTCACTTCCACTTCGTTAACGTTGATACCAATCAAGATGCTTTTCAAAAAATTAACTTTCAGACCTGACATTAGTTCGAAATTCCTCATCACTGCCTTCACCGCCCATACATTCTCATGGCTAGCGTCAACAAACAGCATTTTATCATCGACATATTGAGTGTGTGTAATCAAAATATTATCCCAGCCAACTTTCACTCCTTTAAGAGCATCGACAGTATTATTATAATCTGATTCGACACAATACAAACATAAACATAGTACAAGATTGCAGTAACATTAAAAAATTGGCAAATTGCAGAAAAATTACCCAACTAATTACCGAGATTCATGAAACAACTGTCACTAGATTTTAAAACAGATACATTTAAGTGAAATACATAGGTGAATTGAAGCTGAATAGCAGTCTTAGCAATATTAATCATGTTGATAGCAACAAATCTCAGACATTTAAACAAAAAAAGACATAAAAAAAACACATAGATCTAAATTTACTCAACATTATTATCAGAACGTTTCCTAGATAGAACTTAAAAGCCGAATTGCTCAAACAAATGACTAATTCATCACCATCCATATCCTTCACAACCCACATAACATCTTGTTCATACATGATGTAACGGTTCATTAGAGAAAAGATTAATCCAGGAGGTACATTGCAAAAACTGAAATTACTAGTAATAATGTAAAAATATGTAACATAATACAAACCAAGCAAAGTATCCAAATAATTTTCAAAACAAAGTAATAAAACTATCGTGTATGAATAGCACGACACTCACCTTAAAGAAATAAGCGAAATAGCTATGAATTTTTCAACTGAACGGAGCTCGGCGACGCCAATAGAGGATCTCTGAAATTTTCGAGCAAAGTATGTCGACTAAGGGAATGAACCTTTTTTGTTCGATGCTGATATACCAAAACTCTAGAAGATACAGAATGAATTTGGGGAAGATATAATAAATATCGTATCTATATTAGAGGCAAATCTAATCCCTCCCACCGCCACTTTTCTATTTTTTCTTTTTTTTTTAATTGCCAATGGAGATGGATAAAGCGTGTCTTAAAATAAGTATGAAATATTTTAATCCAATTTATCGTTACCTATTGAAATATTTTAGGTAAGACTTTGTCCCTCCTACCTAATTATTTGTCTCTTATTGCTTCTTTTCTTGTAGTAATACACAAACATGCGTATTCAGAACTGGGCTAGTTTAATGACAATTTATATATCTTAGTGAAAAAGAATCAAAAGATTATACAAAAATATATTCATGCTTAGGAAAATGATAGTTTAACTTAATAAAAAATAATCAAAAGACTATGAAAAAACATAGCATGCTTAATGTAAAAAAAAACATGCAAACAATAAAAGTAGTAACTTTTTTAGCTATGACAAGTAATGCGCATATATATATATATATATATATATATATATATATATATATATATATAATATGAAAAGTGGTCATATAACACAAAGACAGAATTTCAATGATGTTGAAAACTTAAAGATACTGTATTTACGTATAATATTAGAACAAAACAACATGTACACTGAAAGAAGTAAAAGGCATTAATATGATAAAACTTTCTTACACTATTTTCATTAACTACATTATTAAACCTTCAAACTACTCCATAATTTACCAACTTAAAATAATTAAGTAGCAAGTGAAGTATTCATTGTCTTTTGTATTTTAATTTTGTAGAGAAAGAGAGTTAGGTTGTTGAATTTGATTTTTAGGTGTTGAAGAGAAAAGAGTTTGGCTTGCGTTATTGCCAGAGCCAGAAATGTTGCTATCAAAGCAATTTTTTTAAACTCTCTAATTTACCCCTCGTAGTCAAACAATACCAAAATTAACTACCTAATTTCTCCACAAAATATTCCTCATCAATTAATCATTTCCAAATTATAGGATTCAATATCTTTTATCATTAATAGACAAATCTTTTCCAAAAATTAATGTGATGTTACTTTCTTAATTTCTTTTAAGAAATAGATATTTCTTTAGCAGAATTATGTAAAGTCTTTAATTGCAAATGAATCTCAAAGAAAATTTATATAAGAGACTCTTTTTCTACAAAATAATATGTTATTGTTTTAGTTTAGATTTTTTTTTTTTTGGGAGGAATCAGAGGTATTGAAACTGAGCCACATTTTTTTATGAAAGTAATATTATTTGCAATGAGTATTTCATCCATGAACATTTATATTGTAATTTTCTTTCGTTACATTGATTTTACATGACTTCTTTTTACCTTTTTATGCAATCCATACTTTTAATTTTTTTTTTAATTTTATTACAATGTCTCAACTACATGCGTATTTTTATCTCAAACTTTATTTCTAATTAATTAGGATTTTACATAATCTAATTAGTTAAAAATTTATGTTTCGTACGTAATTATAGTTTAGTCTTATGTCTAATTTAAAAAGAGTTAGATATAAAATTATAGATTATGAACTTAAACTTTAATACTTAATTATTAACTATATTTATTCTTTATCATTTATTTTATATTCATTAGGCTTTAGTTGTACTGAGAAACATAATCAACTTTAATAATAAAGAATGTTTGATCTTTAATTTAGGAATTAGTAATAAGGAGAATTAAAAGCTTAAGAAAATTTTGATTAGTTAACTTTTATATTGTTTGACTGGAGAAAGCAAATTAGAGAATCTATGATAATTGTTTTAGTATCAACATTTATTCCTCTTGCAATATGGCTAGCCATAGGGTTTCTCATAACTTAGTTTTGTTACAAGTTTCCACTCAAAATTCCTTTTAAAAGCTTTAGTAAGTTGATTTTTTTTTTTTTTTTTTTTTGGTAGAAGTTAAATATATACACTATAATTCAGTTGAGAATTGTCCTACAATAAATACACCCCTGCACACACACAACTTTTAATATGTAGTTATTATATAGCAAACACCATCAATTCAAAATCCCAGAAGACTGTACATTTGCAGCCAATAGAATACATCCATTATTAATATCTAAAAGGAATCAAAAATAAAAATTGACATGAAAATACATTTCACATTGATCCAAAGAGGGGCAAAGAAGGAAATTAAAAAATGACCAAAAACAACTCAACAGTCTCTGCTCTCTGTCCTTCTTTCTGAATCAAAATTGAAAGCCCTAAATGCATGTTTTCAAAAAATTGAAAAAAACGAGTGAGAAGAACTGACAAAGACAACAACAATATCAAGAACAAAAATTTTGAAACATTCTCAGCAACATAGTACCATGTCAAGTTCTTCACACTCCCCACAACACGAACAGAACCAACAACAAACAAACGTTGTACAACAAGATTCTCAGCCCCAAATCTCAACAAATCAAGAAGAACCCACAAACGAAACCCGACCCGACCCACAAACCGTACCCGCCCAAGATCCGGTTGGCCCAGAAGAAGAAGACGAAGAAGATGATCAAGCAGAAGAACAAGAACAGGATGTGACTGAAGAAATAACAGGGTTTGCATCAGGTATGCCTCAACCAATCACTGAGCCCCACGTGTCCACTCAAACCCCTAACCCACGTCGAGCAGCCAACAAGCGGAAGAAAGGTAAAGGGAAGGTTAAAGGCAAACCCAACATCAAGAAACAGCAGAGTATTGACAAAAAGGTGCAATCTTTGTTGGAAAAATTGAACCCCATCCCCTTTAGACCCAACAAGATTCTTGATTTTGCGAAGCATGAGAGCCTCTTGAGGAGGCTTGGTTTGTGGGATTTTGTTCATATTGATTTCGATAGGAGTTTGAGGCTTGACTTGATTGCACAGCTGGTTGCTACTTACGAGTCGCGGCATAGCTATGTGAATGGTTTTAGAATAGGGGTTAATAGGGCGGAGTTGGCCCGTGCTTTTAAGATGCCCGGGAAGAAGGATAAAGTCAATGTGGGTGTGGTCCAAATGGACTTGGATTCGGAGGTGTTGTCGGAGGAGTCTATTGGGTTTATGTTGGAGTTTGTGTCTGATTGGGTTCTTTTGCATGAGGACACGTGGATAACGCCGAATGAGGTGATGAATTGGTTGAAGATGATAAAGGATGGGCATCCGGAGAAGGTTGATTGGGCTGGTTTGATTTGGTTCATGGTGGAGAAGGAGTTGATGCAAGGGGTGAAGTTGGAAAATTGTTATTACGCGTCGCATTTGCAGTATTTGATGAAGGCGCAGAAGGTGTTCTTGAAGGAGGAGGCTGCAGCTAAAATGTTGGAACTAGATGCAGTGACCGAGGAAGTCGAAGAAGGAGATGTAAAAGAGGGGAATGTGGTGACGGTTAGTGTTGCTATTGAGGATCAAGGAGAGGAGAATAGTGCAGTGGAGGGCCCTAGCATTGAACTAAGACTTGGACAAGACGGTGAGAAGGAAGAACCCGCCAAGGATGCTGAGATAATGGATGTTGAGAAGTGCAAGGAGAGTGATGAGGATGGTGAGGGAGAGGAGCAAGTGGGATGGCTTTTGAATGGGAAGAACAATGTGGGAGAGCATTTCCTGCGGCATTGTGGTGTGGCAAATGGTGAGGAATTCGGCAGTTTTCAGGATGCGAAAATGGTAGAGAATGATATGGGATTGGAGGAAGGCGAGGAGGAAGTAGGCGATGAATTTCATGGTTTCCCTAATGATTATGCCCCTGAAGAGGACGAACTGCCTGGCGATTTTCTTCAAGCAATGAAGGCAGACCAGATTGCCTTCAGTTCACAAGAGCAGTTTCATGATCCATCTTCAATGGATATTAGGACAGAAATGCAGCAAATGGATCCCACTCCGTCTTTCTTTAACCAAGCAGGTAAAAGGGTGATTGAGCATGAAAACGTTATCTCGCATCATTCCCTCCATGATAGCAACAAGAGGCTTAGGATCAATGATTCCTGGGACCTTAAGCCAGTAGATTTTGGAACTTGCATAGGGAGCGTTCAGCAAATGATGGAGAAGGCTAAGATGTTTTATGAGGAGAAGGAACAGGCTCTGGAACAATCAAATATGAACCAACAGATCTTGCTCAACGAGATACAGAAAAGGGATGATTTGATTAGTGTCCTGCATAAGAGCAAATTTGAAGAGATGGAGAAAAAAAATGGAGAAATGTATCGTCTCGAACGTGAACTATATATTTTGGGAAATGTCTTGGACGGGTATAGGAAAGCTTTGAAGGATACGCAGAAGGCATTCGACGAATATAGGCAAAGGGTTCCACTTCCTGAAGAGTCAACTTACAAAGATGCTGGACCTGGGGGTCTAATGCTGAGCTCCGGAGAGTTAGAGAGGATACGTAAGAAGCAGGAGGAGGAAAATTATATGAATTTCTTAATGTGCAAGCAGAAGATAAAGGAATTTGAAGAGGGTAATGATAGAGTATTCCATGAGTATATTGAGAAGGTTAATATATTTGATGCTAGGTTGAAAGGTCTCGCAACTGATGTTAAAGTGCTTGTTGAGTTGTATGCGAAACAGCAAATCCCACAAGTTGAAGTAGCGCCTGAAGCTGCAGAAGAAGCTCCTGAAGTTAGAGAAGACGTGCCTGAGGTTGCAGAAGAAACGCCTGAAGTTGCAGAAGAAACGCCTGAAGTTGCAGAAGAAGCGCCTAAAGTTGCAGAAGAAGTGCCTGAAGATGCAGAAGGTGCGCCTGAAACGATACAACCTATACCAGATGAGTAATTGTTACTCCAGGATTTCACTTTACTGGGGTTAAAATGTAGGCAAGCTTAGTAAATGCTGACTTTAGTTGCAGTTTTTATCTATTCCATATGTAACTAAATTTCACCTTAATGTAGTATGCTATCAGAATGTCACCCAAAACTCTATGTGGTTTTCTTCTTCTTTTGGTAAGCTCTAATGTGGTTTGTTTTAAGTTTTCTTAGGCAGTTTAAGTTGGCGTAGTACGAGTAAGTTTGAAGTATGAGCTATATAATCTTGGTATTGTTCTTCTTTTGCTCATATTATCTCTGAATCTCGTCTGATTTTTTACATAAGATCATGCCGATGAAAGTTATCTGTGCTCAACTCTGCATGATCTGAATTTTGTTATCAATTTCAAAATTACTTGCCATTAAAGATCTTAGTTGTTACATCTGTGAGTCATTGTGTTTGATCAAAACTGCTGCTCAATCCTAGTTTTTACTAGTTAGTTCCTTCTTTTACATGGTATGCTTCAATTGGCGTCGCTGTATACCCAAGCTTTAAATATCTTGTTTGCATTGTTGAGGAAAGGTATTTGATCTAAAGGAGAAGAAAGATTTTAACAATCTTACCTGACAATGGTTGATTGTATCTTTGGTTAGCTCTGAAACATGTTCAGCCATTTTGTTGCTGTTAGTAACCAGGTCATATGACACCAGACCTAACATCTCTAGCTTTATAGAGAAAATACATATAGAAACACGTATGATTGGAATGATTTGATAGTTTTTTTTATTTTTTCAATCCTTTTTTTTCAAAGGGATAGTATCATTCACACCTCGGGCGTCACTGATATTATTGGAAGCCCAGAAGAGGGGGTTTTTGGTATTACACCAAACCTCAGGGCGTGTTGATGATATTATCCCTTAAAACAATGTGTAGAGTGTTATACTCCATTTCTCTTTTCGTTGTGATTGCTCTTCAATATTTATAGAGATTTTTTATTTGCATATTTGGAATGGTAAAGTGCATTTAACCCCCCATCTTATTGGCCATGTGGGATTTGTCCCCCAGCCTATGAAAAGTTACAGCATACCCCTTAAACTTTCAAAAGTGTGTGAATTGCCTCCTGAGTAGTTGATCAACCGTCCAATTTGAATATGTTTCTACAATTTCGATCATTAAATTCGGTCTGGGGGAACTTTGCACATTTTGAATAGATTGGGGTTATGTTGCAACTTTTTATAGGTTAGGGGACAAACCGCACATGAGCAATAAGTTGAGGAATTTGATGCATCGAACCCTACTTAGTTATTTGATGGGAAACCTCTATGAAACTTCATTATATATACTGTATTTTTTGGCACATAACGATGCTTTTGTTATTAAGTTCTCCATGAAAGCAAAATGTGTATCAAATAAAATAAACAGATTTCTTTTGGGTGCAAAAACAGAAATCACTTGTTGCACTATGAGGAAGTGTGATTGACAACAAACCCCAGAATCTATTTTTGGCTCGAAAGCTTCAATGTGTCAGTCTCAGTATTAATAATTTAATATACTTGTATATTGCGTCTCAAATGATTAAGTCATTGTAAACTATTTTATACATCTTTTGTTAAAATGCCTATTTTAAAAACATCCGTAACCATTGAGCTACATGTATCTTAGTGATCATCTTGATTTCCAATGTTGTCTTGCTGTGTATGACTATGCAATAAAACCCATGTATCTTTGCCCATAAGTACATCTCAATTATTGTTATTTTCTAACATACATGATCTAGACGGAACTTCTCTGCTTTAAAATACCATACTACAGTAGATCTGTCGAAAAACAAAAATAAAAAGCCACTAAGTATATTGAGCAAGTTTCGCAGAATTGAACATGGGGATTATCCTGCATTGATCCTTTGAATGTACGTGTTAAAAAGATACATGCAGGGAGATTCATCTGGGACTCAGCTGCGAATGGTAGGGGCAAGAGCCAAAGTAAGCTGGAAAACAGGAACTCTACCAAAATCAATGGGAGGCTTAGGAATCAGGCGTCTCGCTCAGCTCAATGAAGCCTTCTTGCTGAAAAAACTCGGTTGGCGACTGATTATGGACCATGACTCCTTATGGGAAAAAGTATACCAGGCGAAGTACTTCCCAAATAACCACATTCTTCTAGCTCACAGCAAGCCCCAAAATAGTTGGGTATGGAAATCCACAACCTCAATCCTTAAATACATCTCGGGCGCCATGCGATGGATTGTCAGCTCTGGCCTTAATCTAAACTTTTGGTACACGAAGTGGTTAGGAAATTTCACAATTGCTGATTACGTTGCACCCATACCCAATGAGCTACAACACCTCATAATTGGAGACCTGATCGACACCAATACAAGAACTTGGCAACTGCATACGATCCACAATTACCTGCCACCAGCAATCATAGGACAAATTCAAGGAACAAAGATTGGTCACCCCAACACCAGCGATAAGATAATATGGGCGTGGAGTGCCACCGGAAAATTCTCAGTAGCAAACGCATGACTATATCTTGAGCCAACAAAACACGAATTATGAACCACGACTACCATGGCACATAATCTGGAATCTAAAAACGCTGCCAAGAATCAGGTTCTTTACCCGGTTACTATGCCACGACGCTTTACCTACAAGTGCCCGCCTGTTCACTCAAAATGTTTTTGCCATTACCATGCATTATGCCTTCTGTGTAATGCTGAACCAGAAACTCAGGAACACCTATTCACAAGGTGCGACAACCTCTCGGCGTATCGAGCAAACATGTGTCCAACATTGGAAAGAGCACAATTTTCTTGCCCACTGGTACTCCTAGCAAAATTGACCCCAAGAAGCTAGACGCAATAGCTGTTTGACGTTCTTATGGACCGCCTGACAAGCCAAAAGTTGAGTGGTTTTTCAAAACGAACCCATAACTGAAGCCGGAATCCAGCAAATGTATCATAGATACTCGGAAAATAACATCACTCTTTTTCGAATCAAAGAGTGTCAAGTACACCGATGTATTCTCACACCTTGTTTTGGTACTGCCACCAGTAGGGTACGTCCAGTTAAACATTGATGGATCAGCCTTGGGGAATCTGGGACCAGCTGGTTTCAGGGGAATATTCAGGGACGAGGAGGGATCATTCTTAGTCGCATTCTCGGGAACACTGGGGCATACTACTAACAACCATGCAGAATTTATGGCTTTCAGGGAGGGGTTATGTATAGCTAGGGACATGCATTATACGCATATCATGATTCACTATGATTCGTTACTCCTTCTTCACTGTCTGGACAGGACCCAGGACCCTCCCGCCCACCTGAAGGGACTTTTGCACGAGATATTGATACTTCTGACTAGTTTTACAGCTGCTACGGAAACAATTTGTTACAGGGAGTTGAATGCGGTGGCGGACTACTTGGCAAAGATGGGTGTCACAGCCGAACTCGCAGTTCCAGCTCAACCTCGGCAGCAACCACTTTCCTTCTGTTTTGTGTGTTTGGGAACTTGCCCGGCGTGGCTAACTCCCCTTTTGTATTATGACTTACATTTTGTCACTTCTTGCTACACCCGCTCCCCTTTTGCTTGTACTAAAACAGTTTGTTTGCGTTGAATTTTAATCTACGTTCTATTATAAAAAAAAAAAAAAAAAAGCTAAATACTCAAGTACATTATATACAAAGTCAAAATAAGCCAGCATCTAGCGTAATGTTTATGTATTTTAATTTAGTATACATTCAAATAGAAAGGAAATAATTTCATCTAGCGTAATGTTTATGTATTTTAATTTAGTGTACATTCAAATAGAAAGGAAATAATTTCATCAAACAGTGAAAGCATTTTGTTTTTTAACATAATAAATCAAATTAAAAGCTACTTGACCCGCAAAAGTATTGCTTTCGTTAAGAAGATTTCAAGGTTTCCGTGTCTAAATAGATACAAACATACCACTTACATAAATTATTCCACTTGGCCATTTTCTTGCTTGGTTTGTACATTACAATGTCCCCTGTGTTACGACCGACAGTGACATGACCCCCTCTGAGCTCCCAACACCAGAAAAAGACAAGTCCCCAGATCCACCACCTCACCCTCCACCTCCACTACTTGACAAACATACTAACATATTTCAAACACCAGCATCAAGCCTCAACACACTGCCTAATGTCTCACCTTTAACATACAAGCAAAAGCTAGTGCGGTCTACCACTCATACTTTTTTCAGTACATGGCTTGAGAGCTTTGACCAAACTCCCAACAGATCCAACTCCCCACCCGTACACTCCAACCCAGCAACATCTCAAGACGACAACAGCTACCCATTTTCGGCAGCGGAAATTGCTACTCTCCGACAACCATGGCGACAAGCACTCGTTGTTCATACGACCGGCATCCAAAAGGCAAATTAAAGACCTCGCAGCCCATCTTACACGCTTGTGGCGTATCACAGGCAACCTGAAAATCACAAATCTGGGATCGGGTCATTACGTCGTCCGATTCCCAACTCAAGAGGATTACTTTGTCGCCTTAGCCGGAGGCCGTTGGTTCTTATTTAATTCATATCTTGCCATATCTCAATGGAAACCCAATTATCACCCGACAAAAGAGGCACCACCGGAGCTATGTGTATGGGTCCAAATGCCAAACCTCCCGATCGAATACTATGACCAAACGGCACTAGCAAAAATCGGAGCACTCCTTGGACGACCAATCAAAATCGATCTCCATACCACAAGGCTAGATCGAGCAAGGTATGCAAGATTATGTGTTAGCATAGATACCTCGAAACCTCTTCCCAAATCCATCAAAATCGGCACTCATACACAAAACATTACTTACGAAATCAAGAATACATTTTGTTTCGCCTGCGGATTAATCGGTCACTTCCAAACCGAGTGTGCAAAACCTTCAAAACCGACACAAATGGAGGAACCGACTCCCTTAACGTCACAAAATCCGACCAGCCATAACTCGTCGAAAAATTCACGAACACCACCGAATCATCTGCCGCTAAACTCCCTATCCGATGGTGGCTGGAAAATCATCAGCCGTCGACCCCGCCGTTCGCCGGAATTGCGCCGCCGTTTCATGGGTCCGGAGACACCTTCTGCGCATGAAAAGGGAAAACAAGGTACCCACTCAAACTCTACCCACAACCCAAGCCCAACTATCTACTCGGCCCAAATGCCCAAAGCAACCCAACATCCCCAAGCCCACAACAATTACACTAAATCTGCTAACCCTAAGCCCAACCAACAGCCCAACTCACATAAATTACCCAACCTTTCTCATACAACCTAAAAGCCCACTGTACTAAACCCAAAGCCCACCACTCAATTAAACACAAAGCCCAACCCCAAAAGCCCAACCCGTAGCCCCCACCATATTCCTATACACCATCCCACACCCAATTCCACCCCACAAACACACCCAATCACCAAACAGGTGCATGAGAACTCTCGTGCACCAAACACAGGGGATCCGGCTCCCCCTGAAACATTCACGGGAGCTTCTTCAACACCTGCTACACCCATCTCCCTCAACCACAAAACGCCATCATCACCGCCTGCACCCACCACCCCAAATCAGACACCCACATCCCCCCTTCTTGCTATAACATCTCTCACCATGCCCAACCCTTTTCCTCCCAAATTAAAAGAATTTTTAGAAAACTCACTCCCCCTCATCTCAACCTCCACTATCGTTTCTCCACCGCCTAATGTCGAACCACCCACGGCGCCGGCAAAGACCGACGGCACGAACGCCGAACCACCAAACATCGATCCCGATCCCACCTCATCTCATACCGGAAATTTTCCTCCTGCCCCACCAGTACCGCTGCCCACCACCGTCGCCGCAGTTAATGGTAGCGTCACCACCAACCACTCAACAACCAGCACTAAACCCTTTGTCTCCACCGATCCGTCAAGAAATCGCCCAAGCCCTACCACACCGCACAATTACGATTTGCCCGACCCACCCTTCACATTTCAGGCCGACAACACATGTACAAACACCAATAACCCACCAAATTCAATACTACAGCCTACCCACTCCAAACGAACAAAAACAAGGAGCACCAATATTGCCCCCATATCTGGACGAACTCATTATCCCATCCCACCAAACCAATCCTCTCATTTTCCAACACCTGGGATATTTTCACAGAGTCGTCATCTCACTGTCCCAAAACACGACATCCACACCCGCCTCACGCAAAATACAATACCGCATCAGACTTGTACCACTGGTAAACGACAACTAACGATTCCAGACATTACGGCATCACCGAAGCGACCACGAGACGAGCGATCAGATTCCATACTTTGGAGCACAGTCCCATATTTTAATACCACAAACTCCAATGATTCGTATTTTAGCATGGAATAGCCAGGGCTCAGCTCGAAGAGATTTTCTGCCAGAAATTAGGGAAATAATCCACCGTCAACAACCAATGATTGTGGCTATTCTTGAAACTAGACTTAGCTATGAACGATCTATTTCGATTGTCCGACAGTTACCATTTTCTGGATACTCTATTGTGCCATCTATCGGTCTTGCAGGTGGTATTTGGCTCCTTTGGCATGCAGAACAGGTTACTATGACTCATATTAGTGAAACGATCAGGACGTTGCATATGGAAGCAGACACTATCCCGCCCACCGAATCGTTCACCATTTCAACAGTGTACAATCCCCCACAATCTCAGCAACAAATGCAGGTATGGTCTGAGCTTTCGCATATGGCTAATTCTATCACGTCTGGCTGGCTAGTTTTAGGAGATTTTAATAATATTCTTGCTTCTGATGAGAAATTAGGCGGGCTCCCTAAATCCCCAGCTATCATGTCTAGATTTAATGATTGTATGCATATGTGCGGATTACATGATCTAGGTTACATAGGCCACTCTTTCACATGGAATAACCGAAGATCTGGTAGTCATTTCATTTGTGAGCGCCTAGACCGTTTCTTTGCTAATACCCAGTGGATAAATAACTACCCGGGAGCTAGTGTGACCCACTTAGCAGCTCATTCCTCGGATCACTCACCCATCATCCTTTGTACTCATCCCACCTACCGCCGACCCAAAAGGCCTTTTAGATATGAAATAGCATGGGATTCGCACCCCACTTTCCTGCAATTGGTCACAGAAACTTGGCAATCTTTCCAACATCATTCCACTACACCTCTTTTCTCCATCCAATGTGACCATTTCTCCCGAGTTGCACGACACTGGAAATCAACGTGCTTTGGTAACCTGGATAATCTGGTTACCCAGGCCCAAACTTTACTGGCAAATGCCCAAGCCAATCTTACACCAACTACGGCACCGGCACTCTTTCGTCGAGAACAATCTCTTCGCATCTACCTCAACCGCCTGTTGGATCAAAAACAAACTTATTGGGCTCAACGGGCAAAAAACCAGTGGATAAATGACGGCGACAATAATACCAGATTCTACCACGCTTATGCTAGCAATCGTCGCCGTAATAACTTCATCCAAGGCATTCAGGATGCGAACACGAATTGGATCACTGAACCACAACAAACACGCATTAATGACACCACCATTATCCTCATCCCTAAACGCAGTAACCCAACCCTTGTTACACATTATCGCCCCATCAGCCTCTGTAACGTAAGTTATAAAATCATTGCCAAGATTCTTGTAAACCGCATTCGCCCGTTACTCGATGGACTTATCTCTCCTTTCCAAAATGCGTTTGTCCCAGGACGTCAAATTACTGACAACATCCTCATGGCTCATGAACTACTGCACACACTGCATTCTAAACGTAAAGGACGGAAAGGTCATATGGCCCTCAAACTTGACATTGAAAAAGCATATGACAACTTGAGTTGGGATTTCCTACGAAAAACACTCGAGGCATTTAAATTCCCATCCCAATTTGTCACTTTGCTAATGACTTGTGTTACTTCTGTCACCTTCTCAGTCTCTGCTAATAGTCATATGTCAGAAAAATGGAGTCCATCAAGGGGTATTCGTCAGGGGACCCACTATCCCCTTACCTTTTCATCATGTGCATGGATATGTTCATACACCTCACATCTCTATCCACCCGCAATCATCAGTTTGAAGCCCTACGAGCTAGTAGGAATGGCCCTCAAATCCCTATACTAAGCTTTGCTGATGACTGCTTCTTATTCTGCCACACCACTCCTCGCACTGTTCAAACTCTTACTGAAAACCTGAATACCTTTTCCACAGCAGCTGGCCAAACTATCAACTGGACCAAATCCAAGGTCCTCTTTGCCCCCAGTGTCCCACCCCAAAGACGTGCTGAGTTAACGGAACAATTAAACCTGGCAACAATGACACCAGAGGACAAGTACTTGGGTCTACCAGTCTGGGCAGGTCGTTCAAAAACTCAAAACCTGGACCATTTTATCACGCGAGCATCTTCTCGTATCGACACATGGTGTAATCGCTTGTTGTCATTCCCAGGAAGGAAAACTCTGGCCAAATCGACCCTCACATCTATTCTGTCTCATGCCATGTCCGTTTTTAGACTGCCTCGCACAACACTTTCCAAGCTAGAGATGCGTACCCAAAAATTTATTTGGAATGCTATACCTGACACCCATTCCCCGACAAAAGTAAACTGGGAAACCGTTTGCCTACCTACCGATTTAGGAGGTCTAGGTATTCGCAGCCTTCCGGCTATGAATGATGCATTTCTATTAAAACTATGCTGGAGACTGTTAACTCAGCCGGATTCTATGGGCCCAAGTGGTGAAAGCCAAATATTACCCCAATTCTCACATACTCCTGGGAAAAGCTAGCATGCACCATAGCTGGGGGTGGAAATCAATTGTCTCAGTACTTCATCACTTGCCTAATGCCATTCAATCGCACGTCTCCCAAGGACATGTCTTGAACTTTTGGAATACGAAATGGTTGGGTAATTTTACCATTGCTGATTTTGTTACATCAATCCCCAATCACCTTGTTAATCTGACTGTCGCTGAAATAATAAATCCTCATGCAAGAGCTTGGGACCTTTCACCAGTAATGAATATTCTGCCACCCAATATCATCCTCACTATCCTTGGCACCCCGCTACCACTGGACAATCAAAATGATAACTTTTCTTGGGCCTGGTCACCCAATGGAAAATTCTCGATCTCTAGTGCGTACTCCATGCTTACTTCCCAACACCATACTACTCACTCACCACCATTGCCTTGGAAAACGATTGACAAAATCAAGGTCAATCCACGAGTAAAAGCTTTCTTTTGGCTGCTCTGTCATGGGAAACTCCCAACCAAACAAAGGTTATTCATTCAACAGAGGGTGACCGACCCATTTTGCCCAGTGTGCAATCTCGAACCCGAAACAGCTGAGCACCTATTCTTCGAATGCACCATTATCATCCCTATCATTCAACAACTTTTACCATCCATTCCCAATCTCAACCACAAACATCCACTAATACACCTCACCAACCTTCCCAACACTACTCAGCAAAAATGGGTAATTCTTACATGGGCAATTTGGAGAGCTAGGAACGAGGTCGTTTTCAGTAATGGTCAACTAACCCTAGCCCGCATCAAGGCCTTCTATCAATACCAACTGCAAAATTCTCCTACTTCCCAAACATCCGGCACAGCTGCTCCCCATATCCAGAACTACACCTTCGCTCTCAAATGGCTCCCCCCAGTTTTAGGATACATGCAACTTAATATCGATGGCTCATCCTTTGGTAATCCAGGACCGGCAGGTATAGGGGGTATAATCCGAGACCATATAGGCCACTTTAGGGTAGCATTTTCTAAATCAATTGGAATCTCCACCAACAATATAGCTGAATTTTGGGCCTTACGTGATGGATTAGTCATTGCTAAAAATCTTCAGATCACACATCTCATTGTTGCCACAGATTCTCTGTTCATGCTTGATTGTCTTACCAGGACACAGGACCACCCGGCTCACCTAGCGGGACTTCTTCGGAATATTCAGACGATACTGCTTAGTTTCACATCCGTTCGAGGTCAGTTTTGCTACAGGGAGATAAATCAGATAGCCGATCACTTGGCAAAACTTGGTGCCAACTCATCCCCAGTTCCACAAGACCAACCAATGACCAGATATTGCCGATGGGACACTTGCCCCACATGGATGGAACCAATGCTCCATTTTGATATTTCTACTGTTGTTTTTCGTTTATCACGTTCATGTAATCCTTGTACTAAGAATGTTGTTTTACATTAAATGAGCTGAAAAGCCTTGTTAAAAAAAAAAAAAAAAAAAAAAATGTCCCATGTGCTCATGAAAATATTTATTGTGGACTTATGTGCATTTATATCCGGATCTGTTTTGGTTCGCCAAGTGTAATATTTTGACATATTCCTGATATATTACACAAAATTCATTAAAATTGCAAAATATTGTCTGACGAATACGTGCTTTCAAAACTTTTGATCCATTGAATGTCAATCAACTAGATTGAACTTGTCCTAATTTTGGTTATACAAGAACTAAAATATCATATCCCATTAGTCATAATTTTAAATAGGTACACGTTTTCAACTTAAATTTTGGTCTAATTTTTCCATAATAGCAAATATCACGTGGATGTTAGGTGGCTACTAGAGAAATAAACTACCTTCGCAAATTAAAATTTAAAAAGAAAAAAGAAAAAAGAGAATCAAAACCCTCTTTAAAACCTCATTCCAACTCTTGTAACCTTTGATCTCCTCTTCAAAACCTCATCAAGACTCTTATAATCTCACATAGCTATACGAATCCAAGCATGACCGATAGAATGATCTCTTTTGGGGTGGCCACACTCGTCTAGGTTACATGCTAGATCAGTGCTACAGGCTGGACTTATAGGAAGAGATGTCAACAACATCCATTTCTTTTCCAGTATATCTATAACAAGGAAACTTGACCTTTTCATTATATTTTTGGACATTGCTATATATATGCAACAATTCTTGTAGTGAATGATATATCTGCAATATTGAATAAATCGACGATTGATTTTAATCTGTTTATTAAATCCCACCTTTGGAAAAGATTATGTAGCTAGAAAAAAGTTTTAGGTTGTTAATATAATTTTTGATTTTTGAAACAAAGGCTAATAGTTATGCGTGCACATGTCAATTCAATCAAAATATGCTGGAAAACTTGGTCGACCACTTTCACTAGAAAAAAAAATTGATACTGGGTTTGATCATTGATGTTATAGTTTCATTAATCGAATCTCCAAACTGAAGATTTCGTTTTGCTGACTCGTGATTGAAATGTTTGTCAAATTATACTTTGTAGTGGGAAACTTGATTTCTGCTTTATCATTTATTTATTGATGTGATTCCAAATTATAATATACTCATAATATATCAGTGTCAAAATTGCCATTTTTAAATAACAAACCAAATAACAAAAATGAAAAGCCTAGTCAATGAATATATATTGGGTAATTTATGAGAATGGACAATCAACGGGAAAGCTCTCTCACTATCATCATATTTAGGGGAGTTAAATGCATAAGCTCTCTCAAATGTTATGTCTAAGCGGCAAAAAACTGCACGTTTTAGAGTAATTAGCGAAAGAAAAACCAGCAAAAAAAACGAAAAAAAAGAAAAACCAGCAAAAAAGCGTAATACACTTGTGATAACTGCAAAGTGAGTTTTAAGTTTCACAACCAGATTGCTTATGAAGTCTAAAGTTGGTATTGTATTTATAGATATGAGTTTCATATGAAAATAATACTAATGTTAAGAAAACTAAATTTTATATATAAAAGAAGTGGCATTTTAACAGAATAACATTGAGATTTTAATTCACCAATACAACTAAAATTTTTATATACACTTCAACCCTAAATATTCACACTAAGATTCTTCATTCATGCAGTTTGTGCAAACTTTACTAAGATATTTTAGTTTTTAAATTGTTTATTATTTATCATAAATTTTAAATTGATAATTGAAGAAAATAATCTACTGTGTATTTTATGTTTTGCAAAACCATATTATCTTTTATTATTTTCTTACATGCACTATAAAGCGTGTATACCATGCGGGATAGAAGGTTTTTGTGTTTACATATACAATATTAATGCTCTTCTTAAATTAATACCGTCCATCTATAAAAAGCTCAATATACTTGTAAGGTTAAAAAAAATCACAATCCTTTTCATCAAATATTTTCATGAATTATTAGTTCAAGGACTTGAACGAACATAAATTATGGAGTCATTAATTAGATAATTTATAATTAAGGATATTTATAAATGTAATTTTATGATTGGTCAGAGTTAAGAATTTAAATGAGGCAAGTATGATAATAATAATACATGAGAGGTGATATATCAAGAGCAAAATCTCTAAATACAGAGCAATATTTTATTATTTTCTATTTTACCCTTGTCATTCCATCAATTAACTCTTCTTCCCTTTTTAAGTCCTTAATTTACTCATATTTAGATAAAAAAAACAGTCCTTAATTTACTCATATTTAGATAAAATATCGAAATCTGCTCGGATAATATATATGACAAATTAAGATTCCCTTTATTATGAAAGAGAACACCAAAATGAATAATATCTTTTCTGAAAAAATCTAGAAAATATTTTTCCATTCATATAATCTCATAATTTTGTTCTTCAATTAATTAACATTAATTTGACATAAACTTCTTAGCGCACATACTGAGTTACGTATATTTTATTTCCAAGAAACTGAAAGCCTATATAATTATTTACTTTCTAGAAAGTGTATGCATGGATCAAAGTTTCTTTTCTTTTTCTCGAGAAGTATCGAAATGTTTTCATTTTTGACTATATGGAAAAGAAACATACAATATTTTCTGTATCTAATAAAACGACAATTTTTTTGAATTTTTCGAAACATATCGAAAATATCTTGATAAGGGTGTTATCAATTAGATGGTAATTATGACGTGTAAATAGGGTCGTAGTGTATAAATAGGGGGTAAGAACGCACTGTTCCTGAGATTAAGTGTTCGTAAGAAGCGTACCTCGATCGGAACTAGGCGAAAGTTGCATAAATTCTCTCTCTAAGTGTTGAAGTGTGGTATGTTTTCCTTGGTCAAATAGCTCAAGCAACCGTGATATAGTTATTTACTTTCTAGAAAGTGTATGCATGGATCAAAGTTTCTTTTCTTTTTCTCGAGAAGTATCGAAACGTTTCCATTTTTGACTATATGGAAAAGAAACATACAATATTTTTTGTGTCTAATAAAACGACAATTTTTTGAATTTTTCGAAACATATCGAAAGTATCTTGATAAGGGTGTTATCAATTATATGGTAATTATGACGTGTAAATAGGGTCGTAGTGTATAAATAGGGGTAATAACGCATTGTTCCTGATCTTAAGTGTTCGTACGAAGTGTACCTCGATCAGAACTAGGCGAATGCTGCATAAATCCTCTCTCTAAGTGTTGAAGTATGATATGTTTACCTTGGTGAAATAGCTCAAGCAACCGTGATATATATAGGTCGCCAGTTCCACGCACCGTGCGACGACGGGTTGCCTACGAGGAAAAACTTCTTCGTATCGCGAGATGTGAAGTAGTAGAAGGGAGGGGCCTTGGCGTTCAGCTGCACCCAATATACAACAAAAAATCGAACTGCTGTGCATACGAGCCCTAGTAGCAGATGGCAAATAAGAAAACCCGCCATGACCCGGTAGCCATTCGGGAAAAGTTGACTCGGGCACAAGTTGCAGGCGTTGAAAACTTCCACGAGGAAGGGGTGGAAGAACAGTCGTAACCCTGACAGCTGCTGGACCGCATAAACGGTCAAAAAGCCAGGAGGAGGTCAGATTGCATGATCCTCTGGACCGGGGGGGTCGAAAATCAACTGTTTGAAGGTCGACGCCATACTTCACCAGTATCGGTTCGATGGCAGAAGCATCGAGCGCGCTGGCAGTCGTAAGCAGACCCCCAGGGTCAGGCGACCCCCTGCTAATGCGCCTCCTTCATGAGCTGGTTGAGAAGAGCCAGCTCCGCCACGACGTTTCTTACAAGCAGCGGCGACGGCAGCCAGATCAGGGTTAGGGGTAGAGCTTCCCCCTGTAGGAACACCGCTCTTGGTCAGGCGTCGTTTCTTTTGTGCACGAACCGGCGCCGGATACGGTGAGGAAGAGTGCTCCTCCTCCATCCCACCGCCGTATGAATGGATGCTGGGATTTTCACTATCAGCAGAAGACGACATTGTGGGAAGGGTTTTGTTTAAAGAACTTTGAGAAAAATGGGAGAAATTTGCAGAAAAAAGGAAAACATACCACACTTCAACACTTAGAGAGAGGATTTACGCAACATTCGCCTAGTTCCGATCGAGGTACGCTTCGTACGAACACTTAAGCTCAGGAACAGTGCGTTCTTACCCCTATTTATACACTACGACCCTATTTACACGTCATAATTACCATCTATTGATAACACCCTTATCATATCTCGAAACATGGCGAAAAGTTTCTAATATTTAGAACACCGAAACATACTGTCGGAACGAAATTTTGATCCATGAGTGTATGTATCTAACATAATAAACTCAAATAATTCTCTATAATTCGACTTCATGCTAGGACATGTATTATAATAATTTTTTTCTGAAAAAATTAATGTTTCCTGGCTATCAATATATCTTGCCAAAATATTTATTCAAGTATTAACGTGCATATTCTTTACATTTTTATCCACTAATATAAAATATAACACGTTTTTATATTTCACTATTTTAATCTATCTCTTTTGTTTGAAATGTAGAAAAACACACGCACTTGTTTTATTATTTAATATTATTTTTATTGTACATATTTATTTATCACATTTGATATTTATTAGTATATGTCGTTCGGATGATTTTCTCATTTTAAAATAAATGGTAGACTTTTTCGCAGATTGTTACAATTTTATATAAAGAAAGATAACTGATATCCTTGTAAATAGGAAATTATAAAGAAAGAAGATAAATTCTTAAAGATTCCCTGATTATTGGTAGTAATCATAAAAGGAAAATTAATGATCTCTTTATTGGGGGAGGGTATAGTAGATAATAATAAAGTTTTACTTTGAATTTAAGAATTTTGCTCTGTCTATATCATTTTCTATCATACATTAGCGATTTTTTAATTTAACTCTATTACCGAGTAAGCGACACGAAACTAGTGCAAATTTTGTCTATATCATTTTCTATCATACATTAGCGATTTTTTAATTTAACTCTATTACCGAGTAAGCGACACGAAACTAGTGCAAATTTTCTTTCATAATTTGCAGTAAAATAAAAATTAACTTAGTCAAGCACTACAAGATTCGAACTGCAACAAGCCTAAATAAAGAATACACCCCTCGTAACGGATAGAAATATTTCAACAATATTAAAATAGTAAAGATCCCAGTGACACAATAGACTTAAATAATTACAGTCAAAGATAAATATATTTACAGAGAGTTTACTTTTTCTTTTTCTTTCTTGAAAAAGAACAAATAAAGAATACACACCAATAGGAAAAACAAACGCTCTGAGAAAGTTGTCATAATCTGACATCAATGACCTCCTCCCTGACAACCTCTCATCTCATACACCCTAAACAAAACCACCCACTTGATCATTTGCCTTAAGCAAATGATTTTAAGACACACAAACTAATGGAAATTAAAATAATAAATGATGATTGATAAAAAGAACAAAAAAAAAAAAAAAAAAAAAACACACACACACACACTTATCCCTAAGCTAAATAACAAGATCAGGAGGAGAAACAAAGGAAATGTTTTACTGAGCCCAAAAAAAGAAGGGTTTATTATTATCAGTGATATTTCCAATAAACTGGCCTTGTCATGATAAGTTGCACTTGCACAACAATGAATTTACAAGCCTTCTTTATCAGGAAATGCTTACCAATATTTCCTGCATGGGCAAAAATTAAAGATATATATTAGCAACTTGGCATCTGCTGCTATCAGTGCTTCATGATATAGAAGATAATATATGAAAAAATCCTAACATTAATACTTACACTATGGTAGGTCAGCGAACATCAATAAAAAATCTCATCATACTTTATTATAAGTGTAACATTATAATGAAAAAAGTTCGTAGTTAATTTTTGTTTTGAATTATAATTTCAAAACAATGTACATATGTTAAATACAATAAATAAGATAAAAGTACCTTAAGAGTAGTGTCAGTTAACTGCAAGTTGTTCTTTTTCAGCAGAACAGTTATTATCATGAGCAGCGGTTGGTACTGGTGAGTTTGGCTGTGGCGCCCCATTAGAATTATCCATCTTCTTTAAGTTTTGTTGATAGTATATTTGCCTCAGACGCTCAATTTCCCTCTTCAATGCTTCTTGATGAGCTGAAATTAATAATAACAAAGTCTTCATGTTATTGAACACTACGTACATTAAATATCATTAATTCTTTACCGGATAACTTATGTAATATTGACAAATCTTAAACGAAAAGCAGTCCATGTGAAGTGGGGCTTCCTTTATTATCTAAAATTACAAAAAAACTCAACTCTCACATGGGATTGCATGAATCTTGGACTACAAGGTTCCCTAGCTTGTTTAATAATAATGTATAGGTTCTCTAAAATTCATAATTTAGTCGAAGAATTAGGAAAAACTCGTCAGATTAATTAAGAGTTTTCTTAGTAACCAATCTAGTTAATTGGCAGCTTAGAAGATAGAGTCCAATATATGTGTCTCATGACATTATTACAAGATGATATATGTTATTGAATCAATTTAAAGTTTCATCGAACACTATACTTAAGAATACAATTTTTAGCCGCTACACAAATGATAGCTAAACATTCGAAACAATTGTCGCTAATTTAAAAGTATTTAGGGAAAGCTTTTCCACTGTTGAGCATTAGATATCAAACTTCAGTTGAGGTGTCATTTTATCCCATAATAATGTACATATCTACCAAGGTGGCGCTAATACATTTATAATATGCATTTAGGAGAAAATACTATTGGGGACAAAATGATAAGAAAAATCTATAAACAAACTGAATTGAGCATGATAAAATCAAGATATATATATAGGATCTTGAGTTGAGGGAGCTGTGAAATTAGGCTACTTCAAGTTTTGTATTTTCAGTTAGTTGATTAGAACACTGAGGATAAAATTTGTATAATTGTTTTGCAATTTCCTGTAAATGCATTCACATGAAGATCTAAATTAATTAGAATCATCTCCTATAGTTATAGTTTCTCATAAGCAAATATTGTATCATATAACTTTTATATATATGCATGCATTAAACTATCTTTTCAATATATAGGTCAATAAATGAATCCATACCATCTTTGAAGACTTTATCTTGGGCTAAAGCTGCAATTCTTTGCTTGAGAACACTGTTGTCAACATTTAGTACCAAGCGCTGGTGGTCCAGAAAAGCTACCCTTGGGGATAATACTGAGACTTCAGCCTTCAACAATCATTCAATAAAAATGGTCAAATTCTTTTGCTAAAATAACATTAAAAAAATTGTACATATATAATTGTTAGATAATTCATGGGGGTGTATATTAATTGACAAACCTGAAGTGAGGTGACACTGCGTTCAAGCTCAGAGATGTACTGAAGTTTCCTTACTCGTGACCTTTGTGCAGATTGGCGATTAGCCAAAATTCTGTAACATAATTGATAAAATATTAATTTATATCTATAGTTATACATATATTCCAAAAAATAGTAATGTTAGTGCATGAGTATGCATATTTATGTACCTCTTAATCCTTTTTGGATCAACAATCTTTTCAGATGAATTTTCATTGCCTGCATGCATACCATCTTGTCCCTCAGAATCACACAAGCTTTGGTCTTCCTCAGGCTCATTCTTGGGCCTCATCTGCATCTTCTCAAGATGTATATCCAGATTTCCTAGCTTATTCTCATCATCATTGATGCTGTTGTGATCCGACGGCGAAGACGCATTCGAGCACGACACGGTGGGCCCCACCGCAACGTCGTCCGTGAACATAGACATAAGTTGATCATCATCAAACCTATCGAATTGATCATCATGACCATGACCAATATTATTAGCACCTCCGGCCGATGGAACGGAGGACCTTCGGCATTCTTCAACCATCGGCGGCTCCAAGAACGCGATCGAGTCGCTTATCGACCTCCGGTGGGACCCACGTCGAGTCGACGAGAAGTCGAGGAAGTCATCAACCCATGAAGGGCTCATGTTTGTTGTCAAATTGTCCATTGACATCTTTTGGTGATGAGAAAATTGATGATCAGCCCAGTTTTGGGTCATGTTAGGTGCTTTGGGTGGTAACTGAGCCATGTTATTGAACAAATTAAGAACAAAGTATATAACACTTTGACAACCAAAATACTATTTGTTCACAAAAGAGTCTTATATATACTTCAAATCCCACATGCAAACATTAATAACTTGAGAAGACAAGATAGCCACAAGTATATCATCATCATCTTTCTATAGTATTTTTTTTTTATCAAAATTAAATAAACATTAAATCTTTTTTATTTCATTATGTATATGTGATGGTGGGGTCACATGGGGAGATTGGGACAGCCTATCAACAGCTGTTGAGGGAGGTTGAGTCCCAACGGTATTACTGGAAAGCAGTCAATAGTTTATTTATTAACTCAGTTGTGGAATCAGAAACCACGTGCCCTTGTGGCCTGCATGCAACCTTATATATATAAATATAATTATATATTATAGTTTCATTATTATTTAACATTGACAAAGAAGAAGAATTTGTGTGTGTTCATCTTGACATTCAAGGCCCTATTGTGGCCGTTGGATCAACGACGCATGTGACCTCAACAGATCAAAAGTAAATTGAACATGGATGTCTATCACATGCCCATCTTGCATATGTTCTATAATTTGATCAGAAATTCCAAAGGACCAGTTTTTTTGGAGCAAACTTTAGTGCATGTCATCAAATCATGATCAGTACTTTACCTGTCAAAAGGAATCGTGGTCATGTGTGTGAAATCTTTGGGTTGTACTGAAGGGTACAAGAGGAATGCCTGTTTAACCTGTAATGGAGATGATAAGTCACCTTTGGGCAGTGTCATATACAGCAAGAGCATGTGTGAGATCGAACATCTTACGATCTTGTTTTTTTAAAAGCATTAGAGATATTATTTGCTTGCCTTCCTAAATGTAATAAATCTGTATATGGACCGGGTACAAGCATATTGTTAATTGACCTTAATTGTATTAAAGACTTTGTTAGAATAATAATCAGACCAACGGTGTCTTGGTCTAGTGGTGCCAGCGGCTAGACATGGTAAGGAGAACTATGGTTCGATCTCCCGCAAGCCTGTTGGGAGGAGTTTAAAACCTTAACCCCGGGACTCGCTCCGAAACCGGATTAGTCGGCCCAGTGGGTTCGGATACCGGTTGTTCAAACGAAAAAAGAAAATAAAAAATAATCAGTGAAACCGGATTAGTCGGCCCAGTGGATTCGAATACCGGTTGTTCAAACGAAAAAAGAAAATGAAAAATAATCAGTGTTGATATAGACAAAGCAAAATTCTTATTGACTTCCTTAATTGCTGCTACATGCACTACAAGAAATGTGGCCTATAGCAAGGTCCAAAAACCTTGCTATAGGTCCAAATTCCCTTGCTATTGATCTATTGCAAGGGATGTGGACGTTGGTAGCATCCCTTGCTATAGGTGGCGTGGGTGCAGGTATTTTGCATGCTGCAAGGGAAATGGACCTTGCTATTGCTGTTCTGACACACACCTGTAGCAAGGTCCATTTCCCTTGCTGTAGTGTGCTGACACACACAATTAACAGCAACGTCCATAGACGTTGCTATTTGTTCTGACACAAAGATCAATTGCAACGTCTAAGGACGTTGCTATGCATTCTGACACAAGACTCAATTGCAACGTCTTTTGACGTTGCAATTGATTTACGCACGTTTTTTTTTTTAAATTTCATTTTTGTTCATTTTTTCTTTTCGATGAAACACAGCAACGTCTACGGACGTTGCTATAGTGTCCGGACATTTAATTTTTCAAATTTGACAGCAACGTCCACGGACGTTGCTATAGTGTCCGGAGGATTTTTTTAAAATATGGCAGCAACGTCCGGGGACGTTGCTATAGTATCCCGAATTTTTTTTTTCAAATTTGGCAGCAACGTCCACGGACGTTGCTGTACATAAATATTTTTTTTAAAAAAAAAGTGGCGGTAAATACCGCCCCTTTTAATAAAATGTTTTTTAATATATATATACATATATATATATATATATATATATATATATATATATATATATATATATATATATATATATATATATACACACACACTCACATTATACATTAATTGAAACCTCAATATTATATATATGTATAGTATGTGTTAAAAAATATAATACTAATAACTAAATTATAAGACACACACACACACACACACACAAACACACGCACATATATATATATATATATATATATATATATATATATATATATATAATATTAAGAAATGTTAACATTTTAAAAATATAATGATATATATATACATACACACACTAAACTTTACAATGTATAATTATAAAATAATCTCACTAATTATAATTATACAATATATATGTATATATATAGTATAAGATGCATGCATATATAATATATATATAAGTTGATGATGATGCAAAATAAATTAAGGAAAAAAATAAAGTGTATAGGAGAGAAGGGGAGAGAAGAAGATGATAATAATATGAGAGGGAGAAGTGGGATGGATGAGTGATATAGTGGGGTATTTATAGTAGTATAGTGGGAGGGAGAGGGAGGGAATGAAATTTTTTGGGAAATTTGAAGTTTTCGCCAAAAATTTCTGAAATTTTTTAGCAAGGTCCAAATCCCTTGCAACAGGTTATAGTCAGAAAGCTGTTGCAAGGGAAGTTGGGATCCCTTGCTGCTGTGTCAGAAAAGTAGCAATAGCAAGGGATTTGGACCTTGCAATAGCTTTATTAGAAAAATGTTTTAATTATATATATTCCCTCATTCACTCATTTAATTATATCCATATATAATTATGGCTTGTAAATCATAATTACATGAGACTTGAACTAAATATATAGAACTAATCTTGATCTTGGTTAAATTAATTAATTAATAAAACTTATTTGATTGAATAATTATTAATTACATAAGAAAATAGAACTAATCTTGATATTTATAGCTATATATATATATGTGAACTTATTTGAATGAATAAGATCCTAATAACATATATGAGAACTGGACTAATTAGAATTAATCTTGTATTGTAAAATTAATTAAAGTTATTAGAATCAATAACTTCTCATTAAATAATAATAACCAAACTAAACATACGATTCTTGATTTTCATTAAATAAACTGAAATTATATGAATGAATAATATTTATACTACATAATTAAGAATTGATGATCAACTACGTACAGGAAAACTTACTGTTTATTTTTGTTGAATTAATTAAGAATATGATTGATAACTCAACATTACATTAGAATTGAACTAATTAAACAAAACTAATCTTAATTAAATTTTAATAAATTCATTGAACTTGTTTGAATGGACAACTCCTAATTAACTACAAATATATAAGCATCAACTAAATATAACTAACATTGCCTTTTGTCAAATTAGTTTAATTACTCAATTGAACAAATATTAAATAAGAACTAAATTAATTAGATTTAATAGCATTGATTTTATTATGAATAGTGTTATTACATAAGAATTGAACTACGTACAAGGAATACAACTCTTTTTAAAAATATGATTTTGACCCCAAAAGATTTGAAAAGTTACAATTTAGTCCTTTCCCTTTTGAAAAATTTATGATTGACCTCAAATACGATTCTTGATTTTCATTAAATAAACTGAAATTATATGAATGAATAATATTTATACTACATAAGAATTGATCAACTACGTACAGGAAAACTTACTGTTTATTTTTGTTGAATTAATTAAGAATATGATTGATAACTCAACATTCCATTAGAATTGAACTAATTAAACAAAACTAATCTTAATTAAATTTTAATAAATTCATTGAACTTGTTTGAATGGACAACTCCTAATTAACTACATATATATAAGCATCAACTAAATATAACTAACATTGACTTTTGTCAAATTAGTTTAATTACTCAATTGAACAAATATTAAATAAGAACTAAATTAATTAGATTTAATAGCATTGATTTTATTATGAATAGTGTTATTACATAAGAATTGAACTACGTACAAGGAATACAACTCTTTTTGAAAATATGATTTTGACCCCAAAAGATTTGAAAAGTTACAATTTAGTCCTTTCCCTTTTGAAAAATTTATGATTGACCGCAAATACGATTCTTGATTTTCATTAAATAAACTGAAATTATATGAATGAATAATATTTATACTACATAAGAATTGATCAACTACGTACAGGAAAACTTACTGTTTATTTTTGTTGAATTAATTAAGAATATAATTGGTAACTCAACATTACATTAGAATTGAACTAATTAAACAAAACTAATCTTAATTAAATTTTAATAAATGAATTGAACTTGTTTGAATGGACAACTCCTAATTAACTACAAATATATAAGCATCAACTAAATATAACTAACATTGACTTTTGTCAAATTAGTTTAATTACTCAATTGAACAAATATTAAATAAGAACTAAATTAATTAGATTTAATAGCATTGATTTTATTATGAATAGTGTTATTACATAAGAATTGAACTACGTACAAGGAATACAACTCTTTTTGAAAATATGATTTTGACCCCAAAAGATTTGAAAAGTTACAATTTAGTCCTTTCCCTTTTGAAAAATTTATGATTGACCGCAAATACGATTCTTGATTTTCATTAAATAAACTGAAATTATATGAATGAATAATATTTATACTACATAAGAATTGATCAACTACGTACAGGAAAACTTACTGTTTATTTTTGTTGAATTAATTAAGAATATGATTGATAACTCAACATTACATTAGAATTGAACTAATTAAACAAAACTAATCTTAATTAAATTTTAATAAATTCATTGAACTTGTTTGAATGGACAACTCCTAATTAACTACAAATATATAAGCATCAACTAAATATAACTAACATTGACTTTTGTCAAATTAGTTTAATTACTCAATTGAACAAATATTAAATAAGAACTAAATTAATTAGATTTAATAGCATTGATTTTATTATGAATAGTGTTATTACATAAGAATTGAACTACGTACAAGGAATACAACTCTTTTTGAAAATATGATTTTGACCCCAAAAGATTTGAAAAGTTACAATTTAGTCCTTTCCCTTTTGAAAAATTTATGATTGACCGCAAATACGATTCTTGATTTTCATTAAATAAACTGAAATTATATGAATGAATAATATTTATACTACATAAGAATTGATCAACTACGTACAGGAAAACTTACTGTTTATTTTTGTTGAATTAATTAAGAATATAATTGATAACTCAACATTACATTAGAATTGAACTAATATTACATAAGAACTAAATTACTTAGATTTAATCTTGATTTTTGTTATGAATAGATGTTATTTGAATGCACGACTCCTAATTACATACGAATTAAACTACGTACAAGGAAAACTACTATTTATTTTTTGTTAAATAAATATATATATATTTATATATATATATATATATATATATATATATATATATGAAAGAATGAAGAATGCAGCTTTATTATATTAAAAAATAAGTAAAACAAAACCTGCAAGGGAAGAGGAGGTTGCTGAAGCTGAAAGGCTACTGCAAGGGCCTTTTTCCCATGCAACTGTGTCAGAAAAGCTGTTTTTACAGCAGCAAGGGATTTGGACCTTGCAATAGATTTATCAGCTTCATATCCTCTCCTCCACACATTTCATTATCCATAACCTGCGTTTCACAACCCCAAAATCTACTGCATAACCTGCATTTCATTATCCAAAATCTACTGCATTTCTTCCCCCTCTCTTCTCTATTTTTCAGCAAAATTTCATTTCTTGCCTGCGATTTTTTTGCAAAGCGTACGTAATTCTCAGCAAAGCTCACTCCACGAGAGGTATCAATTTCAGTATTATCGTAATTCGTTGATTAATTTTATATATATATTGTTGATGTTGTTGCTTAATTTAGTGATTTTTGTAATGTTAATACCTGTTATTCATCATATTTAGAATAACTGAGATCTAAGCGTGATTTGATTAGTAGTATGCTATATATATGCATGTGTGTAATTAGTTGCTTACACTGTTAGTATTTGATGATAAGTTTTAATTAGCCTTACTTTCGTGATTAAATAGTCAGTTCTCGTGCTGATGCATTGTTAATTTGATTTTAATTAGATAAAAAATGTATAACAACGAAGATCGGAGTTGGATGTACGATCGAGACAACGTTGATGAGGGGTATATCAATCCATATTTCATAGATGGCGTCAACAGATTCCTAGAATTTGCATTTTCTCAAGGTCATCGAAGAGTTAAGTGTCCGTGCACTCGGTGTGGTTTTAGCAAAAGCAAAAAGAGGGATGTGATTCAGGGACACTAGCGCGGTAAACGGCCCACTAGCGCGGGGTCCTGCCTCATTTGATCCTCCGGGAAACATCGGCATCATCGCTGAAAGTGATTCCATTGAACCAAGATCAGGCTGCGAAGAGAATGATCCTCGAGGTACCCCTTCCGGGTATGGCACCTGGTTCTTCGACACCTTCTTTTTTCCTTTCCCCCTACCCTGATCTGACGAGCCGACCATCTGATAAATAAATATTTAGAATGGTCAAATTAATAATTTCTCAATGCTACTAACCTTTTTAGCATATCTAATTAACATAAATACGTTCTAACATAAACACAATTATATATGTTATATAATACAAAGTTAATTGATTAAATTCTACAAAAATCATAAGAAAATACGTAGCTATATTGTCATAATCACAAATCTAATATTAATTAATTAAGCATACATATATATATATATATATATATATATATATATATATATATATATATATATATATAATTAACAGTACTAATACACTCGAATCAACAAATACATCACTATTATGCGATAATATTACACAAATCTAACCGATTAATTAAATTAAACCTTAATATACATATATAGATCGTCACATAATTAATTACCTCTACTACCTTAATTAAGTATAAATAATTAACATATATAAATACACTATCTAATCAACAATTACATCACAAATACTAATTACACAAATCTAACCATTAATTTAAAAAAAAATTAATAATACACATAGATCGTTCAAAATTACTTCTAATATCTTAATTAATCATACATAATTACACAAATCTAACCATTAATTTAAAAAAAAAATTAATAATACACATAGATCGTTCAAAATTACTTCTAATATCTTAATTAATCATACATAATTAAACAAATCTAACAAATACAACACTATGATGCTATAATATTACACAAATCTAACAAATTAATTAAAAATAAACATTAATATACGTAGATCGTCACATAATTACCTCTAATTAATACCTTAATTAAGCATAAATAATTAACACAAATATGCCTAAAATCAACAATTATATCACAAATAATCTAATTACACAAATATAACCATTAATTTAAAAAAACAAACATAATACACATAGATCGTCACATAATTACCTCTAATACCTTAATTAAGCATAAATAATTAACACTAATATGCCTAAAATCAACACTTACATCACAAATAATCTAATTACACAAATCTAACCATTAATTTAAAAAAAAAAACATAATACACATAGATCGTCAAAATTACTTCATCAAATCGACTAATATCTTAATTAATCATACATAATTAACACAAATACATCATCAAATCAACTAAAAAATCATATTTATGCAAAATAATAAAAATCTAACCGATTAAACTAAAAAAAAAATATGTATAATCGTAATTTTGAAGACATTGAACACATACCTTAAAAAAAGAAGAGATTTGGAGCTGAAATTATGTGAATTGGAGTGAAAATGAGTGAAATTTTTTTTTTTTTACGAGAGCAGCAATGGAAAATTTCGCAGCAGAAATCTGCTGCGAAAATGCCATATAAATATGGCACCAACGTCCTGGAGACGTTGGTGCCATCGATTAATGCTGCCGTGCAGCTTTGTGTCTGCAGCAGACACAAAGCTGCACGGCAGCAGCTGGCATGCATATGGCACCAACGTCTCCTGGACGTTGGTGCCTTGCTTTCAGCTGTCAGCAACGTCTACACAGACGTTGCTGCAGTCAAAAAAAAATAAAAATTTAAAAAAAGACATCGAAAACAGTTACCAACGTCCTTTTCAGACGTTGTAACATTTAAAACTTAAAAAAAAAATAAAAAAACAGCAGCAGCAACGTCCGTACGACGTTGCTGCTTGAAAAACGTTCTGACAGATACCTGCCAACGTCCAAAGACGTTGGCAGGTATTTATTTTTTTTACTTTAGCTGTACCAACATCCAAGGACGTTGGTACAACTAATTTCCTGCAACGGATTCAAAATCCGTTGCAGTGTGTACGTTGTAATTGAGCAAAATTCTTGTAGTGATGCATTGTAGTTACGTATGAATCAATCAATTCATTGTATGACAACATATGCATCTCTATGACTCTAGTCATTAATGGAATAATTTCTCTACAAAGCCCGCAATATGTTTTTTTTTTTTTTTTTTACATATAGAAGTTTGTTTAGGTGGTGTTTCCAAATGCTTATAAAAGAAATTTATTGGCTTTTACAGCTGCAAAGGAACATTTTTATTGTTTGCAACACTGACTTTTGTTTCTGTTTGCCTTAAAAAAGTCAGAAAAAACACAAGCCGCAAAAGCAGGTTGAGGGGTGCTTCTCTAACTATTTTTGAAAATATGCTTATTTTTAAAGCGTTTTTAAAAGGAAAAGTCACTTCTCATTAATTTTTGCAAATACCGAATTAATGTTTTTAGTAGTTTTTTTAAAAATATATGCAAACACTCCCAACTTTTTGTCAAAAGTCATTTAAAGTGACTTTAAGAAAAAATAGTGAACACACTCCTTTTATAAGCCCTTTTATAAGTTATTGCAAACACCCCTTAAATTCTTTTATCTTACGGCTTGAGGTAAATTAGTTGAATTTGAGGCGATCTAAGACTTGTGAAAATAATTTGAAATTAGTAGTTGAACTCGGTTGTATTATTTTAAAAAAGTATTTTTAATTTTTTTTCAAGTAAATTTTATCCATGCCAAAACTCAATGTAAACTTAAGTGATACACTAACGATGTGACTTGTTGTATTTATAACAATATAACAAACACTATCATATTTTTGTTTATTTCCTCAAAATTAATTTTGTCATGATTTTAATATATTTGTTACTTGATTCTTTAACTTTAAAATTTTTTTCCTCTCCAAATTATTACACAAATGTAAACAAATTTTAACTAATCTATTTTTTGCTTGCATGCTGTAAGGGAGATAAATTTCTTTTACAATTATTATATCTCTGTTTAAATATTTATATTGTTAATAAGTATTACAGACATTTGAATATAATGTAATCTAGTATTTTTTATTTTTTTCTTCTCAAGAAAGCTTATCCGTGCCAAAACTCAATATAAGCTTAAGTGATACAGTAACAATGTGACTTTTTGTATCCACAGCAATATAACAAACACTATCCTATATCTTTGTATATTCCCTCAAAATTAGTTTTGTTTAATTGATTTTAATATATTTATTACTTAATTCTTTAACTTTAAGATATTTTACTCTCCAAGTTATTAGACAAATATAAATAAATTTTAACGCGTTTATCTTTTGTTTGCATGATGTGAGGGAGATACAATTCTTTTACAATTATTATATATCTATTGAAATATTTATATTGTCCATATATATTACAGACATTTGAATATAATGTAAACTAGTATCATACAACATCTTTTTATAATTTTTAATATACTTCTTACGTGGATTACTTACTTTATTCAAAGAAAGACATTCTTTCCATTATGTATATAGGAAAGAAGAAGATTGTATGTCATGTTTCCTAAAATTTGTTGGATATTTGTGGGAAATAAAAGGGAAGATGAATTAACCAATTGATTGGGCAGGGCATAGAAAAACAATATTTTTTTTTTATAAATAGGGACTTTGTTCTGTCTATATCATTTACCTTTTAAGAACCGAACAAGTTACACTTACGAATCCATCTATGCTACCCTGTTCGGAGTGCGGGTAGCATATAGGGGTGTTCATGACCTGCCCGATTCGCCCGACCCGCCAAAACCCAACCCGTCGAACCCGCAACCCGCATGGTTTAGTTTTTAACTTAACCCGCTCGGGTTGATAAATTGGTAACCCGCTAATTTTGGGTATGGTCACATTTTTAATGACAACCCGCCAAAACCCGCCCGCATACACCTTTAGTTTGTATATTTGTATAGGAATGAAGGGAGCAAGAAAAATTTTCGGAAGTCATATAGTTATATGTTCATAACATTGCTATAATATAATTTTTTTTTTTTTTGTTACTTTATGTTGTTTGATAATTGTATTTTGGGTTGTAAATCAATTAAATTGTTTTTTTTATAATGTACGTGGATAAAATGTCCGTTTACATCTTACATTGTTATTTTAATAAAGTTAATTTGTGGTTTAAATATTTTTATTAAGTTATGGTATAATTTTTGTTGTTTTTAGAACGCAATATAGATTAGTTTTGTATTTATAATGAAATATTACTATATTTTCTCACAATTTAAACCCGCCCGCCACCCGCTCAACCCGCCCAACCCGCAACCCGCATGGTTTAGTTTTTAACTTAACCCGCACGGGTTGACAAATTGGTAACCCGCAAATTTTGGGTATGGTCATATTTTTAACGACAACCCGCCCAAACCCGCCCGCGAACACCCCTAGTAGAATATGATGGATTTTGCAATAAAATTCCTTAACACTTACTTAATACTTTAAACCCCTAAAATTTATAAAATTAATTAATTCTCATTATCAATATATATTATCTAGTTAATAAGTTAAATATATGTAATTAAAAATTAAGAATGCTAACTAAATTAAAATACTTTCTTATACTTTTATAAAACACTTGCATTTGTTTGCACTTAACAACACAATTTAATAAAATCATTTTGCTAAATTTATTACTTAAAAAATCATGATTAGTAAAAAAAAGATACCAACAAAAAATATGACGAAAAACATACATGTAAAGAAATTTTCCTCATCTTCCTATTACCGGATACTTTTTGTTTGATTCCTCCTTGTTTAGCATTTTTATGTTGGTATCCTTTATTTTTACTAATCATAATAGATTTAAGAAATAATTTTAGCAAAGACAAAAAACATTTAGTTGTGTTGTTAAGTGGAAAAACAAAAATAAAAGTATTTTGCAAAAGCATAAGAGAATGTATTATTTGTTGCAAAAATGTAAAGAATTTTTAACTAGTAATTCATATATTAAACTTAATAACCATACAATTTATTGAGAATGAAAATTAATTAATTTTATAAATTTTGGGGGTTTAAAATATTAAATAAGTGTTAAGGGATTTTATTGCAAAATCCATCATATGCTACCCGCACTCCGAGCAGGGTAGCATAGATGGATTCTTACACTTACATACCAATGACTGAAGGTCTACTTATTACTGGTACAATACTTCGTTGTTCATTGAACAACTAGTCTGAAGAAGTGCGTGGTAGGGTTTATTTGTGTATTTGGGAGATTCATGTATCATGTATATGCCTTTTAATTTAATTCATGAATTTAAAAGATTAGAATGAATCTAATTAATTAGAGGTATATATATCGAGATATGTTCATGTTAACCAATCCCAATAAATATAAATGTTTATATATATATAAAGCAAACTAAGGTGATAGTAAATCAACAATAAGTTTCATTCACTCTCCTCTCCTCTCATCTTACATTTTAGTTTGTATATGCTCTCAAAACTCGACACTCTAACGCACACAGAAAAGTGGACGAGGAGTATATATCACTCAACTCTCAGTTACTTGTTCTGTCACTTCTACAAATAAAAAATTTATTTCAAAAGCCACTTGTATTCAGAGACCAAGCTTAAAGAAAATATTAAATGAAACACTATTCCACGTTCCCACCCCTAAACAAAGAGCACTATGACAATTGATATATTAGAATGAAGACCTTGCCTGGAGAATTTGAAGCTTAGGACCCTGTGGAGGAAAATGATGAAGGAGATGATATAACCACCTCCAAGGAAGCGTGTGATATTCTTCAATCCTCTAACAAATGAATTGACAAAGTAAAGAATGTGAGACTATAGGCATTAAGAGGTGAGTCTGAATCACTACACATGAAACATTTGAATCAAGTTCAAAATATATTTTAAGAGTTTTGACTTTTACTAACCAAATTAAAAGATATGGAGATGATATTAAAGACGATAAAATTGGTGGGAAAAGTATGCGATGTTTAAAAAAAATATTCGATCACGTCATTGTAGCCATCAAAGAGTCTAAAGACTTAGACACCATGACCGTTGATGAACTTTCCGGATCTTTGCAAGCTTATGAAGAAAGATTGATGAAACAAAACAAAAATTGATTGTACAAGCTTTTAAAGCAAAGCTATCATTTAAAGAGAAGAAGATAAATTCTGGCAAGTCCGCATGAGGCCAAACACATGGATGATGCCGTGGTCACAACCAAGGTCGAGGACATCAAGAAGTGAAGCAAACAAAACAAATTGCGATCTTAATATAATTATATATTCTTCATTAGGTAAAATTGAACTTAATTCAATGAATCATTATGTTAATTGAATTAATTACTAATAATTATAAATATTTAACTAAAGAAATTGATCTTAATTCAAATAAGTACTTTTAATTACATATAAATTAAACTAAATCGGATCATTCTTGACAGTAGTTGAATTACTTATTAGCAATTTCAATGTTGGTAAAACTTCTCCATAGCTCGCCTTGGTAGTTTTACCCCAAAATGTCATAAAGAAGTCCCGTGGGGCTTAACCTTTATGGCACCTAGGGCCCGAGAGTTGGAGCGTACAACTACAAAATGCACGTTCTGATCTTATTGCTCCAAAACTTTGGATTTGTCCCTAAGAAATAAATATATTAAGGTTTGTTTTGTTTACTTATCTATATCTTTTTCATCTTTACATTTTACCTTAAAAAATAGTTTTGACATAAATAACACGATATTTGATATACTTATTAGAATTTTAAATATAGGTTTTCTGAAATTAAGTTTTAATAATAGAAGTCAACTTATCATCATTCCTCTATTGGCCTTATGATGTGTTATTCTGTTAAAATATATTTTATCATTTAATTTTCTATAATTATTAACTTCATAAAATTCGGGATACACATATTGAGCAACTTAGATATATAAAGTATATTATGTGAACAATTTTTGTGTGGATGTGTGTGTTTTTAGACACCTCCATAGTGTGGAAATTGTTATATATATATATATATATATATATATATATATATATATATATATATATATATATATATATATAAAATACATATATTAGGAAAGAGATTTTAGTCCAACATTTTAATTGATTTCTAAATTTACTCTTATAAGAGGAGAGGTTTTGTCTAATGTTTTAATTAATTTCTAAATTTACCCTTAAAATGGTCCAATGATCCACCTTTCTTATTATTATTTGTAAAAATGTTACAAAATTATCATTTTAGTGCTTAAATTTTAGAAAAATCTCAATATGACTCTAAAGTATTATACATTTTATTATTCTAGTAAAACATTTGTCACTTTTACTCTTTTAATTTTTAAAAAATCTCAATGATATCCAAATAATTATTAAGTTTGTATTTTAGTCCAAAAAAGATACCATAAAATATTTATATAAAAAAAGATGTGTCAAAACTCAATAATTCTTTACAACAAAAGAACTTGCATGCGCGCACCCGAGTTCTAGTTTAATTTCCAAGAAAGTATCGTGTCATATATGCTGCCCAATCTTAATTTTCATTTTAGTCCTTAATTAATTTTATAATTATGTGGCGCATTTACCATCAAGTGATATAGACCAAGTCGATGAATTATTATTCTATCTTCGGTAGCCAACACCAAAACAACATGATGTCAATGGATGTTTTGTTTCTTCCTACTAGTATTAGTTGTCAAAGATCTTTTCCTCATGTCAAAAACACCGGAGGTGATGTAACTTGATCAAATATCCGAAAGCATCTCCATAATTCACCCAACAATTTTTCATGTGATAGTGCATAATTACTTTATCCAAAGCAACCTTTAATCCGATTCTAACTAAATTACTTGCACCAAAAGCGTGTCGTGACGTAATTTAAATTAGTGGAGTAGAATGTACTTTTTTCAAATGAAATTTTAAAAAGAAATTGCAAATGGAGGTAGATAGAGAGGAATAGGATCAACTAGGGGTAAGTGGGTTTATGGAGAATGAGCTGTGGGAAAGTGAAGGTGGTGGAAGAGGATCATGCCTTGCCCATGTGAAATGTTTTGACGCCCTTATATATATTATCCCTTAGCTTTGTCTTCAAAACTTGCCCACATGTAGGGCATATGTCCTTTTGCTTCCCTATGTCCATGCAGCTTCCTCTAATGTGAACTCTAATTACATTGATTAAATATTGAAGATGTTTAAGCCACTAGTCATGATTAGAGATGACAATTTAGTAATAGAGACTAAGATTTTGCCTCCATGTGATCGATGGATTAATATATATTAGGTTTATAGTTACATCGACAGCTCTGAGGTTAGATATAAGTTACACAAACTTTTCGAAAACTAGGATGTCTCGCTACACCATGTGATCCCGAAAAGAAAAGTTACGGGAAAGTACAATGAAACTACATAAAACTAATTAGCACCGTCGTAGAATGTTCACTGGTTTCTTTGATAGTTAGAATTAGGACATGTTGAGTTTGATAATTAGTTTACAGGTATTGTATATGGTTCCCTAGTTTTCCATATAAGTAAAGTAAACTAGGAATAATGGTGGTCATATATAAGTCAGATGGGGTGAGTTTGCTGTTTGGCATTGGCCATTCAATTAAGAATGGTGGAATATCTAAAGGCTGCATGGCGTTCTGTTTAAGGGTCAAGGTCCATAAAAACGGCTAAACCCAGAAACCAGCCTGCACACCTCTCCTAAAGTGCTCACATGGTGTTTATTTTCATTTCGAAAAATCCTTTTGTACTGAGTATAACACTTTAATATATGTCCGATATTCATATACTTCAACGTTTCAATACTTCTATGTTTTCTATATAGCAGAAACGTTTTTTTACTAAATAATTTTGATAAATTTTTCGTCTAGACTTTACTAGTGTATAATAAATTAATTCTTCACGCTTTATAACTCAAAGTAATGATGTGCTAAATAATTGGGTCAGTTACGACCGCCCCTTGACGTATGAGGTGTTTTGCAAAGTGCTCCTTAACGTTTCAAAAAGAGCACTTTGCCTCTTAACGTTTCAGAAAATGCGCGTTTTGCCCCCTCATGTGTTGACCGAAGGAGATTCCAAAACATGCCAATCACGTGCCTGACGGAATGGCATATTCGTCCAATCCATTTTGGCAACCACCCCATAACTTTCTGTACCAACGTTACCCCTGAACTTTCTTACTTTCTCCCTTAACGTATTCAAATTTATGCACTACACCCCTAATATATTGAAATTTATGCACTATATCCCTAACGTATTGAAACTTATGCACTATACCCCCAACGTACTGTATAGATACAAAACTGAATTTAATTTTGTACTTTTTAATAAATCGTTCTATTCTTTGTTTTATTGATATGATTAATTTTACTTATAGTTATTTATTTTTGACTTATTATACCATTTGCTCACTATTTCTTAATTAATACGACTATTTACACTTACATATATTATTTCTTTGTGACTTACTATACAATTTTTCCCTTCTTTTTTGAAATTCATATTTTTGTATTCTTTTTAGATGTAAAAGAATAACAAAACTAAGAGCTAATGGAAAATTGCACATTTAGATTATCTCATTTTGGTAGATTACATCCGTAGATTGTCTCATTTTGGCGAATTGCACCCCTAGATTACAATAATGAGCAACTTGCAACCTTATATTGGCATTTCTTGTCAAATTGCAACCCAATGTGCGTTTGTGGGTTTTCTGAGGGCTAAATCCACCACAACAAATGTTTTTCAACGAACGATTTCGCGAATCTTGGAAGGTTTTTGATATAGTATCACCAGCTTCTTTTATTTTTTCTTCTTCAACTCGAATTTCTTTTTCTTTTGATGAATCTTTGTTCCTCTTTTCTTTTGAAAATGTTTGTCTGAGAACTGAATAATGTTGAATTGTGAAAAGCTTTTTAAAGTTGTGTGGAGTTTGACAAATTAAATCAAAAAAAAAAAAAAGTTGAAATGACGAATTTAGCCCTCAAGAATTCAAGACAAAGTTGAATACCTATAAGTGTAAATAATCGTATTAATTAAGAAACGGTGAAAATCTAAGTCACAAATAAATATCTATAAATGAAATTAATCGTATCAGTAAAACGAAAAATAGAACGATTTATTAAAAAAATACAAAACTAGATTCAACTTTATATCTATATAATACGTTAAGGGGTATAGTGCATAAATTTTGATACAGTTAGGGGGTATAGTGAATAAGTTAGGGGGTATAGTGAATAAATTTCAATACGTTAAGGAAAGAGGTTGGAAAGTTCGAGGAGATAAATTTGGTACAAAGGTTAGGGGGTAACTGCCCAAATGGGTGGAACAAATATATCCTTCCGTTACGCACGCGATTGGCATGTTTTTGGAATCTCCGGCGAAATATTCTATTGATCAACGCATGAGGGGGCAAATCGCACATTTTATGATGCGTTAGAGAGCAAAGTGCTCTTTTTAAAACATTAGGAAGCACTTCAAAAAGCACCCCATATGTTAAGGGTGACTGCAATTGACCCTAAATAATTTGATAAGTTGTTCGTGTAGACTTTACTAGTGTATCACAAATTAAATCTTGGCGCTTTATAACTCAGAATAATGATGTATTATACTCTAATTTCTATAGTAATGTATGACACAAATAATACTAGTATAAAAATAATAGCGGTACTCATTTCGTACCTTATCTATTATTTTCAAATATATATTTGCCACGGAACCTGCAATATATCATGTATGCATTCCCAGTGCTTCAAGATGGCAGCCCCTTGAAGATGTACAATTTGGCAAAACAACTATGTTCTATCATTAACAATCTATTTACAACTTCGATAAACTAGAGTCTTTCCACACATTTATGCAGAATCAGTTTAAAAAACTGTATATACACCTCCGTCGACTTCCAGAGATGTTTCGCGTGTAATTCATGGGATAATCCAAAACTAAGCAATCAAATTTCGAAACGTTTACCTTTAAACAGGTTAAAATAATGCCATCAACAAGATTAGCATCAAGGTGTTACCCAGCAAGCATAAAGCACGCCCAAACTTCTTTATTATCTCGGTCTCATCAGTCATGTAGAAGTTGGGATATTCCGCTAAACGTGTTGCATATAATGGAGCCCATCCTACCTTTCTAATTCTTCTGGAGAGTAATCATTGAAATAGTTCTTAGGAGTTGATTGACAAGTGTGGGGTTATTCTATCTTGTGGAATATGTTGAAGAAATTGGTGGGCTTAGGTTGCAATGACAAAATGGGAAATACAGAGGATTGTCAGGCCATAGAGAATAAAGTTGAAGATGGTGAATGTGGTGGAGTAAGAGCACCAATTCAGTCTAGAAGGTGCGTACGATGGCACACAAAATCACGGGCCTCTCCCACATAAAGTGACTTCATCCAAGCCACACTTCAGCTCCACTAAACTATTTATCAGGCCTCATTGGGTGATTCAAACGGGGCCTAGAAAAACCAATAGTAGTTGCTGTCTAGGCATAAAATAATAAAATTCAAGCATGCTTAGAGTAAGATTTGCTAAATCTTGAACCTTCCTCATCTATCGCAATTTATGCAAAAATGTTCTGCGATCTGTTCAAATCGTTTCACAATTTTTCCAACATGCAGAAGAATGAAACTTGATCTATTAACAAGGAGCAATTACAGTAACACTGCACCTGTGAATTTCCGAGCTTCTGCAGTTCCAGTGCATCCCTCCCTCACTAGCTTCACAAAGATAACACGAGCCAAATTACACCATTAAATGGTGTTGATATTATGCCTGAACTTCGAGCGAGCAAAAATAACCAGGCAATGACAGGCTACTCCGAATTCTGGACTTTTGGACACTATTTCTTAAACAGATGGTGTCCTTCTCAGATCCTAAAACTCAAGTTCCAGAGCTTTACCATCAACTCGGTAATATATCTTACAAGGGCTCCAACACATACGAAAAATGATATGGGAAGAGGCTTATATAGACTGAGAGACAGAGCATGACCATGGGGGTTGAAATTTTAATGCAGATGAATCTCAAGGAAAGGAAATTCATAGTGACCATTAGCTTAGAAGTATTTCAATTGTGAACTTGTTTAGCGTGTATTTCTTCTTCTGGTTTTACGCCTGCGAAATCGTAGGAAAGCCACAACGACAATGACAAGAGTCACCTGGAGGAAGACAAGAGCCTTTAAACCTGGAATAGCAGCTCGATGATTAATTGTCACTGAAGGATTACATAAATATCAGAATAAAGTAAAAATTCAATGATATGCAAATCGGTATAAATAACAAACTGAATCTAATGCGAAAAGAAGAGATAATAGCAAAAAACGAGAAACCTGTGTTATGCCTTCTATACAAAAAAACCCCTCTGTAAAACTCACCAACCAATAGTTGATAGAAAAAATATCTTTTGTTCTTGTACTTGTTGTTAACTAGGGGCAATTTAGTCTTTTCATTTAAAATATATGAAAAAATGAAGCAGGGTAAGTTGGGTACCATCCATAAATCACAAGGGGGTTTCTGCCTCTTTTATTTAACAAAGCAAATTGGGGTCTTCTGCTCTAAGCACCAGAAAGAATTACCTATCAGTTTCTGTGTTGAGTCCTCCACAATAGCTGCAGATTTAGTTTTTCCTGAACTAATAGAACCCCGGGTACTTGCTACAGAATCATAATTCACTCTTTGATACACGATATTCCCACCCAGAATACAAGCATTGGGACAGGTGATTGTTCCATCGTATTCATCACTTCCATCACAGCAATCTAGAAAAAGCAAGAATGAGTAGAAGTTGTGGAGATAAATGAAAGAGTAAGTAATTTGACTTGCCAGAAAGTAGCTCTGACATTCAATAGCCATACTCGTAGAGTTCATTAGAGTTTATTTGACAACCATAGGCAAAAAATGTAAATTATTTGGGAAAAGTTGGTGAAGAGAGTTTCCTTCGTAGAAAAGGACAGCTTCTCTTATCGACTATCTACCTTTCTCTTGCGTATGTGTCATCTTTTACCTAATTTCAAGTTCAATTTTCAGTATAACTGGGGTTCGGTTATTTTAAACGATCATATTTTACACTATTAGGCTTTCTATAATTCTGAAACAAAAGAGCTCGGACTGTTGCATGTAACAGCTTCATAAAATGACAAATTCAAAGAGAAGCAAAGGAAAATCCTGCTAAGCGATAACTACAAAGTCGAAACATACATCAAACTCAATGGCAGTTCAACCAGATGAGAAACCAATATCCAGATTAGGAGACAAGGGCGAAAATTGACCCCAATGAAACTTTACAAACAAGACTTGTCTAATCAAAAGAGGGCAGATGTGGCGTACATCTTAAAACGCATTTGGATTGAGATATAATCATAAACATATGCAAGACAGCCAAAACATAGTATCGAAAATGAATTATGAATTATAAACAGTGAGACTTACCACAAATGTGATCATTCACGCGCGAGGAAAATAAAAATTTTGGGGTGCTTCCTACATTTCTGCAGTAGAACTTGCCAGCTGGGCATGCTGAAGTTCCTGCATATCCAGAAACAAATAAAAAGAAAACACCGTTCAACGGCATATTCCTTCTAGTAACAGCAAAAACAAAGGACAATAGGCTCATGCATGTGATATACTCGAAGAGTGTAGAGAAATTTCAACATGAAATGTGCTTAAACCACCACATTTACTTTAGCTGCATTTAACCTAGCCACAGATATTAAGTACGTGGTCTTTTGCTGACTTGTCCATAAATAAATGAGCTATTAAAATTTCAAGTGAAATGATACTTGAATATGTGCCAACCATGATACATGCTTCTTAAAAGATATGCAGCTTTGCTGCTAAACAACTGTACTGAGTCGTTTGGCAAACAAGTACTATAAACAAAGACATTAAGATGAGTTTTAATTACCTAGTTGCAAGCCAAAAACAGTTTGAAATGTGTAAGCCATTTCGTTGAGACAATAGTATAACAAAGCTACTTCCAACAGAGAAACTCAACCAAAGGTACATTCTAAACATTGCTGCGGCAGGGAAAAGAACAGATAAACACATCTGTTCTTATGAATCAAACTGTTTACTGAGATTTGCTTGTCACACATTATCAGATTACTGTAGATGTATATCTATTATTTCCACATATGAGAAGCAAATATTCTAGCTATATTATTTGATCTATTTGAGTAATAAGTATGTCGACCCCTTTAACATTTAGCTATTCTCTTCAAACACGATATTCTAACAATTTTAGAGGTGGCCTGATATTTCTTTTGTCCAGGGCTGGGAGTCCCCCTTGACCATTTTCTCTCTGGAACAGGAACAGTACCAAAGTTTTCTTCTCTATGCTCATATCAGATTAGATTAAACCCGAAGGTACTCTATCCTGACATTGTGTGCGATGGTGAGAGTCTGTCTATCTCTAATCTAACAGCCAATTAGATAGAATCTTGATAACTAGATAATAAGAATCTACTAGCTATAAGATGAAGACTAGCTAAATACCAGGATCTCCATGGTCTTCTAACCTCAGACTAGTCAGAAAAGATCTAAGACTAGATAAGAGATTCTTTTTACAGACTAGACTATAAGAGGCATCATCAGACTAGGAAGATAATACAGCATCCTAAACTTTTGCACGGTGCAAGTATACACCACTTTGTCTTCCCAATATTTTAGTTCATATCCTTGTGTCAATCGTGCTCTGAATTCGCTTTGTTTCTTTCAATCACCAGTGGTTAATATTTTCTTGCCGTTACACGTAATTCACTATCGCACCCTTCAATGTATACAAGTTTGTGCAGCCAACTACTAGAAGATGCACAGTTACTTTCATCAGCCAACTATCAATAACTTTGTAGAATGGGGTTAGCTACTATGAAAGATAAGTTAATATGATCTACGAATCAAGAAAGGTACATTTACTAGATTGAACAAAACCTCATAATTCTTTACCTCCATAAATTGGACTACAACAACGACAATTTACAGGCTTGCACTTTACAGCATTCAGAATAAGCGTAAGAACGACCATTGACCACATCTAGTGATCCACTAACAGTAACAAAAACGAATGTTTTTGTTTCCTACACTAAACCAGAATAAGACGCAACGAGGCAAAAAGCTGATAACTTTAACACTTCACTACTTTGTACATTATTGAAATTAATAAACTACAATCTCCACTCGAGCATAACGCAAGAAGCAGGTTCCGCTTCAACCAAACAAACTAATAACTCTTACACAATAAAAAAACAACAGAAATGAATTCAAATTTGGGTAAAATATTATTTGAAGGAAGGGAGAGAATAGCATTGAACTGACCGGGCTCATCAGTGCCGTCGGGGCAGTCGCAGAAATCGTCGTTGAGGCGGTCCCTGGTGAAGGATTTAGAGCCGTCTTTGCATTTGATCACTTCACTCTCGTAGTATTTCTCATCTGCAATCACAACAACAAAATGAAATCCTACCAAAGTAATGAACAATAATCAAAAGTTTATGTATGTGTGTGTGAGAAAATTGACCTAAAGGATGGAGTCCGATTGTGGGTATGTGAGAAGAAATTGCAAACGAGAGATGGAAGCTGATGAGAAAGAGACAATAAAAATAATAATAATAAGTTAAAGAACGAGTATTCATTCCCATTTTATGTGCACTCACAAACAATTTCTTTTAGGGTTTTAGCAAAATTAGCATTAAACCCAATTTGTCATGTTGATCCTGAATCGATGGTTGGGGTGGGTGATTTTGGAGGGTAAATGGTTGTTCTTATTCTTATACAGAAGATTGGTATTGAAAACTTTAGAGTGTTTAGTATGAAAATGAAATGAATTCGTTCAAGTTTTTGCTTCTTTGCTTTTGTGGTTTGCGACATTTTTGGACTCATGGTGCTCATTTTTATTAATAATAAATAGTATTTGCTTTAAGAAATTGTTATTAAAAATTATGCACTAAATTTCTTCTATGTTTATATTAACGATGAGTGCATTGCGTTCACCGCCTTAGAGATATATTTTTGTACTACTAGAAATTGGGGCACGCGGAGCCCTGCGCACATTAATTTTAATATTGTAAAGTACAATATTTTTATATTCAAGTGTGAATAAAAAAAAGAAAAGAAAAAAAAACTGCCTAGATGGAAAGAGTTTGAATGAATGAAAGAGTGAATCAACATAATATAGTTGAATAGAAATAAAAATAATTTCCATTGAAAGAATATGAATTATAGGAAACTAAATCATTATTCTTAGTAAATGGTACAATTAATTGCATCTATCTTCAGTCGCAGGGTTAAAGGGGGAAATTAATAATAAGATGCGCTATATTGGAACACAAACTATAAGGTTAAACATGAAACTCGAAAGTTTGGTGTCACAAATACCTCTTCCTTTATATATTAGTATAGATGATTGGGTTTGGCGCATGGTTTTTGCTCAACTCCGGCTTAACCATCTCGTTGGATTGTTGCCAATCATAGCGTGGAAAGTTAGATTTAGTAATTCTTATTGTAGATCCCCCTCCCGAGTGCCCATGAGAGTGATGATGGGATGAAGAACCTTCCCCGCCATTGAGTCGTCCGCTGTCACGCTTGTCTCTTTGGTTCTCAAACATGGGAAACATCGATTCTATGTGTTTTCTAATTCTCTCCTCACTTGACTTCATATCTTGTTGTCATGAGCTAAGGTTTCCCTCTAACTAGTCCAAACGGTTATCAAACATGTAGGGCTCATGCCAAACAGTCATGATCTCTCGACATGGATTGCGTTATTAGTTTATGGATGGGTAAAGAACCAGGATCGAGTTTACATAGTCAGCCTATGATGCTAATTTTTGTAGGATACTGCCAGGAATATCCACCTCCTTGATGTAATTTAACTAGAGAAAACTAGGACATCAATTACACACAAAGTTGTAATATTATTTTTTGAGATTATTTCATTCATGGACTCAAGCTTTTAATAACCGAACAACCCTTACATTTTAGATAAGAAGATAATATTAGGCCTAGTTTATTCAAGTAAAACAAGAAAGGAAATCACTAAAATAAACCAAAGGCTAGCCTCCTGGCCTTCATTTAGCAATGATTTAATCATGTAATCTTTTCCATATTGGTCCGTAACAGGGTGTCTGATTTATTCTTGGAGCAAAAATGATAGTTAACTCTCTAAAGCTTAGAGAAGAAGGTGGCATATTTTGCAAAAATACAAGGCATTGACTCCCTATAATACAATCTAAACCATGTATTTACACCAATAATCTAATTGGATACACGTAATAATCCCTCCTTTGACACTTCTGTTAAAGTGGCAAGCTATCAAAGTTCAGTTTTTATTTTGTAAATTAACTTCGATAGCTCACTTGCTCAACCCAAGTTTGGGTTCAAAACTAAGGGATTTCGATGTTAATGAAATTGGACCATGATTACTTTGACAATTTGTTACTTGTAATCATTGCGCATATTCATTGCTACTCGTACAGTGAGGCTAATCCCCTCTTGGCCAAAATAAGATTTTGGCTATGTGGTTGCACCTTGAATCGTCTTCTCTTCTTATTTGAACATTTGGGACTATTTTGGATGGATGGCTAATCCCCTATTGATCTATTTTTCTGGTAAAAGCATGTAAGGAAAGATGGATGCACAATTTATAAGGTGTAAACTAAAGGAACCCACTAGACGCTTGTGCACCTCTGCATTATAGCCTTATATATCTATTGATAATACCTCGTCATTTACATTAACTTTGAAGGAGAGAAAAGATATAATATCTAGCCATGTACATAGTTAGAGAGAACTCTTAAAGTTTAGTTGATCAACATAAGTCTTGTACAAGATTAACTTTCATAAAATTGACAGCATGAAGATAGTTTCTCAATTAGGTTGTAATGCTTTCCTTTTCCAAAATAACAATAGTTGCACTACACCTCTATGTTCAGCAACAATGTTGCTGCCAAATTGTCTTATCTACTCTAATACAAGCTCGTCCATGAGATATATCTCAATTAGGTGTCTTCTTAGCCACCAAAGATTGGTTTAGAGGTAAAGATAATGGGAACAACAATTATTCTTTAGTTTGTGTATCATGAGACAAACATTCAATCATGCATACAAGGCCACTGAGAAAATTGAGAGTTCCTTTTGTACCTTAGGTCATCCATGAAAAACACAATAAACCCATGATTATATTGAAACGTGTTGATGAGTCCGTTTTGTACTCATTATTCATGTGTCAAATAGACCATTTTATTGAATATTCCTTGATTATTTTGGGTATTTTTACTTATTTTTCTTTTCTTTTATTGTTTAGGGGTCGTATTGGTGAAAAATGATGAAAATGAGTTATAAGGAGGAATTCTAGGCAATTCATGCGAGCAGGAAAGCGAGAGAAAGCGAAGAGGGGCAATCGCTTGCGAAAGCAATCTCTTAGCATCAAAGAAGAAACAGAAGCGATCGCTTCTGACTAAAGAATGACGCAACCCTAATTCAGCAGTCGCTGCATGCAATTTAAAGCAATAGCTACAAACCGCTTTGACTCGGAAAATTAGGTTTTGAGGGGAATTAAAGAGTGAGGCTTTCCAATCCAGAGAGGATATACAAGGGAAGACCTAAACACTCAAAAAAAGAAGCAGGGGTAGCCATTAGAAGAACATAGTAGAGAGACCGGTGAATACTTTTGGAGAAGAGTCTTGAAGTCAAACTTTGGTGAAGATAATAGAAGATAGAGATGAACGAAGATCAAAAGTCGTGATTGGGTTGACGTTCTTTAGTTATCCGTACAATTTGTCTTTAGTTTTGTTGATTTGAATATTTGCTTTTATTTGCTTACATTTTCAAGACCATGGTTTGTTTTATTGATGTTTGCATGTTTACTTTAATTATGCGTAGCTAAATCTTTTGCGTATCGTGAGGCGATGGAAGTAATTAGGTAGAGATCATGTTGAGATGATTGTGATGAGATGAGTGCGTGAGGAACAATTAAATTGAACTTATAACTTGAGTACAAGGCTTTATGTGCGTCATGAACACATAACAGATTAGATTCGTATGACGGATGCAAAAGTCAAAAGGATAGGTCTCATAAGTAATAGAGTTCCACATGTCGTGTGATGCTAGCATTTCGAATAGGTAGATGTGGGTAATTCATTAAGATTGATGTGTTTGGAGGAACAACGTACAAATAGTAACATTCTTAATTACATAGTGGGTTTTCCATCACGGAACCCCATAATTATTGGTTTTACTTCTTGTTTAATATATCCTACACACAAGTCGATCGTAATTCATCTTAACAATGACTTGTATATGAGTCTCGGACCATATCTATCCAATAAAACCTAATCCTTACGATACCATTTGTCAATCATTGAATTAAGTTTTTATTTCTTGAGTATTTTAATTGCTACTTATTCCAAAAATCAAAAATATATTGTTTACTTTTATGTTTATGCAGTGATTGTGAAAGTGACATCATAGTCATTTATTTTGTTTATGCACAAATAGGTTATTTAATAGTTAAGATACAACACAATCCTCCCGTGGGTTTGATATTTGTGGGTAGGAATTTACTTTCATATATTACTTGCACTCGTACGTTGCGATAAAAAAATTGCCATATAGGGTTTGGGCAGGTCACGTGTTGTCATAATTTCTTTTATGTTTATTTTCTGTTATCTGCTTTTGAGAAAATACTCCATAGGGGGTTAGTGTTAAATGAGAGTAGTTTGTATATGAAACTTTATTCTGATGTGTCTCTTGTTTATTCAAAGTAGCGGAAGGTATGTCAACTAGAGAAGCGTTTGTGCAAAGATATATCTTTAGAAGAAAAAACAAGTATGATGGAGAATTTCATAATGAAGTGAAGTTTTGATAAAAGATTAACAAAATATATTGCTTATGGCTTTGGTTCCTATATCTCTTGTAGGTTAAGGTTTAAGAGCACGATAAAGACTGTTATGACATCATGTACAAGCTTCAATGTATGCTCTAACCATGCTAGGTGAACGTTTAAGAGCACGATAAAGACTGTCATGACATAATATACAAGCTTCAATGTATGCTCTAACCATCAAGATTACGAGTAAAAGCGAGACAAATATGCTCACGAACCAAAATGAGACCATGCAATTCTATCCCTACATAGCCTAGTTCAGTGGATAATGATTCAGTAAACAATGGAAGAGGTTTGGACTTACTATTATATCTTTTTGATTGCAAACTCTTGATGAATCGTGTACATGGGTGAGCTTGAATAAACCCTACTAACCATGGCAGGCATGTCTTAAGAAGTTATTCCATTAAAGAATGGCCTAAATAATTTAACAGAATTGACTTTTAAATTAGTTGTTACTTTTTAAACTCAAGAAAATATCAATATATATTATATTAGAAAAAGTTATGAATTATCCTTTAATAGATATTAAAATCTGGAAAAGGAATAATCTTAAACAAAATAACATTTCTTACACTAAATAATAATGATAAGTCTCCACCCCCAAATTTCAATATTATTCAAAGATAAAACATTATACAGTTAGAGTAATTTATATATTTTTAAGTCGCATTACACAACTCATTGCCTCCTTTTACAATATGGTGCCTCTTCTGCCAAATTGTTAGTAACACGTATATTTAAATACAATTGAATAGCAAATGATAGATCTTTAGGTCTAATACTTTACGTTTAGCAGTAGTTGCGATACCTAGTCTAGACAGGTATAAAAGACAGTAAAGTAAGACAACAGATTTTAACGTGGTTCGGACTATGTCCTACATCCACGAGGCTTTCGCCTGAATCAAACTTCTTTCAACGGACAAACGTTATTACACCAACTGGTTTTACTCTAACACCGAATCCCTCAAATGTTGATACCACCGGAACCTTTTTCGCGTCTACTTCGTTTGACCCGTAAGACCAAAACTCCCGTAGTGATCTTCTTATGAGAAGGCTTCCAAGCGAACTGCACGTACGTATAGATCCCTCTAACTGGCGCAATCCTTTCCCGTTGAACTCCCTTCAACTCTCGTCGGCTTCTCACGTTCTTGATTTAACTCAAGAGGACGAAAACTAAGAAATCAAAATAAAAAGAGAACACCTAAATATGTATATTTTATTACACGAGTGTTCTACATTGATTCCTAGGATTTCTACTATTTATAGGATAGCTCTCCTGAAAGATCTCCTTGAATCTCGGCCAGTCTCCATATCCAGTCGAGACAGGATCTTTCCAAATATATCCGAATCTTTCCATGATAAGGTGATTCTTCCTTTTGATAAGTCTTTGTTTCCGTTTGATAAGATCTTCATGATCTTCGTATATTCTGCACACCAAAGACAAAAGAGAACTCCACAAGGAAAAGATTACTTAAGGATATAATAAAGAGTTTGATAAAGATTAACTTTCCATAAGATAAGATACTATAAGATCAAGTTAAATCTTTACAAACTTACCTAAATATTCACTCGCATAATAAAGATAATTACCATATAATTCAGAGCGAATAATTAAGTAAATAAAACCGAATTTTCTTTTAAAATAATTTTGCAAACAAGGAAATAAAATCTAGTTGGACCTGGCAGTCCTGACTGTTCAATCGAGTTTGAATCGTGTTGGACTTGCGGTCCTAACAATCTCCCCCAATTGACTTGTTTGGCAAAAACACTTTTAAATCCCAAGGAAAATGTAGACATGCTGAAATAAAACAAGTTAGTAAGAGATAGGCACATAAATCAACTAACGAGTCTTAACAGCAATAAAAACTTGTTGCAACAGCAGTGCAACAATCCGCAAAACAACTTCAAAATAAATAACCAGTTAAATCATTGTTCTTAAGCGGAATAATAAAAACAAAACAAAATAAAAACATAAGATAAACAGCAGCAGTCTTGAAGGATCTCCCCCATTCTTCAAAATCTCCCCCATTCTTCATTTTCTGTTTACTCCCCCATTTTGCCAGAACTAGTCAAGGATTTGCCGCTAATTGGGCAAGGGACTGGTTCATGGACTCCAACAATGTAATGACCTGGGCAGGTTGCGACTGTAGGTTGTCGAGACTGCCCTGGGGAACAGACAGTCTAGCTTCATTATCCCTGGCAGTTGGGACAGGTCGCCGGATCGGAGAACCAAGAAGAGCTTGAACAAGGTGCTCGGGCCATGATAAGGATTGGGCATGCGTGTCATCTTATCCTTTGTGACCCGGATATCCATTTGAGATATGAGCGTGTGGTAGATCAATGATGGATAGCCCAAGGTCATCTTAATCTTGAGGTCTAATGCTTCAAGTTGTATGCGCTCAAAGACCAGTTTCCCAAGATTAATGGGAGCATTCGAACCAATTCGAAACAAGACAGAAGCAGTTAACGGACTTACAGTAGAAGTATAGGACATAGGGTACCAATTTCTTACCATTATACCGTAGATCAGACCATACCATGGAAGAAGAGAACCTCGCTGTAGATTTCCATTCTTTGGCCACTTCATGGGTTGGCCGGTTATAGTTGACGTGACTGCATCTAAGTCTTCCTCCAGTTCCAGCTCGGAGTCGCGACCGGTTTGCACATCAGGAGACCCCAACTGCATGTTCAGGATTTGAGGACTGATCTTGAAGATGAACTTCCTCACATACGCTGAATGTTCCTTGGCAGAGCCTGGAACGCCTAGTTGAGTATCCAGATTGGCATAGAACTCGTGCACAATCTGGGTTACAAACGGTTGCACCCTGCGAGTGGATTCAAGAAACCCTCTTCCTTCCAAAAACTCAATAACCCCCGTACCCTCATAAGAATCGTCATGAAGTTGAACTTCACGAACAGGAATGCGGCCAGTGAGAGGAGTATACCTGAGTTTGGCATGAGTGGTGTAAAACCTGTCGGAGATAGCCTTCTTCACTCTGAAAGGCTCATCGAACGGTAAGACACGGGGAGGAACAGCGTAACCTCCTTCAGCTTCTTCTTCAGTCTGGCGTGGCTGCCTTCCTCAGAGGCCGACTGGTCGCCTGACTGGTTGTCCTGATCAGACAAGGACTGAGCTGGTCATTTCTGCTGTTTGTGAACTGGGCTGGAATCAGTGTCAGAGACCTCGATTGGAGAAGAGTCTGAGGCAACATCAGTGGATCGGGGACGTTTGTGAGTAGGAGTCTTGGTACGTGTCCCGACTCGGCTCGCGACACCCTCTGCAACAGGTTTTGCTTTTCGGTGAGCAGATGGGGTGAGCTTTGGAGGTTGAGCCTTCTGCTTCCCTTTGGCTACGACGGTGTGGCGGCGAGAGGATGCAGGAACAGGTGCAGGTGGTGACGGCGAAGCGTCTTCCGGCGGTGGAATAGAGTGTGAGTCATCCAAAGGAGGAGAGAACTCTCGTGCCTGAGGAGATGCGACACGGGGTGGTGACTCTGTTGCCGGTGGTGGTGGTGTGGTGTCTTGCGGCGGCAGTGGTGCAGTAGCACTAGCCGGTGGAACATAATCTGGTAGAATCCGGACTGACAGTGGAGTCGGTTGCAAGAAATGGGACAACTCGTTGCCCGTGGAGGATGTACTATCATGGTCGACTGAGATGGTTCACCTGTTGACTTGTTTTTCACCATGTTAAAAATTTTCTTGAGAATTGAAGGTGAGAAAGAAGACATAAAACAAAAACCACACACCAAAAATAAACACCAGAGAGAGATAGTAAGGATTGCGTGAGATATGATAAAAAGGAAAGACATATAAATAGATGAAATCAAATCAATGTCATATCTTCCATAATCATTATCCACAACTTCCCATAAGTGATAGGACTCTTACCAAGACTAATCAAGGAAAGACTCCAACAATTTACACGCAACTCAATCTCTTCTAAAAACGCGACAAAGCATAGGCGGGAAACAAATCATGCCGAAATTAAACATATCGTGTTTTAAAGACAAAATAAAATGAAAAATGCACCTTTTTAATAAAATAAAAATTGAAACAAATTAAAACACAAATTAAAAGAAACAAACAGAAAGTAACTCAGCAAATTACTCACATAACTTACCGAGTACCGAGTCAACTGGTGTAAGTGGATGTCGAGACACCCTGTCATGACAGACCATAAGACTGAGTATAGAACAAGTCAGAACTGGAGAATACTCATGAACCAGATGAATACATTAAAATGTGTGTGTGTGAATTCTCATATGATAAACATATAAAAGGGATGAGAATTTGAAAGGGGCAAAAATCGTTTTGCAAGATATCTCTTTTCAAACGATACAATTGCACCTTGTACATTCACTTTGAGCCTTTTGCATAGAGGTAGCTTTCGCTCACAACTTAATATAGAATATGGTAGCTCTTTTCAATTTTCCGATGACCGTGAGATATGAATTGAATGCTTTCACACATATTCATTGAGTTTATGCAGCTTTTTCCTCCATTTATTTTTCTTTTGAAGCACTTTTTCTTTTGGCTCATGCTCTCTTTGTTCTTTTCTTTTCATAACTCTTTTGCACACTCATACTTTTATTTTCATACTCAATCCTTCTGTTTTTTGATGTGATGAGGTAGCAAAAGTGGACAACGTCCATGTCAAAGAGATAATAAAAACAAATTAAAAAACAAAAATTGCCCGTTGCAAAATCCTTCGATTTCACTGATTTAACTGAGGGAAAGATGTGCACTGTGTATCAATGCAGTTCTAAGTACGCTCCAAAACCGGCTGTCCAACGGGTCTGCAAGTAAGTCATGACAATTAGTTCAACAAATAAAAAATCTTAGTTAAATCGGGCACGCGACCAGCGCTTAGTGGAGACAAATGCTGAGAGACTTTCTGAGGGTCACAAAGCTTTGTGAAACAAGTTTCTTCATAAAAATAACAGTAGTTTGTCTTCCAGCCGCGACATGCTTAATGACAGCGCATTCATTATCACCTAAATCACATATGAGATGGTGCCATAAATCCGTGTGTTGTGTGCATAAGTGCTTAACATGATTATGAGCAATGATAATAGCACAGTTGTGGTTACTAAAGACCAACACATCACTTTGCACAAGAACTAAATTCTTAAGCATGTGATCAACCCAACCAATATCAAGTAATATGACAAGATTATGCATAGTTAGGTAGAGATGACTTCCTGTTCCGAAAGTGGAGAAACTGAGGTTTATGAAGTTGCCTCTTGTCTCATTGACAACCCATGAAGGAGTTGTCTCAGGAATCATCAACTGTTCAGCAGTTTCACGGTCAAGGTCCTTGATAGGATATTTAACACACTTGGATTGATCTAAGACCAATCTGTTGGCTACTTCACTTACCTGCGAACCATAAAAACAAATTAGTTCACTAAGTATAGGAGAAAAAGGTCTGTTTGAAACATAGTTTGTGAACTGTACTGTAGGAAGTCGTGACTGCTTTAGAGTATAGCAATTTTCAGCAGACCGATTTCCTGAAAAAACATAAAAAATTTGGTTATCAACCACATGACATTCATCGTGTGTAAATGTGACAACCATCTTTTGATCGCATAGCTGGCTTATGCTAATCAAATTCTTCTCAAGTCCATCAACATGGAATACATCGTTAAGTATAGGACATCCGTTAAGAATGAATGTTCCTTTTGCAACCACTTGACCCTTTTTGCCATTTCCGAACTGAACTGTTCCACTTGGACCAGTAACATAGTTAGTCAAAAGGTTTTTGTTCCCTGTCATGTGATGTGAGCATGCACTGTCAAGATACCAACAATCAGGTGAGGCGTTTTCAACAGATGAAAATGCAAAATGAATATTTTTATGATTAGAACATTTCACCCTTATGTGATTCGTTGGTTCAGAATCTTCATCGGAGTCTTTTAACACTGTTTTTCGTGGAGTCTTCCGAGTTGTCGTGACTCGTGGTCCAACAGGTTTCTTTGCTGTGCTCCTCGATGAGTTCTGTTTTAAGTCAGGACAGCGTGAACGAATATGTCCTTGACCACCACAATGATAACAGGCTCTGTTAGACTTGCGAGTCGGTCGTGACCACCAAACGGGACTGGGCCTGTTAGTTGGACTGGACCTGCGATTAAAAACATGAGACTGTGAGCATTTAAGATCACTTGCTAAGCTATCATCATCTATATCGGATAAACTAGGAATCTCCCTGCTTAGACCGATCGGTGGGTGGTAACCAAGACCAGCATGAATGAGACTAGGACTTTAATCAGATTCCTTGTCCAGACCAGTATGAATAGGACTAGTACTTTGATCAGATTCCTTGTCCTGATTGTCTGTGACAACCTTATTGAGAACCTTAAGAACATACTGGAAGTGTGTTTCCAAATCCTCAAAAGTGGTGATTGATTTTTTTATACTGTGCACATTAGTTTCGAGGGTCATGACTTGACATTTGAGATCAATGTTCTTGTGTATCTCTGAAAACAACAAATTTCGAAGAAGTCTGATTTCCAAGAATGGATTAGGAGAATTTTTGTTCTCAGAATCATCGCTGTTTTCCTGATTAGTCAAGACAGGTGGTAAGTCATGATCAATAATAGAAGAAAATGCAAAAAATGTTCTTTCTTCAGGTTCATCAATATAACAATCTAACAATCTAACTCGTCATCACTGCATATAGATGTCATCGTTTTAATCTCAGAAGCAGTTTTGGAGTCGTCCTGGTCAGTCGCGATAGGTGATGAGTCGGGTTGAATGACAAAGGAGAGTGCAATATTTGCTTTTTCTCCTGCCTCATCTTCACTTTCAGATGACTCTCCATCACTCCAAGTGCACACCATGGCTTTGTCTTTATTCTTCGGGAGAAGATTTGCACAATCAGTTTGTATGTGAACATAGCCTTGGCATTCCCTGCATTGAACACCTTTTCCTCTTCTTTTGTAGCTAAGATCATTAGCATTAGAGTTTGAAGAGAAAGTGTTCGTACCTTTATTTTTCCACTTGGAAAACTTTCTGAGTCCTTTGGAGAGAAACGCGACAGATTTCTCGAACTCGTCCTTATCGTCACTTTGAGGTTTGTCTTTGATTTCGGCTTTAAGTGCAACACCTTTTGAAGTGACTCCATTCAAATTCTTTTTCAACTTGAAAGTTGAGAGAGCACCCATGAGCTCTTCAAGTGACAAGTTCTCCACATCTCTTGCTTCTTCAATCGCCTCAATTTTCATATCGAATCTTGAGGGTAAAGTGCGAAGAGTTTTCTGAACAAGTTTGGATTCACTATACTCGTCACCGAGGAGGAAGGCTTCATTTGCAATGTCTCTAAGTTTGGCATTGTATTGAGCTATTATTTCATGATCCTCCATTTTGAGTTCCTCAAACCGTGTACCAAGGATTTGTCTTTTGGATCTTTTCACGGATGGGGTACCTTCATGGGCAGCGCGAAGGGCGTTCCATGCATCTTTGGCCGATTCACACTTTGAGATCAGTTTGAATTGATTTAGGTCGACTCCATTTAAAATTGCATTGATTGCAATGGAGTTGTATCTCGCGTCGAGATCTTCTGCGTCAGACCAGTCGAGCTCCAGTTTCGGCTTTCCATCTTTATCTAGTGGTGGAGTCCATCCTTTGAGAATACTTTTCCACGCTTTCTGATTTTCCCTTTTGATGAAAGCTGTCATGCGGACCTTCCAGTATGAATAGTTGAATTCATTTAAGAGCGGCGACTTTGATGATGATGATCCATCAGCGTTTTGTGCCATCAAATCTGCAAGATCTAAATAAAACCAGAATCTCACCAATGTAAGTAGGTGATAGGCTCTTGATGCCAATTGATAGATCTTTAGGTCTAATACTTTACGTTTTAGCAGTAGTTGCGATACCTAGTCTAGACAGGTAAGTAAGACAGGTATAAAAGATAGTAAAGTAAGACAGCAGATTTTAACGTGGTTCGGACTATGTCCTACATCCACGAGGCTTTCGCCTGAATCAAACTTCTTTCAACGGACAAAAGTTATTACACCAACTGGTTTTACTCTAACACCGAATCCCTCAAATGTTGGTACCACGGAAACCTTTTTCGCGTCTACTCCGTTTGACCCGTAAGACCAAAACTCCCGTAGTGATCTTCTTATGAGAAAGCTTCCAAGCGAACTGCACGTACGTATAGATCCCTCTAACTGGCGCAATCCTTTCCCGTTCAACTCCCTTCACCTCTCGTCGGCTTCTCACGTTATTGATTTAACTCAAGAGGGCGAAAACTAAGAAATCAAAATAAAAAGAGAACACCTAAAGATGTATATTTTGTTACACGAGTGTTCTACATTGATTCCTAGGATTTCTACTATTTATAGGATAGCTCTCCTGAAAGATCTCCTTGAATCTCGGCCAGTCTCCATATCCAGTCGAGACAGGATCTTTCCAAATATATCCAAATCTTTCCATGATAAGCGATTCTTCCTTTTGATAAGTCTTTGTTTCTGTTTGATAAGATCTTCATGATCTTCGTATATTCTGCACACCAAAGACAAAAGAGAACTCCATAAGGAAAAGATGACTTAAGGATATAATAAAGAGTTTGATAAAGATTAACTTTCCATAAGATAAGATACTATAAGATCAAGTTAAATCTTTACAAACTTACCTAAATATTCACTCGCATAATAAAGATAATTACCATACAATTCAGAGCGAATAATTAAGTAAATAAATCAAAGTAAATAAAACCAAATTTTCCTTTAAAATAATTTTGCAAACAAGGAAATAAAATCTAGTTAGACCTGGCAGTCCTGACTGTTCAATCGAGTTTGAATCGTGTTGGACTTGCGGTCCTAACAACAAACAAGACTATAAATTTGAAAAACTTGAGAGGCCAATTAGGAAAACAAAAAGGCTCAATCTTTTAAGCAACAAACCTAACCAGTGAAGGGTGGGTGGTGGGTGGGATGGTAGAGTAGGTATCATGTGTCTTTAGGTGAAGTGTCTTCTTTCTTTTCTTTTTTTTTTTTTTTCGTTTCTGTGATTTAGGTTTATGTGCTTTTTAGCTTATTTAGGTGTATCTCTCATTTTTTTTTAGGTGTATCAAACGTGGTGTGCCTTTTAGGTGTACTTTGTGTTGTTTTTCTTCTAAAGCAATTTTAGTGTAGTACTTGTTATATTTAGGTGTTTCAAGTGTAACATGTATTTTTAGGTGATTTAGGTGCAATATGTTTCCCTTAGGTTATTTAGGTATAATGTATGGTTTTTTTGCAATGTGAAGTGTGTGTGTTTTTTGGTGATTCAGGTGTAATGTTTGTGTTGTTTGTGTTTTATGTGTTTCTGATGTAGCTTATTATTTTAGGTAATTTAGGTGTAACGTAGTTTTGGTATTTGGGTGTATTCTATGTTTTAACAACTGTTTGTAATTTTAGGTGATCTTGTTGTGGTGTGCGTCATAGGTGATTTATTTGTGTGTTTTAGGTAGATTCATATTGAATGGGTCACTAACGGATTACCCAACTCATTTATGACCCAACCTATTAACAATTCATTACAAGTAGATTTTTATGGTGTAGCCCATTTTTAGCTCAACCTATTTAATTATCCATCTCCTTACAACCAGATACGCCTATTTCCCACCAGTGCTTGCAAAAATAGGAAAAGAAGCAACTTGTATTTCTTGGAGAGGGTATTGGAAGTGCAAAAGGGAAACTACACTTAATAAAACAAATCGTGAATTAAATTTCATAATCCCCTACAGATGCGTTTATTATATACCATTTTTGAATTACCAATTTAAGTATAGAGATGGCACTAGACTACTAATAATTCACCTACTTATGTTCCTAAGTTTAGCAGAGTATAATAGTCGCATTACTCGCAATAAGTTTGTAACTCGCGTTTACAGACGATATTGTTATTTTATGATTTTTATGAATGCATAAATAACTAAATTTTATGTGTTCTTCTCTGTGCAAATTTAATAAATTGTTGAATGGCATTTTGTGAAGTATTACCAACCAAATTTATAAACAATAGCATTTGCGAGATTATTACTTACCACAATTACATGCAAAAATGTGTTTGTATCATTTTGAATTTGCAACAGATTTATGATTTAAGATTCTATCATTGAAATTCTAATTAAAACTCCAACAAATCATCGTTGGTAAATGAAATAATTCCAATGAATAATTTCTCGACATTAAATCTACAAATGTTTTTCCAATTAATCTCCAACAGATAACCAAAAAATAACCATAGATAATATTCCAGCTATAAAGTCTTTTAGTAAGTGCACAGTGTATTTCCAATAACATATTATTCGCGCAAATGCCTTAAGTATAAAATTACCAACATAATTATTAGCTTTGTTCATAAAACAAAAGGGAACTGAATGCGGTAGCGGACTTTTTGGCCAAACTTGGTGCAGAAAAGCAAGCTCGGGATTTGGGACAACATTCGGAGGAAGACCACTAGAGTTCACTTTTTTTCCATGCCTGGGATGTTTGCCCAGAGTGGCTGAGCCCACTTTTGTACCGTGACATGTTTTATGTTTTTACCCGCATTACACATTCGCCGTTTCCTTGTACCAAAACTATTTCTCTTATTTGATATGTAATATATGTGTGCTTTCAAAAAAAAAAAAAAAAATTGACACGGAAATGCTATTCACTGTTAACCTTATTTTGATGTAGAATTATTAAAGTAGAGGGGGTCAGGAGACAAAACATTCTTTTCATATGTACATGCTTGTGGTTGCATAGTGTCTTTAAGTAAGATTTCTAAGACAGAGACATAAATAGTTCCCGTCTTCGTTTTGTTTCTTGACAAAATATTATCTTGTTGCCCTTTTTCTAATTAGCAATATTTTGAAAAATAGTAAAATAAAAGAAGAGACCGTTTGGGAGATTCTTTTCTTTTTTTAGTTTGACTTTCACCTACTATTAGTTGGCACAACAGGTAGGATTTTTACCCAATTTAGGTTTCTCTTTCTTACACCTGTTTGCCTATGTCCCAAGGCTTTTAAGGGGGTTATTGCAAGGATGGTTATATAAAGCAGGCACCTCTCTCTATCTTTCTCAATCTGTGATTCTATAATTCAAAAAATATTAATTGTCGTTTTTATCTTCTTTTTCTCAAGAGTCATGTTTCCAGTAGTGATGTCAAATTCAACTTTTGTTTCGCCTGAAGGTAGTACTTTTGCTATTAATAGGGTTCAAGATTATTATTTTTTCATGAATTAAACATAACATGAAGGCGTTTCGCTTGGCTCTTAATGGAAATAAGAATTTCTTAAAAATAATCGTTTCATGTTTTTTTTTTCAGATCCTGAAGTTTTGGTGGTTGCGCTATCGCCAGAATCCATTATGGCTGAAAATAGATTCTTTTGTGAGATCTGCGACAAGGGGTTTTCGAGAGATCAAAATCTTCAGCTTCACAGAAGAGGACACAATCTCCCTTGGAAATTGAAGAAGAGAAATGACAATGAACTAATCAAGAAGAAAACGTATGTTTGTCCTGAGAAGACATGCGTTCACCACAATCCCTTAAAGGCTCTAGGTGATATCACAGGGATCAAGAAACACTACTTCAGGAAACATGGTGAAAAGAAGTTGAAATGTGACAAGTGTTCGAAGAGTTATGCAGTTATGGCTGATCTGAAAGCACACTCCAAAACATGTTTAACAAAAAGGTATAGATCTGATTGTGGAATCATTTTCTCTGGGTAATTATTTAAATCTCTCTTGGATTGATATTTTATTTTATGTTTTGTTTGTTGCTATTGTTTATTGGTTTCTGATTTGAATGTACAAAATGGAAGTAACTGAAACATTTTTAGGGTGAAGCTAAAGTTTTTGAGACCATAAAAAGATGAAGATACATATAAACCACTAGCATGATTTCATAATAATTTATAAGAAAACAAGCGTCAAACCCCTTATACTATACCCCTTGGTGCATTTTGCCCCCTATCCTTTTTTTTTCTAACTTGCCCGATGTACTATGGATAGACGAGACCTTTTGCCCCCTAATCGAATCTCCAGTAAGTTTTCGCCTGAATCTGAAAGATGAATACATGGGTTCATCATGATTTAACCTCAAGTTCAATAAAATGCCCTCTTTTTCCTTTAAAGTTTTGTGCATTTTCTTAATTTTCAAGCCCTAGTATTGATTATCAAAATTTAGGTTTGAAAATTAAGAAAATATAAAAAACAAATGATAAAATGCCCTATTTTTCCTTTAAATTTTTGTACGTTTTCTTAATTTTTAAGCCCTATTATTGATTATCAAAATTTAGGTTTAAAAATTAAGAAAATATAAAAAACAAATGAAGTGAAAAGGGGTATTTTATTGAATATGAGGTTAAATAGTGATAAACTCTCACGTTCAAGCTTCAAATTCGTCGAAAATTGGTTGGAAATTCGAATATGGGGCAAATTATTTTTTTCAGTCAATAGTTGAGGGGTAAAGTGCTTATTTATCAATAGTACAGGGGGTAAGTTACCCAAAAAAAAAAGGATATAGGGCAAAGTACAAGAGAGGATATAGTTTAGGGGATTTGATGCTTTTATCCCTAATTTATATAATAAGGTTTTGACCAATAAATGACGTAGAGTAAAGATGTAGTGTATTGCCATAGATTTTCAGTCTTTATCTTTATCTTTAAAATTTAAAATCCTTCTAAATTGACTGCTATGTGGGATTAATGTACTTGTACAGGAGAGACAACTTGGTCAATCACATGGGATTCTCTGATGCATCAACAGAACAGAGTGCCAGACTCACTACAGCTACCATAAAACCTAATTATATCACAACCAACCTACCAGCCTTTCAGTTTGACCACCAAACTTTGCCACCGCCGCCCCCTCTCTATCGTTACCAACCCACCTCTTATTGGGTCCCACCACCACAACTACACCCTAACTTTAATTACTTCATGTCGCCACTCTCTGCGAACCTCACTCCGCTTTCTGCTACTGCGTTCCTTGATGAGGTGGCGACAGATCACATAAGCTCCACGACAGACACGTGGGTGAGCACTTCATGGCAGAAGAACGATAATATCACTCGTGACTTTTTGGGGCTGACGAGAGAGCAAAACAATGGTGGTGGGAGTGATGGTGGGGGTAATCACCGTGAAACAGAGCTACATGATATCAACAGCGACAACATGGAGTTTCGCGCAATATATGACTGAGATAATTGATTTCATGCTGAAATATCGAAGGTTTGCATTTGCTCAATATTGGTCGGCTATAAACTATCATCAAACTCCTTCTTTTGATTGTGAAACTTAAGTTTTTCAATTTTATTTAAATTACTATTTCTGGACTGGTGCAAGTGAGAGCCAAACTATGTTACCATTGTTTATTAGTTTTGAATGTCCTCTTTTTTGAACTCTTAAATAAGTCACCTTGCTTGAGTGTGATATGAGCTTATTAAGTTAAATGGATAAAAGCATCGAACCTTTATTATATGCCCCTTGTGCAATTTCCCTGCTATTCTAAAAAATTTAGGGATTTTCCCCTAACCTATTGAAAAATAAGAATTTTACCCCTTGAATTGTTGACAACCATAGGGTTTGGCCAAGTTTCTGCATTTTTGGCTGTTGGATTTAGTTTCCATGGGAAAACTCCTAGTCTTTCAATAGGTTAGGGGGCAAAGTGCAACTAAGACATACGATACAAAGTTTAATTCTTTGATACCTAAGTTAAATTAGTCGTATGTTTAAGTTGCATAATTCTTATGATAAAACTCCTGAATTGTATAAACTATTATAATTTACTTGCTAAATTTTCTATACAATAATATATTATAAAAATGATGGTATATACCATCTAGAAAACTCTGATCAAGGAGAAGTGTATCAAAAAATGGAGGACATAACTCATTACTTAAATAGAATGAAATTGTTACATTTTAATCGTAGATTATCCAAGTTAAATTACTAAATATTCTGTTGTTTGAACAATGAATATTGCCGTTGGTGACATGTAACGCCCCTGAAATTTGGAAGAAAATAAAAGTTTGGCATATTTTCACTTTAGTTCTTGTACTTTTGAAAATCTCATTTTGACCCCAAAATATTTTAGAAATTTCTTAATTTAGTCCATTTTTTTTTCAATCAGCCCAAGTATATTATAAACGCTTCATTTCTTTGGAAAATACTTTTATAGAGCTCACATAAGTAAAGTTATCTTAATTTTGAATTAATATGAAATTTACGTATTTCATAAAGTTATATTTAATTTCTTTTAGTTTAACATTTCACTAGATTAATAACAAATGTTATAGTTATAAAGTTTTTTTTTATCTATATAGTTTTTTTTTTCATGATAATATGGTGACTTAAAGATTTTTGGGTGAGTTACCTTGAAGTTAAAACTTAAACTAAGCTTGATTTTCATTTAATCTTAGAAATTAACCTGTTAAAAAAATTCAAAAATAAATTAAATTTTTGAGAAAATATCTGAGAATTCTCAGAATAAAATAAATTCAAAACTAAAATTATAATAAAATAAATTAAAAAAAAATGTATGAATAGTATTTTTACTATTTATTACTATTCATATGAGGAAAAATATGTCTATAAAGACCAAGCCTCCTCTTCATTTTTCTTCACACCCTTACACTCTGTTTCAGATGACACTCTTTGAACAAAACTTTCTCCTCTTGATTTTTAGTGTCTGGAGTAAATTGTCTCAGGCCACAAAACCTCCTTCTTCCTCCTCCCAAATCACCAAAACCGAGTTCAACAAAATCTGTCTGTTTTGGTGAAGTATCTTTGAACACCAAAAATCCATATCAAACCTTCGTGGTTGGCTCTGATATATTAACCAAAGACTCTACAAAGAGTTTAGAAGCAAAAGCCAAAACCAATTGTCCATCCCAACAAATTAAGGGGTTGGTTTTATCTATTCCCCTTCGGATCGCCAGAAAAGCAAAAAAACTAGGCATGCCTTGCAATAATTCCTATAAATCGAAAACATATTATGCTAAGATGGGGTTTGTTCCAAATCATAGCCATGTCTGTTAGGAACATTGTTTATGAACAAACCTTGTCCATTTGAAGCCTTTAAATGGTAGACCAAAGGTGAAAACCTCAACTTGTCACTGTTTCGGCCGCAGAAATGACACCTTGCGGCATTTCTTTAATTTTTGTTAGACGGATAGTTAGAGTTGTAATTTTATTGATGATTTAGAAACTAGACATAGATAGATTCGGGCTTGGTGATTGGTGTTGAAACCCCTCCTCGTCTCATTGCGTTTTAAGGCCTAGGAAGATCATTAAATGATGAAGTGGTAGAGAATAATTTTTTGTTTAGTAGCTTTAGGTGTTTTTAGGAAGTTTAATTGCTAGTTTAAGTAGGATTTAGTAACTAGGATAACTTTATCATATTTTGGTTTATGTTTCTGCAAATGTTCAGATTTGGAGGCTTGATTATTAATTTAATTTGGCTATCATATGCACTATGATAACCTAATCACCTTATTAAGCAACATAATCATACAATTTGTGGTTATTTCATAGTTATATGAGTATAAACATTTTTATTGTTATATTTTGTGTTAGGAGCAGAGATATTATGGTATAAGTATGGTGTTTAGAGTAGGTGTATTTAAGTTATATTATAAGTTTTAGTTAGTAGTATTGATAATAATACTTAGCAAAGTTTAGGTTAACACAAAAAATATATAAGCTATCAAATCCTACTAAGTTTGGATTCCATATTTTCATTATTTTTCTTGATAGGTTAACGAGGCAAATTAATTATAAGTTTTATTCTTATAAATTTCTTGATAATATTAAAGGGATATTAATTTAAAAATAAATAGTTTATCAACATATCAAACTAGTTTAAAACCCCCATTTTCTTAATTACTATGACTTTCCTAAGCAAACTAATTTATTATGACATATTTAACTTATCATTATTTGCTTTAATCAAAACAAATATTTGTGATGTTTATCATTATGAAACATAATTACCACATTATTATAAATTGTTTGAACTTAAAGTAGCTAATTAAAGAAAATAATAATTTTATTGTCATTTAACGGACATATTTTCTACATATTTAGGATACGAAAAAATCACCAAAATAAGGCGAGGTTCTCCGTACCGTAAAATGTGAGGTTTGGTTTTTGATTTGTTTCAGCCCCATTTGGCACCCGACACAAAAGAACTTAGACAGATTATTCGTGGTTCTTTGCGTTTGAATCATGAACAACCCTTTATTTACCAATTTCTCGTATTTATATTTCGCATCAACTATCTTATAGAATGTTTTAACTTGTTTTGTTAATTTTCTCCCTATTCGGGTAAACTATTCTCCTATGAACTAAATTTTCTTGTTCGTTTATCATGTTGGTTAAACCATATCAGGTATGTTTTAAAATGACATCATATATGTTGGTTCTTGAACTGTGCCTTGAGCAACGAACTATGTTCGAATTTATAACTCGCAGGCAACGGATCTTATCTGGTAAACTAGATTACTGATATTTTTGTTACTCGTTGCGACTCCTTTCGGAAGTTGCGCAAAAAGATTGTGACAATTTACTGCTGGGCAGTAAAGGCTTGTCGGTTTAAGTAATTTCGCTCAATACCCATTTGACCTTGCAGTCAAGAATAGGTTGTAACCCGCGTGCTGGATAGACATCGAGCATGTCTTTGTGTTTTGTGCTATGGCGCTTCTCGTGTGGAGGGATAAGATAAAATTTGAGAGCCATATGGTTGGATTTGTTATGTCTTGTTTAGATGTACATGTTCATTACTTTCTTGTCTTGAATATATCTCATCTTGTCTTGAACTTCCTTTTTTTGCAGATGATTCGTTTACGAACTCCTAATTTACTGAAACTCCTTTTATTTCTCGATTTACTTGCCTTTTTTTCTAAAAATCTCACTAAGTCATCAAAGAATTACTCTTCTATTTCTTTCTGTCTGTCCATTCCTCAAAAAATGAGCATTTGACGACACGACTCAGTTGAAATACCAAGATTTTTTTTCAAAGCGTGGCAACTGTTCATCGAGCATTTTGAGAGATTTTCGCAATTCTATTGTTGATTTCATTAAGGAAACATTTTATGTAATAACCCTTTATATTTTCAAAAGACTTCCGCTATAACAAATGTAAAAGTTATTTTTACGGTTTTGATCCTGGAAAGTGAGGCCCCTCCCAAAGGGCTACGATTCAGTCTGAGTTGGGTAAGTGTTTGGCCAGCACTAAACTAACACGGGTTGGATCATGACGTCGTCACACAACAACATAAAGACATTAAGTAAATAACACCAGGTTTTCTATGTGGTTCGAACAACTGTCCTACTCCATGAGGCTTTCTCCTTAGAAGTATCAAAGGATTTATACTTGCATTACTTGACTTAAATCTTTGAATTCCTTGTAGTTAAAACCTATAAGATACGACTTTGATACTTTTACTTCGTCTGAGTGAAGATCTCATACCTTGTTCGAACACCCGTTCGATCTTGCTAGAATCTTCTCATAAAGTTTCAACTTAACTCTAAATAGAAATTTTTTTATAAATGAAACCTAAGCCAACTTCAACAATATTGAATTAATATAAAATAATATCGACACCTGGAATCCTAAAATATGACTCCTATTTATACTAGATTCCATAGCTTTGGATGTTTGAATGAGCTTCAATTGATAAGCACAATATGTTCTCTGCAAAACTGATATAATCTAAAAGAAATGATAAGATTAAATAAGTCAAAATATATCCAAGATAATTCTAAGCAGGTTAATTTACATAATATAATTTTCATAAATATTTATCCTAATAAATGCGTACAATTTATTCTGATTGAACAAAAGACCTAGTCAACGAGATTCCAAGAATAAACAAACTCTTACAAAACAATAAAGAAATACAAAATCACTTAGGATTGAGGATATGAAATTCATTCTAATCCTATTCAATTAAGGTAAGAAAAAGATTTATGCAATCTTTATCAGAATCCTGATCAATATAATCAACCATAAATAAAACCTAAGGGAATCTTTTCTTACCTAAAATGTTCAAGAGATATACTTACAAATTCATAAAAGATAATGATATGATTAACTTATTGTAAAAATTAATTAAAATCGTGCCTAGATAAGTAGTATGATGACGCCCCTGGATCGCCGTGCCTGTCACCGAGGCTGTCCGCATGCCGGTCCCGACCTAAGATGATCCTGGATTCGGCAAACTCCTGGGGGGTGGTGGACTCGTGGGGGAGGCCTTCCGCTGCAACTATTCACGACCCTTGGGGGTTCGGGCTCCGTTCGCACGATCTCCCTTCAAACCGCTACTATTATTGGGGCTCGTACCCTTCCGACCTTACTCGCTCGTGCTCGCTCTTTCTCTCTCTATGTGGGGCTCTTATAGCTGTATATCCGCTTGGATTGGAGATTATGAGCTGCATTTATGATTAGCCTACTTACCTATTTATAGGGCGAGTGGAGGGTATAAATGTAACTTTACCAGGGTCACGTGTCGGCATTCATACTGGTTTCGAGGGTAATAGAGTATTTGCGTGTTTGCCCCGGTAGAGTAGGGTACGTGGAGCTTCTGAGTCTTGAAGAAATAGGCACGTGATGCTTGAGTAGGCTTCGTAGAGTAGGGCACGTGGTGCCTGCATGTTACCCTCGGTGCATGCCATGCTCCTTTTACATTCTATAACCCCCGAGCCCTCGCTCTTGATTGGGGAAGCAGGGCGGTCGAGCCCTGTAAGGGGGACAACGCACTCGGATAGTGGAAGATGACGTCGAGACTGACGTCAGATGCCCCCTTCTGGTTGGCCAGAAGGGGCGGTTGCCTTTGCTTAACGATTAAGGATGGCATACCTGCACGTGCAAAATACGACCCCCCCCCTTGTTGGCGCAGCGAGGGGTTAGCATAGCAAAATATATAATAATACTTATCAGGGTCGGAGAATTTGAGGGTAGGCTTACCAGGGTCGGAGAATCCGAGAGAGGGGGTCGTGAGACAGAACGAGATCAGGGGATTAGGCCACATGAGCGGGTACGATCCCAAGGGGGAGAGTATGCGTCATCATAAGTCCCCCAGTCTCTGTCACAGTTCGCAGAACGTGGCAGAGAGTAAAACTTTTAGGGGGCCTAATCATCTGATCGCGCGTCTGTCTCACTCCCTGATTTCTCGGAATTCCTAAAACTTCCCTCGTACGCTGAGTGATACGTGGCACCCATCTGCTGCTCCTAGGGTAATAGGCGGGAATTATACCGCTTTTTTGCCCATCTATTTAGATCTCTCGCGTTGCGGTTTCTAGGACTCATAGCTTTTTTGCCTTCTCTGCTTTATTTCGCAACTGCTGCTTTCATTCTTTTATTCGCCGCGATCATGTCGTCTGTTAATACCGCCGCTGCTGCTAATTCTAGTTCTACTCCTTCTGCTTCTCTGTCTCAATCGACGCTTCCTTCTCCTCCGGCTACCCGTCGCGGTAAGCGTACTGCCGCCTCCGTCGCTCTTTCCAATGCGGGTGATAAAGGGACGGCGTAAAAAAAACAGGCTGTGAGTGTTGGGGACATCGCCAGCACCGTTACTCAGGCCTCCGCCGGCGGCTTTCTCGCTAAACACAATGTGGCGAGGGAGAATGTGGCGGTGTTGATCTGGAGCCTTTGCACCGGGCCAATAACCCCCCTGCCGGTTATCTGACCATCTACTTCCCTCAGATCAAGGCGGGATGGCGGATGTTCGTGCCATCCTTTTGCCAAGAGGTGGCCAAAACCTTAGGGCTTTGTCTGTGTCAGTTGACGCCCAACGCCTTCTCGATTATGGCGGGGTTCGAGATCACTTGCCGGAGCCGAGGGTTTCTTTGTTCTGCAGAGCGTTTTCTGGCTCTGTATGATGTGGGCGGGGGCCACGCGCCCTTCTTCTACCTCACCCCTCGTTTTTCTCAAACTGTCCTGGGGGTGAGAATTCTTACCGATGCTTCCTCTTCGTACGGGAGTTGGAAGTCTTCTTTCCTCTTTGTGAAGCCTTCAGGGCGCAACTACGAGAACTCGGGGTCACGAACGTTTGGTCGAGCGGCCCTGCAGAGTTGGATTCTTCTCACCTCGAGAAAGTTTGACTCCAGATGAAGGAGGAGGGCTACTTCCAGGTGAAGTACCATGTTATGAAACTGACCAAGATCCCGAGGCTGTTCCAGCTATGCGGCCTTCAAGAGGGGGCTCGTTCTGTCCATTTCCCGGATTTGAATAAGGACCCTGAGTTTTGTAAGTGCTTTCTCTTGCTTTTTTCTGTCTTCTGCTTCCTTTGTATCCTCTGACACCTTTTCTTGTGGCCTTGACGGATGTTTGTCAGGTTCCCTGGTATCCCCACTGGCAGATGCAGCTACGGATACGGTGGAGCCTCCTCGAGTGCCCAGGGGGAGTAGGTCCACTCGAGGGAAGGCCACTTCTTCTCGGTCAACGGTGGCCACTAGGGCCGAGGAATCCGTTCCATGTCCTCAGTCGGTGCCTGCACCGGGTGGAGGTCGATTCCCATCTCTTCACTCAACGCCTGAACCGAGTGGAGAGCCTTCTCCATTTTCTCGCTCGGTACTCGAACCGAGCGGTGAGGTGAGTTCAGGCTTGCCATACTTTGGCAACTTCCAGAGCCTGCAGGAGGACGATCTCGAGGTCTTTCATGATCCCGCTCCTACAATCCCGAAGCCTGCGGCTGGTTTTGCGAATCCTTGCCCGCTTCTTTTGATTTGAGTTGTCTTGTCACCCCCCGTTGGTGCACAAGGTGGCTTCGATTTCTTGCGCTTCTCCTCCCCGTGGTTTTCTTCGCACACTCCTTCCGATCCTGCTTAGAAGGATGCTGGGGCTGCTCCTCTGATCAAAGGTCGAGGGGAGACGGATGGGTCCCAACCTTCTTCCCCGACCCTTTGGGATGGTTTGGTGGATTCAACTGCTGGCCCATCTGGAGGTGCGGGCGGAAGCTCCCTCGCTATTTCTTCTAGTCCAAAGGATGATGCGGCTCCTAGGCAAGAGGAGGTCGTCCTGTTGGAACCGTTAGCGGGGAGTGGGAGGCTGGAGGAGGACGTAGAGGCTCGGGGTGATGGAGCCGATAATTGGATGGAGCCGATAATTTGGCGGTAGATCAGTTGGCTCGTCCTGGTCTCGTTGAGCGTTTCCTGGTGGAGGAACTGCGTGGTGTGGGCGCTGGCTTTGCCCAGTTGCGCCAGGCGGTGGACCTTCTCGAGGTCGAGTTGCTCCGAAATCGAGGACTCCAACGATTGAAGGATACGACAGGTTACGCGGCGGTTGACGTAAGTTCTCGTTTTGCCCTTACTATGCTTGACGTTACTCCTTCTGACTGCTGACCCTTTCTTCTTCTTTTCTGCAGCTTAGTGGCCGCCAATTTTTGCTGCTGGAGCACATCTAGACTTTGGAGGGTCGTGTGGCGGAGCTGGAAGCTGCTGCTCCCGACCCTCAAGCGCAGGAGGAATTTGAGAGGTTGAGGTTGGACCATTCTCCGGTTTTGGCCAAGCTGCAGGAGGCTCGAAGCGCTCTTGAGTCCCGTACTAAGAGGTGTCGCGAATGGGAAACCTTTGCGACCGAGTTGACAGAGGCGCGGGACCTAGCACAAGAGCGCCTTCGATTGGCCGAGGGAGCGAGGGACGAGGTGGCTTTGGAGCTGGTGGCTCTGAAGGATACTCTGGAGACGACCTCCCGGCTGCACCAGGAGGCTGAGGCGGGGTATGCGGAGGCGGTGAAGACTGCAGAGACCCTTCGAGGTGAGTTGGAGGAATGTCGGGCCACCGTGGATGATCAGATCGCCAACCAGCTGCAGAGAATCCACAAGGAGCTCCGGGGGAAAAATTGTTCAGAAGGCCAGGCGGGATGCATTCGAGCGTATCATTCGATACATCGGTTCTCCGCTCCATCACGGTTACTTCCGGAAGGTCTTCGCTTCCCTGGTCATGGTTGGGTACAAGGGGTCCATCCAACAGTTAAAAATAAGAAACTGGATCGTACCTGAGGCTAACTTGACGACCCTTTCTCCGTAAGAGATTGAGGTCCAGGGGGAGATCCCGTCGGGCTCTCCTCCGAGCCCTTTCGAGATGCAGGCGATCCTTGAAGCCTACCAGGCCGGGCTTCCGTCTACGTAGATCGTTATCCCCGACGCTGGTGGGGCGGCTTCCCGTGGTTCCTCTACCGAGACGAGGGCGAGAAGGATTCGGGCGATGGCCACAGAGATCATGGCTGGCGGGCCATTGGTTACTGGCCCTCGTCCTCCGGGCTCCTGGCCCTCTGATGCTCCTACTCCTCGTTCGTCGGAAACCGCTTTGCAGGTAACCTCCACAATCGGGGCTTCCAAAGCTGAGGATGATGCTCCGACGCTAAGGGAGCGCCGACGGGCGATAAGAGATGGCAAGCGGCCTTCCCGAGGGGAATAGTGTTGTAGGCCTCCTGCTTTGTATTTTTCCATTCTCGTAGTTGTAATATCTTGATATGAATAAACATTTTTATGGGGGTCTTCATGTGTGTCTTCTTTTGCCTGTTTTTCTGTTAAATTACCAGTCTGGGTAGAATTTCGAGGATGAAACAATCGCGGGAGCACATCTGCTCCACGTGCTGTGGTTTAACAAGGATTGTTGTTTTACTCCTTAGAAGTACGTGCGGGGCTCCTCGGGTTCCCGTTAAGGCACCCAGGAGTTATGTGGCTATGACCCTCGAGGTGTATTACAGGAGCAAGTCGACCCGTGATACCCCTAAAGGAATCGGTAGCCTAGTTGCGTGATTCGACGAGGGTTGTTGTTTTTCCCCTCACAAGTGACGCGTGGAGCTCTGAGGTTCATAACGGGACACCTCGTTTAAAGCAGTTGGCTAAGGCCCTCGAGCCGTATTACGAGGAGCAAGTCGACTCGTGATACTTCTAAAGGGACGGTCGCCGGTCATCAGGGTATCCTTTACCCCTTGTTGCGTGTTTCGACAAGGGTTGTTGTTTTTCCCCTCGGAATGACGCGTGTTTGGCTCGGAGGTTCATAATGGGACACCTCTAGAGAGCATTTGGCTAAAGCCCCCAAGCCGTATTACGAGGAGCAAGTCAACTCATGATACTTCTAAAGGGCTTTCCGCCGGTCACAGGGCATACCCTTAGCCCCTCGTTGCGTGTTTTGACAAGGATTGTTATTTTTCCCATCGGAAGTACGCGTGGTGCTCAAAGGTTCATAATGGGACACCTCGAAGAGCGGGGTTTGATGTAACCCCTCGAAACGCTACCCGAATCGGTCAATCTTTTTCCTAAGGTCTTCGAAGGCAATTTCTTCAATGTCTTCAGTGGAGAACGTGTGGGTTCGAGAAACCTCTTCATTTAATTTCTTCAAGAATGTGTAATAGCTCAAGGAGCTTCTTCGATGGTTGTGTGTAATGGCTTAAGAAGCCTCTTCGTTGGTTGTGTGTAATGGCTTAAGAAGCCTCTTTGTTGGTCGTAACGGCTCAAGGAGCCTCTTCGTATAATTTCTTCGTATGGTTGTAACGGCTCATGGAGCCTCTTCGTTGGTTGTAACGGCTCAAGGAGCCTCTTCGTATAGCTTTCAAATGGTTGTAACGGCTCGTGGAGCCTCTTCGTTGGTTGTAACGGCTCAAGTAGCCTCTTCGTATAATTTCTTCAAATGGTTGTAACGGCTCGTGGAGCCTCTTTAATTTAGCTTCTTGGAGAAGTCGTGACGGCTAGAGGAGCCTCTTCAATTTGGCTGTTTATTACTTGTCGCTTCTTTCTGCCAATACGTCCCATCATGTGTTCTCGGTTATCGTGCTACCCTAGATATAATTTACTTTCGAACGCATAAAATCTCACAGTCATCATTAGTGCCTCAAAAAGGCGCATTAATGATAGACGGCTCTGTATGGCAGACACGTGTCTTTTGCTAACACCCCTTATTGGTGAACGCGGGCGTTAGCGATTTTCACACAAGTTTCATATTCGGCGTTTCGCAGATTCCCGCCTAAATTGAAGCGTCGCTTCGGAGATTATAAATAGACTCTTTACTTACCTTTTTTCGTCACTTCATCTTCCTTCTTTAGCAAAATCGATCTTTTTTCTCTCTAGCTTTTCTGCAAATGGCTTCCTCTGCATCTTGTTCCTCTGATACTCAGCTTTCCTTCGAATCTTTTGACTCATCTTCCGCCGAAATCCCCATAACAAATCATCACGCTCCTACTCCACCACTCGTTGCTCAACCGGCGAGTGGTGGGACTTCTCGCATCCGCCGTAGTTCTCACGCGGTGCCTTCCCGCACTCGCCAAAGGACGGAGAGCCAACTTGCTGCTGCTACCCGCAACCTCAGGGTGGCGGATGATGGTTTTTTGCTTGACGATCCTCTCGTTGATGACATCACCGCTGTTTTCTCTGATTGGGACCTGTATGTAGCTCCACCAGTGGGGTTCCAACTGGTTTCCGTGATTTGAGCCTGGCCAAATGCTGGGGGCTGGGCGTGCTGGTTCGACCCCTCCTTTGAGACGGTTGAGTCGGTGCAGGCGCTACTGGACCAGTACAACATCCTTGATGTGCGGATTTCGACCCCTGCTGAGCGAGCTTTCGATTCTCCCGTTGGTGGGGCGATGGCATCTCCAATATTGCTTTAGCTTTCTCAGGATTAACTTCGATTCCTCGTTGGTTGACGAAGAAACCTAAGAACTTGCCTCCTTGAATCTCGAAGGAACACTTGCGGGGATTTACCTTCAGGCTAAACTTGTCCATGATCCGGAAAGCCTCGATCAGGTCGGTATTGTGCAGGCTAGCTTCTTGGCTCTTGACCACTATGTCATCCACGTACACCTCCAGGTTGTTCCCTATCATTGGGGAGAACATGGTATTCATGATCCTTTGGTAGGTGGCTCCTGCATTTTTTAATCTGAAGGGCATAACAAGATAGCAATAAGTACCAAACTCTGTGATAAAATTGGTTTTCTCTTGATCTTTTTCGGCCATCGGGATCTGATTTTATCCTTGATCTCCGTCCATCGTGGAGAGCAGAGCGCATCCCGCTGTGGAATCCACTAGCTGATCGATACTAGGCAGGGGAAGCAATCCTTCGGGCACGCGTTGTTGAGGTCGATGAAATCGATGCACATTCGCCATCGTCCGCCTAATTTCGGAACCAGGACTACGTTGGCTAGCCACTCAGGATATTGCACCTCTTGGATCTGGTTCAAACCAATCAACCTTTGTATCTCTGACTTGATCACTTTGTTCCTATCAGGCCCCATCTTGCGCTTCTTCTGTTGGATAGGCTTGGCATCGGGACGCACATCGAGGAAGTGTTGACATACCTGCAGCCTGATGCACCCCGGGGTCCTCCTTCCCAGGCAAATACATGCTGGAAGCGCCGCAATGTTTCGAGGAGTTGTATCTCTATTGGTGGGTCGATGTTCATTCCCATTTTCACAACTTCTATCGTTTGAGCTCTTCTGCGGGATACAGCTTGCCTGCTTCGATACACCGAGGTTCGCCTTGACTTTTCCGATCGCTGTTTTCCTCTTTCTCAATCGTGGCAATGGTATTTAGCCTACATTCTCGAGCATTGCCTGAGTTCCTCTAACCTCTCCGATTCCATTCATAGTGGGGAATTCTACCTTCAGGTGGAGAACTGAGGGTACGACATCGAACAGGCGAATGGAAGGTCATCCACAGATCACGTTGTAAGTTTTGGCAAGTGCATTGATGATCCAGAATCTAACTCTTCCGTTCTTCGCAGGTGTCCTTCCCCCTACGACATCAAGAGCGGTATGGAGCCTAAGGTTTCACTTGGACTTCCATCAAAGCCTACCAACAGAGTCTTTTCCGGTACTATCTGCTCTAGTTGAAGCCCAAAAACCAGAAATGTGGGCAGGAACATCACGTCTACCGAATTCCCGTATCAATTAGAACCCTGGCCACCTCGGTCCCGTGAATTGTGGCTTGGATCACTATGGGATCGTTGTGAGGGTGGACAACATCTATTAAGTCTGCTGGACCAACGGTAATTGCAGGAGGAGCAGATATGGTAGTGGAAAAGACATGATACTTTAAGCTAACCCGTTGCGTCTCTTTAAGAAACTTCATCTTCCTTTGAGCTGACGAGGCTGCCAGTGGACCTCCTTCGAAAACATTGATAGTTCTGCCGGACAAGGGATTGTGCATGTAATTTGAGGGTGGGGGCGGTAAATGCTGGTGTTAGGTTTGTCCTTTAGGTGTCGATCTGTCCTCGTATCTCCTTCTTCGGTTCTGGGAATCCTCTCTCTCCTTTTCCGGTTGCTCCGTACACCGACGTAGTTCCTGCACCTGCTCACGAGGTTGGTTTCCCTCTCTCCCTTCTGTGGGTCGCTCATTCCTAGGGAAAACCTCCCTCCCGGCGAGGAATTGGCGCAAATACCCCATCTTCAAGAGGCGCTCAATCTCCACTTTCAGGTGATCGCACTACTCCGTTTTATGACCCCAGCTTCGGTGAAACAAGCACCATTTCCCAGTATGGCGCAGAGTTCCTGAATTTTGAGATTGGGGTGGCCATCGGAGGTCTAGGTGCCCCTCCATTACTTGTAAAACCTCGGTACTAGAAATTTTCAAGGGGGTTAAAGGAATGGGTTCTAAGTACCTTTTCACTACATCCTGTCGACCACGGGTGTTATCTCCCCGCCTGTTCCTTGCACAATCATCATGCCCCGGTAACACAAGCTTCACAAGCCGCGTATCTTCCAGCAACATATATCTCTCGACTTTCTGCATGAGTTCTTCCAAAGTCCGAGCAGGGTGTCTTACCAGGGATTCAACGAACTCTACAGATCGGGTGCCTTGAGCTATGAACTTGGAGAGAATGTGAGGATCTACGTGCCTTACGTCAATCACAACATCGACAAACCTTCACATGTAGTCCCGGAGGCTCTCTCATTCAGCTTGGACCATCGTCATAAGGTGCCCAGCCGTCTTCAGGTATCGACAGTTACATGCAAACTACCGCACGAACAGCTCCCGCAGGTCATTAAAACTATGTATGGATCCTCTGGTCAACTGGGAGAACCAAGCCTATGCCCTCCCTGTCATGGTGGATTGGAAGATTCGGCACAGGGCATGATCGGGAGCATTAAGAATGTCCATCATCGCCAGGAACTGGTTGATGTGATCTCGAGGGCCTAGCATTGCGATCTCCAGTATAGACCACGGGATTGAACATGCGCATGGTCACCGAAATCTCGGGGGATAATATATGGATTGAACTGCCTTTCTCCTCCTCTTCCATTTCTCCGTCTCGGTCTTTCTTCAGTGCGTGTACTTCTCTTCTTAACTCGGACATCATATCGATAAATTGCTGGTTAATACTGGCCATACCTGGAAATGAGCGATAGGCTTCATTACGTTGGTTTCCAACGGGTCGATCTCCTCGGCTGCACGTGTACTCCGTTTCTGCTCTTGATCGCCGAGGTTCAGATTGTCTACGACAGTATTCGTTGACCCACGCGGCGGTATTAGGGGATGGAGCCCATCTTCCTCTGGCTCGTGCCTCCTGTTGTCGCACTCATCGGACACCTCGCTCCACGACGGTTTCCATCAGGCGATCCAATTCGCTCATAGTCCGGTGAACTTCGGTAGAGGTCCCTTCATCAAGAGTTTCCTCCCAATTCGGGGACTCGTACTCGTGTTGACTCGGGGCCTCCGGTGTGGAGGAGATGGATTCACCAGAATTTTGGGAGGAAATGACCATAACAGCTTGGGCAAATATGCGGGAAGGGGATTGGAAACTGATAATACTGTTTACGGAGTGAGAACTTACCGAATTCAGGCTCATTCCTTAGGCTACCTCAGGGACTTTGATGACGCCCCTGGATCGCCGTGCCTGTCACCGAGGCTGTCCGCACGCCGGTCCCGACCTAAGATGATCCTGGATTCGGCAAGCTCCTGGGGGGACTCGTGGGGGAGGCCTTCTGCTGTAACTATCCACGACCCTTGGGGGTTCGGGCTCCGTTTGCACGATCTCCCTTCAAACCGCTACTATTGTTGGGGCTCGAACGCTTCCGACCTTACTCGCTCGTGCTCGCTCTTTCTCTCTCTAGGTGGGGCTCTTATAGCTGTATATCCGCTTGGATTGAAGATTGTGAGCTGCATTTATGACCAGCCTGCTTCCCTATTTATAGGGCGAGGGAAGGGTATAGATGTAACTTTACCAGGGGCACGTGTTGGCATGCATGCTGGTTTCGAGGGTAACAGAGTATTTGCGTGTCCCCGTAGAGTAGGGTACGTGGAGCTTCTGAGTCTTGAAGAAATAGGCACGTGATGCTTGAGTAGGCTTCGTAGAGTAGGGCACGTGGTGCCTGCATGTTACCCTTGGTGCATGCCATGCTCCGTTTAATTTCTATAACCCCCGAGCCCTCGCTCTTCATTGGGGAAGCAGGGCGGTCGAGCCCTGTAAGGGGGACACGCACTCGAATAGTGGAAGATGACGTCGAGACTAACGTCAGATGCCCCCTTCTGGTTGTCCAGAAGGGGCGGTTGCCTTTGCTTAACGATTAAGGATGCCATACCTGCATGTGCAAAATACGACCCCCCTCGTTTTTGCAACGAGGGGTTAGCGAAGTAAAATATATTATAATACTTATCAGGGTCGGAGAATTCGAGGGTAGGTTACCAGGGTCGGAGAATCCGAGAGAGGGGGTCGTGAGACAGGACGAGATCAGGGAATTAGGCCACGTGGACGGGTACGATCCCAAGGGGGAGAGTATGCGTCATCATGGTGTACCTTTAAATTTTAAAGATAAAGACTGAAAATCTATGGCGATACACTACATCTTTACTCTACGCCCGATCAATCTCAATCTAGCTTACATATGATATCTCGATGTAAATTTCTTGAACTGAAAGCTCGTCCAGGGCCACTCGAAGCTTAAATCGGTATGACAAGAAGTGTGTAGCCATCTTGCCAAGTCAGTCGACAAAGATATTCTACATCAACATTATTTTGTAATTGTAAAAATATTCATGTACTAGACTATATACGACCATTTTAAAATAGCAACCAATCGGCCGATCCAATTGCTAGTTTTTAAATACTTACAAAAAAATGTCGATTCTTTCTTATCTAAATACCTCAAGTCCTCAACTTAATCTTAAAACCTCAAATTTGTCATAAAAAAGATATTTCGGCATTTTTAGAGCTACTGAAGATCCATTGAATTCTACGATGTTCCTGATTAAAGAGATGATTTCAGACCTCATGGCAGTACACCAAAGGAAGCGGGGGAAAATGAAGACGAATTGGAAAAAACCGGCTGGAAGTTGGCTAAAACTCAACGTTGATGGCATTGTTTCTATTAGACGGAATGGCGGAGCAGCAGCGGGTAGTTTGAGGGACGAAAATGGTGGATGGAGATAGGGATTTGTCAAGAGGTTGATGAGTCCGACTGTGTTGGAAGCTGAAGTGGAAGCGATTAAGTTAGGATTGACATTAGCATGTGAGAAAAGAATTCAGAAACTTGAAGTTGAGACACTCGAAGGACGCATATATGCACTGATTATGGAGAGTTCAAGTGAAGATCATCCGATCCGGAATATGGTTGAAGAATGTAGAATTTTGCTGCATAAACCTTGGGAAGTCAAGTTTAGGTGGATCGCCAAATCGAAAAATCGTCTTGCGGATGCTTTGGCTAAGATGCCTGGATTAGAAGTTGGAGAAATTAACGTGATGCTTATTCCACCTCCTTCCGTTGTTTCTATTTTAGATTCGGATAGTGCATAAGGGCTTCTTTTACATTTGTTTACGAAAAAAAAAAGAAACATCAACTCAAAAATTGTCGATTATTTCACAAAGAACCCAACTGTAAAAACTCTTTTTTCCATCATTACCGCATGATAGTTGCCAATACCAACGTATTTCAAATCTGACAGAAATCAAAATTAAAAAATACGAAAAAGCAAAAGGCAAAAAGAGTTAAAATATATATTATTATAATAATAAAACCCTCCCAATTTATAGATCTCTCGCTTGCTCCTTCATTATGCTCTGTTTCTCCAAAATCTCATTTCCTCTCTAAATCTTCACACACACACAAAGATCAACTCATATAATGGGTGCTTACAGAGCAGATGATGACTACGATTACTTGTTCAAGCTAGTCCTCATCGGCGATTCGGGTGTCGGAAAATCGAACCTGCTCTCCAGATTTGCTCGCAACGAATTCAGCCTCGAGTCAAAGTCAACTATCGGCGTTGAATTCGCCACCAGGAGCATCCGCGTTGACGATAAAGTCGTCAAGGCTCAGATTTGGGACACTGCTGGTCAAGAACGGTAAATAATTTTGTGTTATATTGTTGCTGTAATTTGAGATCTCAATTTGGGGATTCTTGTGTGTTAGGGTTTAATTCAGATCTGTTGCTGTTTTTGAGAATTGAGCCGATTTAAGTAGTGATTGTGAATTTGTTCTGCATTAGGGTTTAGTCGAAACATTTTCTTTTCAACTGAGTTCGAAACAATCGGTGGTATTTGCTCCGATTTATGTTGAGTGGATCTAGGTACCAGAGATGAATGTTTGTTTTACTTGCTTTTGACAAACTTTGACCAGTGGTCACATTGCCGATTATCAGAATATTACTGAGATATTTGATGCACACTTGAATCATACCAAACCACCACTATCGTATAATATGTGGAATATGTACGAAATTGTAGAATTTGCGACGGATGGTACGCACTCTAATTCCTACTGAATTTTTCGTGAAAATACACGCTTATATTATGGTGATGGGGAGGTTTAGCCGTCGGTTTGTTCTTTTCTGTGTGTTTTGTTGACCGGAGCGGGTATAGAAGGCACTGCGAATTGTGGTGTCTGCATTATGGGCAAGAAGTGATTGATAATGATGCAGAAACTGCTGTGTCCAACTGTAAATTTAAAAGTGGACACCAATTGGGTCATTTTCCTCATTCTCATGTCCAAGTTCAATTTTTCAATAGATTAGATTTCATCGTGGTGTTGAAATTATGTATAAATCTTAGTATTAAAGTGCACAACTTGTGGAAATTAAGTACACGTCTTTTGTTTCGTAAAAAGAATCTCCACAAGTCTTTTTTCGAGAAATGTGCTTTGGCTCACTATATAGAATCTATCTTTCATTGCATATGATATGAATATTTCTTACTTCGCCCGGTCCAGATTTGTAGGTAGTGCACTAAAGGTTTTGACGTGGCATCATATTTGTTCATAACTTATAGAAGTAGTAGTTAAAGACTAAATTTTCTCTTTTCAATTTCTACTTGTAATCCTCTGCTATATGAATCCTCATCTGATATATGATTTTTCTTGAAGATATCGTGCAATCACAAGTGCCTACTATCGAGGAGCTGTTGGTGCATTGCTTGTCTACGATGTTACACGCCATGTAACATTTGAAAATGTCGAGAGATGGCTGAAGGAACTCAGGGCTCATACTGATTCAAACATTGTTATCATGCTTGTTGGAAATAAAGCCGATTTGCGTCACTTGCGGGCCGTTTCCACGGAAGACGCAAAGGCTTTTGCTGAAAGGGAGAACACTTTTTTCATGGAAACTTCCGCCCTTGAATCAATGAACGTGGAAAATGCATTTACAGAAGTGCTTACTCAGATACATCGTGTTGTGAGCCGGAAAGCCCTTGAGGCCGGTGATGATCCAGCAGCTCTGCCAAAGGGACAGACCATCAATGTCGGCTCTAAAGATGATGTTTCAGCAGTAAAGAAAATGGGCTGCTGCTCTGCTTAACAGAGAGCTAAGATCAGAAATACGCCACAAGTTCTCCTTACGAGTTTTAATATCTCAGGCGGCGTTTGATGATCTTATTGTATACATTGATCATATGGTTACGCGCTACAAATATTGTAGTTCTTTGGCATGCAAAATTAAGCCCATACCCTCCTCTGAGCAAGGTTCCTAGTGAACCCCCCTACTCTTTTACCCCGGCGCATCTCTTGTCATCTTGTGCTTGCTCTGTATCATTTGTAGTATTACACGTTTAGAAATTGCTTGTATGTAGACGTGTATCTGGAACTGTGAACCATATATGTACTCTGCTCATGTAATGAGTTCCCCCTTTATTCTGCAAAAAACTATTTGAATTCAAATATCTATCATTTTTTTCTTCTTCTTTGCTCCATTTCTCTAATTTCAAAACCATCTCTTACAATTGGAATATAATATCATGATAACCCCTTTCGAATTTAAGAAAAAATAAACATTAGACATACACAGCAGATCATTTGAGGTTTTGACTTCTCTTCAAGTGAACAGAATGTGTCAAATGAATTTCTTAGGAGATTCTTTATCAACAGTTCGGTGGAAGCTGACCATAGAACTTGATATTTACTTTGTAGTTCAACATGTTGGTCAAATTTATGCGAACTCCTTCGGATTCTCAATTTGCCACGTTATTTCGCTATCTAATTAAGGGTACTGTCAATTTTCCTACTGTTTTTCATCTTCTCCTCACTTTCAGACTCCATGCCTTCACGGAAGTGATTCGGGTTGTTGTGAAGTTAATCACTTCAAGACTATCGGATTCAGAGGCGGAGCCGGGGGGGGTGGGGTGGTGGTGTAGGGGCAGTCGCTAAATTACAACTCTTGAGGAAGTAATTCCCTAAATAACACTTTCAACAAGACATTTCCCTTTTTAACCTTCGTCCAACAACTCTAAATTACAATTCATGTATTAATTAATATTTTTCTGCAATATATAACAAATCCTTTAAAAATGAATTAAATCTAAAAAAAATAAAATAGAGTTGTCTTCCTCGCCCAACTTCTTATGCCCCCCAACTTCTTTTGTCGGAGTTGAACAAAATTCAGAAAATGAACCCTATTTTTCACCTCCAATCACCAATTTTTCGTCTGATATAACACTTTTGAGGACAAACAAAACCTTATGAATCTTCTGAAACCCTATTATCCAACGACAGCGATTCTTTAGCGGACTGCGAGAAACCAAACAGCGTGATGATCCGTATAAGAGAACCGTTGAGATTTTAAAAATTGAATCTAATGATCCGTTGGTTGATTTCCATGCCTTAATGGTTAAGCATACAGACTGAAAGGTTGTGCGTGTGTGCAAAGTTGGTGAGATTATCTTAATGTTAATGGGAATCAAAATTCAACCATGAGTATGAATTGAAGATTTGTGAATAATATGAAAATAATGGTAGAGTGGCATTCCTTGAATTGAATTTAATCCCCTGTTAATAATCTGAAAGTTATGGTAGATCGACAAATAGTCTGAAAATTAAGGTGAATCATACCCTTAACCTTGATCAATCAGCAAATTCATAAAAGCTTCAATAATATATCTCATTAACTTGTGCAAATCTCAAATCTCTCAATCCGTATTCCTTTCCTCCACCAAGCCTGGAAATTAATCAAGCAATGAATAATTGGATTCAATTGCCAAAATATGTCTAATATGGAATGTCATGGTGGAGATATATAGTTTTGAAGAGGAATGTATTGATGCTAATCTACCATCGATATCTTAACGGTAAATAAATTTGAATATGTAAGACTATGAAATTTGACTCCCAATTATGTTGAATGTTGATCAGATCATTCATTCAAAATTATGGGCGCAAAAATGAACTTTCTAATTACCATTTAACATATAATAAAGCTATTAAATAAATATAAAATGACAGCATGGACATATTCTATAAATTTTTTATAGATAAGGAGAGATAAGACATTCTTTAAATGTTTTTAATGACATGAAGTTAACAATTAAATATTATGTTTCTCTTACTTTTTTCATGTAGTAAATAAAATAAAGAATGATAAACTAGTGTAACATTTGAGTGTATATTTTATATTTATGATGAGTTAACTATTTTAATAATATTTACAAAGAGATCTGTATTAGAAGAAAAAAATTAGTGAAGACAAGGTTATATATCAAAGCTAAAAAATTCTTAAATATAATATTTCAGTAAAATACACATTCAAAAAAGAAAAAAAAACTCACACTTTAATGATTGTTCTTTAAAGCAAGTAGAAAACAATTAGATGTTTATGTAAACATAAATAATAGAAATTACTAGGAGCATTTTTTATGACATTTGTCTATATCTTTTATGTAGTTTTATTTTAATCATTTTACAAAGTTTAGTAATAGTACTGTTACTTTTGAATTATTTTATACATGTTAATGGTAAATATTTGTTTCATGAGGTACTTATTTTTTCATGATGAAATATCTTATTTGAAATGAATTAAAATAAAGAATTATTAAAAATGTCCGTATTTATATAAAAAAAAATGTTCACGTAGTTCCCCCCCAAGCCATATTCCTGGCTCTACCCCTGATCGGATTCCAAGATAATATTTGCCTTTTAAAGTGGTAGGCTGCTGCAATGGTTTCAAAAGAGCACGAGCTCTGCCATGCCAGTCTCGAGACAAACAAAAAGATTAGTTGCGGTGAAAACGATGGAACCATTAGCATCTCTCCACACTTTGTTAGAAGATTCTTTGCTATATGTAAATGTTGCATCTGTGTTAAACTTTAATACATCTACTTCGAGGTCTACTCCATCATAGTATTGAGCTTTGGGATATCTTTGGTGACATCTTTTCACATAGAGGAAAATGTTCCTCTGTCCCTTTGTCAATTTGAACCATCAAAGACAGGATATCAAGTGCAACCACTAAATGTACAATTGGATTTGCGCTCAACCAAGCAACCTACATAGCCACAGCTGCAAAAACAATCATTTCCATCATAATCTGAATGCAGTGAACTAGACTTGCCATCAAAGAAAAAAATAGATAATTCAAAAAGCAATAATCTAAAAAATATTATGTCCTCAAGTTCCATTTGGAATTAAACCAAATAATTTTAGCAAGTGGACATCGGATAAAAATGTGCACAATGGTCTATTCATCAGTATTGCACAACAAGCATGATCAGTCATTGATTCTGAAAAATAGAGTTAAGTTTAATTCTGGTAAGAATAACATTATTTAGGCACCTGTACCAAAAAAGTATATGTCTACTATGGATTCCTTCACTCCAAAGCTCTTTTCATAATCGCAATCAATGAAATATAATACCTTTTTATAGAAAAATTCCCCGGACTTAGAGGGGGCATAAACCACTTCTTTTGGTTTAATTGAATTAATAATCGGGACTTTGAGAATAGTTGTAGTCATCTCAACAAGAAAGAAACAATGAATTGATGAGCCCCGTGTTCCAACATGGCAAGTTAGGAACAAAGACAATATCACGAAGATCAAGTGTGTTATTCAAAGATCATTCCAAATTTTCACATCTGACTCTCTATTAATTGAGAAGCAGGCCTCTTTAGAAATGATATCTCTGCCTTTAAAAATGACATTCGCGATCCATGAAGTGTTAGTCTTCTTAATCACGGTGAAGAAATTTTGATCTTTGACATATTTCTTCCTTAAGATACTAGCCCACAACTTTTTCCTCATTACAGGCAATACTCCAGGTGCTCTTAGACACCAACGCCTCATTGATATCTTTCTCCTTGTGATAACCCAAGCCCTCATTTTGTTTAGGCAAGAAAATAGAGTCCAACATTTCAGTGGGAGAATATTACTGCGGCTGTTCTCACCCCACCAAAAACGAATAGCCATATGTATTTCATTATTTATGTTTTGTTATGGCCTATGGTATGTCAAAAGCCTCAATGTGTTTGTGTTTGTATATTAGCTTATCTAAACGCGGGTGACTAGTACATGTTACAGATTTAGTTTGTTTTTAAACTTCATGTTATGTAATCTGATTGGAAGACGCTCACAAATTTAAATCACATGTATACAAGTCTCAAGTAATATATAGAGTTTTAAAAGTCCCAAGTACCGATACACTGAAGACTGTAAACAGGCCACAGTATTAACTTTATCGCCTTAATTCTATCTTGTACCTCATACTTCTTTAAGTTTTTGAGAATAATTACTAAACAATTAAAAAAGTAATAAAATAAAGATAATCAAATATGAGAGAAATTTTTAGAGTGTCGTTTTCATTGAAAATATTGTAATAGACTCATAGAAAATCCTACGTATCCGTATTCTAATTATCATTGGATTCATTAGATTGTTACTTGACTTGCCCAAACTATATTGGCAAATTAACACCGCAAGTGCATGGGTGTAAGTAATAAAGGAAAAGTTAGTTATGACCCACAGATTTATCGATCCCACATGGAAGCGGTACGAATATTGTCCAGGAATATGGACAATTAAATATAAATTCTAATTATCTAACTTAAATAAGAAAATAATAAAATAAAGGGGGCTTTTTTGTTGTTGTAGAAAGACTAAATAGATTTAAATAAAAGAACTAGCCCTGAACTGTTGGTTTCGTCGGATTCCCATGACTACTTATCAAAGAAGTATCGTATCCTGTAATTTTTTAAAATATATGCCTATTGGTCGTAATGTGTCTTATTTTAATCCCATATATTTTATCTGTATTCATGCACCTACCTTGGGATACATTTTTTTAATATTGATATTTGTTTAAAGTGTTTAAGTTGTTATTTAAATATTCAAAATTATAAATTCCCTTTGCACGTTTATGTTCTGTTTCTATTTGTTAATTGTATCTTGGAAGATGACACCTCCTACATTCAATAAGTTAGTTTTAAAGTGCGTTACTAGATTAGGGAAGTTGAGGTCAAGCGTTGAACTCTTTGTAGGATCGGTATATGTGGGTCATAATTCTACTTATTACTTGTACTCGGCACTTGCGGTTATAATTCACCTATATACTTTTGGTAGGTTAAGTTCTTTGCACAACCTTATTATGAACTAACAATGGGTGGTGCTTGACAGCTAGGATGGATATTAACTATTTTGTTCCAAAACAACATCATAAACTAAACTCAATTGCTATAAAGTCATATTCAAACATAAGGTCATTTAGAGCCTTTTTTTTTTTTTTTTTTTTTCAGAAATGCGCGATTAGTTTTCTCTTTCTTGATTAGTGATGTGGGCCGATTCTAATTTTCTTTTCTTATGAGAGATCTCATGGAAAAGTAAAATATTAAATAAAAAAGTGTTAACAGGAAAAGTTTGTGAATTATATTATTGCGTAGAGCCCATGTATTTAAAACTATAACGGTCACACGTAAAGCCACATAAAATCATAGATAAGATTCTTGCTCAGGGAATTATACAGCTAAGTATCATCACATTATGAAAATAATAATTTCATATTTCATATTTTTTACACAATGAAACAAACTTAAGATAAAAACTGATGCACGTCTTATCATTAATTTTCATCGTAACATTAATTATAAAACAATTTCAGTTGAATCATCATTAATAATAAGTTTAATCTATTAATTAAAATCTATCCTTATTGGCCTTCACACTCAACCCTTATAAGCCAAGACATTTTATTCTACTAAACCCTGGTTTTTATCTGGTGTTCATCCATTACCAAAACAACCATTTCAACAAAAATGATTGTCATTTCCACCAATGGCGAGAAAGATCCGATTCTCACAAACAATCCACTTTCGACCAACGGTGAGAATGGACAAGTTCTCACAAGTGGCGAGAACAATCCCTTTCCCACAAATGGCAAGAACAATCGGCTTGCATGTGTCGCAATCCCTGTTACACCTCCTTCTCGAGTCGCGCCCCTTCAATTGCCTCCTCCCTCCCTGCTGAAAACCTTTGTGTTTCCACAGATAAAGGTAACAATTTTGCACCCGTATGTTTATTTTGTCTTACTTTTAATTCTTAATTGTATTACCAATTTTAGTTTCACTTCCGTTAATTTAAAACATAACCAAACTAGAAGAACGATGTATGTTTGGTATTTTCTCACTAGATTTAACTCTAAATATAGAATTCCGCTTTTTTTTTTTTTTTTTTGTTATGGTAAAATGTGTTTAGTTATAGTTGTGGTTTTAACATATACTACTATTCACTTAAGATCTGTGATTTTTCTTTCTTGTTGTTGTAGTATTATGCGCAATAGTCAATTTTTTCTTTTGTGTACTATTCTGTGATTTTCCTTTATTTTAGTACATTTTGTATTAGTAGTAATGCCTACGATGTGAATTGAATTTTATGTTTCACATTTAATCATGCATTAAGTATTTTACAAACCACTTATTTTGGCCACACAAGTTATTTCCTTATATAAAAATTATCTATAGATTTCGGTTGACAAAGTTGGGAATCCTTGTTCTAGATTTGTATTTAGCTAGAATTGTGATATTAATGGTTTTCAATACTCTACATTCTTAGCACTTATCGAGGAGCAACATGACAAGACAGATGTATGCTTATTCAGCTTGGACTATCGAACAAGAGGAGGAGCTTATGAAGTTACTCATCAGGTATGTGCCAGGTTATCAATTATTGTTTGATAAAACAACTATAGTTGATGAAGTAATCAACTCTGTGATCGATAAAGCAAAAATGATCCCCTATCCAACCACACGCCAAATGATCAAGAACAAAGTTGCTGATCTTGAAGATAGGCTATATGGATACATAAAGTGGCTTCATACTCGTGGGGTTGAAATTGACGGTGAAGGTAAACCGTACATCACTGCTCAGTACGGTGAATACATGCGAAATGTAAGAATAGTCACATTTTCACTATTGTTGTCTCATCTAATTATATGTTGATTTCATTGACTTTTTTATGTAGGAAACTCTGGCTGAGAGGTATTATCGCAAGCATGGATTGCCCTTTTTGGAGCTTTACCTAAATCTATTCATATATTTAGGGTTTGAGACATACCCAGAAGGCCTCACTAGCAGTTTCGATAAGCCCATCTGAACCCATGGGTTTTATATCCTCTGATGAGGAATGATTGTCCTTGTACGCACTTCTACATCATGATGCCTTTTCTGGTTGTTATGTTTAGTCTAAATATTTATTTTTATTTGAACAACAAGTGCATGTGGCACTTGAATTTGCACTTAGGGTTGTTATATTTGGCCTTAACTTTTGTCTTTTTTGAATGATTACTACATGTTGCAATTGTGTTTGTATGTTTTTTTTTTTTTTTTTTTTTTTTTTTTTTAATTTATGAATTAAGCTTTCATTGAAACATCAAGGAATGTTACATTGTAGAGGTTTCACCAAAGGAAAACCCCCGTCACAAAATATATTTATAGGGAGGGAAAAGAGAGGCATCACGCCAACCTAAGAGTAGAGGCCGGCACAAGCAGCAAAATTATGAGATGTCGCATTGTTCATGTAGGTAGGTATTCCTAAACTAGTGCGAGGAAGTAAAACACGGATCCTTGCAGTCTATTCACTTAAATGGTACTATACGTACTCTATTCTCATGAATGCATTACCTTCCTTGAATTACCTATATCCGAAAGCACAAAGCAACACAAAACATGCATCAGATTGTTAATCATACATCATGAATTTGTGGTTTATGATATTCATAAGATCTATTTCATAAAAGTCTGCTGTCAAATTCTAATATGAAAATCTGAACAATAATAGTCAAATATAATTAAACCATTAAGAACACAAATCATAAACAGATATACTCCAATATTCAAGAATATCAATTCAAAACATAAAGTTCACAATCACATAAATCCAACTACTCCATAACTCCAGGGCTTAAGAAATTAGCTACTCATGATTTGAAAAACAAAACATAATTCAAAAGTAAATATTAACATAATGAAACTAATTAAAAGAAATATCAAATCTGATGAAAATGTTTTCGTCTCCTTCAAATTCTTCAAAGAATGTGTGGTTGTCTTCTCCAAATGAATAAAAACTAATCTATAGATAATAATATTAGAACTAGCTCTCTCAATTGTTGTGAAACCCTAGCAACAATCTCTTCATTTTTTCAGCCTCTGTGGTTGTGCTCTATCACTCCTCTGTATCTCTGACTTCAAGTAGAATTCTTTAGAGTAGTGTCCTGAATTCCATGCAAAAAGACCAAATTATCTTGGTTCAAAATGTAATTCCGCATAACAGAGATCGCTTAGTTTTCTTCATTGAAGATAAGCGATCACATTCTTCATGCGACAAGTCTTCTTCGCTTTCTGTCTCGCTTACAATTCAGCTTCAACACTTTTTTCTTCTTTGGAAACTAGCGATCGCTTTCTCTCTACACAAATCGCATTCCGTGACTAAGTGATTGGTGGGCGTTCTCTAACACCTTGCATTGATGTCTTCATATCTTTTGCACTGGAACTGCAATTTCACTTTCGTTTCTTGTGTTACCCTTGTCTCAATCCTCTTTAAGGTCGTATCTGTAGATAATTATATTTTCTAGAATATTGATAAGAGTAATTACAAGTATTTATAGGTTACATGAGGTTTCCTAGTAGACATAGTCTAGTAAGGAAGACCTAGTCTAATAAGAAATACTTAAACTACATAAGAATAATAATATAAATAATATAAACTATTTTGATTCTATCAAGCCCCCGCAAGATGGAATGGCTAAGAGACAGCCCAATCTTGGAGCATAAATTGGTGAACTGAGCCGACGACAAGGCTTTGATGAGTAAGTCAACAAGTTGATCTTCAGAGCAAACATGAGAAACACTTAGAATACCTTGCTGCACATGTTGGTGAATAAAATGATAATCCAGAGCTACATGCTTCATCCGAGAATGGAACACCGGATTTGCACAAAGTTGTGTAGCACCAACGTTGTGACAGTAAATGACTGGTTGACTCTGAATGGAAATACCAAGCTCAGTGGGAAGAGAAAGAAGCCGACGGAGTTCAGCCGCGGTGGAAGCAACCGAGCGTATTCGGCCTCAGTAGAAGACTGAGCCACTGTTCGTTGTTTCTTGGAGCTTCAAGAAACAAGGTTGGAACCCAGAAAAAAAAATATATGCCCATGTGGATGAGTAGTCATCTTTATCACCCGTCTAATCGGCATCAGAATAAGCATGAAGAGTAAGAGGGCTCCGGGCCCGGAGAATAATACCCTGATCAAGCGTACCATGCAGATAATGTAAGACACGTTTAGCTGCATTCCATGATCAGCACCAGGAGATTGCATAAACTGGAACAGTTTGTTTAGAGCAAAGGAGATATCCGGACGAGTGACAGAAAGGTATTGAAGACCGCCGAGAACACTTCGATAAACACTCCGATCTTGGAGTGGTTAGCTACCATTCCGACAAAGAGTAGAGGTAGCAGCAAGAGGGGTTTTGACCGGCTGGAAAGATGCCATCTTGAAGCGGGTTAAGAGGTCAAGAATGTAGCGTCTTTGAGACAAAATGAGACCACCAGGATGTGGTTGAACCTCAACACCCTAGAACAGATGACCAAGATCCTTGATGGAAAAGCAGAGGTCAAGGCCCGCAATAACAAAACCCACTTGTGAACTATCACTTCTTGTAACAATAATGCAACCTAAACTAGAATATAGACCAAATTACTATCTCGACAAAAAGTAAAGAGAGAAGGATCATCCTTAAAATTAGAAAACACGGAGGAAAGTAAAAATTCCCGAGGCTTAGTGTACCAAGCACGAGGTGCTTGATTAATACCATAAATTGCCTTGAGTAGGCGACAAACGTGAGAAGGCCGATCACGATCAATAAACCCCGGCGGCTGAGCCATGAAAACATCGTCAAACAGACGACCCTCAAGGAAAGCATTATTGACATTCAGCTGGCGAAGGGGCCAGGATTGAGAAACGGGCTAAATGTCTTATGAAAGTCTATCCATGGGCGCTATGAAAACCTTGGCCACCAGGCGGGCCTTATAACGATCCACCAAACCATCTGGGTTACGTTTGATACGAAACACTCACTTGCAACCCACAACATTCAGAGAAGGAGACGTTGGAACAAGATCCCAAGTACCATTTTGAACAAGTGTCATACACTCAGCAGATATTGCGTCTCGCCAGCACGGGTGAGCAAGGGCCTAAGAAACACACATTGGTTCGGTATCCACAGAAGAAGGAATAGAAGCAAAGAGATTGAGTTTTTGGACGGGTTTGGAGATATTATGGATGCAGCGAGTAACTATAGTGCGGGGCGGAGGTGGGGATCGAGTGGCTAATAAAGGAGCCAAGATGTGGGATGCAGGCGAGCGTACGTGGGAGGATGAGGAGGAGCTCGAGAGGCCCGACGGCTAATGAGTTGACCTCAGTGGAGAAGCAGATGGGCCCGCGGGTGTGAGTATTAGCAAACCCGCGGGCGCGGAAGAGACTCCGAGAGCCGCAGAAGGCCTTAGCAGGTGATGGGGAAGCCCAGAGGGGCACACATGGCCTCAAGAATACGGGGCTAGGGCTAGTAGAATAGTATGTGGTGGGTCAGAAGCAAAAAAAATGCAGAGAAGGACTAGAGGATGGTGGAAGAGAGTGTTGTCGAGAGGCAAAGGGAAATATAGACTCGACAAACTAGACATGACGAGAAACATATAGTCGAGCTGTGAGAAGATCAAGACACACATATAAACTTTGGGACGGTGCATAACCCAAAAAACGCATGGGACATATCGACCAACAAGTTTGTGAGGTGTATATGGGCGAAGTTATGGATAAGAGAGACACCCAAAGATACGTAGTTTAGTATAATTGGAGTTCTGACCAAGAAGAAACTGGTAAGGAGATTTCATAGAGAGAAGGGAAATAGGCATGCGATTAATGAGATAAGTGGCAGCTGGTAAGGCATATAACCAACAAGAGAGGGGGACGGATGCATGATGAAACAAGGTGAGACCAGTTTCAACAATGTGAAGATGCTTACGTTCAGATATACCATTGTGCTCAGGGGTATTGGGCGGGGATGTGAGATGAGAAATCCCAGTGGTCGAGAGGTAAGATGGTAAAGCAATATATTCACCACCATTGTTAGAGTACAAGGTTTTCAACAAGAGCACGAAATTTAGGAAAGACTTGATAAACACCACTCTTGCGTTTAAGCGGATAAAGCCAAGAATAACGAGTAAAGTGGTCAACAAACACAACATAGTATTTAAAACCATCAATAGAAATAAGCGGAGATGTCCAAACATTAGAATAAATAATTTGAAAGAGATGAGTCAACACAACAGTGGAAATATAAAAATGGAGTTTATGCATTTTGTTGCATTGACAAGCATTACAATTTAAAGAAGGTGACGCAACATCTACAACGGCTAAATGAAAAGTGGACAAAATATTATTTAAAATTGAGCTAGATGGATGTCCTAGCCGGATGTGCCAAGCTGAGGAAGAAACTTTGACACCAGAAAAAGCAAGAAGAGAAGGGTTGGTGGACTTGGTAGGCTGGGAAGAAGACCATTGGTAGAGACTATGTTTAGTTTTGCCTTGGACCAGGATCTCCCCCGTATGCGGATCTTTGACACAAAAAGAGAAGGGCAAGAATTCAATGGTGGTGTTATTGTTTTTGCAAAATTGAGAGACAAAGATAAGGTTATGACGAGCATACGGGACACATAGAAGCTGATTAAGAGTAAAAGAATGAGAATGGGAAGAAAGAATACCATAACCAATGTGAGTTATAGGCATGCTGGAACCGTTGCCGACAATAACCTCATCTGACCTAGAGTACGAAGCATGAAGAGAAAGATTTTGGAAGATTCGGAGTAACGTGATGACTGGCACCGCTATCTATTATCAAATTTCTGGACTCAGGTGTTTTTCCCGAGTAATAAACTCAAGGGGTGTGTGCATTGCCGTTGTTCCAAGGAGACAGATCGTGAGACGACCACGGGGTACCCGACGACTGAGAAGGCGGCTGAGCAAGCTGATTGATTGGTAGAATGCGAAAATTGGGATAGGATTTGGCAGTGTGACCCTGAGTGTCACAAGCCTGGCAATGGTCAAGATAGAGACGAGATGAGCCTGAGTGACCGCCATTCCCATGACCTCTGGAAGGCCGTTGCTCGGCAGTAGGGGTGGGAATGGGTCGGGTATTTGGGTATGAGGTAGTTTGGGTGGGTACCCATAGTTTGGGTACCAAAAACTGCTACCCACCCAAATTAATAAGTACCCAATGGGTGGGTACCCAAAACTTGCGGGTACCCAGGAATTGGGTATTGGGTACCCACAAAATTTCAAAAGGGGCAAAAATACTTAGACTTGAGGGTTTTTCTAGCTCAAGTTCTACTTAAAACAAGAAAACTTTACCATTTTTTTGTAAATTATTTTGTAAAAGATTAAAATTGTCGTTTTGTGATAGAAAATGTGTTAGAAACTTATAATAGAAATATGTAGCAACTCTTTTTTTTTTTCTTCTTTAAATACCCAATGGGTACCCAAACCTCAAATGGGTGGCATTTACCTACCTACTAACCACCCGCAATATCTGAATTGGGTATGGGTACCCACCCATTTGGCAATTTCACCCAATTGGGTGATACTCGATTGGGTCGGGTGGGTACCCAATTACCCGACCCAAAGCTGCTACTACAAAGAGTATTACACCCTTGATCGTGAAATTTTTGGAACCCTATTCCAAATAGTAAGGTAAGCTTCCAAAGCTCCTTTCTTCAGCTGGTGCGCAGGAGCGCACTTTCGTTTTCCCTCCCACCCCTACTCAGCAGAGTGGGCAGTCATTGGAGTGGAGAGAAGGGAGAAAGATGAATAGGCCGACACGGGAAAGGCGGGGTCGGTAGCCATTGCTGGCAATGGGGCGGCGGGCTGAGGGAATTAGGGTTATGGTTTTAGGTCACAAGTCAGAGAGACTCATGATACCATGTACAGAATTATATTTCCTTGAATATTGATAAGAGTAATTACAAGTATTTATAGGTTACCAGAGGTTTCCTTGTAGACCTAGTCTAGTAAGGAAGACCAAGTCTAGTGAGGAATGGTAGACCTAGTCTAGTAAGGAAGACCTAGTCTAATAAGGAATACTTAAATTACATATAAATAATATTATAAATAATATATACTATTTTATTCTATCAGTATCAGCTTCACATCCATCATGCGCTCTAAAAATATTTTTTTAGCCTTTAAACTGCTCGCATATGCCAAAAGACCCTCAAACACTGAAAATGATGAAAATAGAATTGAACGACTCAAAATACTCCAAACTTTACAATAGAATCAACTTATAAGTGTCCGTAAAATAAGTAGACAATTTATTCATCATTACTCAATGAAGTGATTCCTACATTGGTTCACGTTCAGATTGTCACGTAATAAAAACTCTTTCTCAACTTAGTGATTCTTTGTTTTGGCCGCCCTCGAGAACTAGGCCTAACCTTTCGATTAATATTAACTAAGAGAAATGAATGATTATTTGTGATACTACTTGTGACACAGCATAGACCATGGGTTGTCTTTCACGTGTGCTCATGTAGTGTATAGTTCTCAATTCTGTGGATCTACTATATACAGTTACTTCGGTCATGTTCATGCATATAAATGGCATCCTTCATTGGTTGATAAGACACGCAAAAGTATCAAAATCAAGATATTCAGCTCCATAACATTCAGATTCATCCAACTCAAAGCAAAAGAGTTGAATTAGGGGTGTTCGCGGGCGGGTTTGGGCGGGTTGTCGTTAAAAATGTGACTATACCCAAAATTTGCGGGTTACCAATTTGTCAACCCGTGCGGGTTAAGTTAAAAACTAAACCATGCAGGTTACGGGCGGGTGGCAGGCGGGTTTAAATTGTGAGAAAAATATAGTAATATTTCGTTATGAAACCAAAAACTAATCTATTTTGCATTCTAAAAACAACAAAAACGATACCATAACTTAATAAAAATATTTTAACCACAAATTAACTTAATTAAAATAACAAAGTAGGGATGTAAACGGACATTTTATCCACATACATTATTAAAAAGAACAATTTAAATTGATTTACAACCCAAAATACAACTATCAAACAACATAAACTAATAAAAAAAAATTATATTATAGCAATATTATGAACATATAACTATATGACTTCCGAAAATTTTTCTTGCTCCCTTCATTCCTCTACAAATATACAAACTAAGGGTGTATGCGGGCGAGTTTTGGCGGGTTGTCATTAAAAATGTGACCATACCCAAAATTTGCGGGTTACCAATTTACCAGGATTAAGTTAAAAACTAAACCATGCGGGTTGCGGGTTTGACGGGTCTGGTTTTGGCGGATCGGACGAATCGGGCGGGTCATGAACACCCCTAAGTTCAATGCAACAAATTTATCTCCAACTAATCCGTAACTCCAAAAGATAGTGAATATCACTAGACATTCTTGATAAAAAATAAATACGAAATTTAGAAAATAAGAGCAACATATAATGTATATACGAAAATATAATAATCCCTCTAGATAGACACTATTTGTGCTCCTTGTATATTTTTCTCCTCAGAACTCTTTCTAAGCTCTTCATTTCTCTTTGGATCTAAAGTAAATAAAAGCAAAAATAAAACCCAAACTACTAGTCTAACCTACTCTACTATCTACTCAAATTCTCCAAAAAAGTGTGTGAACAAGTGGAAAAGTGTGTTGATGGACGAGGCATGTAGTGCCGTTTAAAGAGGTCTTGGCAGCTACTTTTTGTCAATAAGATAAGCTGAAAGAGTTTAGTATTTTGCACTTATTTGCGTAGCTTTCTAATATTATATATAAAATACTATGTAATTGACTAGTGATATTTTTAGTTAAAATATAAGCTTGAGTATGTCTTTATTAATGGGCTTTTAATTTACTTGTACCATAAACACATAAAATACACGATGGTGTAAATCATGATGCGGCAAACAAGAATTTTTTAGGATCAAGTAGCATATGATGAGGGTTTTGCAGTAGCATACAATACTACACCGAATGTTTTTTCAAAGTATCCGTTCAGCGCAGCTAGAAAGTTTTCAACACCTTGGTTTGGCTTATTCTACAAAACCGGTGGTTCGAATACGGCCAAATGAAAGTACATAATTGCACGCCCAACTTACAGGGAGGATATGGGTTGCACGCATCTCTAGACTGAGGTATATACTTTTGGGAGAAAAATTGTTATATAGGCAGTTCTTGTGGACTGTGGTGATAATTCTCATATGTAATAAAAGTAGCTATAACTATGTTATATTCTTAATATTACAATTTTGTAGATTATGACAAAGAAAAATATAAGACTTAGTCTGCATAAAAATCACGATTTCTTCGTATACAATTATTACACGGATAGAATTAATGTTTACTTCTGCACTTTTCTATTTATGTAACGCAGTCTTTAAGAATTGATTGATTTAGTAATTAGAAATTAAACTGTTATCGTAAGAATTATGATTTCACTTTTGAGAAAATTAGTAAAAAAAATATTCAAAGAAAGTTAAATACTCGAATATGTACATTATATTGAAAGTGTGCAATATTAATGTGACATATAAATACTTTAAAAAAAACTGCGTTTTCTTTCTCCTTAATCCCCCTTTGTTGGTCGTAGTCCATATTGTCACAAGTTTTACTGTCTTTAACTACAATGGGTAGCTGCTTCTGATCTCCAATTATGTGCTAAAATTATTTGTTTTTTGCGGTACCACCAATAATTTTTTGTAACATAATAACAAATTAAATCATGAAGATGTGACCACTGAAAGTTGAAGCTAGAAAATGGATTTTAAAACAAAGTTGAGTACGGTTGACTGCTAACAAGATCGTTCGTCACTTTGCAACTGCCAGAGAAAGTAGCAATTGGATTCTTCGTGAGTAATTTTTCGATTTAGTTTTATGGGTGTTCTTTCATAGCTGGTTTTCTTTGTAATTCCTATAATCTTTGGCCAATGCTTTTATAATATCGTTTCTCTAAAAAATATGATTTTCATAAGTTTAAACTTGGAATTGTGCCTGTTGGATCTAGCCAACATTTTAAGTAGATATGTCGAACATTTCCATCACTCACTGCTATCATTAATTAATTTAATTATGTCAAACGGCGATAAATGTAAACCAAAATAATTTGTGTTTTTGTTTTCTAATTCACAATATCCACTAACATTGATACTATATGTAATTCTATTTCCACTCATATTATCTAGATATAAATCAAGACGTAGCACAAAAGATACAAAACGAAAAAAAAAAGAAGAGAAAAGAACATATATCGTAATTTACATCATGAACAACAATATTCTTACTTGTTACTAATTTGTGTTCCACCTATAAAGTATGCGGAATTATTATCTTGCATTTAAAAGATTGTAAAAAGATTTTGAATAGAGTCGGTGCTATGTACGGGTACCTAATCATTTTTTTTTTTTCTTCTGTAAAGATCTTTTTGTGTGTTTGTAATGTAATTACTAATTACAAATGACACATCTATAAATTTGGCAGATCGAATACAATTTACAAAAATTCTTCATTTTGGATAATTACATCTTGCGCTTAGAAGTTCGGTGCATCTGCATATCTTTTCCGCGCCTATAATATTACAAAGCACGTCAACATAAATACGGTCAAAAAAACTACACCCTGTTAGATAATATGCCCATATTTAAAATAATAAAGATTCTAACAAACGTTACTGAGTATTGATTCACAAACTACAATGCAGATGACAGGAAAAAGCTTTGACACATTTGAATATAAAATTAATATATGTTGTTGTGTCATATATTTTATTTTATAAGAAGTAAATGTTTTTAGCATATAAATTTGTATTAAGCATTTTGCCCAAAAAACAAAAAACTATATTAAGAATTAAGATATACGAGTACACCACGGTTCTGATTATATGAGCAGCCACGTTGACTTGCTCCAGAACTTTAAGTAAACCACAAATTATATCATAGGTTTTAAAATTTAAATCCTATACCCTGCCTTTAACCAAGGAAAACGTAATCCCCACGTGTCCAATCGTTTTAAATGACATAAGTACTCTTCATAATCATTGATTAAGTGCTCTTTATAATCATTGATAAGTACTTCTGATTTTTGACAAGACTACTAACAATTCTCTTAATATATAAACAAATCTTAATTATCTCAATAAATAATAACTTTATTAAATTAGTTATGGACATTAAATCATTGATTAATTTGACTTCCCCCTATTTTCTGTTATTTCGCTATTTCACTCATTTTAGAAATCATGCAGCGATGCACGTTATCTATTTTTGTATATTGAATTAAATAAGTCATCCTGATCCTTTCCTATATCCCCATTTCCCAATAAAATCACTTAACTGCCCATGCCCCACCCACCTACCCATACCCGCAAGGAGGACCAAAAAAGGAGTAATTACAATTACAGTCCTCAACTTTGGTCCAAATATAAACAAGTATCCCCACTGTTTGATAATTACACGAACACCCCTCAACATATCAAAGTCAAATAAATTACAAAATCATCTCTAAAACTCTCAAACATTACAAATATGTCCCATACATATGTTGAAACGAAAAGTACCAAAACATTACAAATATTCCCCTTACATGTAGAAGTTATCGTTACAAGTACTTTCTACGTTTATTACAACAACAACTTTTACAAATATTCAGAAATAAATCGAAAAAGATCTCGAAACATTGCGAAAAGTTTTTAATATTTAGCAGACCGAAACAGTACGTGGAAGCGAAACTTTGATCCTTGGTTGGAACTTTAAGAGTGTTTTTTTCTCTGTAATTACCATGGATCAAAGTTTCTGTTCTTTTCTTAGAAAAGTACCGACACATTTCTGTTTTTAACTCCATGGAAACAAAGAATACAAGTACTTTCTATGTGTACTACACCAATAGTTTTTTAAGAATCTTCTGATATAATTCGAAAAGATCTTGTAACATTGCGATTTTTTTTTTAATATTTAGTAGACCGAAACACTACGTGGAAAAAAAACTCTGATCCGTGGTAATTACGTGTTTGTAATTAGGTCTAATTTCAAGGACGTCGATGTAAATATCTCAAAAGTTATATATAAAACATCTTTCAATTAACAATCCCCTGCATCAAAAATTCATTTTTCTTCTCGATCATCATCACACTTTGTGCGCTACAATCAAACAAAATGGAACGAGTAAATTTCAGAACCCAGGTCATATCAAGACACCTCCACACCACCACCGTCGCCGGCGCCGGAATATCCACCTCACCGTGCCTGAGCTACTCTCCGCCGGAGCTCAACTCTAAACCCTCTCCATTCGACGTCAATTCGATGCGAAAGCTGATGGACGGACACAACATAGAAGACAGAGACTGGCTGTTCAATCTCATGGTACAGAGCAATCTCTTCAATCCGAAATTGAGAGGAGGCAAAGTTTTTGTGACGCCAGATTACAATCAGTCGATGGAGCAGCAGAGGGAGATCACTATGAAGAGAATTGAGTACCTTTACGATCATGGTGTGTTTGAGGGTTGGCTCACTGGTAACACTTTTGATTCGGAGATGCGAAAGCTTGCGCTTTTGGAGGTTATTGAGATCTTTGATCACTCGCTTGCGATTAAGATCGGTGTTCACTTCTTCTTGTGGTAAGATATTTGTTATTTGCTTTGGTGCTAAGACACTTGGAGAATAAGTTGTAAGCGTGGATCAAAGTTCCGTTTCTACGGTATGTTTTGATATACGCTGAGATATCAGAAACTTTTCGCAATGTTTTGAGCTCTGATCGATATGGTTTGGAAATCTATAATAAAAATTTGGTGTTGCAGTAGACGTAGAAAATACTTGTGTGTTTCGTTTCAGTAGAATGAACAATGGACAAGTTAAGGTAGTTTTTGAGGAAAAGAAAAGAAACTTTGATCCAGGCTTGTAATAGTGTTATTTTATGGGATTTGCTTGCAGATTCGAGTTGAGCTCAGGCACTTGGGGACTAAGTTGTAGTAGTGGTGCGAATATTGTGAAGTTGTTTGATAGTAGCGTTACGAATGTCGTGAAGTTGTTTGATAGTATCGTTACGAATATCGTGAAGTTGTTTGATAGTATCGTTACGAATATCGTGAAGTTGTTTGATACTTTTTGTGCAATCTTGAAATCAGAATTTGAACCCCGGTGCATATTTGGTTTTGATTTCAAAGACTTAAGTTTGATGTGTGGAAAAGTGATGTCTGAATGTTAATTGACTTGTTTATGGAATTCAAAAATATAGATCTTTTGATTGTGTCCTTTGGTTATTGGACAAAGGCGTTCTTTTTAGTTGTCCGTCAATTTTACTTAAATTGGTGGTATGCTGTTGAGTATTTAGCTTTGTTCTTCAGGGGTGGAGCTATTCAGTTCTTTGGCACGAAACGGCATCATGATAAATGGTTGAAAGCCACTGAAAATTATCTGATTAAAGGTTGCTTTGCAATGACAGAGTTGGGGCATGGGAGTAATGTATGTATAAGTTTTCATTTGCTTAGACCTTGTAATCCATTCTGTGTACGGAAATTAGCATTCTTTACTGCAATTTTATAAAAAATCGTTTACTTTTTGCTTTCAGGTTCGAGGGATTGAGACTGTAACCACTTATGATTCAAACACAGAAGAGTTTGTCATCAACACTCCATGTGAATCAGCTCAGAAGTACTGGATTGGTGGTGCAGCTAATGTAATGACTCGTTCTGGAAGTTTTTATGTCACTGATACTTGAGAATGTTCCTTTCTCCCTTAATAAGTCCTAGAATGCTACTGAAAGGACTTGTAATGATAAAGAATTCCCTTTGTTGATGGTTTGCAGCATGCAACACACACAGTAGTTTTTTCTCAGCTCAATATTGATGGAAGCAATCAAGGTGTCCATGCTTTCATCACTCAGATCAGGGATGAAGATGGAAATGTCTGTCCAAACATTCGTATTGCTGATTGTGGCCATAAGATTGGTTTAAATGGGGTTGATAATGGACGACTCTGGTAAAGAGCGATATTTTCTGAGTGTTGTCGGAAAAGCTTTATATTTTCTTTAAAAGATTGGAAAACATATTTAAATGGATCCCGGAAATTGCATCTGATATCTTTATCTCTTTATATTTTCCAGGTTTGACAATGTTCGCATTCCTAGAGAAAATTTGTTGAATTCAGTGGCTGATGTTTCTGCTGATGGAAAATATCTGAGTGCAATTAAGGACCCAGACCAGGTTTGGCCCATTTCCATTACCTGATCTTAGCCAAAAGACTCCCCTTCATTGATGAAATGTTGGCCACTTGAGTCCCTTTTATGGGGAATATCTGAGTCAGATACCATTTTCTAATCTTTGTTGGTTAAAATTAGCAGTGGACTTTCTTGGGGGTTTTAACATCACATTTCTTTAGAACTTTACTAATTATTAATTGCGGCATCAGCTACAATAGCTTTTGAGAAATATTGGGAGGAAACATATTGCCTTTGTTAGCTTTTAGCTGATTTATTGTGAAGTTGTTTTCACTCGATTTGATCCTAGCTGAATTGAACTTCATCACTTAATTCCAGAGATTCGGTGCTTTCATGGCTCCTTTGACATCTGGACGTGTCACCATTGCTCTCAGTGCAGTTTATATGGCAAAGGTTTGCTCGTTATAACTTGCGCTATTTCTTGTGATTCTGGTACCGAGCATTTATCACCTATTTTCACTCTGTCACTTCGGTAACATGGTGCTTTTCTCACCAGATTAGTTTAGCGATAGCCATAAGATACTCATTGACAAGGAGAGCATTTTCGGTCACCCCTGATGGTGCTGAAGTTCTTTTGCTTGATTATCCAAGTCATCAGCGGCGCCTTCTGCCGCTTCTGGCAAAGACGTGAGTATGTTATTGGGTGGCTTTTCTGCAGAGCTCTGTTGTTTATCTATTTTGTTTTACTTTGCACCATTTTAGAAGAAAGAATATCTATATTATTTACATACGTGAAATTTCTCTCTCTCTCTCTCTCTCTCTCTCTCTCTCTCTCTCTATGTATGTGTATATATATATGTGTGTGTGTGTGTGCACACTTCTGATGGTTGTATCCTAACCATTTTCACTTTTCAAGTTTTTGTATCAACAATTTCTTGAATAGAGGAGAATGGTTGTGTATCTTTTCCCCTTTTTTATCAAATGCCATAAGGGAGGAGCTCTTTTCTTGTTTTCCTTGAGGAATTATTACTGTTAGTTAAATGAACCTAGTTTTATTGTAATATGTCAAGACTGCCATGGTCCATATATGACCTCTTAGCCCTCCCCACGAGTCATCAACCGCTAAAGCAAAATTTTAGTCTGAGATGGGATATATTGGTGGTGTTCGAGAAGGAGAGTGATTATCTTACCTGTATATTTGTACCCCAACATTTGATGGTACGGAAGTGGTTGTCGCTTACAAAACTGTATGTTCTGACAATGTTCTGTTTCCGGAATTGGCAGATATGCTATGACTTTTGCTGGTAGCTATTTGAAACTGCTATATGTTAGAAGGACCCCACAAGTAATCAAAACACTTCATGTTGTTTCGAGTGCGTTGAAGGCTGTATCGACGTGGCATAACATGCGAACTCTTCAGGTAAAACATATAAACATAGTTACTTTCTTATCTCTTGATTCACTTTTATCTTCTTATATCTTCGGTTGATTTGGTTTAGGAATGTCGTGAGGCATGCGGGGGACAAGGATTGAAGACCGAAAATCGAATAGGCCCGCTCAAAGGTGAATATGACGTGCAATCTACTTTTGAGGGTGACAACAACGTTCTTATGCAACAGGTAAGATATTTTAGATCATTTGTTGTCTTCATAACTTATTTAGCCGGACCTTTTACATTTCCTATACTCTCTCTCTCTCTCTTTCTCTCTCCCCGCGTGATCTTAGATTGAGGGTGATTTATTTGGTGCAGGTGAGCAAAGCGATGCTAGCCGAGTATGTTTTAGCAAAGAAGAGAAACAGGCCTTTTAAAGATTTGGGTCTTGAGCACATGAATAACTCAAGTCCTGTTATTCCTTCGCAACTTACGGGATCCACTCTCAGAAGCGTTCAGTTTCAGGTAAATATAGAACTTCTCATTTGTTTGGTCCCATGTTGATACTTTTCTGAGAACTGAACGGTTGGTATGTATCAGAATGATGTATTCTGTCTAAGAGAAAGAGATTTGTTGAACCGCTTTGCAAATGAAGTCTCTAAGAACCAAAGTCAAGGGGAAAGCAAAGAGTCTGCTTTTATTGTGGTAAATGCTACAAATTCAGATATCAATTGGGACTTAGGTTGCATCCACCCACCCCACCCCGCCCAGCAGTAATCAGATTCCAATTCATTTATTGTTGGCTGCAGGGTTATCAGCTTGCAGAGGACTTGGGGAGAGCCTTCTCTGATCGCACAATTTTGCAGAAATTTATAGAAGCGGAGAATAACGTGACTGATTCCTCTGTCAAGGTAACCTTTTGAATTGCTTTGAGTAATACTGAGTATCAGATTATGTTTGTTTTGACATTTGAAACTAAGTATTGAGTGTTTAAGTTCTAACAATAACGTGAAGGACACCCCTCAACCTCAAAGCCTGAAAAACTAGTGAGCCCATCTAGTGATTTTATTCTGTAGTATAACAGCCCCTCTAATCTCCATTCTGTAGTATACTTTCCAGGTTTAGCCCAAACCTTCTCATTATCTGAAAGGGTCATATTGTATCACAGAGTACTCCTGCCTGAAATGAATAAAAGAATCTTACTAAAGTCACAGATTCCTGAATGATGGCCCCTGGCGCAACCATTTAAACATATCCATCCATCTCATTCTTTGCTTTGCTTTGCTTATTTTTACTTCACACCAGAAATCAATAAAAATACTGTACGAGGTAAGTCACTTTGACATTTACTATTACAACGTTATTTTTCATGTAGTACAGTAAAATATAGTGTGTATTAAATTTAATATCATTTTTCTACTATATAATCATTGCCTGAAACTTCGAAAATATAATTCGGTTACGCTTTATTTTAACGAAAGTCTGAAAATTCTTGTGTTAATATATCTCGTCCCTGCTGCATCTAGATACCTTTGATTGAAGCTCTAATGTCTTACTTAATTTCTATGTGGATATAAATTATAGAGCTTTTGTTGGTCCATTAGCTTCATAACAGTTAATCTGGCTCAATGAGTCTGTCATCTACACCAGTAGAAATTATTGACATAAAATGGACAAAAGCTGAAAATTATGTCTGAACACAATCCTTAATGTCTTTGCAGGATATGTTGGGTCTTTTAAGATCAATGTATGTGCTGGTTACTTTGGATGAAGATGCTGCATTTCTCCGATATGGTTACCTAACAGTAGAATCTGCCGCTACTGTGAGGAAAGAAATTGTCAAGCTTTGCACTGAACTCAGACCACATGCACTTTCCTTGGTCAATTCTTTTGGCATACCTGATGCATTCTTGAGTCCTATCGCATTTGACTGGGTCGCTGCAAATTCTTGGACCACAGTTGAAAATTAGCTTGACTCCATTTTGTGACTCGGAGGAGTGTGCGTCATATTCGGGGTCAGAGATGGTGGTAAGTTCTATTTGTGGCCATTCCGTTGTAATATTGCATGTGAGAGAATAAGTGAATAAAGTGGAATTGGCAAAAAGTTGTGTTTTAGTTCTAATAGTACTTGCCACTTTGTTGTAGGTTGTAACATTATCTAGAAGAACAATAAGTTCAAAACAAATTTGCCAAAAAAGCGGCTCATTCCAGAAAAGTAACATTTTGTGTTGGCCTTCCTTTCTTTTGTTGTATTATAAATTAGAACGTAGTACTTAAGGTTCTTCCTATATTGGCTTGGGGCTATTCGAAATATTGCACCTGAATATCCAATATGTGTTGTCTTTAGTCGAAAAATATTGTCTTGCTTGAGATTTATTCTCTTTCGATGATTCATGATACAAATGAGGATACACCTAAAGCATCTATACGGACAGATTCTTATAGTCAGGCTCATAATTGAAGTGAATAGGTTGGAACGTGTGATAACTGTCAAAAGTCCGACAATAAAATACAAAGATTGTAGTTGCCTGGAAACATTGTTAAGTTTCTGATATTAGACCCTTGTTCTGTTTCTGAAAAGAAAGTTTCAATATGATCATATCCTTTGTTAAATTTGTGAGTCGCATGGTCTATTTATTTTGCCCAAAATATGTTTTTAATTATTTATCTTCAACTTTCTAAAACGGGTTTCTCGGTAGTGGGAGCACAGTGTCCCCGAATCACAAAGAAATTTGAGATGATCATGAGTTTGTTGGTGAAAATGAAAATGGATTGATATAGTGGGACAACATAGAGCACAATGTCCCCCTAATCAAAGGGGAGTTTGAACATGATTTGTTGATGAAAATGTATTGAGATCGTTGTAATTATAATCGTTGGTTTGACAACATGAAAAAGACCTTTAGTATCGAGATTATTAATCGGATCTTTCTGTAATTCGGTGTGTTTTTAACTCTATCCAATTAGATGGCATAGAAATTAAACATTTTTGATATCATTGCGTCAGTCAATGTGGAAAGTCCTCAGTTTGGAAGGATATAGCCATTCATTCAGTCTTGGCAGTGTTACTCATTCTTGAATTGCTTTTATCAAAGACCTTAAATGTTAAGTGAATGTTTGATTACATGTATACCATTAAACCTTGCATATGACATATTATTCTATGAGGATGGATTTTCTAAATTTAACATCAATCAAGAAGTAAAACATGAGTAAAAGTACAACATCTCATCTATATCTCCAATTCAATGTTACATGAGTTCTATATACCGTTTGGGTTTAGTCACTCTTGGTGCCCAGGAAAAAGTCAGTGTGAGAGGACTGTGTGAATTGGTTTACTATATTGTTTATTGATGAGATCTTCAAGATTTCCATATGGTTGTGCTCGAAAATATTCTTGATCATGCAGTACTTTTTCGAATTTTCTTGTGCGTTACAATTACTTGGATTAACTTCTCAAACTTTGGAACAAGCTTTTGTTCGCCCTTATAGTGCCAAATGGCGTCTTTGGTTGCTTCACAAGCAGTCAGGTGTCATGCTTCCACAATGGAATTTGCAATATATGCCATTTTAGTCTTTCTCCATACTATGACTCATCTTCTAAGTTTAAGCATCAACTCGGATGTCAATTTTAACTTGACGTTACTTGAGTGGAAGTCGCAAAAATTGAACCCGATTGAAACACACCCTTGATGTAATGTACATATGATACTCGTTCTCTACATATGCGATTGTGATTGAGTTTCAATGATATGGTCCTAGGCTTGATGATATCCACTTATAAATCTTACTGGATAGCATATGTGAGCTATATATAGTACACTACACTTTGTGCATCATCGTCCTAAAGATGATGTGTAAGACACACGTCTCATGTCTTCCTTCTCTTACGGTGTCTTAGGACAATATTCTTTGGAGAACCCATATTGCAAGCTAGTAGCATCCTTGGACCTCTCCATGGAATATTTGATTTAACAGTTGTCCTATAGGTCTTTGAGAGAAAGATTACATTCTATTATACTCGAATTCATAGGATATGTTTTGCATGCCTTATATGTGTCAATTAGGATTGCTCAATTAACCAAGTATTTATCTTGTTATTTTTATCTTTAATCTTTTTTTGTTTCCCTCTTTTCTCTCTTGTTTTTCTATCCCCCAACTTGATTTCTCACATTCAAAACTCTTTGTAATTGTTGTAAGGCACTCCTTAGAGGATTAGGAATCAATATAGGTCCATACTACATAAAACACCACATAGAACACGCCATGTCGTTGTAAGTGGCATCTGTGGTGGCATCAAGGCACTGTCATTATGTCCAAATGTTGTTTGTTGCTGATCTAAACGCCATTTCACGAGTTGCAGTGCTACCAACGGCTCTAGAGCCATTTTTGGACGTTTATATTGTTTTCTTGTTCATTTCTTGCTCTAGTCATCACATTCCGTTTCTTAATTCCTTTCTTTTTTCACTATTTCCTCAACCTAACCCACACACCATAAAATAACATGAAAAACAAGCGTAAAACTAATTAAAATGGTCAATATAACGAGCAATGATGTTAAATCATCAGCAATTACGAGCTCATCAAACTTCATCAAAATTTTGGATAAACGCTAAGGATTGCATCAATTCATTGGAGCTTGTGTCACCCGATAAGGACGTTTATTTGAACCATATGAATAGCTAATTAATCTTGTGAACGCATCATTATCATCTTTTTCGTACATATCCATCTAGTTGGGTTATACGAATAGTTTCATCAAGATTGTCACTAATGAACCATGTCTTGCTATTGATGTATAATATATTGTAGTCGTAATATGACCTCTACTCCGCTACCACCCTTGGTCTGCTTGTGACCTAGCACGGGTGAAAGCCCGCCCGTTAAGAGGTAGGTGCTTCCCAATCCTCGCATCTTTCGTTCCACTCTAACTGTACAAATAGTGGATCGGATAAGACAGACAGTCAGTCTGGATAAACTCGAGTCTGACAATCGATGCGAAGTCTCTTTAATTTGACACCTTTGCGTAAATTCTGAAATTTCTTGGCACCTTTGTGTAAATTCTGAAGTTGCTACACGATTTAAAGTATCTCAAATTTAGTAAAAAGAATTAAATCGTATATTTTTCGTCACGAATACATGCCTTGATACTAAACCATCTAAGATGCATTTAGCAAATTAATTGAAATTGTTACTCATACCAAATCAAAGTGTTCTTTGTACTCTTTTATTCTATCCTAGTACTTATACACATGTACATTATTCATTTGCAAATTATGATGTCATCAAGAAATTAAATTTATTGAACTGTTTCAAAAGCTTGATTTACTTCCAACAACTTTTTAGTTTCAGAATCACCATAGTCGGTACATCTTTATAGTGAATTGGTCGCCAAAGTCAGAGAACATGTGACTTAGGCTTAGTAATTTGATCCCACGAATACTCACATATGCATTTGGTGGAAAACTCAAGTAATACCATCTACAGAAAAAGCATCTAGGACATGTTTCTCCGATATGACAAGAGCGAGGAAATTAAAGGAATTTTAACGCCTCAATATTGAACCATATGGAGATTTTTAATGCATACTCTTTGGGAATCCCGTGGCAACCTAGCTACAACACGAGCTATAGTTCGTAATAAGGAAGTAAAAATGGATCGTAAGAGGCAACACCATCTTAATGGCGGTGAAAAGAATGAAGAGCAGCAGATACGACCTAGTGCTGTTTGAAGTCCACAATGCGCAGCAGAAACCTTGAGAAAACAATGTGGTGGTGATGGCGATGCGACAATGATGGTGCCTACTGATCGATAATAGAGCGGTGGAGACGTTTGAGGGTGATTAATTACTACAGGAAATCTTGATTTTAGGGTTTTAGTCTGATGTTTTTCAAGTTTTCGTGTTTTTAGTTTCAGATTAGGTGAACTGAATCGACTATATTGACTTGTTAGAAGTTAGAACTGTGAGCGACTTCAAGTTGGTTTAGGTCTGTTAGGACTGCAAGTCCGACACGATTCTAACTCGGTTGAGATTGTCAGGACTGCATGTCTAACACCATTTATTTCCTTATTTTGCGAAAATATCTTAAAAGAAAATTCTGGTTTTATTTATTTACGATACTATTCACTTATGTTTTTATGGAAAATATCTTCTAAAGGAGAGTGAATATTTGAGTAAGTTTGAAAAGATTTAAACTTGATCTTTTAGAATCTTATCTTATGAAAAGTTAATCTTTATCAAACTATTGTATATATCCTTAAGTGATTGTTTCCTTGTAGTGTTCTTTTTCGTTCAGTGTTGTGCAGAATATGAAAATCATGAAGATCTTATCAAAAGGAAAATAAGACTTATCAAAGGAAAGATCCATATACTTTTGGAAAGATCGTGTCCCGACTGGATTGGGAGACTGGCTGCGGATCTCGGGATCTTTCAAGGAGAGCTATCCTATAAATAGTAGAATTCTTAGAAATCAATGTAGAACGCTCGTGTAAACTGATATACATCTTTAGGTGTTCATTATATTTTGTATTCCTTAGTTTTCATACTTGATTCAATTCAAGAACGTGACAAGTCGACAAGAGTTGAAGGGAGTTCAACGGGAAATGATTGCACCAGTTAGAGGGATCTTATACGTACGTGCTTTGTGCTTGGAGGCTTGATCATAAGAAGATCTTACGGGAGTTTGGTCTTACTGGTTCAAACGGAGTAGACGATAAGAGGTTCTTGGTGGTGTCAACATTAAAGGGATTCGGTGTTAGAGTAAAATCAGTAGGTGTAATAACTTTTGATCAACGAAAGAGGTTTGAGTTCTTGGGCGAAAGTCTCGTGGAGTAGGACATAGTCCAAACCACGTTAAAAATATGTTGTCTTGTTTTACTGTCTTATACACCCGTCTAGATTAGGTATCACGACTTACTGCTTAAAAGTAAAATTAAAGACTTAAAGATCTTTCAATTGGTATCAGAGCCTGTCACCTACTTATTTTGGTGAGATTCTGGTTTTATTTAGATCTTGCAGATTAGATGGCACAAAACATTGAAGGACCGTCAGCATCAAAGCCACCTCTTTTGAATGAGTTGGATCCTTTTTAATGGATCAGAATTGGACTCGAGTTGTTCCATAGATCGCAATTCATTTCGTTGCTAAACTGAAACTTTTTGGGATTTGATTTACTTTTATATGTTGTTTGTGTCGCCAATTTTAATTATTTTGACTCCAATCATATGCTATCAATGATAGCTCACCAAAAATTCCATGTTCATAAAACATTCTCAATTAAGTGCTTGTTGCTTTGTTCATTAAGCATCCAAATCACTGAAAATTTGTTTTTGAAGATCGTGCTTTTGTTAAGGAAGATTGGTCTTCGATATATTCAAGGAGTTCAAGGAAAAAAATCATATTGTTCATCATCAATATTCAAGTCAAGTCCAATTTAAGTTTAAGATCAAGCTGCAAAGTCTTTGAACTATAATTACATCAACTCAAATTCTCCTTTTGATTCAAGATCAAGCTCCAAGACCCTTGAATTATTGTTTAAATCAATTCAAATTCTTCGTGTGATTCAAGATCAAGCTCCAATGCCCTTGAATTATAGTTAAACTAAAGTTATATTGTCTAACTAATTTGAGATCATGTTCTGAATCCTCCGAAGAACTATTTTATGAAGATTGTAACTTTGCTGAAGAAGATCAAACGTGGATATATTCTACATAATCAAAGAACTCAAGAAAAATTATTACATTGTTATTTTTGAGCTTCAATTCAAGTTCAACGCCTGACACAAGATCAATCCTAAAAGCCCTTGGATCAATGTTCAAGTCAAAGCCACGCGAAAAAGATCAAAATCAATTCCACCTTTAGTCCAATCAAATTTCAAGATTATATGTTTTAGAGAAGAAGAGATTTGCAAAGTTAGTAACTTAAATATCTTCACATTTATATAGTGTTTATCTGCTTTTTTTTTGTCTTTTATTTTAATGGCTAGAATTTTTAATACTCCACTCGTTGTTGTATTCCAAAACAACTTCTTTATGGTAGACCATTGGGGAAGTGAAGAAACCAAAATCAAGGGAGAAGGAAGTACAAAATAATTTGATCCCACATTTTGACAAAGATATTCCTAAACCACAAATGAAAGCGAGTTATCGAATAGCTTCAAATATCTTATGAGCCTAGGTATCTCATCATTTTTGGAATCAATGTTGTCTTTGCAAGTCAATCAACTACAGTTTCTATTCCTAATGATGTGAGGAAGCGTTAGCTAATCCCAACTGAAATCAACTGTGGATAAAGACAAATAATTCTTTTGAAAAACATAAAAACAAAAGGTGGGAACTTGTAAAGGTCTTACCATGAACGAAACATGTTGAATATCGATGATTTATACTATGCATTTGGAGGTTGATAGCTCAGTTGAATACTTGAGCGAGATTGATGGCAAATGTGATACTCAAACTTTCGAGAGTGGCTAGGCATGCACATTTTTGCCCATACAAAATATTAATAAAGTAAGAGTTTTGTTATTCTTAGTTGTCGATTTGGATTGGCAGTTGCAACAATTAGCATAAAGAAAATGTATTTCTACATGGTAACTTGTCTAAATAAATCTAGGTGGACATTTTGTCCGGAAAGTTGATATAACAACTTTAAAGTTTGAAGGTGCGCAACTTAGGAAGTCAATTATGGGTTGAAATAGTCTTTAAGAACACGATTCTAAAATCTGACAACATTTATTGTGGTTTTAAGGTATTAACAAAGAAATGTAGACTATACTTTGTTCCTGAATAAACAAAATGTTAAGATCTCTTCTCATTGAATATGTGGATGGTATGGTGGTTATAACGAATAACGAAGAAAAACAGCCCATTATCCAGAGAATTTGAAGTGAAAGATCTAGACAATCTTAATTATTTTCTTGAGATTGATGTGTCTTGCTCTAAAAGAGAATGTTTTTATCCCAAAGAAAATATGCATTTTGGATCTATCAGAACAAGCTGGAATAAAATTAAGAATGTTTACAGCTTTATTTTGAATCAGACCTAGTGCAAGCTAATAAATATTGATATTATAGGCTTGCTCGCCGACTAATGTACTTAGTTATACGAGACTAGTCGACCATGTGCATTAAGGACTATTAGTCAATTCATACATCATACTTGAGAAAAATACATGAATGCAGTCATACGAATCTTGAGATATTTAAAGTTTGCACTTGGTAAAGGACTTTTACTTGGAAAAATGCAGATTCTCAAATAATCGATGTATATACTGATGTTGACTGGGCTCGAGCTTTAGATGGTAGGCAATCAACCTTTGATTACTTCAATTTTTTCTTTTCGTCTTAATGTAGTTACATGAAGAAGTAAGAAACTAAGAGTAGTTATTCGCGCAATCGCAAAAGCTGAATTCAGGGAAATAGAAGATCTTCTTGAAACAATGTCGTTGAGACGTCTCTTGTATAATTAAGGATATTTACCTCGTTAATAGATTGATTATATTTTGATAATAGAACAACACATGATACTTCTCACAACCATCTTCAACATAATCAAATTAAGAGGAGTTGCATGAAAAATCTATAAAGTTACAAAAATTTGAGTTTGAAGATCGATTTCTAATATATATGCAGAAGTAGTCACACATCAAATACTCTCACATATTTGTTTCCTTTGGGCATGTGTGACATGTATTGTTGAAATTTAGTTACGATGCACCGGCTACTTAACATAAAATCAAGATCCGACTAGTCAAGACAATAGTTTAAGAATTGTAAATCACATTTGTGTTTCTGTAGTATCGTAGATTTAATTCAATAACACCACACTGTAATTATAAAATTTGTATTCTTTTTTCGTTCAAAAGCAAAAGTTTTCTATATTCTCATCAAAACATGACGACTCTTCTTAAAGCAAGAAATCAAACATAATTTTGAATTCTATGTTCATTGCCACTACTTGGTAAAATTAAATGTTCGCTATATTCTCGTACTGGCACCCAACTCTGACTTGATTGAGTTCTTCAAATATTCCTAAAATATTTTAGTGGAATTGCGATTTCCGTTATGTGCCTTGTAAGAGGAGATCACATACATGGACATAGAAGCTACACTAATCAAGAGCAATATTCGATAAATTGACCATTAGGGGAGTTCTTTATATAAAAATATATTCACCTAATGATCATGACATCAAAGACCAATACTCAACAAGTTGGCTGCATTGTGGAAATTTTACAAATAAAAATACATCTACCAAGTGACTATGTCATCAAGGGTTTAGTGGATCCTGGACATATGTCCAGTGGACATACCACCTTGAGATCATGACATGTGTCATGTGGTCCTTTAGGGTAATTAGCAGAAGGTCCCCAACATTTGAAATATTCTAGTTCAATCTATCAAAGTTTATGGAATTAGTCCATTACGACCATATCAGGCCCAACATGCTTCCGTCAATATAATTAATCTTACAAAAATAAATAGTACCTCTCTTTGACCAAAATGCCGTCGGGTATTCCACCAGATTTTACAGTTCTGCAACCAACCACCCGATCGCAACCGATGGTTCTGTACTGGCTCCTTCAACGGCAAATAGCACAGCGCTGGTTCGTTTCCTACACCGGGCGTATAAGATAATTTTGTAGTTTTGCTTGAATAATTAAACGGGGACGCAATGTTTAAGCAGAAACCAGGTTTTTATTCATAAATGGAAACTTATTTATTACAACATAGTAACCCTTTTAGAGAAGAGTTACTTGTTTAGCTACTCATAGTAGCTCTGTTTCTTACACACATACACTCGTAATTTAAAAACAGAATTCGAAAACAACTTACAACAAACAATTTCAGAATATTTCTGATTACAAATTATTTTGAAATGAAAACAGAGGGGAATGGTCGATGCCTTCTGCTTCCTTTAGCTCGTCCTTATATAGATGAAACGTCCGGATTTCAAATGTGGATTTCAGCTACATTGTATGGTGGAGTCGTCATTGCTTACGATTTTTCCACTTACTCTTGTGGTCCCTTCGACTTTGTTGCTTTCGGACGAAGTGGATTCCTGATGTCTGGTCCCTCCATTCTTGGCATTATTTTTGCTAGTGGAGGTGGTCCGCGTTTGGTCACATGGCTCCTTTTGATTTATCAGCAAGATTCGTTTTCTTTCCAGCACGCGGATACTTTCCCTGCTTTGAGGGGCCCTCCCTGCCACTTTCCCATTTGTCTCGTTTCATTGGGAATCTTTTTCCAAAAAGTGGCTCCCTCTGATCTGGACACTTTGGACAGATATGCTCCTTCCATCGTCCGACGTGCATCATGTTGCAAAATTTCCGGCTGGTTTCTGTCATCTCCGGAATTGCATTCTTCCACAACATTTGCCTTTTATTTTCGAACATCGTCTCGGCAAATCTAGTGGTATTGCTTGTCATGCTATTAAGCATGAAAGATCCGTTCTCTGATTTCTGAAAAATCTTGAACGGATACTTGACCTTGTCCATCTCTGTGAGACAGACCCATAATCCCCAAGCTCTTCTGGTAGATATATCATCCTCTGATATTGGGGATACCAGTATTTGTTCCTCTGGTGGCGGTTTTATCTGATCCATAGGCTCCAGGTTTGCCCTTTGTAGTTTGATAAAATGGAAGCTTGGATAAAAACCCTTCTCTGTTATTTCTGGAGCTGCTGAAATGAATTTCAGTTCCAGAGTTGTTCCTCGGTCTAGTGTATGATTGTTCTTCCAGGTTTCATACACCGCTTTGTAGATCCATTCTGGTAATTTAGCAATTTCCGGAAATCCTGGTGATGTGGTAAAGACTGAGGCCAGACAGCCAAAGTCGAACCATTCTCGTACACTTTCTGGTTTTGCACCCGGTCGTATCCAAACTCGTGGATATTTTCCTGACCAATCGGCCACGGATTTACCTGGGACAAGCCCCATTCTCGTATACAACCTTTCCCATGTTCGTTGGTATTCGATCAATGGAGAAGGTTTTTGCCTGTCCATGTTAATCTTAGAGGTTCCTCCCATAGGTCTAAGATTGATCTCGTCATTTTTCACCTCCGACATTTGAGGCTGCTCTGATTCTGTTGATGTTTCTATCTTAGAATCTTTTTCGCTAATGGTGTCATCTCCTTCAGTAAAAGGATCCACCCCTGTATTTGGATTGGTGGTACTTGAATCCCCAACCTCCAATTTCATATCCTGTATTCGCATTTCAGAGACAATTTTTGACTCTGATGCATCTCGCATTATGAGATCGTAAAGACTATCCCATAAACTCGTACTGCACAGCAAAGATGCCTTCATTGCAGTCTCGACCTTTTTTAGATCGAATTCCTGTACATGTCCCGAAGCCTTAGCATTGATTGCCAGACTGCTTATAGACCCGTTGAGCTCTTCCAAGCTCTCCATGTGATGCCTCCACCTCGTAAGGATGGTATTGGCTTCATGCGGCTCCATCTCTTGTTAGGAAATCTGCAAGAATATTCTCATGAGATTTAATAACAATAACGTCAAAATCATAATATTGACATTCAGCTTGCCATCTTAATAACCTGGCTTTTTTGGGTTTGCTTTCAATTTTATTTTTCAAGAAAGCTTTTACACTTGTATTATCAATTTTTAAGACAAATTTCTTTGCAAGTAAAAACAAAGGCCATTTTTTAAATGCATTTCTAACTGCAAAGAATTCCTTCTCATTGATATGCCATCTTGCTGAGTGATTATCAGCAAAAAGTCCGCTACAATATCTGCATGGGACTTCGCCCCTTGGTTCCACCTTAGTTAGAACCGCTGCCCACCAATGATCACTAGCATCTGTATATAATACTAGATCATCTTCATCGTTAGGTATCGCAAGTTTGGGAAGGTTCTGACATAACTTCTTTAGTTGTTGAACCGTTCCTTTATGTTCATCTGTCCATTTAAATTCTGCATCTTTTTTAAGCAGAGGACTAAACACTTTCCTGTAACTAGCCAGATTGTTAATAAACATTCCTGCAAAATTAACCAACCCCAGGAAACTTTGGAGTTGTTTAACTGTTTTGAGATTATCTGGGAAATCACGTACCTTTTCAACCAAATGTGTTTGGAGGATAATACCTGACTCGTCAATCTCAATTCCAAGGAATTCAATTTTCCTTGTTAAGATCACTGCTTTCTTTTCAGATAACACTAATCCCTCCTTGTAGCAAACGTCTGAGAAGACCTCAAGGTGTCTTAGATGTTCCTTGACTGTTTTCGAAGCAATCATGATATCATCTATATACACGAACATGAAACTGAAATAATCTTTAAAAAGATTATCCATTTTTCTTTGGTATATTTGGGGTGCGTTGGCCAATCCCATTGGTAACACGTTCCAGATATAATGTCCTTGTGGTGTGGAGAAGGCTGTATATTTTTTGCTTTCTTCCTCCATCTTAATCTGATAAAAACCAGATTTACAATCAAATTTTGAGAATACCTTTGCATTTTGGACACAGTTGATCAGGTGTTCTCGGCTTGGTATGTAGTAGCCATCAAAATCCAAGATTTTGTTTATGCCTTGGTAGTTGATAACCAGTCTTGGTTTTCCTCCTTTTATTTCGCCATGATTTCGGACTAAGAATCCTGGACTGCTATATGGTGAAACTCCGGGAGAGATTAACTTAAGGTCGAGGTGTTCCTTAAGAATCATCTGCATATCCTTCATGTCAATCTGGTTCATCAGGATAGGCTTGTATCGTACAAACTCATTTTCCTTACCTTCTTTGATTTTTAAGGATGCTTTGAGTTCGTTCTTATTCCACCATGCCAAAGGATCTTCATTGAAATTCCTTCGAATCTTGTTTTTAACATCTTCAAGTGAGATTTGTTCTTCACTTGTTATGTCCGGTTGAGGACCCTTCTCAAGGCTGGTTTTTAGGATCTCAATTGTTTTATTTTGGATCCTTTCTTCGTTACAACCTCCTTGGCTCTCAATTCTTAATTGGAGGATTGCTTCACCATATTTCCTTTGGTCCTTCATTTTCGGATGTCGAAGTGTTCCCTCATCACCACGCTTGCTGCGAAAAATAATAGGCATTTTGCGGTAAAATGCTTGTTGCAGTCTCTGAACAAGAATCTTATGGTCACAAAGAGTTGTGAAGATAAGTCATCGTGTCTCGTTCTCCTGGGTAAACCGTTTAAATGTTTGGAGAAAATTATTCCCAAGAAGAATATCGGCTCCTGAATCATGGAAGTATATAGGCGGTGTTTTAACCTTGTACCAAGGACTGCCTCCTGCACCCCCAATGAGTATTTCTGCTTGTCGAATTCCTCTTTTAAAGATGATAATCTTTTTAGAGAAATCTCTTCCTGCCACGGCTGGTAAATCTTCTCCAATGTTAGAAGGAAACATGCCTTCTTTTGCCGTGCAGATTCCTGCTCCTGAGTCGATATAAGCGGCAAAATATTCTGCTTTGTAGTTATCATATAACATCCCGATTGAGATGTATATAGAGAATGGACTAGTGGTCATCGGATTCGATATCTTTTACCTTCCACTGTAAATTCCATTCCATCTGGTATTCTTTCCCAAGGTTTGTGACCCTCAAGAAATTCAAGGCCGAGTACTAAATTCTCGATTACTCGTCCTGCAATTCCCTGAATTGTAAAATCCATACCTCCTAGCTTTAGACGTTCTTGATATCTTCCTGGTAAAGGCTGTTGTAGATAATACAATGCATTGCTGGGGAATGTATTATCCTTCTGAGTAATATCGAAAATTACTTCAATTTCACTCCATCCTGCTGGACATTGCAGTTCTCCTTTGGTGGTGAACTGGCCCGGCCCCGTAATGGCTTCAAGAATTGGTTTCTTTCCCCATTTTTGACTTGTCATTCTGTTTTCACAGAAAGAAATCCTTCTTGGCTCGAACTGCTGACTAGTGTTTTTGTTAAGCACCGGTTGATCTCTGATAGTCATATCCATTTCATGAATATGGGGCATATCGGAGATTTCTGGTCTAACTGCTTGAGCAACCTTCTCAAAGATTTTTGGTATCTCAACGAACTCCTTTCTCCGAAATAAATCAGAATGATGCGTATTAGAAAGGGCGTATGAGATGTTGTAGGTAATAGAGTATGGTCTATTCCCTTCTTTCATCAGATCTTTATTTTTGAAGTCTTGATGAAGTGTAAGTACTCTATTAAAATCTCGATCAGCAAGGTTGTATGCAATCTTTGGATAAATGAAAGTTGCTACCTTCCCCGCAAATAAATTTCCTGAAATTCCTCCCAGACATGCACCTTTTAGGTTCTGGATTCGTCTATCAAAGATAGCGATGTCGATTGGAGAATTGATTCCTTCTTTGAAAGTGGCTTTGAGTAAGATTCTTATGGCTCCTATATGGATCCATGACATCTTCTGGGCAACTTCTCTGTTAAGTCGGTTTAGCTCCTCTTTGATTTCCATCATCGGAACTAATTGCATTTCCATCACATTATTGGTCAGCTCCATTGGGATTGCAAGCTCTCCCGCCGTGACTTTGTAAATAATATGATGTTTCCTTTGCCTTAAGCTTAATTGTGTTAAGGCTCTTTCTATTTTCCCGACTGTAAAGCCCTCATACATATGGAGCTTTGGATCTTCTCTCATGATTTTTGTCAAAGCTTTATGGGATATGCTCGTTTGTGAGAAAAATCCTGAGATGTCTTCTTGAACTTCCTGATGGAAGCTTTCCTCTGCGTCAGTCTGATTCTGATTCCGAAGACTCATCATTGTATTCCTCTTCTTCATATATACTTTCGTCTGAGGGGATATCCTCGAACTGGTATACTTGAACAAGATTTTGATAGTAGACAGCTTCTTCAATTTCAGGCGTGGCCTCAAACCGCCTAACCTTTTGCCTTTGATTTTCTGGACAATCGGTAGAGATATGACCTTTAGCACCACATGTCCAACAATTGCAATCTTTGAAACTTTCATTGGCCCTGGTATGGGCTCGTCTAAAAGTTCTCCTGGCAGGTGTTCTGTTTGAACTTCCTTGACTGGGAGCTGGACGTCCTCTACTTGGACCCGAGCGTTGTCCATTTTTATAGCTGCGAGCCTTTTGTTTGGACCAAAATCTTCTTGGTTTCCACGAAGATCTTTCTCTTCCTCCTTTTTCATTCCTGGCATAAGGATATGTCTTTCTTTTCTTACGCGTTCTGGATTCTCCAATGACTGTGGGGATGTCATTGTTTTCGCAACACAGAGTAACATTCTTGTTAACTCTCCGTAGCCTCTTGTAATTCTTTAGCTCTGCTGCCTTCTGGCACCATTCTGCAAGCTTGCTTTTGAGAAATGACATACGTCTTGCCACAGTATCCATATCATGTGGTAGTTCGTATTCCATGATTAACATTTCTCTCCATGGACTCGGAATTTTGGCAAAGAATAATGGAATAGCAGTGACCTCACTCACCTTCGACTTCCATTTGTATTCTGTAAAGAGTTTTATGTATAAGTCTACGTTACATATATCGTGTAACTCAAGACCATACAATGCTCGCTCGTATCTCCTGGCTTGTTCTTGGCCTCCGCCCAGATTTCTCTCTGGATCTTCAAAATATCCAATTCCTATGAAAAGGATCTTGAAAGCCTTTGCCATTTTGTCTACAATTGCTTTCATGGACTCTCCTTCAACCACCTCTTCTTTTGTAACGGGATCTGTCTGTTCCCAGGCGATTTTGGCTGATCCTTCCAGACTCATATTTAGTAATAATATGAATCCTTCTTTGTTGAGATCAAGTGTTCCCGCAGCAATTCTCATTGCTGTAGCCCATTCATCAATTAAGAGTTCTCTGTTCTTGAAGTCTAGTGTATCCAAATTGAGCATAAGCCCATATGGATGTATTGGGTCAAGTTGAGATTTTCCATAAGGCGTATGAGATATCTCGGGTCTCCTGCTCCTTGTTCTTGTCATAGCGGGTCTTATTATATCTGGATGTATACTATCTCCAGTAATAAAATCACCTCTATGGGGCATGCGCTCGTCTTGTGACGGGTTGTGTACTCCGCTACTTTCTTGCGCCCTTTGTGGAGCAATTGGTGGATCTTGGCTTGTTGAAGCCGTATACTCTGCCACTTGATTCGTCTTGATATTCATCAGTTTTAAGCCAGCGAATGATTCTGCAAGATCATTGAGATTCTGCAGATCACCATAGTTGATTTCATCGAGATTGATCCGAGATGACATCACCTTTTCAAAGGAATTGATTCTCCTTTTAATAAGGCTCTCATCTTTTCGCTCTCGGTCAACTCTCTTTTTACTTCTACCGCTTTTCCTTTTTGGTGTAGAAGTGGCTCGGTTCCGAAAGAAGGTGGTAATCTTCCTCCGCGTTGTCTCCCAGAAGAACTTGGTTTTGACTCTAAATTTCTTATTTGATAATTTATATCTTGGAGTTTATCTAGGATCTCTGCCTGTGATTTCGTAATCTTTTCCATCTCGTTTTGCATTAGATGGATTTGATTTAGAACCTGTATTTGGTACTTTCCAAAATACTGGATCGTTTTTTGGACTTCTCTAAGGTCAATAAGTAACTTAGAGTTGTCTGGCTCGATTTCATAAAACGTTGAGGTGGGAAAACCACTCATCCTTGTTTGATAGATAAATTTCTATCGTAGTATTTTTTCTCGTTTTTGTTTTCCGACATTTCGGAAAATATCTCGTATGAATTTTCTAGTGTTATACCAGGCATTTTAAAGGCTTAGTATACTACTTTGTTTATTTGCTTTCTTAAGGCTAACCTTAATACTTTCAATCTGTTCGATTTGAGCATTCTTGTAAGGACATACCATATGTTCCTTATTGGTACAGTTTGTAAAGATACAAACTGGTCTAGTTCTACAAATATTGCATAACCAATCATGAAAAGCAAGTGTTGCTTTTCTATCGGTAAGATGTGTATGTAAACATTCTATCTTTTGTTTGATGTTTGCACATTTATTTACCTTAAAAAGGTAATCATATGGGAGTTCCCATATATCCTCGGTATGGTTAATCATTAAATGATTATTCATGATTTTAAAATACTCTTCTCTTTAAAGTAGTTATATATTATAATAAATAAATTTCCCTTTATAAATAAACATGGCTCTGATACCATTTTTCTGAGATATGGTTGTAAAAGAATATTTCAAATTTTTATGGGGTTAACTTGAAAAACAGCCAAACTTTGAAGGTTTAAAAAGGCAAAAAGCCCAAAAGTGAGTGCAGTGGACATATCCCCAGGATACATCACATTTGTGTTTCTGTAGTATCGTAGATTTAATTCAATAACACCACACTGTAATTATAAAATTTGTATTCTTTTTTCATTCAAAAGCAAAAGTTTTCTATATTCTCACCAAAACATGACGACTCTTCTTAAAGCAAGAAATCAAACATAATTTTGAATTCTATGTTCATTGCCACTACTTGGTAAAATTAAATGTTCGCTATATTCTCGTACTGGCACCCAACTCTGATTTGATTGAGTTCTTCAAATATTCCTAAAATATTTTAGTGGAATTGCGATTTCCGTTATGTGCCTTGTAAGAGGAGATCACATACATGGACATAGAAGCTACACTAATCAAGAGCAATATTCGATAAATTGACCATTAGGGGAGTTCTTTATATAAAAATATATTCACCTAATGACCATGACATCAAAGACCAATACTCAACAAGTTGGCTGAATTGTGGAAATTTTACAAATAAAAATACATCTACCAAGTGACTATGTCATCAAGTCAATGCTTTATTCTTTTCAAATCATAAGCAAATTTGAAATAACATCTGTTGTCCAATCTTTTGCTATTTCCAATCATTTCTTGAAATCATTCATGGTGAGCATTCACAAGATTTATGGATCTAGATTTATGGGTGATTGGTTTTTGGATCTAGATTTCCTTTTGACTTTTGAATTTTGGTTCAACGATATCTAAAAGAAAAGGTTATTGGTTCGACTTTTAGGTCACTTTTGATTTGTAGATTATATATTTTGGTGTAATTAATTTGGGATTTCGGGTGTTATGGATTTGTTTTTGGGCATTTTTTGTATTTGGACTTTTGGGTGTTTTTGAGCAACTCTTTTGGTTTGTCGCGTGGGGGAGTATTGAGTAGTTCGTTATCGTTTCTGGCAAATGGATCCTCACCGTTGTGGGTGTTTTTATCATTTTTGTGGACATTTTGTCATTGTGCTTACGGTTGTAGAGTTCTAAGATCAGAACATAGGAGAAACTGATGTTTTCTATTCAATATTTGTTGAGTACATATGAGAGCTATTTATAATACAACTATACAACTAATCAACGAACATTAAGAAGCTATCTGAGATACAAAAAGATATGCGAGTACAGAAGAGTTTAGCCAAATATTTCATGATAAGAGTAATTCAAATAATGCAGAAAGTCAGGGATTTGATAACAGATTAGTTTCTGTTCCAATACGCCCCCTCAACCGAAGGGGCAGGTCTTGCACTTGAAGGTTGTCTCTTAAAGACTGAAAATGCGCGGAAGGCAGTGGCTTTGTTAATAAGTCAGCAAGCTGGTCACGGGTAGACAGAAATGAAACATACAACTTCTTTGCCAGAACTTGATCTCTTACATAGTGAAAATCAATTTCAATGTGCTTCGTACGTGCATGAAAAGCAGGATTTGAAGACAATATTGTCACACCATAATGTAGGACTCTTTGCTAAAGGAATGTGGAGATCAGCTAAGAGAGACTGCAACCACTGGAGCTCAGCAGCTGTATTTGATAAGGACTTATACTCAGATTCAGTACTACTACGAGCAACAGTTTTTTGTTGTTTACAACTCCAGATGACCAAATTAGCTCCATGAAAAATGCAATAGGCACCAACACTTCGGCGATCATCTATGTCCCCTGCCCAGTCTACGTCGCTGAATCCTTGAAGACAATGATCAGAATTTGCTGAAAAACGAAGACCAAAATCAACTGTGTGCTTTAGATACCGAAGGATCCGTTTAACTGCTTGCCAATGAATATCCTTCGGTTGCTGCATAAATTTGCTAACAAGGTGGACAGCAAAAGCTATGTCTGGACGTGTGATTCCTAAATATTGAAGTGCTCCCACAGTGCTTCGGTACAAATGAGGATCGTCAAGATCAATGCCCTCAAACTTTGATAAGTTGTTGCTCGTACTCATCGGTGTATAACAAGGTTTAACATGATGAAGATTGACTCGCTGCAGTAGGTCCATGATATATTTTCTCTGAGACACATAGACATCAGTGTCATCAAATAAAGATTCCACACCCAAAAAGAAAGACAATTTGCCCAAGTCTTTGACTGGAAAATCTTGAGCAAGTTGATGAAGGAGTGTATCAATACCAGCTGAATCAAAACCTGTGATTACTATGTCATCGACATAAATTAATATTAATAGGGAAAGAGTGCCACGATGTAGAGTGTACAAGGAGCTATCTGCTTTGGATCCAATGAAGCCATGTTTTTTGTAATTTTTCGGTTAAGCGAGAGAACCAAGCCCTTGGCGCTTGTTTGAGCCCGTACAGACTTTTCTTGAGACGACAAACATGGAGGGGAAAGTCAGGATGTATGTATCCTTGAGGCTACTGCATATAAACATTTTCGTCCAAGAAACCATGCAAGAAGGCATTTTGTATGTCAATTTGCCAAATATGCCACTTGTTTGTCACCGCAAGTGACAAAAGGAGTCTGATTCTGCCAGGTTTCATCACTGGACTGAATGTCTCTGTGTAGTCGATGTCGGCTTGTTGGTGGTAACCCTTAGCTACTAGGCGTGCCTTAAAACGCTCTATACTTCCATCAACATGTTTCTTAATGCGATAAACCCGCTTATTCCCAACCAAATTGATGTGAGGACTTGGAGGAACAAGCTCCCATGTTCCATTCTTTATCAATGCCTTGAATTCAAAATCCATAGCCTCTCGCCAATTTGGAATTTTCGACGCCTTACTGTATGATGTAGGTTCTGATATAGTAGATCCCGCAAGCAAGCAATGTGGCAAAGGATATTTAACCAAACCAACATAAGGCTGTTTTGGCTTGAGAGAACGAGTTTGAGAGCGTGTGACCATTCGTTGTGGTTGATCATAATTTGCAGCAGGCAGAATGTATGAACTTGAACTTATATCTGAACCTGGAATGGTATGTCTAGCTGGTACATTTGCAACATCAGACTGCACAACATCAGAATCTCTGTTTGAGATTTGAACAGGTGGTGAAAGATCAACTTCAGCTGGAGTGGAGTTTGGCGAATTTGGATCAGGCCCTGTAGAGTTAGAAGGAAAATCTTTTCGTAGAGATAAAGGTAAAGTAAAGGTGTTAGAATTCGAAGAGGAAGTGTCTCTTGAAGTGGGATGATAAGGAAACAAGGACTCATTGAAAATAACATGGCGAGATACAAATACTTTACCCGTGGACAGATCGAGACATTTGTAGCCCTGATGTGAGAGACTATAGCCAATAAAGATACACGTCTTTTTTTTTTTAATCTAAAATCAATTTTATGTTTGTTATAGACACGAAATTAGGCCAGCAAGCACATCCAAATACACGCATGAATGAGTACTTAGGCTTTTGATAATAAGCCATTTCAAAAGGTGATTTGTTATTCAAAATATTTGTCGGCAGACGATTTATAATATATGTAGCTCTAAGAAATGCATCCTCCCAAAAGGGTTTCAGAAGATTAGAATGTGCCATTAAAGCTAACCCCATTTCCACTATTTGGCGATGACGCCTTTCGACAGAACCCATTTGTTCATGCGTGTATGGACAAGCTAAACGATGTTGAATTCCACATGTTTTAAAATAATTATTTAGACGTCTATATTCGCCACCCCAGTCAGATTGAATAGATTTTATCTTTGTGTCAAAATGACGCTCAACATATGATTGAAACTGGACAAAAATTTGCTCAACTTCAGATTTTAACTTCAAAGGAAATAACCAAATAAACTTGGTATAAGCATCTAAAAAACAAACATAATATCTTGAACCATAACTTGAAACAATCGAGCTTGGTCCCCATACATCAGAATAAACAAGTTCAAGAGGTTTAGTGACATAAGGAATAAATGCATAAAACGGTAAATTATGGCTTTTCGCCATCTCACATTCAGAACAAACATGATGTCTTTTATTCGATCCAACATGTAACTTATTTGAGGAACAACAAGGACTTGATTGAGAACAAAGGAAGACATAGAATTAGATAGAGAAACAGTGCTGGTATGAGTTATAGCCAAACCTGTTCATCACCAACTTGAATTTGATCCGTGCCACCATATTCATCACTACGAACATTCAGATTATTAATGTTTTGAGTCAAATGATGCGTAACACCAGTGTCGGCATGCCATTCCTGATAGATGGACTGTTGTGGTGTTTGATTAGAGACAAAGTTTGCTTGAAAGTCTGATCTTGGTGGCTGGGGTAAGAATTGTTGAACAAATCTCTTGTAGCAACGTGCTGCAGTATGACCTGCTTTTTCACAAAGTTGGCACCAAATATTAGCAAAATTATTTATGCGAGTGGGAGAATTAAAAGTACCTCGCCACGATCCTCGATTATTTGTAAATTGGCCAAGCTCCCTGCGTCGAGTGTTTGTGAAGTTTCCCCGACCACGGCCGCCAGAGAAAGTGGGATTCTTGGTGGCAACATTTGCAGCAGCGTTTGGTAGGAGCGGGATTTGATTGTTACGATTGATTCGAGCCTCACAAGTTCATAGCATAGAGTATACCTCCTCTAACGAAATGGGGTCTGCTCTGTGAGTAATGGTAGAGACTAAAGAGTCATATTCTGGACCAAGGCCAACAAGCAAGTAATTAATGATATCATTACAGGTCATTGGTTGGCCAGCCATAGCTAATTCATCAGTGAGACGCTTAATGAGCATAAAGTACTCATTAGCAAATTGAGCATCCTTACGAAGTGTGGCAAGTTGAGAACGAACTTGAATGATCTTGGCTCGTGATTGCGAGGTAAAAGCCGAGTTCAAGGCTGTCCAAACTTCATGAGATGTTAGGCAGTGGGCTACTTGTGCAAGAACTTCATCAGTTAATGAAGAATTGAGACAACTTAGGATCAAACAGTCTTGAGTTTCCCACAAATCATAGGCAGGATTGGGAGATGTCGTTCCATAAGAGGCTGTGAGTTCTCGAGCAGGTGGTTTTATGGTACCATTAACATAGCCGAAAACTTTCTGGCCTTTAAGGTAGGGAAGCATGGTAGCTTTCCAGGTTGGGAAATTTTGCCGACTCAGTTTTGTGAGGTTAAGATTAGATGATGGGTTGAAAATTGGAAAGGTTGGTGTTTCAGCAGCCGGGGTGGAGGAATTTGGGGAGTTAGACATGTTTAAAGAATGAGGGAAGGTGACGTTTGTCTATCTGGCTGATACCATGTAGAGTTCTAAGATCAGAACATTTTATGATGTTTTCTATTCAACATTTGTTGAGTACATATGGGAGCTATTTATAATACAACTATACAACTAATCAACGAACATTTAGAAGCTATCTCAGATACAAAAAGATATGCGAGTACAGAAGAGTTTATCCAAATATTTCAGGATAAGAGTAATTCAAATAATGCAGAAAGTCAAGGATTTGATAACGGATTAGTTTCTGTTCCAATAACAGTGAACAACATTATATAATGACATCCATCAGAACTCATTGAAACCCAATCCTAACAACTCTAGTTATCATTTTTTGCCTCATATTTTTTTTTGATCAGGATTTTTTGCCTCATTTAACATTGAAAGAGGCAAAAATAATAAAAAATATAATAAAATATAAGGGTGGAGGTGGGTTTTATTCAGCTTTGGTCCTTTAATGAGTACAGACTCCATCTTTTGTCTCCTATTGAAACTTTTTGCAACTTTAGTCCTCTAATAGAGCAAAGCGTTTCCTTAAAACAACGAAAGATGGGTGCGATTTCAGAATCACGACTCATTTCTCACATGAGAACAACCCTCATGTGACCACGTGCAGGGCACGTGATTCCTTTTAGGCCAAAAAGAATAATTTCGGTGGAAAAGAGATCAAGTATGGATCGTAACTTTGTGAGACAAATTAGAGGACCAAAGTTGCAAAAAATTTCAATAGAGGACTGTTAGGACCGCAAAGTCCGACAGGTTTCAAACTCGGTTGAACAGTCAGGACTGTCAGGTCCAACTAGATTTTATTTCCTTGTTTGCAAAATTATTTTAAAGGAAAATTTCGGTTTTATTTACTTTGATTTATTTACTTACTTATTCACACGGTTTTATGGTATTTATCCTGTTATTAGACGCGTGAATATTTAGGTGAGTTTGGAAAGATTTAACTTGATCTTATAGTATCTTATCTTATGGAAAGTTAATCTTTATCAAACTCTTTCCTATATCCTTTAGTAATCTATTCCTTGTGGAGTTCTTCTTTGTCTTTGATGTGCAGAATATACGAAGATCATGAAGATCTTATCAAACGGAAACAAAGACGTTGCAAAAGGAAGGATAGCCTAATCACGGAAAGATTCAGATATATTTGGAAAGATCCTGTCTCGACTGGATATGGAGACTAGCCGAGATTCAAGGATATCTTTCAGGAGAGCTATCCTATAAATAGTAGAAATCCTAGGAATCAATGTAGAACACTCGTGTAACAAAATATACATCTTTAGGTGTTCTCTTTTATTTTGATTTCTTAGTTTTCGCCCTCTTGAGTTACATCAAGAACGTGAGAAGCCGACAAGAGTTGAAGGGAGTTCAACGGGAAAGGATTGCGCCAGTTAGAGGGATCTATACGTACGTGCAGTTCGCTTGGAAGCATTCTCATAAGAAGATCATTACGGGAGTCTTGGTCTTACGGGTCAAACGGAGTAGACGCGAAAAAGGTTTCGGTGGTATCAACATTAGAGGGATTCGGTGTTAGAGTAAAACCAGTTGGTGTAATAACTTTTGTCCGTTGAAAGAAGTTTGATTCAGGCGAAAGCCTCGTAGATGTAGGACATAGTCCGAACCACGTTAAAATCTGCTGTCTTACTTTACTGTCTTACTTACCTGTCTTACTTATCTGTCTAGACTAGGTACCGCAACTACTGCTAAAACGTAAAGTATTAGACTCTAAGATCTATCAAGGACCAAAGATGAAGTCGCATTTATTAAGGGAGCAAAGTTGAAAAACACCCGAGAGGGCGGAGGTGTTGCCCCAAACATAGAAGGGGTGGCTTTAAAAGTAACTTACAGGATGAGGGCTTGAATTTGGAACGGGAGAAAGTGGAGTAGATGGCTCATTGAGGTTGAACCATCTAAATTTTTCCTAAAATTAAAAAAAAAGGAAAATGAAATTTATGGGACTATACCATTACGTGAAAGAACCAAAGAAATAAACGTTTAATTGCACCATGATTCATGACTTTCAATAGTTACAGCTTATACTAATTTAATATTGTAATACACAGTAGATGCACCCCACACTACACTAACCACACGCAGCTGACCTACATAAGATTTAAAAATTCTCAACTACCCGCCAACCGAAATAGAATGAAAAAACAAATATATATAAGAATCTTCTGTGATTCACTTTTCATTCCTCACTACTGCAGCAAACATGGAAAATGTAAAGTTCAGAACTCAAGTCATAGCCAGACACCTTAACAACGATCGTCGTCCAAACCCTGTCGGAATATCCACCTCACCATGCCTCAGCTACTGTCCTCCGGAGCTTACCTCTCAACCCTCTCCATTCGACATGAATTCGATGCGAAAACTGATGGACGGACACAATATAGAAGACAGAGACTGGCTGTTCAATCTCATGCAACAGAGCAATCTCTTCAATCCCAAGTTGAGAGGAGGCAAAGTTTTCGTGACGCCGGATTATAATCAGTCGATGGAGCAGCAGAGGGAGATTACTATGAAGAGAATTATGTACCTTTATGATCATGGGGTCTTTGAAGGTTGGCTTACTGGCAAAGGGTTTGATTTAGAGATGAGAATTTTTGCTCTTGCGGAGGCTATTACGATCTTTGATCACTCCCTCGCTATCAAGATTGGTGTGCACTTCTTTTTGTGGTAAGAATTTGTTTATGGGGTTGACCGTGAATTTATCATTATTTCAGGCAGATTAGAGTTAGCTCAAATGCTTTCAACTTTTAATAGTGTGACGGTTATCTTGAATTTCTTTGATACTTTTTGTGTGATTCCGGAATCAGAATTTGATCGCCTTTGCAAATTGTTTTTGATTTGAAAGACTTAAGTATGATGTGAGTAAAAACAATATCAGAACGTTTTTCGACTAGTTTATGCATTTGGAAATATAAATCTTTAGCCTACTCTCGTTAGTTGAACCGATTATCTGCTATATTTTGGGTGTGTCCTTTGAACTCGTTGGACTGTGTTTTGCTTTTGACCTTTGTTCTTTAGGGGTGGAGCTATTCAGTTCTTTGGTACAAAACGACATCATAATAAATGGTTGAAAGCCACCGAAAATTACCTGATTAAAGGGTGTTTTGCAATGTCGGAGTTGGGACATGGAAGCAATGTATGTATAGGTTTTCAATTGCTTAGACCTTGTAATCCATTCTGTGTAAGAAAATTAGCACTCTTTCCTATTATCTTATAGAAAAACATTTGTTTTTTGCTTCCAGGTTCGAGGGATTGAGACAGTAACGACGTATGATTCAAACACAGAAGAGTTTGTCATCAACACGCCATGTGAATCAGCTCAAAAGTACTGGATTGGAGGTGCAGCTAATGTAATGACTAGTTATCGAACGTTTTATGTCATTGATAGTTTTGAATGTTGTTTTACCCTCTTTAGGCCCTAGAAGGCTAGAAATGTTAGTCAGAGTATTTATAATGATAAATCATTCCCTTTGCAGCATGCAACACACACAATAGTTTTTTCTCAGCTGAATATCGATGGAAGCAATCATGGTGTACATGCTTTCATCACTCAGATCAGGGATGCAGATGGAAATGTCTGTCCAAACATTCGTATCGCTGATTGTGGTCATAAGATTGGTTTAAATGGGGTTGATAATGGTCGTCTCTGGTAAAGAGCAATCTCTTCTGAATATTGTTGAAAGAGCTTTATATTTTCTAAATGAGATTGCAAAACATATTTTGAAACGGATACTAGAAATTGCACTCTGAAACCTTTGGCTTTTTATATTGTCCAGGTTTGACAATGTTCGCATTCCTAGAGAAAATTTATTGAATTCAGTGGCTGATGTTTCTGCTGATGGAAAGTATCTGAGTGCAATAAAGGACCCAGACCAGGTTCGGCTCTTATCCATTACCCGATCTTGCAAAAAGACACTCCTTCATTAAGGAAATGTTGGTCACTAAACTTGAGTCCCTTTAATGGAAATCTCTGAGTCAGATACCATATTCTAACCTTCGTTGGTTAAATATTTGCACTGGACTTTCTTTAGAACTTTACTAATTATCAATGTCCGCATCACCTGCGTTTGTGTTATGTTTATGGTTACCTGCAATAATTTTTGAGAAGTATTCGGAGGAAACATATAGCTTTTAGCTATTTTTCCTGTGAGGTCGTTTTCACTCGATTTGGTCCTAGCTGAATTGTCCATCATCACTTAATTCCAGAGATTTGGTGCTTTCATGGCTCCTTTGACATCTGGACGTGTCATCATTGCTACCGGTGCAGTTTATATGGCAAAGGTTTGCTTGTTATAACTAGCATTATTTTTTGTGAGTCTGGTTCTAAGAATTTCCCTATTTTCATATTGTACCTTCAGTAACATGGTGCTGTTTTGACCAGATTAGTGTAGCGATAGCCATAAGATACTCATTGACGAGGAGAGCATTTTCAGTTACCCCTGATGGTGCTGAAGTTCTTTTGCTTGATTATCCGAGTCATCAGCGCCGCCTTCTGCCTCTTCTTGCAAAGACGTGAGTATTTTATTGAGTGGCTTTTCTGGCATAGCTCTGTTGTTTATCTATTTTGTTTTACTTTACGGCTTTTTAAATAAGGAGAACGGTTGTGTATCTTTTCCGTTTAATATTACATGTGACCAGGGAGAAGCCTTTTTCTTGTTTTCCTATTGGGATTATTACTGTTAGTTAAATGAACCTAGTTGTACTGTTATGTGCCAAGATTGCCATGGTCCATATCTGACCTTTCGATCTCCCCACGAGTCAACAATCACTAAAGCAATGTTTTAGTTTGAAATGGGATTTATCTTATCTGTATATTTGGATCCCAATATTTGATGGTAAGGAAGCCGTTGACGCGGAAAACAGTTTATATATGTTGTTGTGACAATGTTTTTGTTTTCTGGAACGGGCAGATATGCTATGAGTTTTGCTGGTGGCTATTTGAAACTTCTATATGTTAGAAAGACCCCACAAGTAGTCAAAACACTTCATGTTGTTTCGAGTGCATTGAAGGCTATATCGACCTGGCATAACATGCGAACTCTTCAGGTTAAGCAAATAAAGATAGTTACTTTCTTATTTCTTGTACTATATTTGTCTTCTGATATCTTGGGATAATTTGGTTTAGGAATGTCGTGAGGCATGTGGGGGACAAGGGTTGAAGACCGAAAACCGAATAGGCCAGCTCAAAGGTGAATTTGACGTGCAATCTACTTTTGAGGGTGACAACAATGTTCTTATGCAACAGGTATCTTATAGATCATCGGTTGTCTTAATACTTTTATCTGGCAGGACCTTTGACATTTCCAGGTGATCTGAGATTGAGGGTGATTTTGTTTGGTGCAGGTGAGCAAAGCAATGCTAGCCGAGTATGTTTCGGCAAAGAAGAAAGACAGGCCTTTCAAAGATTTGGGCCTTGAGCACATGAATGAATCTAGTCCTGTCATTCCTTCGCAACTTACAGACTCCACCCTCAGAAGCATCCATTTTCAGGTACATATGGAGATTCTCATTTGTTTGGTTCCCATGTTGATGCAAGTTTCGAGAATTGAATGGTTGGTATGTATCAGTATGATGCATTCTGCCTGCGAGAAAGAGATTTGTTGAACCGCTTTGCAAATGAAGTCTCTGAGAACCAAAGTCAAGGGGAAAGCAAAGAGTCTGCTTTTATTGTGGTAATGCTACAAATTCAAATATGAATTGCATCTTAGGACTTAGGCATCCACCAACCCAACCCCAGCCATAACCAGATTCCAATTCATGGTTCTTTCGTGCAGTGTTATCAGCTCGCTGAGGACTTGGGCAGAGCCTTCTCTGATCGCACAATTTTGCAGAAATTTATAGAAGCGGAGAATAGCGTGACTGATTCCTCCGTCAAGGTAACCTTTTTGACTGCTTTGAGTAATACTGAATATCAGATTCTGTTTGGTTTACCATCTGAAACTATGCATTGAGCGTTTAAGTTCTAACACTAACGTAACAGACACCCCTCAACCTCATAGCCGAGAAAACTAGTGACCCCATCTAGCCATCTCACTTATTTTTGGTCAGTAGTATACCGGCCCATCTAATCATCGCAATATACTAAACTTGAAAATTGTTTTTAATAAACTCTATCTGCTTCTGTACCCATCAAATTCAATAATCAGCATGCCTATAAATGTATAAGCTTTGGTAAAAGTTTCATTGGTATGAGTAGCTTTGACCCCCATGTTGATGAACCATAATACTTACGTTGCTAATATATCTCGTCCCTGCTGCATCTAGATGCCTTAGATTGAAGCTCTGATGTTTTATCTAACTTCTATGAGAATAAAATAGTAGAGCTTTTGTTGGTGCAGTACCTTCGTAACAGTTAAAATTATGGACATAACGCAAACCTTAATGTCTTACGCAGGATATGTTGGGTCTTTTAAGATCAATGTATGTGCTGGTTACTTTGGATGAAGATGCTGCATTTCTCCGATACGGTTACCTAACAGTAGAATCTGCCGCTACTGTGAGGAAAGAAATCGTCAAGCTTTGCACTGAACTCAGACCACATGCACTTTCTTTGGTCAATTCTTTGGGCATACCCGACGCTTTCTTGAGCCCTATCGCATTTGACTGGGTTGCTGCAAATTCTTGGAGCACAGGTGAAAACTAGCACAGATAAGTTCTATTTGTGGCCATTCCGGTGCTGTAATATTGCCAGTGAGAGAGAGTAAATGAATAAAATGAACTGGCCAAAAGTTGTGTTTTATTTCTACTAGTATGGTCCACTTTGGTGTAGGTTGTAACACTATCTAGAACAACAATAAGATCAAAGTAAATTAGCCACAAAAAAAAAAAAAAAAAAAAAACGGCTCATTTTCTCGCCTACTTAACATGCTTTACCAGACAAGTAACATTTTTGGTTTAGCTTCTTTGATTTCTGCTATTGTACATTAGAATATAGTATCTTAGGTTCTTCCATTGGGGCTATTAGAGATATCCTAGGTGGTAAAAAGTTAGATAGACGCTTCAAAGCATCAACAAACAAGCCATGTTGTTGTAAGTGGCATCGTGGTGGCGCAATGCACTGTCGTTATCTCTACATGTTGATTGTTGCTGGTCTAAAAGCCATATCTCGCATTGCAGCGCTAGCGGCAACGCTCGGGTTAGTTTTGGATGTTTATACTATTTGTTTTCGTGCTTTGGTCATAGTGTTGCGTCTCACTATTTCTTAAGCCTAACCTACATAACATGAAATAACATGAAAACTAAGAGTAAAACTAATAAAAATTATGGTCAATATAATGAGCAATGATGTTAACATGAGCAACTGCGGGCTCATCAAACTTCATCAAAATTTTGGATAAACACTAAGGATTGCATTAATTTACTGGGCCTTGTGTTCCCCAAAAAGGTAATCCATTTGAACCATATGATGAGCTGATTAATCTTTGAAAAATATTGTTATCATCTTTCTTGTACATACCCATCTGGTTGGAATATATAAGTATTTTGATCAAGATGGTCATTGATTAACCGTGTGTTTCTGTTCATTTATAAAATATTGTAGTCGTATATGAGCTAATGGATAAGACAATCTGGACAAACTCGAGTCTGGCAATCGATGAGAAAGTCTCTTCATATTCGAATCCTTCAAAGCCTTAGGTCATCTCATTATTCACATCTACTTTTCTCTCTCTCTCTTAAAATTTCAAAATCATCATAACAATCTATCAAGTTTATGAATAAACGATCAAAATTGAATGGAATTGATGAAGAATCAGTAAGGAATTTTCAAGAATTGTGGAATATATTATTATTTTAATTTTATTTCAAATATTTAAATTAGAACAGACATTCTGGTTTGAACCGTTGCCTATGTTCAGTGATTAACAGCAATTGTTTTCCCTCCAATTTGTTTCCAACGGTCAGGCTTTATTTGCAAAAGGTTGTGTCCTTTTGAAAAGGTGTTAATTTATTTATATATATGAACCTGCCGAGTCCGATATGAAAGAACATTCTGCCTTTGAAACTTTGAGTACTGTACTATTGTTATTATTGCTGTTTGAAATCCAAAAGGCAGAAACTTTCCTTTTCTTTAGCAAAAGTCTTCTGCACTTCTACTGTTCATAAAAAGAAAAGAAGGCTTCTGTTCTATTACTTTAATATTGCAATCCCTACAGTAAATTCCTACACATTTTCATTTTGAGTATTCTGGATTATCTTCGAAAGTGCAATTCGCAGATAATATACAATCCTTAGATTGGGCTCCATTGTATCCTGGGACAAATTCGCTGTGACTCGATTGCACAAATAGTGGGGGCGAATATTGTCTTTAGGAGAGCGTACTATATTGCGCGACTTGGAGTGTTCGGTTCGTCGTTGAAGATAGTTTGGGGTTCGTTGTTGCAGCCACTTATCTAAAGGAGTGCAGGCTTTCTTCCAACAGAATCATTGTTTACAAGAGTCAAAGATTGAGAATTATAGAGAGAAGTCATCTCTGATTCGTAAATGAAAGAGTTAAGTTCTAATCTAGCTGACAACACCTATTTATAGAATAAACTATACGCTCCAACGGTCATTAGAATAACCAACTAAAACAAAAACTTAAATTATAAAATCGTATTTTTATAAATTCACTTTGTGCATTGAGTGACGGCGAGTTGTATAGTTTAACATACCCCCCCCCCCCCCCCCCCCCCAGGTTTTGCTTGGATGTCAATGATGCCAAACTTAGAATAAGTGTGTGAATGCAACTTGATGATCATTAGTGATGTGAACAATTTTCAGCAACTTTTGATGAACTTTTTCCCTTAGAAAGTGATAATCAATTAGAATGTGTGTTGTTCGTTCACGGTGAAGCTAATAAAAATGGATATCAAGGCTCGTTGGGTGACTAATGTACTTAGTCCGTGTGAGACTGATTGAGCATATGCATTGAAGACTGTTGGTCAATTCAAGCATAATGGTTGAGAAAATTACATGAATGTAGTCATGCGAGTCTAAGCTTTTCGAAGTTTACACCTGGTAAAGGACTTTTACTTGAAAAAATGCAGATTTTCAAAGGATGCATATATTGACTAGGCTTTATCTTTAGATGATAAGCGATCAACCCCTGATCAGTTCAATTGTTTTTGTTCTTTTTTTTTGGCTTAGTGTAGTTACATGAAGAAGTAAGAAACAAAGAATCGATGCTCGCTCAATCACAAAAGTTGAATATAAGGACATAGAAAGTCTTTCTGAAGCAATGTGGCAGAAACTTCTCTTGCATGATTGAGGACATCTAACTAATCAACAGATGATTTTGCTCACAATCGTGTTCAACATTATCAAACTAAGAGGAGTTGCATGAATACTTGCAAAAGTAGATACGCATCAAATATTCTCAAATGTTTGTTTAAGTTTGGCATATACCACATCTATGTATCCCCTCAAGGGGTATTATTGAGATCTTGTTGAGATCCACCGACTAGACAATATGGAAATCAAGATCAGTTATCAAAGACCAAATAATGCTCTCTAACTCTCCACCTCCAGACCTCCTCCTCCGCCCATCCCACCACCACCACCAGAACTTAACCTCCATCCAACCTCACCCAAACATCCAACCCCCTCTCCGTCCCATATTGACCCGTCGCTCACCTCTGCCTCCCCCGCCCTTACCATGCAGTCGTCGTATAAAGATATCCTTCAACTCTCCTCCCGACTTGTTTATCTTCCTTCATGGACCCCTAACATTGAACATCCTACGGCCTACTCCCATAACCCTCAAACCCTACCCCTCCCTAACTCTCCTATTTTTTCACCCGAGGAGCTTGATACCCTGCGAGCTCCATGGCGAAAAGCGTTGATTATTCATACCGTCGGTTTATCTCGATCTATTGCAGGCATTGCTACTCACCTGAAGAGGATCTGGCGTATTCATAGCTCTATCACAACAACAGACATAGGCAATGGGTTCTACCTGGCTCGGTTCACAGTACAAGAAGATTATCTGATTGCTTTGGCAGGTGGTCCGTGGTTTCTGTTTAACCATTACGTGGCAGTAACACAATGGGAGCTGGATTTCACCCCACATTCACATAAACTCAATAACTTATGTGTGTGGGTTCAGCTTCCGGAATTGCCTGTCAAGTATTACGAATTTCAAGCCTTGAGCCGTATCACGGCTATGATAGGAAATCCGATCAAAATCGACTTACATACTGCCCATATGGAACGAGCACGCTACGCCCGAGTTTGCATAAACTTGGACACATCGTATCCACTACCATCCGTCATCAACATCGGAAATCACAAACAGAAGGTGGTATACGAATTAAAGACGACATTCTGCTTTAAATGTAACTCCATTGGCCATTTCGCATCGGCTTGTACATCAAATCATGGTTCTTCAGAACATAAAAATACAAGTGATCCGTCCAACATTGCCTCCACTTCGTCCGATCTTAGTGCCCAAAAAACGGCTATGAAGGAATGGCAAATTGTCTCTCGTAAGCCGAGAAAACCGACGGTCCGTGATAATCAACAAAAATCGCAATAGAAATCGCAGGATAAGAGCTCTTCCCAAAAAAACCAAAAAAATGCCCAACCAAACAAGCCCTTACTGCATGGGGGTGCACCTACACCAACTCCACCAAATTTCCCTACATGCAGCCCTAATTTCGCACCCCAAAAAATCAAAAATCCCCTACCTCAGCCGTACCATGCGCCACACAATCAACTGCTCAGACCACCTACACCAACCCCCAGCTCACAATCCACACCGCCCACTTGTCAGCCCACTACCCACAAACCTTCCCCGCCCCACTACACCCCCACACCCAATAATTTCAACTTTCCCCAAAAGTCAGCAATCACAGGCGCCTTTTCCCATGACCCAATGATTACCGACCCCACCCCTGTCAGTCGCCCACCATCCCGTGCTTCACCCCAGCCCCCATTCCCTCATCCAGACCCACCAACTGCTGACATGGCCGAGCCCCATTCCCTGGTCCATGCACTATTAGCACCGAATAATTTTACTTCACCATCCCCAACGCCCAAACCACTGTTAGACGCAAACCCACCTTTTCCAGGCCATTACTCGTCACCGCCACTCACCGAGCACACACCTGCCGACGTGCCAACCTCCCCTGAATTCCCACCACTGACTCAGCACCTCCCACCCCTAATTAAACCCATCGCCATGCACACTCCTCATACCTCACCATCTGCTCTCAAACCCTTACACAACACACACTGCACACAAAATAATTTTACCTGCTCCGATGGAACCCAACCCCCAAACACCACTACCAACTCCGTCGCGCCGTCGTCTTCGCAATCGACCCACCATGCACGCCCAGTTGACGTCGCACACCATGCAAATCCAGTACCTGCCGACGATGAGGGAGCACCTCCTTCTCCCTCACCAGATATTTGACCGTCGAAACGCGGCAGAGATCGCTCCTCCACCACCACCGCAGGTTCTCCAGCACCCCCACAACAAAGGAATCCGGTTCAACAACCCGACAGAACCGCGCTACTCTCAAGTCCTGATCGGGACACCGCTACGCCGCAACAACGGGCGAACCCGCCAGACACCGTCACCACCATCGGTAGAATTACCTTCACCGATTTTGTACCGACCCCAGGCCATGCGGGCTCAACCGCTCCAACTGCTGAATCTGTTCTCGACAGCTAACGGAACTCCGAATTCCACTTCACCGCCACCTCCGGTCCACCAAGCACCACCACCACCGTATCAACTCCCCGCCGCAGTCAGTCCTGCCACCACAGTCGAAGCAACCGTACTGCATGGCGACATGCAGGATGTGTTGATCCCGCGTTCGATTCCCTCGCTCCACCTACTCCTCATGCCGATGCATTTCACGACGGCAAGCCTAGTGTTAAGTCAAGAATCATCGCCAATCCTAATAAACCGAGACTTAGTTTAACGCTTACACATCCGACCGGCGGTAAACGCGCGGCATACATTTGGAACAACACCCGTCTCCGAAGCGGCCACGCGAACCCGATACAAACATTGGTCACCCAAATGCGGAACGAGCCGCTGTAACACATCTCGTCTCTCATGCATCCAATGATGAGGATTCTTGCATGGAACAGTAGAGGCACTAGGCGCCCGGACTTCCTACCCGAGCTGAGGGAACTGATTTCTCGTCACCACCTTGTGATTGTAGTGATTGTAGAAACCCGTCTGAGGCACACGAGATCAGATGAGATCATTAGCGAGTTACCGTTCGATGGCAAGTGCATTGTGGAAGCAGTGGGTCAGTCAGGAGGCATTTGGATTCTCTGGCAGTGCAATCATGTGGCTCTTTACACCTTCGCCGGCTCTTCTCGCACTATCCATATGGAAGCAGTGGTGGCCACGCCAGACCCCTCGTTCGTGCTGACTGCGGTTTATAATCCGCCCCAGCCCCCTCTGCAGGTTCAGGTATGGGACGAATTGTTAAATTTAGTACCTCATATCACGTCTAGTTGGGTAGTGTTAGGTGATTTCAATAATATTCTTGTCTCGCATGAAAAATCAGGCGGGCGCCCTAAATCTAATGCCGCTATGAATCACTTTTCTTCCTGCATGCAACAATGTGGCCTTCATGACCTAGGTTATATAGGACACCACTTTACGTGGAATAATAAGCGCTATGGTCGTAGCTTCATTTGCGAACGCCTTTTTTGGGAACACTAACTGGATCAATCAATTCCCAAATACCTGAGTTACCCACCTGGTGGCAGCAAAATCAGATCACTCGGCGATCCTACTGAACACCGTCCCTCACGCACGTCGACGATTCCGACCCTTCCGTTATGAAGTTTCTTGGGATCTCCACCCCAGCTTCCCTCCACTTGTTGAACGAATCGGGCACCAAGCCACCCCGGACCATGATCCGAACTCATTCAAAGTCAAGTGCGATCGGTTTGCGATTGAGGCCAAACAATGGCACATCAGCTGCTTTCGGGACCTAGATAACCAGATCGGCCGAACCCAACGCGAACTGGGCCAAGTCTTGCATCTTCTCAACCCCCAAGCCCCGATTAGCCTGTTTTAGGAAGATACCAGACTCCGCATTCTCTTGTCTCACCTCCTTATCCAAAAACAATTCTATTGGGCGCAGCGCGCCAAGACTCAATGGATTAAAGATGGGGACAATAACACTCGTTATTACCATGCCTATGAGGAACTTTATTCAGGGAGTACAATCTCCTACAGGGGAATGGGTCACTGATCCAAATAGAATCGTCGATCTTTTTCAAGATCACTTCAGCAGTGGGGCGCCTCCATCGGAACAAATATCTTTCCCATTTCAGCGACTAAACTTGCCTGCTCTCCTGCACCTCACGGATATCGACTTCTGCCAAACTCCTGACACAGCTGAAATTTGGCAAGCAGTCACTCAAGTCGGCCCTCTCAAAGCCCCGGGACCGGATGGTTTAAACGGCCACTTCTACAGAAAATATTGGCCCCACTTAAAAGCTCCCCTCACCTGTATGATCACCAATTGCTTCGAAATAGGGATCATCCCAGAGGCTCTTAATGCGGCGCATATTGTCCTAATTCCCAAAAAAGATACTCCGACGCATTACCGCCCCATAACCTTATGCAATGTCAGCTACAAATTCATCGCCAAAATCCTCGTCAATAGGATTAGGCCGTTCATGAACAAACTGATATCGCCATTCCAAAATGCTTTTGTCCCAGGGCGCCAAATAACGGATAATATCCTCATTGCCCACGAGCTTATGCACACCATTAAAGCCAAACACAAAGGTAAAAGAGGGGCAATGGCAATCAAGTTGGACATCGAAAAGGCTTATGACAACCTAAGTTGGTCCTTCCTTGAATTGACCTTGCGCGCCTACAGCTTTCCTGAACGACTCATCACTCTGATTATGAACTGTGTCAAATCTGTATCCTTTTCTGTCACGGCTAATGGGCACAAGTCACAAGCTTGGCTCCCGTCGAACCGGCTTCGTCAAGGTGATCCATTGTCACCTTACTTGTTCATCATGTGCATGGATATGTTTATCCGCCTTACCTGCAGCGACACACAGGCTCGCACATTCGGGGCACTAAAGGCTAGCCGTAGAGGCCCGCCCATACCCATTCTTGGCTTCGCAGACGACTGCTTCATCTTCTGTGATACGACTCCTGCTACGATCGACTCACTGAACCGGAACCTCGAAATCTTCTCCCAAGCAGCTGGTCAACACATCAACTGGCACAAGTCCAAAGCCCTTATATCCAAAAACATAAGCCCTCAGGAACGATTAAGACTACTTGAATTGTTGAGATTGGAAGAAATGACGGAGAACGAACAATATCTTGGATTGCCTGTTTGGGCCGGAAGGAAAAAACGGGAGAAAATGCAGAAAATCTTAACAAACTCCACCTCCCGTATTTCCCAGTGGTACAACCAATACCTATCCTATGCTGGGCGACAGACGCTCATCAAATTCACCCATACGGCAATTCCCACCTATGCCATGTCAGTGTTCAAACTTCCGGCTACTCTGACCCATCAACTGGAATCTAATGCTAAGCGGTTCCTATGGAATGCCTCAGCCCAAGGAAGAGCTCGTGCCAAAGTAGGATGGACTAAAGTAACCCTACCCAAGACGATGGGCGGCCTAGGCATCAGACAAATCACTAAGTTAAACGATACATTCCTAATGAAACTAGGATGCGCCTTCTAACAGAACCCGACACACTGTGGGCCCAAGTCTATCGTGCTAAGTACTACCCAGACCGCCATCTGCTCCAGGCTACCAAAAAACCACAAAGTAGCTGGGCTTGGAAATCTATCACATCTGTAATGCACCATCTCCCGGCGGCACTCCGATGGCATCCAAACAACGGCCAAAACCTGAACGTATGGCACACCAAGTGGCTCGGGAATTCCACTATAGCAGAATATGTCCCTGATATTCCTATAGAAGTTGCTTCACTCTGCATCAGTGACATTCTTAACCCCTATACACAAACGTGGAACCTCCAGCAAATTGAGCACCTGCTCCCTCCCTTCATCACTGGTCGTATTTGGGGCACCTCGGTAAACTGAACAGCTGCTACAGACCAACTAGGCTGGGCCTGGAGTGACTCCGAAAAATTCACTATCGCTTCAGCATATTCGTATTTGGCGGGCCACGCAAACAGGGAACCTGGGCCACTACTGCCCTGGCAACACATCTGGAAATTAAGAGCTGCGCCAAGGGTGAAATTCTTCCTGTGGTTGCTCTGCCACCATGCTCTACCAACGAATGAGCGCCTTTTTTAGCAGAATGTCATTCCATCGCCAAACTGCCCTCTCTGCAGACAAGCACCTGAATCTATCCAGCACCTCTTTTCTGAATGCCACGTCATCAACCAGTTCACAGCTCAGTTCTACCCAAGTCTGATTAACGCCCCCCTGATTAGTCCCCTTGTCCATCTCTATCAGTTACGTAAGGAAAACGCCACCCATTGTGCATACGCCCTCTAGGAAATCTGGCAGGCAAGAAACAAATTTGTTTTTCAGGAACAGCAAATCACCCTTGGTAGACTAAGAACCTTATTTCTAGCCCACCAGGAGTACCTGTCAGTTAATTACCCAAATAGTCGTGGACCCCAAGCCCAAACTTACGAACATTCCCTTTATTGGGAACCGCCACCGCCGGGGTATCACCAACTCAACATAGATGGATCTGCTCTAGGAACCCAGGGCCAGCTGGCATCGGTGGAATCATTCGGAACTCAGAAGCGACGTTTATAGCGGCTTTCTTTGGGAGTGTGGGAATTACTACTAATAATCACGCGGAGTTCTGGGCTCTTAGGGAGGGATTAGATTTAGCACGTCATTTGCATATCACGCATATCATGTTTAAGTCAGACTCTTTACTTCTATTGCACTTTTGAGCAGGACCCTGGACCCTCCCACCCATCTGGCCGGTCTGATTGGGGAGATTCGGGACATGCTATCTAGCTTCACTTTGGTGACGGGGCTTTTTGTTATCGGGAGTTGAATACGGTGGCTGACTGTTTGGCAAAACGAGGAGCATCTACCCAGCGTCCACACCAGGAGACGCCTTTTGGAGAGGAAACGCACTGTCTACAGGCGTTCCACTTATGGGATATTTGTCCTGACTGGCTTTCGCCACTTTTGTTGTATGATACTTCAGCGGTTGTTTCTCGTATCACCCGATCCCCCTTCCCCGTTTGTAAAACTGTTCGGCTTGTTTGAATTTTAATAAAGTATGTTTGCTTCAAAACAAAAAAGAAATCAAGATCAGTTGACTAGTGAAGACAAAATTTTAAGAATCGTAACTCACATTTGTGTTTCTCATTTATGCAACATATTAGATTTCATTCAATAACATCACACTGAAATTATTAAATATGTGTTATTCGTCACCTAGAAGTAAGAAGTTTGCTATATTCTCACCAAAACATGGATACTCTTCTCAAAACCAAAAATTAAACATAATCTTTAGTTTTTATTGTTCGTTGCAACTACTTGGTAATATTAAATTCTATTTATATTCTTGTACTGGCAGTCTGGCACCCATGTTTGATTCGATTGAGCTCTTCAAATATTCCTAATTTATTTTCTTGGCATTGCAGTCTTCGGTTGTGTATCTTGCAAGAGGAAGATCCCATACATGGAACAAGACCAATATTTAATAAGTTGGCTTCATTGTAGGAGTTCTTTATATAAAAATACATTCTCCAAATGACCACGACATCAAAGTAATCAACCACCGTAAAATGCATTCTCAATAAAATGTTCTTTTTTGTTAGCATATTCGATTTCAAAAATAATCAACCACCGTAAAATATAAGTATCTTAAAAAGATATTTAATCCTAATAAGTAACTCCTAAGTAACACAATATAGCTAATAGTTTTAATTTTTTTGAACAAAACTAAATAAATAGATGAAGTAATCTATCATACTAAATAGAGATATTGTATACGCCCTTAGGATTTTAATGTCGACTCAAACATCGACAATTGCGTCGTATGTTGTAAAATGATATTAATTTATAACTAAATCAATACATAAGTATCAAGTAATTGCTTTCTTAATATATATATATATATATATATATATATATATATATATATATATATATATATATATATATATATATATATATATATATATATATATATATATAACTAGTGCAATATTAAAGAAATTATTAACTTTATTATTGATTTAGCCTCAATTGATTTTCTAATACAATATATGATGCATATAAAGAGTTCTAAGAAGAGTTACATCATCTAAAAAATAAATAATACACTCAAATGTTATATTATTGACCATCCTTTATTTTATTAACTACATGAAAAAAACAAAGAGAAGATAAAACTCAAAAAGTAGTATAACAAATAATGAATAAACTATAATATGAAGTAAACAATTTTAAGTTAAAAAGAAACAAAACCAAGATTTTGAGTATACAATTAAACTATATTTTTAGATTATGTAAACTTGTATTTAACTATATAGAACTGTAAAAAATATTATATAAGATTATATGTTTATATATTATTATGAAACATAATATTATATATTTTTTTTACACACACACACACACACACACACATATATATATATATATATATTAAAGGGGTGGGGTGGGGTGGGGCTAAAGGGCCGCCCATTGGCTCCGCCCCTGTGCGAAGACTTAATTATTGGCGATAAACTATAAATTTGACAATTCAACGTGGAACTAAATTATTAACACCGGTGCACAGTTTTCTTTTGTTACAATATACTCCATCTTATTCAATTCTTTGGTCCCATTTAAATATCATATCACTTCATCATTATAAGCAAATCATAACTCAGCGATCAGAACAATTACAAATTATAAGATTTAAAATGTTCACCCACCCACCCACCCACCCGCCCGCCACAACAATAATATAAATATTTGCGCACTTAAGAATCTTTTACAACTCAAATTTATTCATTTTTACAAAACATGGAAAATGTAAAGTTCAGAACACAAGTCATAGCCCGACACCTTAACAACGACCAACGGTCAACCACCGGAATATTCCCCTCTCCATGTCTCAGCTACTCTCCGCCGGAGCGATCCTCTCAAACCTTTTCATTCGACGTCGCTTCGATGCGCAAACTGATGGACGGACACAACACAGAAGAGAGAGACTGGATTTTCAGTCTCATGCAACAGAGCGATCTTTTCAATCCCAAGTTAAGGGGTGGCAAAGTTTTTGTGACGCCGGATTATAATCAGTCGATGGAGCATCAGAGAGAGATCACTATGAAGAGAATTAAGTATCTTTTGGATAATGGTGTGTTTGAAGGCTGGCTTACTAGTAAAGGGTATGAAGCAGAATTGAGAAAGCTTGCTATTTTGGGAGTTATCGGGACCTTCGATTACTCGTTTACGATCAAGATTAGTGTGCACTTCTTGTTGTGGTATGTTCCTTTCATGGATCAAAGTTGCATTTTCACCGTATGTTTTTGTACGACTAAATATTAGAAAGTTTTCGCAATGTTTCGAGATCTTTTCGATATGTTTAGGAAAACTCAGTAAAAGTTGTTGTTGCAATAGATGGAGAGAATAACAGCATGTTCATTTCCATATAGTCAAAAATGTCTTTGGAAACGTTTCGGTACTTTTCGATGAAATGAAAAGGAACTTGCATTCATGGTTCATTCACACAAATTTATGGGATTGATCCGGAATTTTATAAATCTTTTTCAGCATTACGAGATTGAGCGTAGGCACTTCAGAACGAACTAACTTATAATACAGAGTGAAAGATTTTAGTTTGATGGTGGAAAAAGTGAACTCCGAAACTTCATAGTACAGATCTTTTAGCGTGCTCTTGTTGGCTGACTTGTTTGTTTGCTGTCTTTCGAGTGTGTACTTTGAACTAGTTGGATTTGGCTGTTCTATGCATTTGTGCCTCAATTCACTTAGATGGATGTCACGTGATTGGATTTTTTCGTCCAGGGGTGGAGCTATCCAGTTCTTTGGCACGAAACGACACCATGATAAATGGTTGAAAGCTACTGAAAATTACCTGGTTCAAGGCTGCTTTGCTATGACAGAGTTGGGGCATGGAAGTAATGTATGTATAAGTGTTCAATTGCTTAAATTTTGCATTTTTTCTGCAAATTTTTATCAAAGACCTTTTTATGTATTCTTTCAGGTTAAAGGCATTGAGACAGTAACCACTTATGATTCAAACACAGGAGAGTTTGTCATCAACACGCCGTGTGAATCAGCTCAGAAGTACTGGATTGGAGGTGCAGCTGATGTAATGACTACTTGTTATCACTGATGGTTTATCATGTCTTTCTATAGCTCAAAGGATCTACAATAACTAACAAGCGCATTCGATTAACTGTTTGCAGAATGCGACACATGCAATTGTTTTTTCACAGCTCAACATCGGTGGAAGCAATCAAGGTGTCCATGCTTTCATCACTCAGATCAGGGATGCAGATGGAAATGTCTGCCCAAACATTCGTATTGCTGATTGTGGTCATAAGATAGGTTTAAATGGTGTTGATAATGGTAGAATCTGGTAAAAAGCATCTCTTATGAATTTTGCTGGAAAAACTTTATATTTTTTATATGAGATTGCAAAAGATAGTCGTTGAATCAGATCCTTCTTATTGTAATCTGATATCTCTGGCACTCTATAATGTCCAGGTTTGACAATGTTCGTGTTCCTAGAGAAAATATATTGAATTCAGTGGCAGATGTTTCTGCTGACGGAGAATATCTGAGCGCAATTAAGGACCCAGATCAGGTGCCAATTCTTCTTGTTATCTGTTCATGACCATAAGATTCAACTTCATTGAGGAGATATTGGTCGGCTAAGGCCCTTTTATGCGAATCGCTCATGAGCCAGATGCCATATTCGAGTCATTTTGTTGGCAGAAAACTTGCAACAGACAATTTCTTTGGGAATTTGCCCTTAAAACATCATTTCACAGAGTTGTACTAGATATCAACTTCGGCATCACCTGCATTAAGATATTTTTATATGTTCACCATAGATTTGGAAAATATTGGAATGAAAATAACATATCGAGTATGGTAACTGTTGGATGATTTTCCTATTGAGCCATTTTAAATGAATTGAACTTCATTAATTTATACAGAGATTTGGTGCATTCATGGCTCCTTTGACGTCGGGACGTGTTAGTATTGCTGCTGGTGCAATTTTGACGGCACAGGTTTGCTCGCTATATGCTACGTTATCTAGTGAATCTGCAAATAAACATTTATTACTTATTTCAGTTTAATTTGTCAGTTTGAGTGACATGATGATTTTCTCATCAGATTGGTTTAGCGATTGCCATCAGATATTCGTTGACTAGGAGAGCATTTTCAGTTACCCCTGATGGTGCTGAAGTCCTTTTGCTTGACTATCCAAGTCATCAGCGGCGCCTTCTGCCTCTTCTTGCAAAAACGTACGCGAGTACTTGTCATTGGCTTTTCTGCATAGTTCAGTTGTTTTTCAGTTTCATTTGTGTTATTAACACCATTTAAATGAGATATAATGTATATAACATAAATAAACCATGTGCGCGCGTGTGATGGTTGTGTCGTTATCCTTTTCACTTTATGAGTTCTTTGTATCAGTAGTTGTTTCGATAGAGGAGAAATGGTTTTTTAACATTTCCAAAATGTTTTTCCTGTCACGTACGAAGAGGGAAGAGCTCTTTTTCTATTCTTTTTTCTTTGAGGAAGTTCTTTTGGTCATCACATGACTTTTGTCGCTCTATATGACCTTCATGCAACTGTTTTTTGGGTGTCCTCACGTTTGTAACGTTTTCCCTCAGTATGAAACCTCAATATATTGTACTGTATACTGTACATCTAGAAGTCAACGTCTCATATGATCAACCTTCTTAAAAGGTTTTTGTGCATGTTCTCTTCAATAAATGCGGTGCAAATATATCTCGCCTTATCTGTTCTCCTGGTGCCTCAACCTAACAAATTTAGGTATACGAATGTTTTGAGTGTGATGTTGTTGTAAACTCAACATTCAGAACCATACATTAAAGCGGGTCTGATAGCAGTTCTATATAACTTTCTTCTCAGTTTTACCTGAAAGTTGTGATCATACAAAATTCTCATTGTCCTCTTCTATTTCATACAACCAACTTGAATTTGATGACTGACATTACTATCCATTTCTTCATCATTCTCAATAATGTAATCCATGTATTGAAGTTTTAATCATTCTCTTGTTCGGCCTGTGTTATTTTCTTATTGAACTTGCATCCATATACATTGGTTAGGTCTAGCTCGAAACCACGAGACACCAAGGTTTCCTCAATAAGCTCTAATTTGTTATTACCGTCTTATAAATTAAAAAAGGTATATGCAAATAGTATGCACCAGAGCACTTGGTATTGGATAGTCCTAGTGATTTTAGATAACATTATGCAAACAAAAATACACTCAAAACATAGGAAAGTGAATCTCTGTCAATTTGCTTTGCATATTATTTCTAAGCAGTAAGCATTAACCTATTTAGTCCGAAGGTCCGTGTAAAAATCTTATACAGTTAGCAACAAGGTAGTCCCCTATATTTTATGGCATTTAAGTTGGTTGATGGTTAACAATATATGCTATTCTGACACATTGCTTTTTCCTACAACCTGCAGATATGCTATGAATTTTGCCAGTAACTATCTGAAACTGATATATGTCAAAAGAACACCCAAAATGTTGAAAACAATTCATGTTGTTTCGAGTGGGTTGAAGGCTATATTGACATGGCATAGCATGCGAACGCTTCAGGTAGGGTAGTAAAAATAGTTAAGTTCTTTCTTGAGAGAGTTTTATTCTTATATGTTTAGGATAATTTTGTGTAGGAATGTCGTGAGGCATGTGGCGGACAAGGATTGAAGACAGAAAATCGTATTGGTCGGCTCAAAGCTGAACTTGATGTGCAATCTACTTTTGAGGGTGATAACAATGTTCTTATGCAACAGGTACATGCATGCAGCAGGACTCTTTGATATTCCCTTTATATAAGCTCTCTCGCACCCCCTTTGTTTTTTAGCGACATTTGTTTGGTGCAGGTGAGCAAGGCACTGCTAGCTGAGTACGTCACTTCAAAAAAGAGAAATAGGCCTCTCAAAGATTTGGGTCTTGAGCACATGAATATGTCTCCTCCCATTATTCCTTCGCAACTTACAGAATCCACCCTCAGAAGCGTCCAGTTTCAGGTATAAAGCTTCTCATTTTTTTTGGTTCCCTGTCGATGCAGTTCTGAAAATTTAACTGTTCATTTGTGTCAGATTGATATATTCTGCCTGAGAGAAAGAGATCTGCTGAACCGCTTTGTAAATGAAGTCTCTAAGAAGCAAGCTCAGGGAGAAAGCAAAGAGTCAGCTTTACTTGTGGTAATGCTACATTTTCAAATATGAAATGCAACTTAGGTCCGGCTCAAATTCCAACACGTGGTTCTTTCCTGCAGTGTTATCAGCTTGCTGAGGACTTGGGCAGAGCCTTCTCTGACCGCACTATTTTGCAGACTTTTATCGAAGCAGAGAATAATCTGAAGGATTCCTCACTTAAGGTACATGATAAACCATTTTAATTGCTTCATATAGATCGAATATCTGGTCTTTTGTTAGACATTTCATCCCTTAAGGACAACTCCCCATAACAACTCGCATCCCTGGAGAAATAAGTCAAGTCCACATAGTAACTAATATACTTTCGTCTTTCAAATGCTGGCCCTCTAATCCACAAAGACTTTCTGAAAGGTCATATTGTAGCACAAAGATCTCATGCCCTGAAATAAAAACTTTTAATGTAGTTAATGATTCTCTAGTGATGTCCCCAGGCCCAGCCATTTAAAGATATTCATTGATCTGATTCTTCCCCTTCGTTTATATTTTACACCAAAAATCAATGAAAAGGTAGCTGTATGAGGAATATTAACACTATATTTATCATGACATCGTTAGTTAATTATTCAGTAATAGTTGGTTATATTTATAGGTCGTCTAATAAATTTATATCAATTTGTCTAGTACTATAAAATCAGTTCCTCAAAGTTCAAAACCATAATTTGATCATATTTTACTTTTTAGCAAAACTCTGAAAGTTCTTGTTAATCAACCCTATCTGGTTTTATGTCCATTAATTTCAACTAGTCTATACCTATAAATGTCAAAACTTTGGCGAAAATCTCCCTGGTAAGAGTAGCTTGAGCCCTTTCGATTTTAGTCCTTGATCACTCCCCAAGTCCTAATCATTGTGGTGACATTGTTAAAATATCACAACCCCTTTGTAGCAGTTAGATAGACGCCCTTATGGTTTATCTAATTTCGACGTGAAAACATATTGATGACATTTTGTTGGTCAAAACTGTCTTATGATTGGAAGTGTGGATATCAAATGTTCGAAACTGAACTTTGTGTCTGAACACAAAATCATATCGTCTTATGCAGGACATTTTGGGTGTCTTAAGATCAATGTATGTTATGGTTATCTTGGACGAAGATGCTTCATTTCTTCGTTACGGTTACATAACAGTAGAATCTGCGGCTAGTGTGAGGAAAGAAATCGTAAAGCTTTGCACTGAAATCAGACCGCATGCACTTTCCTTGGTCAATGCTTTTGGTTTACCCGACGCTCTTCTGAGCCCTATCTCGTTTGACTGGGTTGCTGCAAATTCCTGGACGACAGAGGAAAACTAGAGTGAAATAAGTGGCATATTTGCTAAGTTGGCACTTTGTTGTAAAACTGGCTTTTTGAGAATAAATTAAATAAAGAAGGTGAAGTGGAGAGATTTCGTAGTTTAGTTTTTATTGTACATGCCACTTTGTTGTAAGTTGCAACTCTCCTGATAAGAAATAATTACAAAACATTTTATTCAAAGAAAATAATGCAGAATAAATTCCTTTTTTCATGCATATTGTACTTGCTGCTCAGTGCTGTTCAATTCATATAATGTTCTACCAGAAAAGTAAAAATTTTGTGTTATGGTCATCTCTGCACTTGCAGCTTTAGAAATTTGAATACAACATTTCTGGTGCTTCCGATATTTGGCAGGGGCGATTACAGATAAGCGTGTTAGACTGCGTTTTATGACATTGAGTTAGGAGTATTAGTTCATTTGGTTATTAGAGTTTCACACCTTACTTCAATTTATATTCCATCTTTACTATTGAATACAGCACAATATCATTCTCCTCTTCATCTTTGTCAAAAATATCAGAGCCAAGTTTTTGAAAGTGTAAAGTTTTTTGGCAAGACAACTTAGGTTGCCTCCGCAGCAACACCACTTGTCATCTATAGTTTTGGCAACATCAGTTCGTCGACCTGTTTGCTTTCTTTTCGGTCTTAGTTTGTGTCATTACTAAACACTAGCTGGTCACCCCGTGCAAGTCAGAAGCCGTCCATGTACCGTATATGCGACTTGTCCAACTCAAGTGACCCACCACTTTTCAAGCAGTTACGTTCCCATCACTGTCCAGATGTACGTGCAACTTTGCACACTCCCATGTCTATACATCTTTGCACATCAATGCGATTCTATCTTCTTCACACACCATCATATGTTGTCCTTGCATAGTGCTCATATCGTCGCACTTCCTGGAAAAAATGACGTGACGTTGAAATTAGGTGACCTCAAATTTGATTAGTTGAATCAAGGTATACAGGCATTAGTTTTGGTTTGGATATGTGTGTTTGGTTTCTCGATCTCCTTTGGTTTTTGACTTTGGATATTCATCGGTATTCATAAGAAAAAGTCTAAGAAACTTTTGATTCCTAGATTATGTATTGGGTCTCATTTTGTGGATTTTGGACATTATGATTTTCCTTTTGTTGGATTTTTAATTGTTTGTGTGTTTAAGAACACAACTATTTCAGTTTGTTGGTCAGTGGAGTATTGAAAAGTTCGTTATTGCTTGTGTTTTTATCGTTCTGCTTTTTTGACAGTTTGGTTTTGTCGTTGACTTTTGGTGTCGCTATCTTAGTTGACTACATAATTACAGTTACGTTCTTGTGAATTGATGAGTTCTCTGTGAAAATTTTGGTTTACCCGAGTTTATACATTTGCAATATCAATATATCGTTTCTTGCGGGTGAATTAAGTGGTTCCACGATTGGTCAATTCGAGTATCGCCAATCTTCATCATTGCAGAATTGCGTGTAAGTGGAATTGTTGGGTGACTCGACAAAGATTGTTTTAAAAGTGTTAGCCGTGGGTTTAGCTCACTTTTTGTTATATATTGCCAATCACTATAGCTAGTTCTATACTCAAGATATATTTCTTGTTACGCGTATTCTTTGTAACAAGCTTAGAACATAGTATGTTATAGATGAGTAATATTAATTTGAGGGGTTGTTAAAAGAAGTTAAAGTTATAGTTTAAAAGAAGCTAACATGTTTGCAACTCCGTTTATCTTCATGTAGCAAAATAACACAGAGGCTATTGCACCAGAAATGGCTTCCATGATCATAACTTTCTTTTTGTAAAAGTAAGCAATCTTGGTGTGGTGCATCTTACCATCACCATTACAGTATTTCATTCATATAGAGAAGAGTTACAGAGATAGTTACAGAAAGTGGCAAAACTATAGGAAGGAAAATCCTAACTGATGAAATAAAAAGGAAAGAAGAATATACAGAGAACTATGTCAGGCTAAACTAAAGCAATCACTAATTCCTAATAATCTGCCTTTGATCTGTATTTCTTAACACCCGCCCGCAAGCGAATGGGGGTTCTTGAACCATGAGCTTGGACTTGCGAAACTGGAAACGATGAGAAGTGAGGCCTTTAGTGAAAATGTCTCCAATTTGATCTCTGGATGATATATAATGGAAAACAACATCTCGATTAACCACCTTTTCACGAATAAAATGGTAGTCAACCTCTATGTGTTTAGTGCGTGCATGGAAGACTGGATTTGCAGCAAGAGCGAGAGCACTTTCATTATCACACCATACGGCAGGGGCTTGAGGAAGAACAATCTGTAAATCACACAACACCATTCTTATCCAATATAACTCAGCAACCACCATTGCAAGAGCACGGTATTCGGCTTCGGCACTTGATCGAGACACCACAGGCTGTTTTTTAGCACACCACAAAATTAAACATGGTCCAAGAAATATACTATACCCCGTAGTTGATCTCCGATCATCTGGATTGCCGACCCAGTCAGCGTCACAAAATGCACGAAGATCAAGTGCACCTTGAGTGAAGTACAGACCATGATCAAGTGTACCCTTTAGATACCGAATGACTCTTTTTGCAGCATTCCAATGTCCAGAGGTTGGAGCATGAAGATGTTGACATAACTGATTTACAGTATAAGCAATATCTGGCCTAGTTAGAGTACAATATTGAAGTGCACCCACAAGTTGTCTATATTCTGTAATGTCATCAAGAGGATCACCTGATAAGGATGATAGTTTGGGACCAGATACACACGGAGCACTATAAGGCTTTGCTCCTATCATTCTGCTACGATGTAGAATATCTAAGATATACTTAGTTTGTCTTAGATGCAAACCTGTAGAATCACGAGTTGCCTCGATGCCCAAAAAATACCTGATGCATCCTAAGTCTTTAATATTAAATTCAGCTTTAAGTTTGACAAGCAAGAACTCAATAAATTCTGAATTATTCCCAGCAACAAGCAAGTCATCCACATAAATCAGGAAGTAGATATGTACATTTTGTCTATGGTAAGTAAACAAAGATGTATCTACCTGCGAAGCAACAAACCCCAACTCCAGTAAGCACTGTGATAAGCGCATATACCATGCTCTTGGAGCCTGTTTCAGGCCATAAAGAGCTTTTCGAAGGCAGCAAACGTGATCTAGAAATTTTGAGTTTTGAAAACCTTGCGGTTGCTCCACATACACTTCCTCCTGTAAAGTTCCATTAAGAAAAGCATTAGAGACATCTAATTGCTTAATCTGCCACCCAAAATGAACAGCAAGTGCCAATACAATTCGAACTGTTGCTGGCTTTATGACGGGACTGAATGTTTCTGAAAAATCTATTCCCGACACTTGGTGAAACCCCTTTGCAACCAATCTTGCCTTATAGCATTCAATTGTCCCGGATGGAGTCTGTTTGACTTTATACACCCATCTAACTAGAATGACTTTTCGGTTAATAGGTCTAGGAACTAACTCCCAAGTTCCATTATCCATTAACGCTTGATACTCTTCCTCCATTGCCCTGCGCCAATCACTAGAAACAACAGCTTGTGAGTAGCACGATGGCTCACAAATATCAAGCACATTTAAGGCCTTCAAAGGATGTTTAGAGGCATAAAAGAGATGATAGTTAGTGTATTTCTTGGGGCGGGAGGAACCAGTTTGAGATCTCGTAGTCATACGATTTTCAGTTGGAACCTCTAGTGCAGAATCTGGAGAAGGGGTAGGTTGAGAGGTGTTTTGGTGATCATCAGTCAAATCAGGCTCATGAGAAGGCTCATTTGGTTCAGGTAATAAGGCTGAAGTTTCATGTTCTACGACGCCCGTAGGACGGTTTGGCTCAGATTGAGGATAAATAACAAGAGGACTTTGTTCATATGCAACTTTATTGTTGGACAGAGTGAGGGAGGACTGCCTGGCGGGATAGACAAGTTCGTCAAATATGACATGCCTTGAAAGGTAAGTTTTCTTTGACGTAGGATCGTAGCATTTGTACCCCTCGTGTTGAGTTGAATAGCCTAGAAAAATGCAGATTTTGCTTTTATAGGCTAACTTATTTTGTGCATATGGACGGAGTAAAGGATAACAAGCACACCCAAAGACACGAAACTTATTGTATTGAGGTGTTTTTCTGAACAAAACATGATAGGGAGATTTATTTTGTAACACAACAGTAGGAATACGATTTATAAAAAACACTGCTGTAAAAAATGCATCTACCCAAAAGGTTTTAGGAAGATTACTTTGAGCAAGGATAGACAATCCAACATCCATTATATGCCTATGTTTTCTTTCGGCAACACCGTTTTGTTGGGATGTATGTCGACATGTGAATCGATGAAAAATCCCATTTGAACTCAAAAATTCTTTAAACTGCCTTGATATGAACTCTCTCCCATTATCAGTTTGTATTTGTTTGATTTTGCGAGAAAGTAAATTTTCAGCAAGCAGTTTAAAACGAATAAAACAAGAAAGAACTTCAAATTTATTAGCAATTGGGTACAACCACGTGAACCTTGAACGATCGTCAATGAAGGAAACATAGTAACGACTCCCACCATTTGATATAATAGGTGATACCCATACATCTGAATGAATGAGATCGAGTGGAAATTCAGATACTCTATTTGAGGAAACAAAAGGCAACTGAGTACTCTTTCCTAGCTTACAAGACGAACAGACAAAGTCGCATTGAGTTGTCCCGGAAATGGGAAGTTTAAATGAATTAATGTCATTCTTGGTGACTTGTAGAGATGGATGGCCAAGACGTGCATGCCAAACATCTATTGAAGTTTTTACACCTACAAAAACAACATGAGGTCGACTTTTATTAAGGGAATTTGGAGATAAACGAATTGGATATAGTCCTCCTTCACTCAGTCCTTCAAGAAGTATGCGTCTTGTTTTGGTGTCCTTTATGAAAAATTTGGAACTGGTTAGGATGAAATAACAATCATTATCTATGCAAAAATGGTTATAGATAACAATTTAGTAAGAGCATCCGGACAATGTAAGACTTTTTTGATGGAAAGATCAGAACATGGGGTACGTAAGGTAAATGAACCTGTGCTTGAAATTTGCAGACCATCGCCATTACCCACAGCTACCGTATCTAAACCATTATAAGGTTCTGAAGAGGTCATGCCGCTAGCATCATTGGTGATATGTCTATTGGCGCCACTATCAGCTAACCAAGTGTTGTCTTCAAGGAGAGAATTTGATTGAGCGACCATGGCGGCAAGTTGAGCGGGTGGATGACGACCTTGATAACTATAGTCAAACCTGTGAAAACAATCCAATGCAGTGTGTTTTTCTTTATGACAAATTTGACAGGCATATGGATTGAAAGCTTCACCATTTGAAACATGAGTGTTCCTGACTTGCTGAAAATTTCCTTGAATCTGATTATTCCTTTGATGATTGAAGTTGTTGTGATAGCGAGGAGCGCCTTGAGACTGATTTTGTCCAGAAGCATTGGAAAACCTGGGTGGAAATGGTTTGTTCTGCTTCTTTTGGCCACCAAGGCGGCGAGCCATCACTGCAAAAGTGCCCTCATCATGTTGTGTGACATGCTCAGATCGCTGATTCGTAATTTGAATTTCACAAGACAAGAGCTCAGATGAAAAGTCCTCAAAACTCATCGATTTATCACGAAAAACAACACCCATCGAGATCGAAAAAGAGGAGAAGGAGGAATTCAAACCACTAAGGACATGGTGAACTAAATCACTCTCCTCGACGGGTTGTCCTGCTGCAGCAAGTTGGTCGGCCCACGATTTTGCATCCTCAAGGTATTCCCCACAACTTTTTCCACCTTGAGAGAGAGACTGCAGTTGATGTTTTAAGTAGTTGATACGGGAGCGGGATAGAGAGGCATACCTGTTGGCTAAAGCAAGCCAGACCGCTCGAGAAGTATCAAGACCAAATGTGATGGACAAAATTTTTTCTGCTAAAGTTGCATTTTGATGGCCAACCATTGTTGACCATTCAACATTCAACAATGGTGGGTGGATGGAATTGATGAGATGATGGGCAAATTGTAGGGGCTTCTCGGCTGAAGAAAACAGGCGGTCAAAAGTGCAATTAAGGGCCTATATGTAATTTACATAATAGGCCCTTCAAGTTACATAAAATAGCTTTTGCCTCCCCAAAAATCCTCCCTTAAATAGAGATCAAATCTCATTGTTTTCATCATCCCAAAACAAATATTTCTCTCTTAAGCTTTCTTGTATATTTAGAGTGTTTAAGTGAGTTTTTAGTGTGAGAGTAAAAAAATAGAGAGTTTGAGGATTTTACTACGGTAAAAATCCAAGAGTTGTAATTCCTATATTTACCTCATAGTGAAGTTCTTCTACCTTGCCCGTGGTTTTTTACCTCAAAGTAATTTGGGGTTTTCCACGTAAATCTGTGAGTTATTTATATTCTCGTTTCAAATTATTAGCCGTGCTTACGCTCTAATCCAGGTTTATTTTATAACAAGTGGTATCAGAGCCTCGGTTCACTTCCGGGGCCTGAAATATTATTTTGGAGGTATCGTGCTGAAATTATTTGCAGTAACGGTGGTTCGTGATAGAAGCAATGACGGCAAAATTTGAGATAGAGAAATTCAACGGGAGCAATTTCTCGCTTTGGAAATTGAAGATCAAAGCCATCTTGAGAAAAGATGGTTGTCTCGCTGCGATCGGTGAAAGACCGGTGGAACTCACAGATGATGCGAAATGGAATGATATGGACGGGAATGCTATTGCAAATCTCCACCTGGCGTTGGCGGATGGAGTGTTGTCAAGCATAGAGGAAAAGAAGACGGCAAAGGAGATCTGGGATCATCTCAACAAAATGTACGAATCCAAGTCACTCCACAACAAGATTTTCCTTAAAAGGAAACTGTACATGTTGAGGATGTCGGAATCAACCTCGGTAACGGATCATATTAACGTTTTGAATACTTTATTTTCGCAACTCACTTCTATGGGTCATAAAATAGAGTCTGCAGAACGTGCTGAAATCCTACTACAGAGTTTGCCAGATTCATATGATCAACTTGTCATCAACTTAACAAATAATATTCTTATGGATTATTTGGTCTTTGAGGAAATTGTAGCCGCAGTTCTTGAAGAAGAAAATCGGCGCAAGAACAAAGAGGATAGGGAGGTAGGCTCTCAACAAGCAAGTGCCTTGGCGGTGACAAGGGGAAGATCAACAGAACGTGGTGCAAGTGGGAGTCAGAAGAAAGGTAGATCCAAGTCAAGGTTCAACGGCGGTTGTTGGGAATGTGGTAAGAAGGGTCACAAAAAGAAGGACTGTTGGGATCTTAAGAAGAAAGATTCTGAACCTCAGGCAAACGCCGCTAGCGCTTCAGATGATGGGAATGCTTTGTGTTGTGAAGCTGCAACAGCACTTCGAGGTATGCGAGGCTTTGATGATATATGGCTTATTGATTCAGGAGCTAGCTATCACATGACTCACAGGAGGGAATGGTTTCACCATTATACACCTGTCTCTGGAGGATCTGTGTATAGCTGCAGTGATCATGCCTTGAAGGTTATTGGCATCGGGACAATCAAACTGAAGATGCATGACGGGATTGTTCGAACCATTGAAGAGGTTCGACACGTGGAGAGCTTGCGGAAAAATCTGTTGTCTTTTGGACAACTGGCTGATCTTGGCTACAAAATGGAGTCGCAAGGCAAGATCATGAAAATTATCAAAGGCGCGCTTGTACATATGAAAGGCGACAAAACTGCTGGAAATCTGTACTTGCTACAGGGGGAGACTTTGCAAGAAGGAGAAGCATCAGTGGCTTCGTCAGAGTCAGCTGAGAAATCATCGATGATTTGGCACCAGCGACTCGGACATATGTCGGAACAAGGCATGAGGGTTCTTGCTGAAAAGAAACTACTCCCCGGTCTCACGAAGGTATCATTATCTTTCTGTGAGCACTGTGTTGTTAGCAAACAACATCGTTTAAAGTTTAGCAGTTCAAATTCTAGAAGTAAAGCTATTCTAGAATTAATTCACTCTGACGTGTGGCAAGCACCGGTTCGATCCCTGGGAGGTGCACTGTATTTTGTGTCTTTTATAGATGACTATTCCAGGAGATGTTGGGTGTACGCGATCAAGAGGAAGGCAGATGTATTTTCAGAGTTTAAAATTTTCAAAGCGCGAGTCGAACTTGAATCTGGAAAGAAGATCAAGTGTTTAAGGTCGGATAATGGAGGAGAGTATACTGGCACAGAATTCGATGACTTCTGTAAGCAGGCTGGGATCAAGAGACAGTTTACCACGGCGTACACTCCTCAGCAGAATGGAGTTGCAGAGCGGATGAACAGAACCTTGTTGGATAGAACAAGAGCGATGTTACAAACTGCGGGTCTGGACAAGTCGTTCTGGGCGGAAGCAGTCAGTACTGCCTGCTATGTGGTGAATCGATCTCCCTCAACAGCACTGGACTCGAAGACACCGATGGAGATGTGGACAGGTAAACCAGTTGATTATTCTAATCTCCATATATTCGGAAGTCCCGCTTATGTTATATTTAATACTCAAGAGACAACGAAGCTGGACCCAAAATCCAGAAAGTGTTTGTTCTTAGGGTATGCTGAAGGAGTGAAGGGGTATCGCTTGTGGGACCCCACTGCCCACAAGATTGTGATAAGCAGGGATGTTATCTTCGCAGAAGATAAGAAAGAGGATGATAGCAGTTTAAAGGAAAGTTCAGAAACTACAACAGTACCAGTCAAGAAGGATTCTGAGCAGGATGGTCCTTCTGAACCAGAGCACGAACCCGAGGAGACAACAGAGTCTGAAGTTCCTGAAACGCGACAATCAATGCGTGTCAGGAGACAACCAGGCTGGCACTCAGACTATATTATGGAGAACAATGTTGCATACTGTCTTCTAACCGAGGATGGAGAGCCATCAACTCTTCAGGAGGCTATGAATAGCTCAGATGCAGCTCAGTGGATGGCAGCAATGCAGGAGGAAATGGAAGCTCTTCATAAGAATAAGACATGGGTACTTGTGTCTCTACCACAAGGCCGGAAACCCATTGGCAACAAATGGGTGTTCAAGATCAAACGGAACAGTGATGACCAAGTGGAAAGGTATCGTGCAAGATTGGTGGTGAAAGGATATGCTCAAAAGGAAGGTATTGATTTTAATGAAATATTTTCTCCAGTAGTTCGACTGACAACTGTTCGAGTAGTTCTAGCTATGTGTGCTACATTCGATTTACATCTTGAACAATTAGATGTAAAGACAGCATTTCTTCATGGAGAACTTGATGAAGAAATTTATATGCTCCAACCAGAAGGATTCAAAGAAGAAGGAAAAGAGAACTTAGTTTGCAGGTTGACCAAATCTCTGTACGGTCTAAAACAGGCGCCAAGGTGTTGGTACAGGAGATTTGATTCATTCATAACGAGCCTTGGATACAGCAGACTCAATGCAGATCCGTGTGCCTACTACAAGAGATCTGGTGAAGATGACTTTGTCATCTTGTTGTTGTACGTTGACGACATGTTGGTGTCAGGCCCCAACAAAGCTCGCATTCAAGAATTGAAGGCTCAACTGGCTAGGGAATTTGAAATGAAGGACTTGGGACCAGCAAACAAGATTCTAGGGATGCAGATTTACCGAGACAGAAACAGCAGGAAGATTTGGCTTTCTCAAAAGAACTACCTGTCAAAGATCTTGCGGCGCTTTAATATGCAAGATTGTAAGCCAATCTCTACCCCGCTTTCTGTTAGTTTCAAATTATCCTCAAGTATGTGTCCTAGCAGTGAAGCAGAGAGGAAGGAAATGTCTCGAGTACCGTATGCATCAGCAGTGGGAAGCTTAATGTTCGCTATGATATGTACAAGACCAGACATTGCACATGCAGTGGGAGTGGTTAGTCGATACATGGCGAATCCTGGAAAAGAGCATTGGAGTGCAGTGAAGAGGGTTCTCAGATACATCAAGGGAACCTGTGATGTTGCATTATGTTACGAAGGATCGGATTTTACTGTTATTGGATATGTTGATTCAGACTATGCAGGTGATCTTGACAAAAGCAAGTCCACAACAGGATATGTGTTTACTCTTGCTGGAGGAGCAGTAAGCTGGGTTTCAAAATTACAGTCAGTTGTTGCTACATCAACAACGGAGGCTGAATACGTGGCAGCTACGCAAGCCAGTAAAGAGGCGATTTGGTTGAAGATGGTTCTGGAGGAACTCGGGCACAATCTAGAGGCAATATCTCTATTTTGTGACAATCAGAGTGCGTTGCATCTAGCAAGAAATCCGGCGTTTCATTCAAAGTCGAAACATATTCGAGTCCAGTATCACTTTGTTCGAGAGAAGGTCGAAGAAGGTACGGTGGATATGCAGAAGATTCACAGTAAGGATAACATAGCTGATTCCATGACAAAGAGTGTTGATGTTGATAAGTTCATCAAGTGTCGATCCTCGTCTGGCCTCGGAGAAACGTAAGCAACATGAAATGGCGAGATAGAAGAATGGTGTGTAGATATGATTAATCACTAATCAAATCTTCAAGTGGGAGATTGATGGCCAACCATTGTTGACCATTCAACATTCAACAATGGTGGGTGGATGGAATTGATGAGATGATGGGCAAATTGTAGGGGCTTCTCGGCTGAAGAAAACAGGCGGTCAAAAGTGCAATTAAGGGCCTATATGTAATTTACATAATAGGCCCTTCAAGTTACATAAAATAGCTTTTGCCTCCCCAAAAATCCTCCCTTAAATAGAGATCAAATCTCATTGTTTTCATCATCCCAAAACAAATATTTCTCTCTTAAGCTTTCTTGTATATTTAGAGTGTTTAAGTGAGTGATTAGTGTGAGAGTAAAAAAATAGAGAGTTTGAGGATTTTACTACGGTAAAAATCCAAGAGTTGTAATTCCTATATTTACCTCATAGTGAAGTTCTTCTACCTTGCCCGTGGTTTTTTACCTCAAAGTAATTTGGGGTTTTCCACGTAAATCTGTGAGTTATTTATATTCTCGTTTCAAATTATTAGCCGTGCTTACGCTCTAATCCAGGTTTATTTTATAACACATTTAACCAGCTAAGGACAAATTGATCCTTCTTCATCCATAAAAGGAATGCTGGATTTACTTCACCACGAGAGTTTCCAGCGTCACTAACAGAACTTTCTGGAAGATATTTATCTGGGCACGGTTCAGTACCATCCACGAAACCCATTAAATCATTACTTCGTAAAACTGGAAGTAATTGAGAAATCCAATTTAGGTAGTTTGTTCCGTCCATCCTTACCGAAATCAGTTGTGCGATATTCGGAGGATTAAATGTGGTGGACGAGGAAGACATTTTGCGGAAGCTGTATATAGGTGCAGGAAAGGGCTTTAGCCTTAAGCTCTGGATACCATGTAAAAGTAAGCAATCTTGGTGTGGTGCATCTTACCATCACCATTACAGTATTTCATTCATATAGAGAAGAGTTACAGAGATAGTTACAGAAAGTGGCAAAACTATAGGAAGGAAAATCCTAACTGATGAAATAAAAAGGAAAGAAGAATATACAGAGAACTATGTCAGGCTAAACTAAAGCAATCACTAATTCCTAATAATCTGCCTTTGATCTGTATTTCCTAACACTTTTCATGTTTTATCCTCATTTTGAAAAAAAAACAAAAGTCTCTGGCTATACGCCTATACCATTATGTTAAAGTAATAAACGTTTACACAATGACCTTCCAATAATTACAATCTATAGTAATTTAATATATAGCATTAGACAGGAAACTGCAGTAATAATTTAATAATATAATAATGATACACACCTGAGACACATAAGATTTTAAAATGCTCACTCACCCGCCCGCCATTGCAATAAACAAATATTGCGTTCGTCAAAGTCATCCACAATTCAGTTTTCAGTTCATAATTATACGGTAGAAAAAGAAAAAAAATGGAAAATGTAAGTTTCAGAACACAAGTCATAGCCAGACACCTTAACAACGACCGTCGTCCGACCACCATCGGAATATCCACCTCACCATGCCTCAGCTACTCTCCACCGGAGCTTTCCTCTCAACCCTCTCCGTTCGATGTGAATTCGATGCGAAAACTGATGGATGGACACAACATAGAAGACAGAGATTGGCTGTTCAATCTCATGCAAAAGAGCAATCTTTTCAATCCCAAGTTAAGGGGTGGCAAAGTTTTTGTGACGCCGGATTATAATCAGTCGATGGAGCAGCAGAGGGAGATCACTATGAAGAGAATTGAGTACCTTTTGGATCATGGGGTGTTTGAAGGCTGGCTTACTGGTAAAGCGCCTGATGCAGATATGAGAATGTTTGCTCTTATGGAGGTTTCTGGGATCTTTGATCACTCTCTCGGTATCAAGATTGGCGTGCACTTCGTGTTGTGGTATGTTTGTTCATAAAAGAATCATGGGATTGATCCAGAATTTTATAAATCTTTTAGCATGTAGGAGTTGAGCTCGAGCACTTCAAAACTAACTTGTAATATATAGTATTACTAAAGTATTGTGAAGTTCTTTTGACACTTTTTGAACCATTTCAAAATCGAAGATTCACTCGCCTGAGCAAACTGGTTTGGTTCGAAAGACCTTAAGTTTGATATATGAAAAAGTGAGATCAGAAATGATTTTTGGACTGGTTATGCTATTCGGAATATAGATCTTTAGCGTACTCTTGTTCATTGAGCTGATCATATGTTGTCTTCAGAGTGTGCTTTTGAACTAGTTGGACTGGGCATTGTTTTTAATTGTGCTTCAATTTACTTTAATTGGTGCTTCTGTATTGACATTTGTTCTCCAGGGGTGGAGCAATCCAGTTCCTTGGCACGAAACGGCATCATGATAAATGGTTGAAAGCCACCGAAAATTACCTTATTAAAGGGTGTTTTGCAATGACAGAGTTGGGGCATGGGAGTAATGTATGTATAGGTTTTCAATTGTTGAGACCTTGTAATCCATTCTGTATAAGAAAAAAAAAGAAGCATTCTTTCCTTCAATCTTATAGCAAATCATTCAATTTTTCCTTTCAGGTTCGAGGGATTGAGACTGTAACCACTTATGATTCAAATACAGGTGAGTTTGTAATCAACACTCCATGTGAATCAGCTCAGAAGTACTGGATCGGAGGTGCAGCTAATGTAATGACTGGTTAAGCATGTTCCTTTCTCCCTTTATTAAGTCTTAGAAATGTTACTCAAAGGGTTTAAAATGACAAACAATCCCCCTTTGTTGCTTGTTTGCACATTGCAGCATGCAACACATGCAGTAGTTTTTTCTCAGCTGCATATTGATGGAAGCAACCAAGGTGTCCATGCTTTCATCACTCAGATCAGGGACCAAGATGGAAATGTCTGTCCTAACATCCGTATCGCGGATTGTGGTCATAAGATTGGCTTAAATGGTGTTGATAATGGCCGAATCTGGTAAGAGCAATCTCTTCTGGATATTGTTACAAAAGTTTACATTTTTCATGTGAGAATGAGTAAGATAGTCTTTAAATTGGATCCGGGAAATCGCAATCTGAAATCTTTGGCTCTTTCCAGGTTTAACAATGCTCGCGTTCCTAGAGAAAATTTATTGAATTCAGTGGCTGATGTCTCTGCTGATGGGAAATATTTGAGTGCAATTAAGCACCCAGACCAGGTCAGTTCTTCGTCACTTTACCTGTTCATATCAAAACACTACCCATTGGGGAAATGTTGGTCACTTGAGACCCTTTTATGGGAGTCTTCGAGTTAGATACCATATTATAGTCTTTGCTGGTTATAAATCTGCACCGAACTTTCTCAAGATTTTGTCAATTAAAACATCATGTTTCATTAGAGCTATACTGATATCAACGCCGGCATCCCCTGCCTTCGGGTAATGTTATATAGTTCCCTGTAATAGTTTCCGAGAAATATTGAGGAAACATATTGCGTCTGGTAGCTTTTTTGCTGTGAAGTCGTTTTCACTTAATTAAATTATAGCTGAAATGACCGTCATCACTTAATTCCAGAGATTTGGTGCTTTCATGGCTCCTTTGACATCTGGACGTGTCTCCAATGCTGTCACGGCAGTTTATATAGCAAAGGTTTGCTGGTTATAACTTTCTTTACTTGTCGTGATACCGGTACTAATCATTTATAACTATTTTCACTTTGTCGCTTCAATAACATGGTGCTTTTCCCCAGGTTAGTTTAGCGATAGCCATAAGATACTCATTGACAAGGAGAGCATTTTCCGTCACCCCTGATGGTGCTGAAGTTCTTTTGCTTGATTATCCCAGTCATCAGCGGCGCCTTCTGCCTCTTCTTGCAAAGACGTGAGCATTTTATTGAGTGGCTTTTCTGGCATAGCTCTGTTGTTTATATATTTTGGTATACTTTACACCTTTTAGAAGGGAGATTTTATATATTGTAACTATCTATCTATACATATATAAATACATATGTTGTTATATCAATAATTTCTTGGTTAGAGGAGAAATGGCTGTGCATCGGCTTTTCCTTCTTTTTGTCGCACGCGACCAGAGAAACATTTTGTTGTTGTTTTTCTTGAGGAATTATTACTGGTAGTTAAATGAACCTAGTTGTATTGCCAAGAATGCCGTTGTCCAAATCTGACCACTTTGCCCTCCCCACCACTCAACAATCACTAAAGCAAAGTTTTAGTTTGAAATGGGATTTGCCAGTGAGTTCGAGGAGGAGAGTTAATATCTAGTCTATATACTCAAACGCCAACATTTTATCATATGGAAGCATTCAATGCTAAAAACAGCGTATGCGTTGTGACAATGTTTCTGATATCTGGAACTGGCAGATATGCTATGAGTTTTGCTGGTAGCTATTTGAAACAACTATATTTTAGAAGAACCCCACAAGTAATCAAGACACTTCATGTTGTTTCAAGTGCGTTGAAGGCTACAATGACGTGGCATAACCTGCGAACTCTTCAGGTAAAGTTAATAAAGATAGTTACTTTGTTATCTTCTTGATCACTTTTATCTTCTTACATCTTGGGGCAACTTGGTTTAGGAATGTCGTGAGGCATGCGGGGGACAAGGGTTGAAGACCGAAAATCATATAGGCCAGCTCAAAGGTGAATACGACGTGCAATCTACTTTCGAGGGTGACAACAATATTCTTATGCAACAGGTATGTTGTAGTAGATCATCTGTTGTCTTAATATTCATGCAACAGGACCGTTTCAAATTTCCTGTACGTACCCCTCACCCCCCCCCCCCCCCCCCCCCCCCGCCCCTCTCTCTGATTGTTTGTGTGTGCGTGTGTGTGTTTGAGGGTGATTTGTTTGGTGCAGGTGGGCAAAGCAATGTTAGCTGAGTATGTTTCGACAAAGAAGAAAAACAAGCCTTTCAAAGATTTGGGACTTGAGCACATGAATAAATCTAGTCCAATTATTCCTTCGCAACTTACAGACTCCATGCTCAGAAGCGCTCAGTTCCAGGTAGAAATAGAGCTTCTCATTTATCGGTTACATGTCGTTGCAGTTCTGAAAAGTTAACCATTCGTATGTTTCAGATTGATGTATTCCACCTGAGAGAAAGAGATTTGTTGAACCGCTTTACAAATGAAGTCTCTAAGAACCAAAGTCGGGGAGAAAGCAAAGAGTCTGCTTTAATTGTGGTAATGCTACATTTTCGAGTATGAACTGCAACTTAGGCCCGGCTAAAATTCTAACTCGTATTTCTTTCCTGCAGTGTTATCAGCTTGCTGAGGACTTGGGCAGAGCTTTCTCTGACCGCACGGTTTTGCAGAGTTTTATAGAAGCTGAGAATAACGTGACAGATTCCTCGCTTAAGGTACATGATATACATTTTCTATTGCTTCAAGCAATTATCAATATCTGTTCTTGTTTGTTTTGACATTTGAAACAAAGCATTGAGCGTTTAAGTTCTATCGATAACGTATGGACCCCCCTCCCCCCCAACCCTTCAACAATTAGTGAGCCCAAATAGTGATCTCACATATTTTTCATCAGTAATATACCAGCACCTCTAGTCTCCAAATCCAAAATAAAATGCATTTTCCAGGTCTGATCCAAAGCCTCATTATCTGAAAGTTTCATATTGTATAGTATTCCTGTTCTTGAATGAATTAAATACTTATTCAAATAGCTTTGTGACAGTCAAAAGTGTGTAGATATAAAGTGGACAAAAGCTGAAATTTGTGTCTGAACATAAACCTTAATGTCTTTTGCAGGATATGTTGAGTCTTTTAAGGTCAATGTATGTGCTGGTTACTTTGGATGAAGATGCTGCATTTCTCCGATATGGTTACCTAACAGTAGCGGGTGCGGCTACTGTGAGGAACGAAATCGTAAAGCTTTGCAATGAACTGAGACCGCATGCACTTTCTTTGATCAGTTCGTTTGGCATACCCGACGCTTTCTTGAGCCCTATCGCATTTGACTGGATTGCAGCAAATTCATGGGACACAGTTGAAAACTAGTAGGATCCCATGTTGCCATTGTGGAAATAAGCGTCATATTTTAGTTGGAAGACGGTGGTAAATAAGTATTCTGTTGTAACAATGGCATTGAGAGAATATATAAATAGAGTGAACTAGCAAAAATCTCTGTGTTTTAGTTTTTGTTATATCTACCACTTTGTTGTAAGTTGTATCGATCTCTATCTACAAGTTTGCCCAAAAAAGTGGCTCGTTTTCTCGCACACGTATCTTGCTCTAGTAGTGAAGTTAACATTTTGCTTGCATTGTTGGTATATATTTCAAATTCGAATATGGTACTTCTTCTTCTTCCTATATCTTGGCACGAGCGGTTAGAGATATTGCACTACATATCTGATGTGTGTTGTCATTAATCTAAAATACTATCTCATAGCATGAGAGTTATTCTCTTTCGAGATGATTCATGATTTGACAAATTATAATACAATGGAAAGCACTTGTATGGACAAATGTTTTATGGTCCTTCTCATAATCAACGGGGTAATACCATCCACCTCCCCGATCTAGTTTAAAATGTTTCTATCCACCTCCCCTAATTCAATTGACTATTAATTAGGATTTAAATTTGAGGGGTAAAGATGTCAACAATAAAAAAATCAAATCAAAAATTAAATTCTTATTCAATACAACCAAACAATTTGATAACTAATACTTATTTATATACAAAATTGGATGGCAAATGTTAGATGTAATTTTGTAAGTCATATATTTGAATAACTAATTTTAATAATAATATACATATTTATTGTAAACAAAATATATAAACATAGTTATTGTACAAAGGTATTGATTTTAGGGCTTACTCAAAATTAACAAGACGAAAACGGATAAATTCATGCTTAAATAGTTGATAATTGAATTCAAACAATGTTTTATTTAGGAAAAAAATATTAGTGAGCATTTTTTGGAGAAAGTATAAAATAGATACGGGCCCTAGAAATAGGCTAAACGTTACTAAATCGCTATCTTTGAAAAGAAAAATGCAGCAACCAGCTAATTGTAGAATCCATCACATATGAGTCTCATTGTATTTAACGATACAACTATGTTTACTATATATGTAGTATACAAAACATATAAAACTCACCTCATTTTTTTTTATCAATTATGTTAAATTTATGAATTGAGTTAAACATAATCCAAAACAGCTGTGTATTCGTGCATTAAGTTGTATATGTAAAATAAACATAGAAATAAGTATAAAGATATTAAATATATACATGTTTTATTGAATACGAGCATGTATACCGTTTTCAAGATTTAATTATGTAAATTTAATTACTTCCATTGAATATTATATATTAGTAATTGTTACATTATCAAGCTTCTTAGTTGTATTACAGGTCTTTTAGTGTTGTAACTGGTTGTTCGATGAAAAATGTGTTCAAGATATCCGTCTGATTAGAAAGATCAAAGACGTAATACTTATTTTGTCGACTGGTTCAAATAAACTGTTACGTGTGGTCATTTTAGTGTAAATCCTAGACTATATAGTCTTGCTTGAGGTCCCTTTCTGAAAGCTGAAACATACAATAGTTTAGCAGTTTATTTGATTAATATAAATACGTTCCAATATCAACATAAACACATTTATGCTTTATAACACAAATCTAATTGATTAAATTTAAAAAAAAATGCGTAGATTGTCAAAATCACTTCTAATATGTTAATTAAGCATACATATAATTAACACAAATACACTTAAATCAACAATAACATCACATTTATGCTATATAATAACACAAATCTAACCGATTAATTTAACAAATAAAATGAAATACGTAGACCGTCAAAATTACTTTTAATATATTAACTAAGCATACATAATTAACACGAATACACTCCTAAATCAAATAATCATCACATTTATGATATATAACACAAATCTAACCGATTAAATTAAAAAAAAAAAAGTAGATGCATAATATAATAGACATAGAACACATACCTTAAATAAAAACGAGATCTGGAGACGAAATTGTAGGATTTTATAGATTTAAGGATGGAGAGAAACAAAACAAATTTAAGGAGGGAAGGGAGAAAATCGCAACAGAATTCTACTGCAATTTTCTCCAATATGGTATATGCTGCCATATACTTGGCCGTGCTGCCCCATATATATATAAAAAAAAATAATAAATAAAAAAAAATCATTATAGCAACGCCCTTGGGTGTTGCTGCCATGTTCGCCAACTTTTTGTCAAACACAGAGCTGGACATACTTAGCGTTACTGTAGATTTATATGTTTTTTCTTTTTGTTAATATTTTGACTGTAGCAACATCAAAATACTGTAACGGATTTAAATCCGTTGATATATTTTGCGTTGCTATATGTTGATTGTCTCTTACTCATTTAAGACTTATTAGTCATAAATTATTTAATTAAAATAATAGAATCAAATCAGGTAATACAACTACACAAGTATGAAAATCAGGTAATAAAATAATTTCTTAAAAAGTCAAAATTATTGATCATAAAACAGACTATTTGATTCTATTATTTTAATTAAATAATTCACGACTAATAATTTGATTTGTATACTTGTGGTAAAACCGACTATTGGATTATATTGATCTTAAATTAGTAGCACCGGTCATCTGTTGTTATTTTGTTCATAACAATATTGGCCATATATGACTCACACAAAGATTTAAAAAGCTCAACTACCCGCCACTGCAAATAAACATAAGGATAATTATAGCTACACCCTTTGAGGTTTGGTGTAACTATGGTTTAAAAAATTACAATGACCTCCACTGAGATTTGAAATCTTAAATATACCTCCCCTCTACAATTTAAGGGTTGTTTGGGTGTAAGTTATGATAAAATTATGCTTATTATACTTACACTCCTAAAGTTTGATATATTTGTAAAAATAATCATTGATGTTAGAAAAATTAAAATTAAATACTTCAAATAATTTTAGAAACTACTATATTATTAGCTAAATAATTTATTTCTATTATTTGATTTGTATACTTGCGTAATGGTAAAACAGACTATTGAATTATATTGATCTTACATTAGTAGCACCGGTCATCTGTTGTTATTTTGTTCATAACAATATTGACCGTACATGACTCACACAAAGATTTAAAAAGCACAACTACCCGCCCGCCACGACAAATAAACATAAGGAATAATTACAGCTACACCCCCTGAGGTTTGGTGTAATTATAGATACCTACCCTGTGGTTTGAGAAATTACAATGACCCCCCCCCCCGAAGTTTGAAACCTTAAACATACCTACCTTCTACAATTTAAGGGTTGTTTTGGTGTAAGTCATGATCATATTACGCTTACTATACTTACACCCCTAAAGTTTGGTATATTTATATAAATAATCCTTGATGTTAGAAAAATTAAAATAAAATACTTCAAATAGTTTTAGAAACTATTATATTATTAGCTAAAAATATAAATAATATTTAAATTTAAATTTAGAAATAAGTTAATCTAATCCAAAATATATTTTTGAATCAAAACACTTAACTTTTAGTTTTTTTCTTTAAAACAATTCTCGTAAATCTCAGTCAAAAGTCAAAACTTAACTAACTACTCATCTTTATACCTTTATTCTCGTTGCTATTCTAAACTAACAATTATTTTAGTAATAGAAGAAGATAACACACCAAAAATTGGTTTCAATAAATATATTGCATTTACATTGTTTATTTTGTCAAAAAGTTCACTAAAACTTGCTACCTAAAACCATTGACCATATCTGATCCAAGAATGATAATTCTATTGTCACTGTTGCTATAATTTTGTCATCATTCTTCATTTTTTAATATGGATTGTGAAAATCTTGATTATTTCTGTAATATTTGTTAATTTTCATTGAGAACCAGAGTTTTTACAGTTGAGTTTTCTATTTCTTGTCTCTTTTTTTTCTTCAGAGATTGCATAGATATGTTATTCTTTTACCAAATGCTTTTTTTGTTGTTGTGATAAACTGAAAATTCTGTGACACGAGTAATAGTATTTAAATATAATGAAATATATGAGAATATTAAAAGTAAAACAAAAATGAAAAAAATAAACAAACAAAAACAAGAAATTGAATATATTTACAAAATAATAAAAATATTAAGATTAGATTAAATTTTAAAAAATAATTTAAAAACTTTTTATATTTTTAGTTAGTCATATAATAGTTTCTAAAATTAGTTGGAGTATTTATTAATTTTTCTAACATCAAGGATTACTTTTATAAATATACCAAATTTTAGGGGTGTAAGTATAATAAGCATAATTTTATCATGACTTACACTCAAACAACCCTTAAATTGGAGAGGGGAGGTATGTGTAAGGTTTCAAACCTCAGGGGAAGTCATTGTAATTTCTCAAACCACAGGGGAGATATTTGTAATTACACCAAACCTAGGGGGTGTAGCTGTAATTATCCCCAAAAATAAATATATTGGGGTTTTTTTTGTAACCTTGGTCCCTTAATGAGTATTGATTTCATCTTTGGTCCCCTATTGAATTTTTTTATAACTTTAGTACTCCCATAATAGAAAAAGTGTTGCGTTAAAACAACAGAAGATGGGTGCGATTTCAGAATCGCGACTTTTTTCAGTACTGCGAAAAAAAACATGGAAAATGTAAAGTTTAAGACACAAGTCATTGCCAGACACCTTCACAATCACAACAACCAAAGTCCAAACACTGTCGGAATATTCCCCTCACCATGTCTCAGCTACTCTCCACCGAAGCTATCCTCTCATACCTTTTCATTCGACGTCGATTCAATGCGAAAACTGATGGATGGACACAACATAGAAGACAGAGACTGGCTATTGAGTCTCATGCAACAGAGCAATCTCTTCAATCCCAAGTTAAGGGGTGGTAAAGTTTTTGTGACGCCGGATTATAATCAGTCGATGGAGCAGCAGAGGGAGATCACTATGAAGAAAATTAAGTACCTTTATGATCATGGTGTTTTTGAGGGGTGGCTCACCGGTAACACTTTTGATTCGGAGATGCGAAAGCTTGCTTTTATGGAGGTTATTGGGATGTTTGATCACTCCCTTGCTATCAAGAATACTGTGCACTTCGTGTCGTGGTAAGTTCGTTCGCAATAATTTGTGGGATTGATCCTGAATTTGAAGTGTTATAGCATGTATAACTTGCAGACTGACTTGTAATAATATTATTAAGTGTGTTGCGTTTTTTTGGACACTTTTTTGTTGGTTTTGAAAGACTTGAGTTTAATGTGTGGAAAGAAATAGATAAAAAGCGTCAAAACCCCTCAACTTATTGGTCGTGTGCGACATGTCCTCGGACCTTTGAAAACTTACCACATACGCTCCAATCTTTCAAAATAAGTGTGAATGCCCTTGGTCATTGACCATTCGTTCGACTTGGAGACATTTCTGCAATTTCGTCTGTGTTAGATTTGCTTCAGAGGCCAGTTCTCACATTTTGAATAGGTCAGGGTATATGTTGTAATTTTTCAAAGGGTAGGGGGAAAATCGCGCACGGGCAATAGGATGGTGGATTTGATGCTTTTTACCCAAAAATAATATCAAAAATATTTTTTGGACTGGTTTATGCAGTTCGTGCTGTTGTTGGTTGACCTGTTGGTTTGCTGTGTTATGAGTTTGTGTGAAGTTTGAAGTAATTGAAAACAAACGTGCAAAAACAAGTGAACTCCATGATGATGAAGAACAGAGAATTGAGAGCTTTCATTATTTGAGTAGTGAAGTGCAAAGTGAGTGAATGAATTACAGAATACATCAAACAACTATTTATAGAAATACAAACTAAATGATCGGTGCAATGTGTGATGAAACAGGAGATAAAACTCTCTCTAACAAACTAACTAACTGAATCTGCTGAGGTGGAGTGCTGAGCTGGCAAAGTAGCCGTTGAGCTAAGAGTTGAGTTGCTTGATTGCTGATACGCCCCCTCAAGATGAGAGTATATATCATATACTCCCATCTTGGAAACAAGTCTGCGAAAATGTCCAGAACCAAGTGACTTGGTAAACAAATCTGCCAATTGTTTATCTGAAGTCAGATGAAATGGTTTGAAGAGACCAGATTGAAGTTTCTCACGAACCAGGTGACAATCAAGCTCGATGTGTTTCGTGCGCTCATGAAACACTGGATTGCTGGCAATATGAATAGCTGCGGAGTTGTCACAGAAGAGTAGAGCTGGCTGAGAATGAGTTTGTCCAAAGTCAGCAAGTAGGCGTTTCATCCAGGTAAGTTCACAAACAGCTGAAGCCATGGAGCGGTATTCAGCTTCTGCAGATGAACGAGAAACGGTTTGCTGCTTCTTAGACTTCCTGGAGATCATTGCTTCTCCAAGAAAAACACAATACCCTGAGACAGAATGCCTGGTGTCAACGCAAGCACCCCAATCAGCATCACAAAATGCTTTGAGATGAACAGAATTGTGAGCTGGATAAAGAAGGCCTTGACCAGGAGCATTAGAGATGTATTTCACCACCCTGAGAGCTGCTAACATGTGTGATTGAGTAGGATGATCCAGGAACTGACTCAAGGTCTGTACAGCATAGCAAATGTTAGGGCGAGACACAGTTAAATACAGAAGTCTTCCCACAAGTCTCCTGTAATCTGTAGCATTGTCCAAGGGAGTGCCACTATCCTTGCTGAGTTTATCATTTTGAAGAATAGGAGAGCCAACCATCTTGCCACCTAAAACACCACAATCAGATATGATATCAAGGGCATACTTCCTCTGATTTATGCAAATTCCCTTAGAACTGCGGGCAACTTCAATGCCAAGTAAAAACTTCAATGTACCAAGATCCTTGAGCTTGAAGTTGTTCTGTAAATAAGCCTTGAGAGAGTCAATCTCCTTCTGATCATTGCCAGATATGATCAGATCATCCACATATATCAACAAGAAGGTCATGGAGGTAGGTGTGACCTTAGTAAATAGAGAATGATCATTTTGAGACTGAACATAACCAAACTGAGTGATAACAGAGGTTAACTTGTGGTTCCACTGTCTTGAGCCTGCTTTAAACCATATAAGGACCTGTTGAGCTTACACACATGATCCTTGGGTACCACCATACCAGGAGGAGGAACCATATAAACCTCCTCATTGAGGTCACCATACAAAAAAGCATTATTCACATCCATTTGGTAAAGAAACCAATGATGTGTTGACGCTAAAGCCAAAAGACACCTCACTGTAGAAATCTTAGCCACAGGAGAGAAGGTATCAAAGAAGTCATAACCTTCCTTCTGTGTGTACCCCTTAGCCACTAACCTGGCTTTAAATCTTACCACTGAGCCATCTGAGTTATGCTTGACTTTATACACCCACCTACATCCAATTGGTTTCTTACCAGGTGGTAATGGTAAAATATCCCAAGTATGAGAAGTCTCCAAAGCAGTCAACTCAGATTGCATAGCCTCAGACCATCTAGAATCTTTGATAGCTTGCTGATAAGTGGAAGGTTCAGTTTCAATACCAACTGAGAGTGTAAACTTGAGCTGCTTAGCTGATAATCTGTCATAGCAAAGAGCTGTGGTTTGTGAAACTTTGTAATCCTGAAGATAAGCAGGAGGTTTGTGAGATCTGGTGGATTTTATGAGAGATGGAGCTGGTGGTGGAGAAGGAGAAGTAGAAGGAGGAGGATCAACAGTGTCTGGAGAATGAAGAATAGGTGAATCAGAAGAGACAAGAGGAGAAGGAGATTCAATGGGAGCAATGTGATCAACAACAGAATCAGAAGGAATGTCATCATCAAGGAAAGTGGAATCAGACTATGAAGGAAATATAGGATCAGGTGAAGAAGATGCAGGAACAGCAAAGGGAAACACATGTTCATGAAAAACAACATCCCTGGAATCAAAAATGGAGTGAGTTTCAAGGTTATACAAACGATATGCTTTCATGTTTGCAGGATAACCAAGAAAGATGCATTTTTGAGCTCTGGAATCAAATTTTGATCTGTGGACAGGAAGAGAAGAAGCATAACACAAGCATCCCATGGTTCTCAAATGATTGTATCTAGGCTTGGTATCATGCAAGAGCTCAAAAGGACTAGAATGAGACAAATGAGGAGTAGGCAATCTGTTTATAAGATATGCTGCAGTAAGTACACAACTGCTCCAGAATTTGAGTGGAAGAGATGCTTGAAAACGAAGTGCACGAGCTACCTCCAACAAGTGCCTATGTTTCCTCTCCACAACAGAGTTTTGCTGAGGTGTATACACACAACTCTGTTGATGAATGATGCCAAGGGAGCTATAGAAGTCAGGGATCTTAAATTCAACACCCTGGTCTGATCTAATGGACTTAACTCGAGTACTAATCTGAGTAGAAACAAATGTTATAAAGTCCTTCAGAATACTTCTAGCTTGACCTTTATTGTTCATAAGATACACCCAGGTAAATCTACTATGATCCTCCACAATAGTCAGAAAGTACCTTGAGTTATCATGAGAAAGAGTAGAAAATGGCCCCCAGATGTCCACATGTATCAATTCAAATTTAGATTCTGATCTGTGACCATCACTTGGAAATGGTAATCTATGATGTTTGGCATGATGACATGTATCACACAACAATCCTTTAGACACACAAGGGAAATCTTTATTCAAGCCATGTAAGAAATTCATTCTGGTTACAGATGGGTGCCCAAGCCTATTATGCCATAACACAGAAGAAGAAACATCAGAGAAGTTAACTTGCACAACAGGTAAAGGTAAACTTTCCCGTGTCATGTAATAGAGTCCTTGAATCTCCTTAACAGTCCCAATCATTGCCCAAGTGTTGAGGTCCTGTAATGCACACATGTATGGTGTGAATACCAAGCAACATCTCAAATCCCTGATGAGCTTGCATACTGAAATAAGATTGAACTGAAACTCTGACACATGTAACACATTCTGCAGAGTAATGTGAGAGTTGAAAGGAACTGATCCTATATGAGTAGCTGCAACTGTGTCTCCATTAGGCAATCGAATGTTCACATTATTAATGGCTTTATATGAAGAAAACAAGCTGAGATCACTTGCAATATGATCAGTTGCACCAGAGTCTAGAATCCAACTAGCTTTAGTAGAAAGACTAGATCCACTCTGACATGCAAAAGGTTGTGAAGTTGGATAAAAACTCACACAATGACTGATTGTACCTGTATAGGTAGCTGAATGAGGAACAGGTGTTTGAGCAACCTGATTAACACCTGGAAGAGAACCTCTGAACATAGCACACAATTGCTGAAATTGCTCCTGTGAAATAGGTGCAGAAGAACCAACAGAAGCTGAGGTATCTACTTTGTCATTCAGCTGGTTATTTGCACTGAGATGAGCCTGAGCTGCTGCTGGACTTGGCTTGTACTTAGCCAGTTTATGTCCTGGAGGATATCCAAAAATCTCAAAGTAATTGTCCACAGTATGATTGTTCTTACCACAATGAGAACAAGGAGGTCTTTGCTTGTTGTTATAAGACTTGTTGCCTTGTTTCACATAAGACTTATTCTGTGAGGACTGTGGTGGTTTATCAGTTTTTGAAATCATTGCAGCAGGATCAAAACGCACACTATGCATGATGTTCATCTCATTATTTGACTCTTCCTGTAGAATCAAACTAAAAACACTATCCAACATAGGCATATCCTCCTTCAACAGAATCTGATTTCTTAGCTACACATAGCATTCATCTAAGCCCATCAAAAACTGCATAATATGCCTTCGTTCATACCTCCTATGCATTTCTGCAAGCACTCTACAGTCACCAACAGAACATGTGCAAGGCTCCTCATACACTCTAATCTCATCCCAAAGTGCTTTCAACTTAGAGAAATAAACACTTACAGGAGCTCCTTCTTGCTTAGTGTGAATCAATTGATGCTCCAGCATATAAATCCTATTGTTGCTCGATTTAGAAAACCTCTGCTTCAGCTCCTTCCATACTTGAAAAGCTGAGTCAGAATACAGAGTGTAACCTGCAATTTCAGGTGACAAACTGTTTGTAATCCAAGCCAAAACCATATAGTTACAACGCATCCAGTTAGTGTAATTAGGATCCGTAGTTCCTGGTTTGAGTATGGATCCGTCAATGAATCCAAGCTTATTCTTAGCAGATAACGCCACAAACATCGCGCGGCTCCACTTGTGGTAATTCTGTGAATCCAATGGTTGATTCACCAACAATTGTCCAGGATTTTCACCGTGATGTAGATACATCGGATTAGAAACGTCATCGGAGCTGGATCGAGCTCGATTGACGCCGTTAAGTGCATCAGAATATGTCGGAGAAGTCATGATGAACTCCGATCAAATAAAACGGAACAAAAAATGAGCGGAAGCGAATTGTGGATCGAGAGACGATGAGATCAAATCTCACCGCTATGATACCATGTGAAGTTTGAAGTAATTGAAAACAAACGTGCAAAAACAAGTGAACTCCATGATGATGAAGAACAGAGAATTGAGAGCTTTCATTATTTGAGTAGTGAAGTGCAAAGTGAGTGAATGAATTACAGAATACATCAAACAACTATTTATAGAAATACAAACTAAACGATCGGTGCAATGTGTGATGAAACAGGAGATAAAACTCTCTCTAACAAACTAACTAACTGAATCTGCTGAGGTGGAGTGCTGAGCTGGCAAAGTAGCCGTTGAGCTAAGAGTTGAGTTGCTTGATTGCTGATAGTTTGTACTTTGAACTAGTGGATTAGTGCCTCAATTAACTTAAAGATATGGCTTGTGGTTGGATTTTTTCGTCCAGGGGTGGAGCTATCCAGTTCTTTGGCATGAAACGACATCATGATAAATGGTTGAAAGCCACTGAAAATTACCTGGTTCAAGGCTCCTTTGCAATGACAGAGTTTAGCCAGATTAGCATTTTTCCTCCCAGGATCGAGGGATTGAGACTGTAACAACATATGATTCAAACACAGGAGAGTTTGTCCTCAACACTCCATGTGAATCAGCTCAGAAGTACTGGATCGGAGGTGCAGCTAATGTAATGACTCGTTAAGCATGTTCCTTTCTCCCTTTATAAGGCTTAGAAATGTTACTCGAAGGGTTTAAAATGACAAACAATCCCCTTTATTGATTGTTTGCGCATTGCAGCATGCAACACATGCAGTAGTTTTTTCTCAGCTGCATATCGATGGAAGCAATCATGGTGTACATGCTTTCATCACTCAGATCAGGGACCAAGATGGAAATGTCTGTCCTAACATTCGTATTGCTGATTGTGGTCATAAAATTGGTTTGAATGGTGTTGACAATGGTCGGATCTGGTAAATTGCAATCTCTTCTGAATATTGCTGGAAATTATTTTTATGTTCTATATGAGATTATGGAAGATACTTTTTGAAATTGCAATCTGAGATCTCGCTACATGTCCAGGTTCGATAATGTTCGTGTTCCTAGAGAAAGTTTATTGAATTCAGTGGCTGATGTTTGTGCAGACGGAAAATATCTGAGCGCTATTAAGGATCCGGATCAGGTGCAGTTCTTCTTCATTACCTGTTGTTAGCAAAAATAACTCTCCTACGAGGAGAAATTGGTCTGCTAAGACCCTTTAAAATTATGTGAATATCGGACTCAGATGCTTTATATTAATCTTTTGTTGATAAAACATGTGCAACAAACAATTTTCTTGGGGTTTCATTTGTTAAAACATCATTTTACATGGAGTCATACTAGATTTCAGCGTCGGTAGGACAGCACAGACCGGTTTTAGGTGCCTGAATGATAAGGGGGATTTTGGTTTGTGGTGCTGGCAGGAACGTAACTCCAAAAGCCTAACCAAGCAGCTCGGTGAGGTTGGGCGGTAACTGACACCGATTCCGTTTTTGGACTTAAAAATTTATGTATCTTTTGAAGAAAAAATAACTAGATGAAAATATGATATGAGAATTTTAAAAAAGAATCTTTTATTTCCTCATCTCTTTTCTCAACTGTAACATCAATTCAAAAAATAAAAATAAAAACAATTCTACCTCATTATATATGCATCACTGCCTATATTTGGAAAATATTGAGTGGAGACAAGTTGAATTTGGTAGCCATTAGTTGGTTTTCCATTCGAGGCATTTTCACTCGATTTAATTCTTTTTAGGCCTACTGCTTTGAAAACAAACGGGAAACTGAAGTCAAAACTCATATAACATAAGATTTTTTTGACAATTTTAACAAATCAAATGGAAGGGTTTTAGTTGTAAAGTTGCCTTTTGCATAAGGAAAACGGTGTTAGAAAGTTAACCATATAGGTTCCTTATTGATTTTATCTCAGCAAGATTTTGCTATGTATAGAATCCGTATTAACGTAAAGATGATCGAGAAGTCCACTGTAATCTTGTATACTACCTTTATTTTGCAAAAACTTCATGCAAAGATAAGGAAGACAATTAGATCAGGATTATGAAGACCACTCGGGTTTCTTATGTGTATTAGACTATGTTGAAGGCTGATACTATCTGATCCTTCATATAGCGCAGAGAGTGAGTTTATTTTGTTGAGAGGGATTGTATTCTACACAATCATTCATATTCTTTTTGAAAGAAAAATGTACTATGTTGTTCGAATACGCTCAACAGAGACAGCGAAGACGAGCTCATGCTCGCCAAATAAATTCAGAAAGAAAAGAACAAGATATTATATGACATCAGTTGTAACATAAAGTTCCATTACTACTTAAGATCATTGTTGTAATCACTTACTCTTTCGTGGATATGTTTGAAACGAGAGGTCGCCCCATGTAGTAGGTCGATTGATTGAACCATGTTAATATAACGTCTCTTTACTTAGTTTTTGTTTTGATTAATTTCTCAATTAACATACTTCACAAAAACTAGGTAATTGCTTCAAATGGATTATTCAATCATAGACTGAATTTGGATTTCATTACTTTGCTCCAGAGATTTGGCGCATTCATGGCTCCTTTGACATCAGGACGTGTCCCTATTGCTACCAGTTCAGTTTATATCGCAAAGGTTTGCTTGTTATAAATATTACTTATTTAACTTTGTGAGTTCAGTAACGCAAATGATTTTCTAGTTTAGCACTTGCCATAAGATATTCATTGACTAGGAGAGCATTTTCTGTCGACCCAAATGGTCTTGAAGTCCTTTTGCTTGATTACCCAAGTCATCAGCAGCGCCTTCTGCCTCTTCTTGCAAAGACGTACGGGAGTACTTTTCACTGACTTTCCTGCATAGTTCGGTTGTTATTCTAGTTTGTTTAATTAACACCATAAATTTAGTTTGTTGAATCCATAATGGTTTGGTTAGAGGAGGAATGGTTGTGTATGTCAGTTGATCGTAAATGATATATGCTATTCTGACTCTTGCTTTAATCTAAACATGCAGATATGCTATGAGTTAGAAGAACCCCACAATTACTCAAAACAATTCTTGTTGTTTCGAGTGCGTTGAAGGCTATATTAACATGGCATAGCATGCGAACTCTTCAGGTAGTCTAGTAAAAACAGTTCAGTTCTTCATTTAGTGAATTATATCTTCTTATATCCTAGGATCATTCTGTCTAGGAATGTCGTGAGGCATGTGGTGGGCAAGGACTGAAGACGGAAAATCGTATAGGCCAACTCAAAGGTGAATTTGACGTGCAATCTACTTTTGAGGGTGATAACAATGTTCTTATGCAACAGGTATATGCATACAGAAGGACCCTTTTGATATTCCCTTTATATAAGCTCTCTCTCTCTCTCTCTCTCTCTCTCTCTCTCTCTCTCTCTCTCTCTCTCTCTCTCTCTCTCTCTGATCTGAAGTTGAGGGAGAATTGTTTGGTACAGGTGAGCAAGGCACTGCTGACTGAGTATGTCAATTCAAAAAAGAGAAATACACTGCTGAAAGAGTTGGGCCTTGAGCACATGAACAAATCGAGTCCCATTATTCCTTCGCAACTTACAGATTCTACTCTCAGAAGCATTCAATTTCAGGTAGCTTGTCATTTTTTTGTTTTTCTATTTTGATACAATTCTGGAGGTTAACAGTTTGTATGTTGCAGATCGATGTGTTCTGCCTGAGAGAAAGAGATCTTTTGAACCGCTTTGCAACTGAAATCTCCAAGAACCAAGCTCAGGGAGAAAGTAAAGCGTCTGCATTAATAATAGTAATGCTACATTTTCAAATATGAAATGCAACTTTGGTACGGCTCAAATTGTAACTTGCAGTTCTTTCCTGCAGTGTTATCAGCTTGCTGAGGACTTGGTCAAAGCCTTCTCTGACCGCACAATTTTGGAGACTGTTATAGAAGCGGAGAATAATGTGACAGATTCCTCGCTTAAGGTACATAATAGACCTTTTCTATTGCTTTAAGTAATACTGAATATCTTGTTTGTTTTGGCATTTGAAACAAAGAACTGAGAGTTTAAGTTCATAATTTATTGATTAATTATGTTCACTCTTTAGCAAACCTCTGATGATTCTTGTTAATCAATTCTATATTTCTGTGTTCATTAAACTCAAGTAGTCTGTATGCCTATAAATGTTAAAAACTTTGGCAAATGTTTCTTTATCTCCTCTAGAGAATTTAGCTCTTGATCACTGATGAGTTCTAAACGCAACCTTATGCTACTTCGCTAATATGTATCATCCCTTTCATGCAACATATCTCTTTTGTATCTATATGCCAATTGACAGTTTGATTCAAGCTCTTATATTAATACCAACTTTTGGCAAGTGAAGTGGCTTTTTCAACCAAAATAATATGTGTATATAATATAGATAAAAGTGAAAGTTGTGTCACACATAACTTGATATCTTTTGCAGGAGATGTTGGGTCTTTTACGATCAATGTACGTCCTTGTTACTCTGGACGAAGATGTTGCATTTCTCCGTTACGGTTGCCTAACAGTAGAATCTGCTGCCACTGTGAGGAAAGAAATCGTGAAGCTTTGCACTGAGCTCAGACCGCACGCACTCTCCTTGGTCAGTTCTTTTGGCATACCCGACGCTTTCTTGAGCCCCATCGCGTTTGATTGGGTTGCTGCAAATTCTTGGACAATACTTGAAAGCTAGAGTGGAATAAGTGTCGTATTTGAGTAAGTGGTTATTCTGTTGTGAGAATAAACTAATAAATAAAATGAAGTTGCGAGATTTCGGATTTTAGTTTTAATTGCACATACCGCTTTGTTGCAATTTGTAAGTTTATAATAGATCAGAATGAAGTTTGCGATTGTAAATTTGAATTGAGATCTGATGCATAATTGACAAATTGAGAGAGATAGTTAAAGGTGTAAAATGCTCTGTATTCAATTAAATTGAAAATGAACAAACTCAATGTACAAAATGATAATTTGTTCGCTTATATCCAAAATATGGCAATTAACTTAAGTAACTAATTTTGGCGCCTAATCTGAATAGCTGTACTAACTAACTGAAAACGGTTATTACAGAATTTTGTAAGCTCAGCTCACTGAGCTGTTTTGTGCCGAACTCCAACAAATAGCTTACAGCTTTGCTGCAATAGTTCCATTTCTTTGTTATGTGCTGCACGATACCTAGTTGACATAACTTCGCATGCTAATCTGGACATTAACCAAGATAGCTCTGCACCACTATTAAGAATGGATGACATCAACAATATCGATAATAATGAAATCAGACTTCCAGATGATGATATTGTGGAAGTCCAGATTGACAACACCACCGATGACGATGATGAGGTTGAAGATCATGAGGATGGGGATGAAGATGACCCTGATTACACTTATGTTGTAAGAACTCGTTAACTTAATAGTAGTATATTTGCAATTAACTACTACTTTACGGTTGATTAAGAACTAATTTAAATAAGCAGGGGTTTATTTACAATTACCTAGTAATTTAGGGGCGAGTCGGGCGACTAAGAAGTAATTCAAACAAACATTGGTCTATTTGCGTCTAACTACTAATCTAATGTACATTAAGAATTAATTCAAATATACAAGGGTTTATTTAGAAGTAACTACTAATTCAAAGAATTATAATTTGACACTAAAAGTGCAATCACAAATAAAAGCGAATTCAAACAAACCTCGTTTGTTCATGATTATACAAATGTAAATAAAAGCAGCAAATAACAGTTTAGCTTAAACATTCGGGCTAAATTCCATATCAGTGAAGTTAGTTTGTTAATAACACTCTCACCCGCATTTCTTTCCCTGGTCTAGTCGTTTCTAGTCGTTTCTAGCATTGCTAAGAAATATAAATTTCAATATTTAACTAACACTGATATTAGACATTATATTGTTCTACATACCAACTCCTCCCTATAGTGGTTCGAGCTAACAGAGCTGTCCATATATGTTTTCCTCTTCATTTGATTTGCCATATTTTGCTTTGTTTTATTCTCTGTAGTGTCAAGTTTCCAATAATCAATATAGATTGGTAGGAACGTCGAGTGAATCCAACAATTGTGTGTTTCTCTATGGGCAGGGTTTGCATTGCATTTCCGCCACCAAATCTTAGCATTGCTTACTTAACCTGCAAATCACTGGGTAGCGACCCTATCGTAGCAGCTATAGACTTGCTCTTCAATTACCGGATCCCACTGATAGGTTCTCTGCAATTAATATAAGACATTAAATTAAATTGATCACATAACTGAAGAATGAATAACAAATATTTATGTATATTTAATAATAATAGAAGTCAAGTTAAGTATGTACCTTAAATTTGCCACGCGTCGTACGTGACGTACGGTTTTGTTGCATCATGTTCCTCAAATCGGTAGAAATCGTGGTCACAATCCCAGGGTGTTGTATTGAACCATCATAGAACATTTGAAGTACCTCCTTGTCGGCTTGATTTGTCGGGGGTTGACGAGGTCCAGGACGTCCTCGTATTGTGACTCTTATAACACCATCATCATCTTCTAAATCAGTGGTATCCCCGTAGTCCTCACCTAACTCCTCGAATGCCAGAGTACGTGAGCCTGAAACTCATGATTCCTCTGATGAGGACCGTCCATACTACCCGTCATATGGATCTGTGGCGTCGTCATGGTGACACCAGTCCCACTCCTTAACACGATTGGGGCACCAGTGCTAGACTGAGACGCTAATAGACTCTAATGCATCATGTCGTCTATAGTGCCTCCCATAAAATGTCCAAGCATCTGTGCTGTTGGCATAGCAAATCCAGCCCCACTCCCAGAAAAGGACGGAGCACAAGTCCCAAATTGTAGCCCAGATGAACTCTCCCCTCCGATGTGTCTCTACACCCATCAACTGAGAGGTAAACATCCCACTGGGACAGAATCCTGTTTGGTATTACGGAATTGATCCAGTGGAGAACAACGTCATCGACACTGGAAGTGATCACATCGTACCAAAATCAGGCGTCGATGAGAAAGCTCCTCGAGGTACCCCATGTTGGGTATGGCACCTCCTTCTTCGCCTTCTACTGCCCCTTCCCTTTCCCCTTTCCCTTACCATACTGTGACGAGCTAGCAATCTGATAAATAAATATTTAGTATAGTCAAATTAATATAAAGGCATAGACGACAATGTTATCTATCCATTTACATTTTTTACGTCTAAATAATACAAATTTCCACTACTTTTTCTAATCATTGTATTGCAACTAAATAGAATCTCGATATTCACTGTGATATATCCTAATTTAAAGTATCTAAATGGTGAATTTTTATGCACATTAAAAATTAATCACAGACGTGTCACACAAATAACTACATCTTGTATGTCTTTATTTGTATCAAACATCAATAACTACACCCAAACATGTTCATATAAACAAGTTTAACAAAGATATATTGCCCAAATTTATATCAATATATTTTCGCAATAGTAATAACCTTTAAAAGAATAAAATAAACATATCTAATTAACATAAATACGCTCCGGTATCAATACAAACACATCTCTGCTATATAATACAAATCTAATTGATTAAATTCAAAAAAAAATGTAGATCGTCAAAATCACTTCTAATATGGTTATCAAGCATACATATAATTAACACAAATACACTCAAATCAACAAAAACTTCACATGTATGCTAATGTAACACAAATCTAACCGATTAATTTTCTTAAAAAAAAATATATAGATCGTCAAAATTACTTTTAATATATTAATTAAGCATACATAATTAACAAAAATACACTCTCAAATCAACAAAAACATCACATGTATGCCATATAATACAAATCTAACCGATTAAAAAAAAAAAAGTAAATGCGTAATATAATAGACATAGAACACATACCTTAAACAAAAACGAGATTTGGTTGTAGGATTTTATTGATTTTAAGGTTGAAAAAAAAAATAAGGTGGGAAGGGAGAAAATTGCAACAGAATTTTGCCGCAATTTTCTCCAATATGGTATATGGGAGCAAAAGAGTAAATGCAAAAACTACCACTGTGTAATCTTTAATTTGCAAAAAAAATCTCGTGTAATTTTAATTGGCAAAAATCCCCCTGTGTTATTTGGTCAAAGGCAAAAAAGTCACTAGTGCAGCTCACGCGCCAAAATGCAGGTGGATTTGATATTTCAGATTGAAAATTACATTATTGCCCTCAATTTATATCGTTAAAACAAATTTTAAGGAAAAAACAAAAACAAAAACGTAAAAGGAAAATTTAATTGAAACAACCCATCCCCAATCCCTTGCAAGAGAAATCAACCGTGAAGGTGAAGGTTAATAATGGGGAAGGTGGAACGATAAAAAATCAGCCACCAAGATCGAATCAACCACCGCGATAGAGAGAGAGAGAGAGAGAGAGAGAGAGAGAGAGAGAGAGAGAGAGAGAGTCTAATTTTCGCTCCAGTCGAATCCAAAACAATGCCAGTGTTTCGCGCTCCCTTCTTTCGTCATGTTTTCTTTATTTATTTTAACTAATACATTATGATTTTTTTTTACAACTTTTATTACGTTTTCACATTTAATTTTATCTTTTCATATTCGGCATATGGAAAGAAAAGAAAAACTTCGCCGCACAAAAAGTACTTATTACTAAGATATCAAAATCTAGGGAAAAGTTTTGTTTTTATAATGAAAAAATAATACGTTTATATAATCAAATTCTGTTATGACAATAATAATTAGAGAAAGGATGGTCGGGGGCACGATGTGAAGATGAAAGGTTGAGGGGATGGGGCCGATGCGGTGGGAAAGAAGACGGTCTATTTTTTTTCTTTTGTTTTTTTTGGGTATTTTCCTATTTTCTTTAATACTTAGTTCTGAAAAATACAAACCAATTTCAAAAATTTAAAATGCAAATTAGAAAACTTGTATTGTGATTAATAAAATAAAATTATTAGTATGAAATCTTGGTTATAAAAACCGTGTTTCTTATTATTTTTTATTTGAAATTAAGCTTTAATTAAAATAAACATTTTGTTTTAAAATCTTGAAATAACTAAAAGTTTTATACAAAGGAAAAAGTGATATTTCTTATAAAGTCAACGCAAAAAAAGGTGTTTTGGTGCTATGTGCTAATTTTTGAATTACACAGGGGTTATTGCCAATTAAAATTACACAAGCAGTTTTTTGCCAATTAGAGATTACACAGGGGTAGTTTTTGCATTTAGCTCGACAGCAAAGCCCAAGGGGGTTGCTATAAGTTTTTTTTTTCCTACAACAGGTGTTGCTGTAGATTTATATATATATATATTGAATATTTTGATTGTAGCAACGTCTATAGTTGCTCCATCAAAATACTGTAACCAATTTAAATCCGTTGTTGTATTTAAGGGTGGGTAAAAAAATGGGTACCCATTCCCAAACTCGTCCCAATTGGGTATCTGTACCCATAGGACGGGTACCCGCACTACAACGGTGGGTTCGGGTTCGGAATTGGGTATTGTCTTCCCAATTCCCAAACCCAATTGGGTACCCGTAATATATATATATATATATATATATATATATATATATATATATATATATATATATATTATGTGTAATATTATACATCTTTTACTTTTACATGTATTATTATACCTTTACTTATAAATTACAAATCTTGAACTTAGGGGTCTATACGAAAAGGGGCAAAAAAGAAAGAAAGAGAAGACACTGGCCTTGTAAATAACACACATATATTTACGGAGGAACTCAACTTTTCGGTAAAAAATCAATCACAATTCACAAAATCTTTTCCAGTTTTAAAGCTCCATTTTAAAAGCTCTCATGTTTTCAGCCTCCAAAACTGGTAAAATTTTCCAACTTTAAAGTTAGAAATATGTGAAGTGGGTACCCATACCCGCCCCTTGGATACCCTCTTCAAATGCGAGTACCCGCCTATTTCGGGATTGGGATCAAAAAATAATATTTCACTACCCGCAGCGGGTACTCATTCGTGACGGGTACCCACCGATGCCCACCCCTAATTGTATTGTCAAATACCGTAACGAATTTAAATACGTTACAGCTCTGCGTTGCTTTATGTTGATTGTCTTATACTCGTCTACTGGCTTATTAGTCATAAACTGTTTAATTAAAATACTCCATATTAGTTTTTCCCGTTAGAAATATAGAATCAAATAGTATGTTTTACGATCAATAATTTTGACTTGTTAAGAACTTATTTTATTACCTATATTTGTATACTTGCGTAATGGTATACATAATTAAGAAATTAAGAAAGAAGTATTCAGTCTAAAATCAAGATATAAGAAGTTGCCCGGTGGAAGTAAGTTTATTATACACGAAGACTTAAAAATTCTCGATAAATTATAAATTTTACAATTCAACGTGGATACTAACTTAATAACATTAGTGATCTGTTCTTTATTGCTTCTTTCTATTGATAGCTCACTAGTTCCATAAAGTATGCACCTTATGTAGGGTTATTTAATTCATTTTCACCTCATCTCAATTCAAATTGAGACTAAAATAATTTGTTTGTATTCGTTTTGGCAAGATAGCACACCTTTAGCTCACTTTAATTTATACGTCTACATACCTATATTTCTTATCACTATTATTGATCTTAAATTAGTAACACTATTGACCATGACTAACCCAAAGATTTAAAAAGCTCAACTACCCGCCCGCCACTGCAAATAAAAACAAATATAAAGTTTAGGACACAACAATTCAATTCCTCATTTCTCACTAGTGCAAAAAAAGAACATGGAAAATGTAAAGTTTAGGACACAAGTCATTGCCAGACACCTTCACAATCACAACAACCAAAGTCCAATCAGTACTGTCGGAATATCCACTTCTCCATGTCTCAGCTACTCTCCGCCGGAGCTCTCCTCTCAACCCTCTCCGTTCGACGTCGATTCGATGCGAACACTGATGGATGGACACAACATAGAAGACAGAGACTGGCTATTCAATCTCATGCAAAAGAGCGATCTTTTCAATCCCAAGTTAAGGGGTGGTAAAGTTTTTGTGACGCCGGATTATAATCAGTCGATGGAGCAGCAGAGGGAGATCACTATGAAGAGAATTGAGTACCTTTACGATCACGGGGTGTTTGAAGGTTGGCTAACTGGTAACACTTTTGATTCGGAGATGCGAAAGCTTGCTTTTATGGAGGTTATTGGGACGTTTGATCACTCCCTCGCTATCAAGAATACTGTGCACTTCGTGTTGTGGTAAGTTCGTTCGCACGAATTTGTGGGGATTGCTCCTGAATTTGTAAGTGTCGTAGTAGCATGTATAACTTGCAGACTGACTTGTAATAGTATTATTAAGTGTGTTGTGTTTTAGGACACTTTTTGTTGGTTTTGAAAGACTTGAGTTTGATGTGTGGAAAGAAATAGATAAAAAGCGTCAAAACCCCAAAACTTATTGGTCGTGTGCGACTTGTCCCCTGACCTTTGAAAGATTACAACATACACCCAAATCTTTCAAAACAAGTGTGAATGCCCTTGGTCATTGGCCATTCATTCGACTTGGAGACATTTAATGCATTTTCGCCTTGTGTTAGATTTGGCTTCAGAGGGCAGTTCGCACATTTGAATAGGTCAGGGTATATGTTGTAATTTTTCAAAGGGTAGGGGGCAAATCGTGCACGAGCAATAGGTTGGTAGAATTGATGCTTTTTACCCAAAAATAATATCAGAAATGTTTTTTGGACTGGTTTATGCAGTTCGTACTGTTGTAGGTTGACCTGTTGGTTTGCTGTGTTATGAGTGTGTAATTTGAACTAGTGGATTAGTGCCTCAATTAACTTAAATAGATGGCTTGTGGTTGGATGTTTTCCTCCAGGGGTGGAGCTATCCAGGTCTTTGGCACGAAACAACATCATGATAAATGGTTGAAAGCCACTGAAAATTACCTGGTTCAAGGCTGCTTTGCTATGACAGAGTTGGGGCATGGAAGTAATGTATGTATAAGTGTTTAGCCCTTGTAACCCAGAATAGCATTTTTCTTGCTATTTTATTAAAGATCATTGAGTTTTTGGTTCCAGGTTCGAGGGATTGAGACTGTAACAACATATGATTCAAGCACAGGAGAGTTTGTCATCAACACGCCGTGTGAATCAGCTCAGAAGTACTGGATTGGAGGTGCAGCTAATGTAATGACTACTTGTTATCACTCTGGTTTAGCATGTCTTTTCTACCTCTCTAAGTATTGATCAAATGATATACAATAAATAACACTCACATTCCATAAACTGTTTGCAGCATGCAACGCACACGGTTGTTTTTTCTCAGCTGCATATTGATGGAACCAATCAAGGTGTACATGCTTTCATCACTCAGATCAGGGATGCAGATGGAAATGTCTGTCCTAACATTCGTATTGCTGATTGTGGTCATAAAATTGGTTTGAATGGTGTTGACAACGGTCGGATCTGGTAAATTGCAATCTCTTCTGAATATTGCTGGAAATTATTTTTATGTTCTATATGAGATTATGGAAGATATTTTTTGAAATTGCAATCTGAGATCTCTCTACATGTCCAGGTTCGATAATGTTCGTGTTCCTAGAGAAAGTTTATTGAATTCAGTGGCTGATGTTTCTGTAGACGGAAAATATCTGAGCGCTATTAAGGATCCGGATCAGGTGCAGTTCTTCTTCATTACCTGTTCTTATTCAAAATAACTCTCCTGCGAGGAGGTAATGGTGCTAAGACCCTTTAAAATTATGGAAATCTCGGAGTCAGATGCTTTATGTGAAGCATTGCTGGTAAAACACGTGCAACAAACAACTTTCTTGGGGTTTCATTTGTTAAAACATCATTTTACATTGAGTCACTAGATATTAGCGCCGGTAGGACTGCGCAGACCGGTTTAAGGCGCCTGAACGAAAGGGGGGGATTTTGGTTTGCGGTGCTGGCAGAAATGTAACCCAAAGCCGAACCAAGCAGCTCGGTCCGATTGGGTGGTAATCGAGACTGATTTCGTTTTTGGACTTAAAATTTATTTATCTTTTGAAGAAAAAATAACTTATGAAAATATGATATGAGAATTTTAAAAAAGAATCTTTTCATTCCTTATCTCTTTTCTCAACTGTAACATCAATTCAAAAACACAAAAAAAAAAAAAAAAAAAAAAAAAAAAAAAAAAAAAAAACAATACTACCTCATTATATATGCATCTCTGCCTAATATTGAGTGGAGACAAGTTGAATTTGGTAGCCATTAGTTGGTTTTCCATTCGAGTCATTTCACTCGATTTAATTCTTTTTAACAATTTTAACAAATCAAATGGAAGGGTTTTAATTGTAAAGTTGTCTTTTGCACAAGGAAAACGGTGTTAGAAAGTTAACCATATAGGTTCCTTATTGAATTTATCTCAGCAATATTTTGCTATGTATAGAATCCGTATTAACGTAAAGATGATCGAGAAGTCCACTGTAATCTTGTATACTACCTTTATTGAGCAAAAAATTCATGCAAAGATAAGAAATGACAATTAGATCAGGATTACGAAGACCACTCGGGTTTCTTATGTGTATCAGATTATGTCAGAATGAAAGCTATGATGAAGGCTGATACAATCCAATCCTTCATATAGCGCGGAAAGTGAGTTTATTTTGTTGAGAGGGACTGTATTCTACACAATCATTCATATATTTTTTGAAAGAATAATGTACTACGGCATTCGAATACGCTCGACAGAGACAGCGAAGACGAGCTCATGCTCGCCAATAAATTCATAAATAAAAGAGCAAGATATTATATGACATCAGTTGTAACATAAAGTTCCATTATTACTTAAGATCATTGCTGTAGTCACTTACTCTTTAGTGACTTTGTTTGAAACGAGAGGTGGCCCCGCGTATTAGGTCGATTGATTGAACCATGTTAATATAACATCTCTTTACTGCGATTTTGTTTTGATTAATTTCTCAGTTAACATACTTTAACAAAAACTAGATAATTGCTTAAAAATGGATTGTTCAATCATAGACTGAATTTGGATTTCATTACTTTACCCCAGAGATTTGGCGCATTCATGGCTCCTTTGACATCAGGACGTGTCCCTATTGCTACCAGTTCAGTTTATATCGCAAAGGTTTGCTTGTTATAAATATTACTTATTTAACTTTGTGAGTTCAGTAACGCAAATGATTTTCTCGCCAGGCTAGTTTAGCAATTGCCATAAGATATTCATTGACTAGGAGAGCATTTTCTGTCGACCCAAATGGCGCTGAAGTCCTTTTGCTTGATTACCCAAGTCATCAGCGGCGCCTTCTGCCTCTTCTTGCAAAGACGTACGGGAGTACTTTTCACTGACTTTCCTGCATAGTTCGGTTATTATTCAACTTTGTTTTACTTAACACCATATTTTTAGTTTGTGGAGTCCATAATTGTTTGATTAGAGGGGAAATGGTTGTGTATCTCAGTTGGTGGTAAACGATATATGCAATTCTGACTCTTGCTTTAATCTAAACATGCAGATATGCTATGAGTTTTGCTGGTAACTATTTGAAACTGCTATATGTTAAAAGAACCCCACAATTACTCAAAACGCTTCATGTTGTTTCGAGTGCGTTGAAGGCTATATTGACATGGCATAGCATGCGAACTCTTCAGGTAGCCTTGTAAAAATAATTCAGTTCTTTAATTAGTGAATTATATCTTCTTATATCCTAGGATCATTTTGTCTAGGAATGTCGTGAGGCATGTGGTGGACAAGGACTGAAGACGGAAAATCGTATAGGCCAACTGAAAGGTGAATTTGACGTGCAATCAACTTTTGAGGGTGATAACAATGTTCTTATGCAACAGGTATATTCATACAGAAGGACCCTTTTAATGTTCCCATTATATAAGCCCTCTCTCTCTCTCTCGTCTGAATTTGAGGGAGAATTGTTTGGTACAGGTGAGCAAGGCACTGCTGGCTGAGTATGTCAATTCGGAAAAGAGAAATACACCGCTCAAAGAGTTGGGCCTTGAGCACATGAACAAATCGAGTCCCATTATTCATTCGCAACTTACAGATTCTACTCTCAGAAGCATTCAGTTTCAGGTAGCTTGTCATTTTTTTGTTTTTCTATTTTGATACAATTCTGGAGGTTAACAGTTTGTATGTTTCAGATCGATGTGTTCTGCCTGAGAGAAAGAGATCTTTTGAACCGCTTTGCAACAGAAATCTCGAAGAACCAAGCTCAGGGAGAAAGTAAAGCGTCTGCATTAATAATGGTAATGCTACATTTTCAAATAGGTAAGAAATGCAACTTTGGTACTGCTCAAATTCTGACTCGCAGTTCTTTCCTGCAGTGTTATCAGCTTGCAGAGGACTTAGGCAAAGCCTTCTCTGACCGCACGATTTTGCAGACTGTTATAGAAGCGGAGAATAATGTGACAGATTCCTCGCTTAAGGTACATCATATACCTTACCTACTGCTATAAGTAATACTGAATATCTTGTTTGTTTTGGCAACTGAAACAAAGAACTGAGCGTTTAAGTTCATAGTTTGATTATTATGGTTGCTCGTTAGCAAAGCTCTGATAGTTCGCTAGTATGTATCAACCCGTTCATGCAACATATCTCTTTTGTATCTATATGCCATTTGACAGTTAGATTCAAGCTCTTATGCTTTTACTATATTCCACATTAATACCAGCTTTTGTTGGCAAGTGGCTTTTTCAACCAAAATGATATGTGGATATAATATAGACAAAAGTGAAAGTTGTGTCACACATAACTTGACATCTTTTGCAGGAGATGTTGGGCCTTTTGCGATCAATGTACGTCCTTGTTACTTTGGACGAAGATGTTGCATTTCTCCGTTACGGTTACCTAACAGTAGAATCTGCTGCCACTGTGAGGAAAGAAATCGTGAAGCTTTGCACTGAACTTAGGCCGCACGCACTCTCCTTGGTCAGTTCTTTTGGCATACCCGATGCTTTCTTGAGCCCCATCGCGTTTGATTGGGTTGCTGCAAATTCCTGGACAACAGTTGAAAGCTAGAGTGGAATAAGTGTCGTATTTGAGTAAGTTGTCATTCTGTTGTGAGAATAAATTAATAAATAAAATGAAGTTGCGAGGTTTTAGTTTTAACTGCATATACGACTTCGTTGCAAGTTGTAAGTTGATAATAGATCGGAATGAAGATTGCGATTGTAAATCTGAATTGAGATCTGATGCATAATTGACAAATTGATAGACATGGTGAAAGGAATAAAATGCTCTACAGTCATTCAAACTAAAAATGAACAAACTCAATGTACAAAATGATAATTTGTTAGCTTATATACAAACTGTGGTAATTAACTTAAGTAACTAATTCGGCGCCTAATCTGAACAGCTGGACTAACTAACTGAAAAGGTTATAACAGAATTTTGTAAATTCCAAAGCCAAGAGCACAAGAAATACTCTTGGGACAGTCACAAACAATCCGCAGTCCCTCCAAAGCCTCAACGGAAAAAATTACAACAAACACCCCACAGTTTGAGAAAACCCATCGACAAAGGAAAATGGAAAATCATTGCAATTAGCCTTAAACCAGCTCCAAGATCTCACTTTAATAAGTTCACAGTACTGCTCGATATCGCCTTGTTCGCCTCTAAAACACGCTGCATTTCTCCTTCTCCAAATTTCGCCAACGATAAAAAACTACAGCTGACTCCACTTCGCTTACCTTTCTTAAAAGGTATCAGCCCACAAAAATGTTCAAAGTGATGTCTCGTATTGCAATGCAGCACAGAAAATAAACCCACCCAGTTTAACATGCTTCTCCAAATATGAGAGGCAACCTGACAAGTAAAGAGAAGATGCATTGAGTTTTCTTATTCTAAACCACATAATCCACAATTAATGTTTCCACCTTCCACCTCAACACCCCTCCGCAAGAGATTCGACTTGTTTGGAATTCTATCTCGAAACACCCTCCATGCAAAGAGAGACAATTTTAAAGGAACCTTGATTTTCCAGAACCATTTGAAGAAACAAGAATTATCATTACTATTTGGTTCATTTCTAACCTTCATATATGATGATCTAGTAGAAAACTTTCCTGACTCCCCTTCTTTCCATACCCATTTATCCTTCACGTCGGCTTTAAGTTGCACATCTTCAAGTCGACTTATCAACTCATTAAACAACTCAGTTTCCCATTGGATAAAGCCTCTCCTCCACCTCCAATTCCATATCCATCTATTTTGATGTCATTGGCCCATATCACACACAAGACTTTCTTTATCGAGTGATAGCTTATACAGCCTGTTGAATCGTGCTTTTAACGGTTCGCTGCCAACCCAAACATCCAACCAGAAACGAATTTGATCACCACTCCCAATGTTTAAGCGGATCCCCTCTTTAAACCCATTTGTACAGCTCAAATCCAGAGAGATAGTGCAATGTCCCTCCATCAAAGGGAGCTTGATTTGATGATTCAATCTCTACTACACCTCCAAGTGTTCTCTTCGAAGCCACCATAATTAGAGCGAATAATCATCTTCCACAAATTATCTAACTCAACCATAAATCTCCACCTCCACTTTGCTAAAAGAGCTTTATTAAAGCTCTCGAGGTCTTTAACACCCAATCCCCCATTATCTCACTGAGCTGTTTTGTGCCACAGCTTTGCTGAAATAGTTCAATTTCTTTGTTATGTGCTTGTAGAATTCCTGCCCAAAAGTTTTATAGGCTTTTAATTCTAAAAGTTTTTTTCTAAGTTGGACGTGTCAGCCCTTTGGGGGGGTGGGGGGGGGGGGGGCGCTATTAGGGAAGATGAGGCGGATTCTTTCTTTATTTTCAGCTTCTATTTACTTTAAGGCTCCGATTGTTTTCAAGGAAAATGAGGGAAAAGGAAAAAGATATTGGAAAATTTTATTTTCCAAGTGATTGGTATCAAGGAAAATTTTGGAAAAGATAGGAAAATATGGGAAAAGATAGGAAAAGATAGGAAAATCTTTTTTAAATCTTTATCTAACATTTTTACATTTCACAAACTTTGATTTCCCTCCAAAAATTATCTAAAACTTATTCTAATTCATGTACAGATTTCTTTGAGGAAGCAAATGTAATTAAAGAATATCATCTTCAAAATTTTCAGATTTCCAGCCAATACAAATGGTGGGAAAATTCAATCTTCTTTGAAAAAATTTCTAGTTCTCAAAATTTTGTATTCCCACCAATTTATAATCTATATAAAAACTTGTAAGATTAATGTTTTCCACCAACACATCTTCTTCAACTCTCAAGTAATACTTGTTTATTTATTTTATACTTTTTATTCTAGTTATTTATCACCTTTAATAAGCTATTATTATTTTAATTTGATCTATAATCTTGTTTAATGTTTAGGTACTATATTTTGTCTTCTTCAGGGCGCGTCATTTGAATAATAATATTATTTGAAGGTTCTCTTGATTAAACTTGTTTTGTTTTGTTTCAGAATTTCAAATATATTAATAGTACTTGCAAATTTTAATTATATTAAACTAAACTAACTTTACTCTTCAAGAAGTTATAAAGAATAATAAACTTACTATGAGTCTTATTGAAAAAATTAAGTTTTAAAGAATAACAACAGTTTTTACATTGTTTAATATGTTGAGTAAGCAAATTAAGTATAAAATTTTCCCGGAAAACTAATGGCATGCCAATCACATGGAAAAGAGAGGAAAATTTTATTTTCCATAGAAGTTTTCCTAAGAATCCTCATTTTCCAAAAAAAATTTCCTTTTCCCTCATTTTTCTTGGAAACAATCGGAGCCTAAGGGATAATATGAGTCACACCCCCTGATTTGATGAAATATCAAACACATCTTCTGAGGTTTCAATAATAACAAAGACACCCCTGAAGTTTGGAGTTACATATCAACCAACCCCTACTTTAAAAAAAGGTGACTTTTCGAGAGATATTAGATATTTTTTTAATGAAATTCCTGTTTCACCCTTAGTTAATTTGACCTACATTTTTATGACCAAGATACCCTTCTACTTAAATATGCCCAATCACATTTTTGCAAAAAAAAAAAAAAAAAAAGAAAGCCATGTTCACACAAATCTCTCCTTTTCTAACTTTTCATAAGGTTGTCCTCCTCTCCCATGTCTATGCTAATATGTTTTTCTCCTTATACACATGAAATGTCAAACTTTCATAATCCTCACAATAATTATACAAGAACTTACCCTTTCAGAGTGAAAAGAATATGGAAGGAGACCCATGTTCCTAAGAAAGAAATTGAATGCCAGAATTAGTGGGAGAAACAGAGGAATAAAATTGACTCTTTATTTATAATTCAATTAATGAAGGGGCAAAGAGATGATCAAATGGGCCTCGAACGTTGACCAGAGTGTAAATGAAGGAGATGATACTCAAATACTCAATGCATTGTTTGAAACCCATTTAACATTCCTCTCAGTTTTCGTAACAATATATTTCTTCAATTCCTGACATTTTAATTTTTTTTTATAAAACTTTGAAGTATGAATCTGTTTCATCAGTTTGAGAAGGAGGTCTTGGCGTTGGAAATAGAAATATAACCTACTTAAAATCTCTACCCAACCCATTTTAATGAAAAAGTTGAAATGGGTCTTTAAATGTTGAGCTCTGATAGTTGTTCAAAGATCTTCTCGTAAAATGGTCGTCAGATCTTGATTTCGCCAGAGTTTGGTCGAAAAAGAGTGAGCGATAAAAGAGTAAAAAGAGGGAGTTTCTCTTTCCTGATGTATTCTGTCTCCTTTAATTTTGTCCGCTTTTTTGGAGAAGATGGTAGAGATTTGACTTCTTGAAAATAAGGGTAAAAGAGTAAAAAGAAGTTGGGTTTATATTTCTTCATTTCTTTCATAATTCTGAGAAGGATAAAATAGTCTTTTTATAAATCTTTTAATTTTATTTGGCTTAACTTAATGATAGGGGGTGTCTCTGATATTATTAAAATCTCAGGGGATGTGTCTGATATTTCATCAAACTTCAGAAGGTGTCACTGATATTATCCCTTACTTTAATTATTCAATTGAATAAAAATGGGGTAATTATTTCGCTTTTTTAGTTGTCTGACTTATTGATAAATCCAGTAAAGTAAAAAATATTTTGTTATCCCAGTTTAGATTTTTACTTATTAATAAATCCAGTAATTAAGCCATAAAACACTGTTGGGCTACAAATTTGAGTATCAAACTTTAATTTTGTATAACTTTCAAGAATTTACTTAATAAATGAATATGTGAAAGTTTGAACAAAAAAAAATATATATTTCTAAAATCTGGAATTTATACAAACAAAAAAATTTGAGAATTACAAAAGGATAAAGCAAAAAAATTGTTTGAAAGGGTAAAACAGACAACTTATCTTATTTTCAAAATCAATCTCTTCTAAACTTTTATTGAACCAAACAAAAAATTTATATCACTATCTTCTCTAATCTCACTTTGCCTGCCATAAGCCCCCTTATTTTACACAAAAAAATTAAATTTTCTCGATAAATTAAAAGAAATTAAATTCAACGTGTATATCAAATTAATAACATTAGTGACTCTCTTCTTTTTTGTTTCTTTATATTGATAGTTCACTAGTTTCATAATGTATGCACGTTATGTAGGCCTTAAAGTCACATAATACGGATGCGCAAGCATATGCACTAGCATTAAAGTTGAAATTTCATGAATTTGAGTGCGCCTTAATAGGTTTATTAACAATTATTAACTTTGTATTTATATGAACATAAATGATAAATGTAGCTAGACAACTGCAAAAGATTAAACCTAACACACATTATCCATTCATGTCAACTTATTTATTATAGGAAGAGAGAATTTGATTTTTTATGTGAGTAACTATAATTTTATTTTATTTTCTTGTGAAAACAATCAATTTAGTACCTATTCCTCAATTCTTTTTTCTTTTCCGTATTTAGCATTAATAGCAAATGCTTAACAACATACCCCTTTGATATTATGTTTCCTCTTTCAATTCCTTTATCTCCGTATTTTTGCTTTTTTCAAACCTTTAATTTCTTTATTTTCTATTTTCTTACCTAAATCCTGAATTGTTCGCAGTTATTTATTTTTCTAATTTTAATTTTTTCCTAATTATTTCTTCAACCTAGTCGAAGAGAAGGCACTAAACACATAAAGTATGTGAGAGGTGGAGTAAAATGTAGACTTGGATTTGTGTAATGTAAGAAATTCTTGGTACAAGAACTAAGAATTCTAAATGCGAGAACTAAGAAATCTTAAAGCGTTTTAGTGCGGAGCACAGGAACTCAATTCGCTAGAGCGCGACTAATGCGGAGTGCGTTGAGCAGTGGTGGAGGGTTATGTGACTTAGCCTAGGGCTTATTTATTTCATTTTCACCTGATCATCTTAATTTGTTTATACTCGCTTTAGCACTTTTAACTCACTTTCAAGACTAATTGACCATTTTAATTTATATGATTACATATCATGTAGTCATATAAATTAAAGTTGTGAACTAGTCTTGAATTGACCAAAACGCTAGCTTTTATTGAATTTCATTCCCTCGATATTAAAATTAGTAACACCGGTCATCTGTTCTTATTCTGTTCATAACAATATTGAGCATGACTCACACAAAGATTTAAAAAGCTCATCTACCCGCCCGCCAACACAATTAACTAATAGATATGCTGCGCTTGCAAGAATCTCCCGCAACTCAACTTCTCATTTCTCACTAGTGCAAAAAAGAACATGGAAAATGTAAAGTTTAGGACACAAGTCATTGCCAGACAACTTCAGAACAACCAAAGTCCAACCACTGTCAGAATATCCTCGTCTCCATGTCTCAGCTACTCTCCACCGGAGCTTTCCTCTCAGCCCTTTTCATTCGACGTGAATTCGATGCGAAAACTGATGGACGGACACAACATAGAAGACAGAGACTGGCTATTCAATCTCATGCAACAGAGCAATCTCTTCAATCCCAAGTTGAGGGGAGGTAAAGTTTTTGTGACGCCGGATTACAATCAGTCGATGGAGCAGCAGAGGGAGATCACTATGAAGAGAATTGAGTACCTTTACGATCACGGGGTGTTTGAAGGTTGGCTAACTGGTAACACTTTTGATTCGGAGATGCGAAAGCTTGCTTTTATGGAGGTTATTGGGACATTTGATCACTCCCTCGCTATCAAGAATACTGTGCACTTCGTGTTGTGGTAAGTTCGTTCGCACGAATTTGTGGGGATTGATCCTGAATTTGTAAGTATCGTAGTAGCATGTATAACTTGCAGACTGACTTGTAATAGTATTATTAAGTGTGTTGTGTTTTAGGACACTTTTTGTGTCTTTTGAAATGAAAACAAACCCACATGCGCAAATTGGTTTTGAAAGACTTGATGTGAGAAAAAGTAAGGGATAGAAGCATTAAACCCTCTATACTATGCCCCCTGTTGCACTTGGCCTCCCGTCCTTTTATTTTCCTGTACTATGAATAAATAAGCACTTTGCCCCCTAAGTACGTGTGAACATTTTTTGCCGTTTGATTTGGACTCAGGGGGCAAAGTGCTTATTTATCCATAGTACAGGGGGCAAGTCACAAAAAATAAAAGGACAGGGGGCAAAGCGCAACAGAGGGTATAGTATAGGGGGTTTAATGCTTTTATTCCAAAAAGTAATGGGTTATAAATGTCAAATTCCTCAACCTATTATCTGTACGACTTGCCACCTAACCTTTGAAAAGTTACAATGAATGCCCCAACTTTTTCAAAGAAGTGTGCATTGCCTCCTGAGTCATTGACCAACTGTTTGGTTTGAACACGTTTCTGCATTTTCATCTGTTAGAATTTGCCTCAGTGGGTAGTCCATATTTTGAATAGGTCGGGGTATATGTCGTAACTTTTCAGAGGCTAGGGGACAAGTTGGCACGTGCAATAGGTTGGGGGATTTGATGCTCTTTACCTAAAAGTAATATCATAAATGTTTTTTGGACTGGCTCGTGCAGTTCAAAGTACTCTTGTTGGTTGACCTGTTGGTTTGCTGCCTTATGAGTGTGCACTTTAGTGTCTTATGAGTGTTTATGAGTGGATTTGTGCCTCAATTCACTTAAATAGATGGCATGTGATTGGTTTTTTTCCTCCAGGGGTGGAGCTATCCAGGTCTTTGGCACGAAACGACATCATGATAAATGGCTGAAAGCCACTGAAAACTACCTGATTAAAGGGTGCTTTGCAATGACAGAGTTGGGACATGGAAGTAATGTATGTATTAGTGTTTAGACCTTGTAATCCAGAATAGCAATTTTCCTCCTATTTTATTAAAGATCCTTAAATTTTTGCTTTCAGGTTCGAGGAATTGAGACTGTAACAACATATGATTCAAACACAGGAGAGTTTGTCATCAACACGCCATGTGAATCAGCTCAGAAGTACTGGATTGGCGGTGCAGCTGATGTAATGACTACTTGTTATCGCTGTGGTTTAGCATGTCTTTTCTACCTCTCTAAGTATTGATCAAAAGATATACAATAAATAACAATCACATTCCATTAATTGTTTGCAGCATGCAACGCACACGATTGTTTTTTCTCAGCTGCATATCGATGGAAGCAATCAAGGTGTACATGCTTTCATCACTCAGATCAGGGATGCAGATGGAAATGTCTGTCCTAACATTCGTATCGCTGATTGTGGTCATAAGATTGGTTTAAATGGTGTTGACAATGGTCGAATCTGGTAAATTGCAATGCTTCTGAATATTGCTGGAAATTATTTTTATGTTCTATATGAGATTATGGAAGACGTTTTTTGAAATCGCAATCTGAGATCTCTAGCACTCTATATGTCCAGGTTTGATAATGTTCGTGTTCCTAGAGAAAATTTATTGAATTCAGTGGCTGATGTTTCTGCTGACGGAAAATATCTGAGTGCTATTGAGGATCCAGAGCAGGTGCAGTTCTTCTTCATTACCTGTTGTTATCAAAATAACTCTCCTACAAGGACATATTGGTCTGCTAAGACTCTTTAAAATTATGTGAATATCGGAGTCAGATGCTTCATATTAATCTTTGTTGGTAAAACACGTGCAACAAACGACCTTCTTGGGGTTTCAATTGTTAAAAACATCATTTTAATGGAGTCATACTAGATATCAATGTGGGTAGGACTGCACCAGACCGGTTTAAGCCGCCTGAATGAAAAAAGGGGGCAATTTTGGCTTGCAGTGCTGGCAGAGAGGTAACCAAAAGGCTAACCAAGCAGCTGGGACCGATTGAGCGGCAACCGACACCGATTCCATTTTTGAACTTAAACTTTATTTATTTTTTGAAGAAAAAATTAGACATGAGGGAGAGTACGCTTGAGAAAGGACTTGAGAGTGAAAGAAAATATTCTAGTTCTTAAAGAACAGCACTAGTCGTTTCTCAGTTAGGCTCGAGGATCGACCCTGAAATCCAAAAACATATCCAAAGTAGGATACGGTGTTTGAGTAACCCCTAACCTCAGACTGATCGACCAGTTCAGTTTTTGGTTACCAACGGGTTCAGCAAGTTCAAATGCACAGGTCTAGATGTCAGCATCACTGCCTTTGGGTTTTTTATATGGTTATACGCAATAGGTTTGGAATATATTGAGTGAAAACAAGTTGAATTTGGTAGCTATTAGTTGGTTTTCCTTTTGAGTCATTTTCACTCGATTTAATTCTTGTTAGGCCTAGTGCTTTGGAAGCAAGCACGAAATTGAAGTCAAAACACTTAACATAAGATTTTTGACAATTTTAACAGATCAAACGGAAGGGTTTTAATTGGAAAGTTGTCTTTTGCATAAGAAAAACGGTGTTAGAAAGGAAGGTTCGTTATTGAATTTATCTCAGCAAGAGTTTGCTATAGAATCCGTATTAGTGTAAAGATGAACGGGAAGTCCACAGAAATCTTGTATCCTACATTTATTGAGCAAATTAAGAAAATTCATGCAAAGATAAGGAATGACAATTGGAACAGGATTATGAAGACCAATCCGGTTTCTTATGTGTATCAGTTTATGTCAGAATGAAAGATATGACGAAAGCTGATACAATACAATCCTTCATATAGCGCGGAAAGTGAGTTTATTTTGTTGAGAGGAATAGTATTCTACAATATCATTCATATATTCTTTGAAAGTATAATGTGATATGGAGTTCAAATACGCCGACAGAGACAGCGAAGACGAGCTCATGCTCGCCAAATAAATCCGGAAAAGAAGCAAGATGTTATTATATGACATCAGTTGTAACATAAAGTTCCATTATTACTTAAGACCATCCCTGTAATCACTTACTTACTCATTTAGTGGATTTGTCCGAAACTAGAGGTGGTCCTATGTAGTAGGTCGATTGATCGAACCACATAAACATCACGTCTCTTTACTTTTTTTTTTTTTGCTTTCATTAATTTCTTAATTAACATACTTTATCAAATACTAGGTAATTGCTTAAAAATGGGATCATTCAATCATAGACTGAATTGAATTTCATTACTTTACTTTACTCCAGAGATTTGGCGCATTCATGGCTCCTTTGACATCAGGACGTGTCTCTGTTGCTCCAGGTTCAGTTTATATCGCAAAGGTTTGCTTGTTATAACTTGTGATTCTGATGCTAAGCATATATTACTTTTTTAATTTCGTGAGTTTAGTAACACAAATCACTTTCTCGCCAGGCTAGTTTAGCAATTGCTATAAGATATTCATTGACTAGGAGAGCATTTTCTGTCAACCCAAATGGTGTTGAAGTCCTTTTGCTTGATTACCCAAGTCATCAGCGGCGCCTTCTTCCTCTTCTTGCAAAGACGTATGGGAGTACTTTTCACTGACTTTCCTGCATAGTTCGGTCATTATTCCGCTTTGTTTACTTAACACCATATTTTAAGTTTGTGGAGTCCATAATTATTCTGACTCTTACTTTAATCTAAACATGCAGATATGCTATGAGTTTTGCTGGTAACTATTTGAAACTGCTATATGTTAAAAGAACCCCACAATTACTCAAAACACTTCATGTTGTTTCGAGTGCGTTGAAGGCTATATTGACATGGCATAGCATGCGAACTCTTCAGGTAGTCTAGTAAAAGTAGTTCAGTTCATTGTTTAGTGAATTATATCTTCTTATATCCTAGGATTATTTTGTCTAGGAATGCCGTGAGGCATGTGGTGGACAAGGACTGAAGACAGAAAATCGTATAGGCCAACTGAAAGGTGAATTTGACGTGCAATCTACTTTTGAGGGTGATAACAATGTGCTTATGCAACAGGTATATACATACAGAAAGACTGTTTTAATGTTCCCTTTATATAAGCTCTCTCTCTCTCTCTCTCTCTCTCTCTCTCTCTCTCCTGATCTGAATTTGAGCGAGAATTGTTTGGTACAGGTGAGCAAGGCACTGCTGGCTGAGTATGTCAATTCAAAAAAGAGAAATACACTGCTGAAAGAGTTGGGCCTCGAGCACATAAACAAATCGAGTCCCATTATTCCTTCGCAACTTACAGATTCTACCCTCAGAAGCATTCAGCTTCAGGTATATATGGAGCTTTTCATTCTTTTTGTTTTCTATTTTGATACAATTCTGGAGCTTAACAGTAATTTGCATGTTTCAGATTGATGTGTTCTGCCTGAGAGAAAGAGATCTTTTGAACCGCTTTGCAATTGAAATCTCTAAGAACCAAGCTCAGGGAGATAGCAAAGCGTCTGCATTAATTCGGGTAAGGCTACATTTTCAAATATGAAATGCAACTTTGGTATGGCTCAAATTGTAACTCGCAGTTCTTTCCTGCAGTGTTATCAGCTTGCTGAGGACTTAGGCAAAGCCTTCTCTGACCGCACGATTTTGCAGACTGTTATAGAAGCGGAGAATAATGTGACAGATTCCTCGCTTAAGGTACATTATATACCTTTTCTTTTGCTTTAAGTAATGCAGAATATCTTGTTTGTTTTGGCATTTGAAACAAAGAACTGACCGTTAAAGTTCATAATTTGATTATTATGTTTGCTCTTTAGCAAAGCTCTGATAGTTCTTGTTAATCAATTCTATATTTCTGTGTCCATTAAACTCAAGTAGTCTGTATGTCTATAAATATTAAAAACTTTGGCAAATGTTTCACTGGTCAGAGTAGCTTTAACTCCTCTCTAGAATTTAGCCCTTGATCACTGATGAGTTCTAACAGCAACCTTATGCTACTTCGCTAATATGTATCATCCCTTTCATGTAACATATCTCTTTTGTATCTATATGCCAATTGACAGTTTGATTCAAGCTCTTATGCTTTTGTTGGCAAGTGGCTTTTTCAACCAAAATGATATGTGGATTTAGTATAGACAAAAGTGAGAGTTGTGTCACACATAACTTGATATCTTTTGCAGGAGATGTTGGGTCTTTTACGATCAATGTACGTCCTTGTTACTATGGACGAAGATGTTGCATTTCTCCGTTACGGTTACCTAACAGTAGAATCTGCAGCTACTGTGAGGAAAGAAATCGTGAAACTATGCACTGAACTTAGACCGCACGCACTCTCCTTGGTCATTTCTTTTGGCATACCCGACGCATTCTTGAGCCCCATCGCATTTGATTGGGTTGCTGCGAATTCTTGGACGACAGTTGAAAAGTAGAGTGGAATAAGTGTCATATTTGAGTAAGTTGTCATTCTGTTGTGAGAATAAATTAATAAATATAACGAAGTAGCGAGGTTTTAGTTTTAATTGCACATAGCCACATACCAATTTGTTGCAAGTTGCAAGTCGTAAGTTGATAATAGATCGGAATGAAGTTTGCGATTGTAAATCTGAATTGAGATCTGATGCGTAATTGACAAATTGAGAGAGATGGTGGAAGGAATAAAATGCTCTGTATTCATTCAAACTGAAAACGAACAAACTCAATGTACAAAATGATAATCTATTCGATTGTTTACAAATTGTGGTAATTAACTTAAGTAACTAATTTTGGCGCCTAATCTGAACAGCTTGACTAACTAACTGAAAACGGTTATAACAGAATTTTGTACAACTCAGCTCACTGAGCTGTTTTGTGCCAAACTCCAACAAAGAGCTTACAACTTCTTTGTTATGTGCTCGTAGAATTTTTGCCTAAAAGTTCTGTAGGTTTCTATTTCTGAAAGGTTTTTCTAAGGTGGACGTGTTAGCCCTAGGGGGTGGGTGGGGGGCCCTGTTAGGGAAGATGAGACGAATTCTTTTTTTTTTTCGGCTTCTAGTTACTTTAGTGGATAATATTGATTTGATAAAGTATCAGACACATCCCTAAGGTTTCAATAATATCAGAGACACCCTGAGGTTTGGAGTTACATATCAAGCCACCCCCTACTTTAAAAGAGGTGACTTTTCAAGAGATATCAGTTATTTCTTTAATGAAATTCCTGTTTCACCATTTGTTAATTTGACCCAAATTTTGACATACATTTTTATGACCTATATATCCTTTCCTACTTAAATTATGCCCAATCACATTTTGCAAAAAAAAAAAAAAAAAAAAATACCACCATCTTCACACAAGTCATCCTCTCCGTTTCTAAATTTTCATACAGTTGTCCTCCTCTCCCATGTCTATGCTAATATGTTTTTCTCCTTATACACATGAAATGTCCGACTTTCATAATCCTCACAATAATTATACAAGAAATTACCCTTTCAGAGTGAATGGAATCTAGAAGAAGACCCATGTCTCTAAGAAAGAAACTGAATGCCATATTAGTGGGAGAAACAGAGGAATAAAATTGACTCTTTGTTAATAATTCAATTAATGAAGGGGCAAAGAGATGATCCAATGGGTCTTGAACGTTGACCAGAGTGTAAATGAATGAGATGATACTCAAATACTCAATTCACTGTTTGAAACCCATTTAACATTCCTCTCAGTTCTTCCCCTTTCTCCTCCATGTTCTCTCAATTTCCATAACAATATATTTCTTCAATTCCAGACATTTTTGTTTCTTATAAAACTTTGAAGTATGGATCTGTTTCATCTGTTTGAGAATGAGGTCTTGGCGTTGGAGATAGGTATTTAACCTACTTTTACCCAACCCATTTTAATGAAAAAGTTGAAATGGGTCTTTAATTGTTGAGCTTTGGTAGTTGTCAACGATCTTCTTGTAAAATGGTCCTCAGATCTTGATTTTGTCAGAGTTTGGTAGAAAAAGAGTGAGTGATAAAAGAGTAAAAAGAGGGAGTTTCTCTTTCCTTATTGTCAGCTTTTTCGGAGAAGATGGTAGAGATTTGGGGCCTGTTTGGATGTAGTTTGGCCCAAGTTTTTCAAGTTTTCGTGGGCCGAGAATGATTTGGATCCCATTTTAAAATTTCAGATTTTCGTTTGGTTTTTTGGCCCATTTCGGAAAAATTGTGAAAAACTTGAGATATGCGTTCAGAGACAAGAAAATTGAGGTGTCTTTTTAGCATTCACTCCCTGCCCTTTCTTCTTCTTAACAGTATAAGGCTTATTTCCATAATTTCCCCCCCCTTTTCTCTCAAAATTGCCACAATTAAAGATCTTTAATTGAAGAAATTGTGGTATTTGTCTTCTTTAATGACAAAATTATGGCTGATTCAAGGAACCATCTTTATCCCCTTCAAGATCTCATGAGATTCGTTCCTGCAGGTTTTTTTTTTAATGCATTCATATTTTATGCAACTTTTTACAGTGAATCTTTTGTCGGCAAGTGTATAATTTGTTGAACAAAACATGTTTCTTACTTTACTTTCTGTCAAGATAAGCTGTTTCTTACTTTACTTTTTCAGAGGACTAGTTTCAATCATGCAGATTTCCATCTTATCTTTGCACTGTAGGACTCTATTATTGTTCAATTTTGTTGATTTACTCTTGTTCTTGAGGTTATAAATTCATGGGTTACTCGTTTTGTGCAGCAAACAACTACAATAGACATAGCATACACATACAAAGCTGGGATCTTGTGGCTCCTTCACCGATAGCTCTGATTTTCCTCTACCTCAAAAGAAAAAACAGGAGGTTTTTCACTAATTATTTTGTGAAGTTTCTCCACTTGGTTTTTTGATTTTGTGCATGGGTTAGCTATTAGCTGTAGTGTATATTTTGTGTTAACAATTCAAACTATGTTGTTCACTCTTCCATGTTAGTTAATCTAGATGTTTTATCTATTGTTTTGCTTGGAAAATTATCTAGAGTTAGCCTGGTACATCATTGATTCAAATTTTGAATATTAGTAGGCTGTTGGAAATTTTGGTTTGAGTTTGTTGTGGTTCGCAAGATTTAATTATAGGAAGATAGGAAATTATATATGTTTCCTTATGAATGAGCAATATGTGTTACTTAATAGTGTTTTTTCTGTTGGAATTTTGTCTGTAGTTCGTGGAATAGCATTTAGGAAATGCATAAATGTTTGATGACGTAGATTAACCATGTTAAATTTCATAACATGTCTATTGGAGTTACAGTAGTAAGAAGCTAGAGTCTTTTGTTTATTTTAAGGTTTAATTGTTGATTTTGTGGATCAATAAAAAACTGCTTGTATGTATCTTTTGCAATGTATGTATCTTTTTGTAATGTCATATTGAAAAATCATCAACTACTTTTCTCTCAGTTAATTGCAAAAATACCCATATTTTATATCTACTGGCAGATAGCCTCATGCAACTTTTATTAGCAAGCACCTCTTGCAAAATATTAAAATTAGAAAATGCCCCGCAGTTATATTTTCAAGTTGACTGTATTTGTAACTAATGTTTTTGTATGCATTGAAATTTTAAAGTGTGTGTTTATTCAACTAAATATTATAATATTTTTATAATTTCTTGAGTTATCCTACCGTTATATTATAAAATGAGTGTACCAGTAAATAAATGTGGTGTTGTTCAACTAAATATTATAAGTTTCTTTGTTAAAGAGATTTGAGAGGTTTTTTGAAATCACAAAAAGAACTTTAAAACATAACAAAAACAATGAGTACTGATATGTTTTGTATTTTATAAATCTAAAAAGAAATATATTATTTTAAATCTTTTGATGATAGATGTATGTAATGTTCAACTTGAACTAGATTGTGCAACTTGAACTAGATTGGGTATAAAATGAGTGTACTGATAAATAAATGTGGTGTAGTGCTGCATTTTTTGCAATGTTGATTCTCTGTTTTTGGTTTTTTTAAAACAGACCTTGTGACTTAATGACAATATTGAATAAAACATAGCCTTTCAACCTATGATGAGTTTGTATTTTACTTGTAACTATACAAAAAAATTTAGGAGTAAGCCTTTAGGCAACTAACTAACTCTTATATACTTAGATGGCTAACGTTGGTGGTTCAACATCGAGGTCAGTTGCTCATGGGCAAGGTCAATCCAGAAATAGGTCTGATATAGCAAGTTGGCCAATTGAAAATGTTGAAACCTTTATTGACATAATGCATGATGAGTTTTTAAAAGGTCGACTTCTCGGGCAGAATTTCCATGTAGATGTTTGGAAAGATATTGTCAATCGTATGCAGAATGAGGCTCCGTGCCCCATTGCTCGTCCATACACAATGGGAGGCTAAAAAGACAATGGAGGCGAATGTATGATCTGATTATACATCAAACGGGTTGGGGATGGGATGCTACGACATACACTCTTGCAGCGCCCCCTGATGCTTGGGCTAATCACATTATGGTAATTTGTGTCATAGAAAACTCTATAATTTAGTAGATCTGTGACAATATATTATATTAACTACTAACTCAATTGACATTTTAGGCCTGTCCGGAAGATGCAAGCTTGATGAAATCTGGACTGCCACGTTATCCGCAATGCACTGATATGTGGAAAGGGCGTACAGCAACTGGACTTCACGCCAGATCTTCTTCTAACCCACGAGTCGTTGGCGAGGGGGAGGGTTATTTTGTGCCTAATGAGCCCGACGATGGTTGTTATGTGCCATTGTCTAGCGAGTGTTCATCCCAATCAGGTTGGCCTCGATTTCCACAAGCTGGTCCCTCTGTCTTGACTCCTCAAGAACATGGGCCATTACGTGACTCATCGAGCACGAGTGGTTCCAAGAGATCACGTAGTGGTGAAAGTAAGCGTAGCATGGATCGAGGAATGGATATGTGGGCTGACTTAAATGAGGCCAAGCTCAAAAGGCTTGATGATGTTCCTGCTATGCCAATCCAAGCAGCATTTGAGGCGCTTGAATCGATGGAGGGTTTGGAGAACGACCAATACTTCAAATCTAAAAAAGTTTTATGTGACGATGCAACAGAACGTTGGTGGTTCGTTAACATGAGTCTAGAGAGAAAGAGACAATGGATAGAAAGGGTACCTTGATTAGCTACTATGAGTGGTCTTTCTAAGACAGCAAGCAAATTTAGAAACTAACATGCGCATTAGAAACTTGAACTAAGCTGTCTATGTTTGTTCTCTGGCTTTCAACTTGTCTTTGTTTCTTTTCATTTATGGACTAAGTTATCTATGTTTTTCTTTTCTTAGGTTGCTGGATTTTGTTTCTAAATGAAGCTCAATGTTTAAGAACCCTATTGTTTATGAAGTTGTTTATCCTGTACTTGTTTATCCCAACTCATATATCACTTTATCAGTATTTGAATGAGGCTCACTTTGTGTTCTGCTGCTGATATAAAGTCTAGTTAGTTGAAGATAATCATTATACGAATTGAAAAGTTTATGTTTGTGTTACCTTCTTTTGCAGAAGACTGAAATTTGGATCAAAAGATGTGAATGGCATATGAATCTTGTCCACCCAATCTACTCCTAACGGTTTATGAATGGTATAGCTTTTTACGATTTTGTTCACTAGTTATATCTACCATATTTCAGTTTTCCTGTTCAAATTATTAACTATGAAATAGTCTAGAGCTTCACCATGTTGATAAATAGTTATTATCTGCCTTTTGATAAGTTGACAAGTTTAGAAAAAAGTTATTAAGGAATAAATAAGAGTATATTTTTTGAATCTACTTCAATTACTTCATTATTGATTCTCATTTTCAAGTCTATTTCAGCAAGTTTAGTAAATTCTGCTCAAGTTCTATTTAATGATATATAAATTTCTGTTAACAGGGATATACAGAAGATCTCTTGTAATGATAATTCCGTTGATGCAGCCTATCGTCATATCTTTTCCAATTAGACCATAATCTTCATAGGTGGTAAAAAAAGAGAAGACATATATTGCTTCTTAGAGATACATTAACAATGAGGCTTCTGTTTTTACATGCTCTTTAACACTTGCATTCACATTAATAGATTTAGAACATTTCCTGCTCTAATAAGGTTTACAATTGCAGATGTCAATTACATCGAACATAGAATAATACATTGTGCCTCGGTATCTTATTTGAAATTATTAGCTGATTTAACTCTTTAACACTTGGTGATTAATTTCTCTTTTGAATCAATTTAAGCCGCATATACACTTGAATATTTTTGACTTAGGATTTCAATTTACTCAAGTTGACAAGCTTAGCAAGTCTTGTTTTTCTTAAGATTATTAAATCTTCAGTGGTTTATCTGTCTCGTTTCATATCTTAATATAACGATATTCTGACTAGAATCATTAGGCAAAGACATGAATATAATTCAAGGGGAACAAAATTTTGATGAACTGTCATACTATTTTTTATTTATAAACATTTTTTTTCATATTTAACTATTTTAATTTATTATAAAAGCAATCATTTATTATAAAAGTACGATTAACTTAAAAAGGATATGCTTAAGATAATTGTTATCTACAAGAGATTATCTTATATTCTGGGATATAGGTTTATTTACAATAATTTTTGTTTTCAACATTATGTGTTATAACAATGAAAAGATTTAGAATAAATTGAATTATACTATTAAATAAAACATACACCTAAATACTATCATTGATACAACGCTTAAAGTTATTTAATCTTTTGCATGAAAAAGTAAAATGAAATATAAATAGAGTTTGAAAATTAGTCTGACAAGTCAATATACCTTTTATTGGTTATAAATGAAGTCAATTATGTTTTGTTAGATTAAATTATGTATTTAATCAATTTATTTTTCTAGATCTCATAGTTTTTGATCCTTAAAACATGGCTCCCAACCGTAATCAGATGCCTCATGAACTTGATGACAACACTGACGATGAGGGAACACTTATTAATTTTCTTGTGCATGCAAATCCGAGATACTTCTGTCCACCGGTGCCACGAAATACTAGTAGATTGCAGGGTGCCGGTTGGATCGAAGAGTTTATGTTAGGTACTCCTGAACGTTTTCGTGATGCATTAAGAATGAATAAAGATACTTTTATTGATCTTTGTGATGAGCTTGTTAATCGAGGATTGATCGTGGAAGATCCTAGCGCAAGAGTTTCAACATTAGAGTCCGTCGGGATATTCGTGCGGACGGTGGGATTGAGTCTTCGTTGTCGTGAATCTCAAGAACGATTTCAACATTCAAATGAAACAATCTCCCGCCACTTCCATAGAGTGCTGAAAGTCTTAGTTGAGTTTGCAAAAATAATCATTACCCAACCTGACTTCAATCGAGTTCCTGATAAAATTCTGAATAATCCCCAGTTTTTTCCCTATTTTCAGGTAAATTTATTTATTCCACTCTTTTAGTAGCATGTTCCTAGTCATATGCGTATAGAAAGAAAACACCATTCGGTGTCGCTATCACAACGAAATAGTTACTATATATTGTATATTCTGAAGAAAAAAAGTTATGTAGGGATGTGTTGGCGCTATCGATGGTACCCACATTAACGCTTGTATATCAAGGGACAAGCAAGTTTCTTGGCGTAATAGAAAAGGAGAAATTACGCAAAATGTCATGTGCATATGTGACTTTGATATGATGTTCACGTATGTGTACCCTGGTTTTGAAGGGTCTGCTCATGATTCAAGGATATTATTTCACGCGATTGAGCATGATCCAACCTATCCTAACCCTCCACATGGTGAGATTTTAGTTACGTTTGATAGTGGTATGTAAGCACAAAACTAAAGTTATTTTGTCTATTATAGGGAAGTACTATGTTGTCGATTCGGGCTACACCAACTTCCCAGGCTATCTAGCACCTTACAAGAACTATCGCTACCATATTCCTGAATGGGAAGTACATAATCCTAGAGGCCCGATTGAATTATTTAACAAACGACACGCAAAGTTGCGAAATGTGATTGAGAGGGTTTTTGGGGTTTTGAAGTCCAGGTTCCCAATATTGACAGGACGAATGCCACGTTTTGGCATAGATGTACAAATCGATATTGTAATCGCCTGTTGTGCAATTCATAATTGGGTTCGCAAACATGACCATGTTGACTACTTCTTTAATTTGTCCAATGAGCAGCATCGTGATGAAGAAGATGAAGACTTAAATGAAGGATTAAATGAAGCCGCGCATGCCCCAACGCAACAAGAGATCAATTTCATGTCTGCATTTAGGGATACACTAACACATGCTATGTGGGCTAATCGCAATTAGCATAGATCAGTTTTCCGAATTCATCGTATTTGCTGAAAAGTTGATAAGCTGGGTTAGATTTGTCGAGCTTGTAATAAAAAAATATTTTATGATTTTAAATTTTTATTGGTACTATTAAACTCTTTCTTTTTAGTATTTAACAATAATTGCAAATAGAAATTATGTTTAATTTATGTGATATTAACTTTTGGTCTTGTTTAATAGAAATGAGTCGTCGAGAAGTTACTCTTGAGGAGCTGTGGGGAGGTATCAAATGGGGAGAGAATGAAGAGTATCTATTTATCAATGGACTAGTTAGCCAAAGGTCATTTACACCATTTATTAACGAAATAGTCATTGATTCTAGCATAGAAATAATTGCACGCAACATGTCTATGCACTTTAAACGTCGAATTACTCCAACTTTTTTAAGAAGAAAGTGTGAAGAGCTCTTTAGGAGGTACATATTATTCTCTCAATTGTTAAGCTATCCCGGAGTTCAACATGACTCAGAGAATAATCGCATGGAAGTTTCTGAACATTTTCGCCCTTATATTCTCGAGGTATTATGATAACTACTAATTATAAGTTTAAAATTAAAGTAAATCGTAAAAAATAATAGTAGTATTATTATTTAATTGCTAACAGATTGCACACTTTAATTTGCCACAGGACATTCCAGAGGCGAGAAGGTATTTTCAGTTAGGAGAGGCTCGTTGGAGTGAGTTGAAGTATTTGTTTGAAAATCCACAAAATGAAGAAAATCAATCATCTCGAGGTGATTATCCAACAGTTATTAGTAATTCATCAGTTGGGAGCAATTTGAGACAGCAACCCGATCATGTACAAGGAGTTACGCAGCATAACGTGATCCCTGATGTGGTTGATCTGACTAGTCCATCTAATAGTCTTGACAGGGGTTCAAGAGTTTCAGGTGTTAACATATCGCGTGCTATAAAAGTTAAGCGTCATGGTGATCAAAGCAGTGCAAATAGCTTTAGCCAAGGAGAGAACAGCACTGCTAGAACAACAAGACACCGGTAGACTTTTATGTATTTTCTTTATTGTATTTGTTGTCGAGATTCTATTCAGTGTTTCAAATGCATTATGTATTATGTCCCTAACTTATTTGTATCGTATGTCTTAGTAATCGGGTTTGATGTTTGTAGTCCGTAATCTATCGTGGCTCAACGTATTAGATGCACTATGTATCATGCCATAAATTATGAAGCATGTAAGAAGCATTTGTGGACTTTGTATTCTATAAATCATGTTGCCATTTAATAATTTAAATATTATAATGGATTGAACTTATGTTCTAATATTATGTTCGGGTTCTTTTATTTTTAATATGTAAACATATGTATATCCCCAACAATCAATAAATATATATATATATATATATATATATATATCAATCATCTAATAAATATACATCTCACTCATCAAACAATCATATCATTTGTAATTAATCATCAACCAATGATTATTGATTATTATATTATTCTTACCTATATTGATTTGATGCCTATATATCTATTTTTCTCCCTCAAACTCTAACACTCAAACAACATCCAAATCATATTTCAACTTTTTCACATTCACCAAATTATTTTGAAATTACATCCAAACTATATTTCAAATATTTCACACGCTTTCCAAAAAAATCTTCAAAACATCCAAACAAAATTTGAGGGAACCAAACGAGTGAAAATACATCCAAACGGGGTTGACTTCTTGAAAATAAGAATAAAAGAGTAAAAAAAAATTGGGTTTATATTTCTTTCATAATTCTCAGAAGGACAAAATAGTCTTTTTATAAAACCTGTTAATTTTATTTGGCTTACCTTGATGGCAGGGGGTGCCTCTGATATTATTGAAACCTCAGGGGGTGTGTCTGATATTTCATCAAACCTAGGGGTGGCATTATCCCTTACTTTAATTATTCAACTGAATGAAAATGGGGTAATTATTTCGCGTTTTTAGTAGTTTTACTTATTAATAAATACAGTAAAGTAAAAAATGTTTTGTATTCTAGTTTAGACTTATTAATAAATCCAGTTGTTAAGCCATAAAAAAAACAAAATATGGATTTATTAATAAAAAAAACAAAATATGGACTACAACTTTGAGTTTCAAATTTTAATTTTGTATAACTTCAATGAATTTACTTAATAAATGAATATGTGAAAGTTTGAACAAAGAAACATATATTTCTAAAATCTGGAATTTCAATATATAAATTACACAAATAAAAAACATTGAAGAATGACAAAAGGATAAAGCAAACAAATGTTTGAAAGGTAAAACAGACAACTTATATTATTTTCAAGATCAATCTCTTCTAAACTTTTATTAAACCAAACAAAACGTTTGTATCACTATCTTCTCTAGCCTTACCTTGCCTACCGTAAGCCCCCTTATTATACACGAAGACATAAATTTCTCGAGAAATTAAAAACATTTAAATTCAACGTGTATACCAAATTAATAATATCAGTGACCTGTTCTTTTTTGTTTCTTTCTATTGATAGTTCACTAGTTTCATAATGTATGCACGTTATGTAGGGCTTTAAGTCACATAATGCGGATGTGCGAGAGTGTGTAGGAACGGGAGCATGTGAGCCAGTGCGTCAAAGTTCATGAACTTGAGTGCGCCTTAGTGCGTTTATTAAAAATAATTAAATATGTATTTATATGAACATAAATGATAAAAGTGGCTAATAAATAACTGCAAATGATTAAATTTAACACACATTATCCATTCCTATCTACTTATTTATTATAGGTAGGAGAGAATTTGATTTTTTGTGTGAGTAACTATAATTTTTTTTTCTTTTTTTTTTTCTTGTGAAAACAATTAACTCATTACCTATTCCTCAATTCTTTTTTCTTTTCCATCTTTCCTGTTACTGGCAAATGCCTACCAACATACCCCTTTGATATTATGTTTCCTCTTTCAATTCCTTTATCTCCGTATTTTTGCTCTTTTTAAATCTTCAATTTCTTTACTTTCTATCTTCTTACCTAAATCCTGAATTGTTGGCAATTATTTTTTTTCCTATTTTTTTTTTTCAATTATTTGGCACTAAACACGTAAAGTAGGTGAGAGGTGGAGTAAAATGTAGATTTGGGTTTGTGTAATGTAAGAAATTCTTGGTACAAGAACTAAGTATTCTTAATGTGAGAACTAAGAAATCTTAAAGCATTTTAGTGCACGACACAAGAACTCAATTCGCCAAAGCGCGACTAATGCACAGTGCGTTTGACCAGTGGTGGAAGATTATGCACTTATTTATTTCATTTTCACCTCATCTCAATTCAAATTGAGATTAAAATAATTTGTTTGTATCCGTTTTTGTTGAATACGTGCTTAAATCATAAACATACAATGAATAATTTCCAGAATATAAACATACAATAACGACAATCATGAACAATTACAAGAGATGCAGAAACATAAACAAGATAAATCTCAAACTCAAAAAGTTGTAGATTATGCAGATGAGTCAAGAGATTCTCCTTTCCCCTTAAGTTCAACTTCTGGTCGTAAAGAACAGCCTCGAAGTTCAAGCTGCTCCCCTCAATCGGACTCTATGATATTTTGCAGAAACTCTCGATATGAGTGCAGAGAAGATTTTTGGATGCTCTACAATGTAGCCTGCAGACCTTTATATATAGTGGAAGAAAATCGTAACAACATCAATCACATGAAGGGAAGAATTGAAATCAGTCATAAAATTGATGTCATTATGCTGAAAACGTTTTGAAACGTTCAGCTTTTAACTCAGCCATTAACCTCTGTAACAGCAAAAAATTAAGTGCGAATTCGACTGACTTTAAATACAAAATCCGTTTATTTTATTTATTTGAATAAAATAAATAAAATTTCACTAAAAGAATTAGGCTGCCTTCCCGGTAGGGACACGCGCGACAAGGCGTGGCGAGTCGAGACAGACGAACAACGACGACAGCGCGAGGAGCCAATCTTCTCAAGTTCATCACACACTCTTGAAGCATGTTTCAAGATAAACACTTCTCAAAAGTGAACTTTTCCCAATGTGAGACATTTCCCACTTACACTTGCCTCAAGCAATTTCATTCACACTTAAAATTATTTGGGCTCACTCAATTGGGCCACACACTTTGAATTATTCATTTAGGCCTCATTGCCCAACTAATTTCTCCACAATCCCCCACATGAATGTAATTGGCTGAAATGCACGTGAGCCTAACAAAGCTATATGCTACTCAAGAGTTCTGCGGGAACTTGTTGTATCAGGAGAGGTGGTTATCAGCCTTGAACCTTCCTTAGTGAAATACCATCGGATATACTTGCCAATCAGTGGACGTGATGCCTTGAACTGTTCGGCATTTTGTGTATATCAAGACAATAATACTCACACAACTTATTCCAATATTACTTTAGTCCATTCGTTGTTGTCCGTTTTGGACGTGGACTGCCTTGGAACATTTCATCGAAAGCTCTAGAGATTTAGCCCTTTAGCTCATCTTATAGAAGCGGTCTCCTTCACATTCAATATAGGTGATATCTCATAAAGGGTATCCTGTCATACCCCACTTGTACACACAAGTCATAAGGATCATTAAAACTTAAAGTTTTCCTCACCAAGTACAGGTCTATCACTCTTTCATCATAGGAATAGGTTAGGGACTCGATTCCCGAAGTGCTTTGTTCGACCTCACCCCCACAATTTGATTGTCCCTTTGAACTTGCAAATTGGGGTTTGCAATTCAAATTGGGTTGCATTATAGATGGAAGTCTTTCATGGGCTTTAATCCCATTCCCCTCGATGAACTCTCTACTCGGTCTCTTGGAAGACCTTTCGTCAATGGGTCTGCGAGATTTTCTTTAGATCTCAATAAGTCTAAAGATATCACTCCAGTTTTCAATAACTGGCGCACGCTTTTGTGTCTTTGGCGGATATGTCGAGACTTCCCATTGTACACATTGTTTTGTGCTCTTCCTATAGCTGCTTGAATATCGCAATGCACGCTAATAGGTGGCACTGGTTTCGTCCACATCAGAATATCTTGAAGAAAATTTTGAAGCCAGTCAGCCTCATCTGCTGCAAGATCCAATGTTATGAATTTTGATTCTATAGTTGATCTTGCTATGCACGTTTGCTTACACGATTTCCAAGAAATTGAAGCACCTCCAATAGTGAATATATACCTACTCGTGGATCGTATATTCTGCGAGTCCGCAATCCAATTTGCATCATAGTACTCTTCTATGATAGTTGGATCTCTGGTATAATGCAATCCAAAGTTAGCAGTATGTCTTAGATATCTTAGAACTCTAACTATCGCTTTCGAGTGCTCTTCACTAGGAATGATTGTATACCTACTCAATCTATTTACTGAGTTCTCTATATCAGGTCTAGTGCAGTTCATGAGGTACATCAGACTGCCTATGATCCTTGAATATTCCAACTGTCGCACACTTTCTCCAGTGTCCTTGTGCATATTGCATATTGAGTCAATTGGAATTCTCGCAATGGCGTTACTTCCCTTGTCAAATTTGTCATGTATTTTCTCGACGTAATGACCTTGGGAGAGTATATACCCATCTGAATTATTGGTGATCTCCATCCCAAGTATTACATCAGCAAGACCTAAGTCTTTCATGTCAAAATTCTTTGACAACATCTTGTTGGTAATATTAATATTATTATTATTACCTACGATTATCATGTCATCTACGTAGAGACACTATTACATAATATTTATCATCTCCTTTCACGTAGACGCATTTGTCGCATTGATTTATACAAAACTCATTTGAAAGCATTACACTATCAAATGTTTCGTGCCACTGTTTAGGTGCTTGTTTCAATCCATATAAAGGTTTTACAAGTTTACACGCCTTATGTTCTTTACAGGAAACAACAAACCCTTCAGGTTGTTCCATGTAAATCTCCTCTTTTAAATATCCATTTAGAAACGCCATTTTCACATCCATTTGATGGATCTCAAGTTCAAACAGAGTTGCAAAAGGAATGATTAACCTGATTGACGTTTTGCTGGAGATAGGAGCATAGGTATAGAAATAATCAACACCATCGGTTTGTATATACCCCTTGACTACAAGCCTCGCCTTGTACTTGACAATGGTACCATCAGCTTTCATCTTCCTCTTGAAGATCCACTTATGACCTAGTGATTTACTTCCCTCAGGAAGATCCACTAGTTCCCAAGTATGGTTTTGTAAGATAGAATCTATCTCACTATTCACCGCTTATTTCCAAAGAGCTGAGTCCGGAGAGGATATTGATTCCTTGAAAGTAGTCGGTCACTTTTCCAACATATATGTCAGAAAATCTTAGCCAAAAGATTTCTCTTTTCTAGCTCTCTTACTCCTTCTCAGAATGTCTTTTTCTTTCTCAAGAGATTCTTCTTCCCCCACATTCCTTTCATTTTTCTTCACGGATCGAGTTTTGTGGAGAAATATCTCCTCAAAGAAAGACGCATTTCGAGTTTCAATGATAGTATTCACACTCATTTCAGAGTTATCTGACTTGTGTACCAGAAGCCGATAGGCGCTACCGTCTTGCGCATTTCCGATGAATACACAGTCAACTGTCTTAGGTCCTATCCTAGTCCTTTTAGGGGGAGGAGTGGGAACCTTTGCAAGACAGCCCCAAACCCTTAAGAACTTGTAGCTAGGTGCGTGACCTTTCCATAATTCATAAGGCGTTTTATCCAACTTATTGTGCGGTAATCTGTTTAGCACATAGTTGCGGAGAGAATAGCTTTCCCTCACATGTTCTGTGGTAAACCAGAAGAGCATTGTATTCATCATTTCCTTAAGCGTTCTATTCTTCCTTTCTGCAATACCATTTTGCTCAGGAGAATAAGGTGATGTGCTTTGATGAATGATTCCATTCTCAGCACAGAGTTGTGCAAATGGCGACTCATATTCACCTCCTCGGTCACTTCGAAGATTTTTGATCTTCTTACCAAGTTGGTTCTCAACTTCATTCTTATAATGAATGAACATGTCTATTGTTTCGTCTTTACTTCTCACTATGTAGACATAGCAATAACTAGTACAATCATCGATAAATTTTATAAAATAACTTTTACCGCCTCTAGATTGCACAGATTTAAGATCACATACATCAGTATGAATCAAACTCAACAGTTCAGTGCTTCTTTCTATAGAGTGGAATGAAGACTTGGCTAATTTTGCTTCAACACAAGTCTCACACTTATGTTTTTGATTGATGTTAAATCTTGGTATTAGGTTTAGTGAAATTATTCTTTGTAAAGACTTAAAGTTCACATGTCCTAATCTACCATGCCATAAAGACGCAAAAGAATAATCGAAATTAACTTTATTGGCCTCTTGGGCAAATTTCTTTACATCAGTGGTTACAACAGAAGAGTTAGCCTCACCACTACCCTTCCCCTTAGCCTTAGGTGTTATAGTCAACATATACATTTTGAACATATTGTTTGACTCATAGCCCTTACCTAAATACACACCACCCTTAGTCAGAATAGCCTTCCCAAATTCAATGACCATCCGGAAGCCTTCTTACTCAGCACTCCTCTAGAAATAAAATTCTTTCGGACGTGAAGCACCTCGTTCAGGTTTAGCTCCTTTTCGGAGGTCATTTTCCGCGCCACCGTACACTTGCCTTCCACTTTAGAGGCTGAAGAGTTCCCCATGTAACACTTCTCGTTCTCTATTGGTTGATAGGTCTTGAACATCAAGTGGCCCCTGTGTCCAACCACCATTCTTTGGAGTTTTCTCCAACCAGATTGACCTCTGAAACCACCGCACTGAAGTGCTTTTCATCGTCAGAGTGTTGGCTTGCTTCAACTACATTTGCATGTGCCTGCATTCCTTTCCCCTTCTTCACTGCCTTTTTCTTTTCGTCCTTTTTCGGACGCTGATGACAATCGACAGCTTTGTGGCCAGATTTGTCACAGACATAGTAATTGCATGTGAACTTGTTTTGAGACTCTCCCTTAGAAATATTTGCATGTTTCTGTTTAGTCCTACGTGAGCTTTCTCAAGTCTCAATCAGATTAGATTTTGAAATCATGCCGCTTGATTTCTTATTCGTCTTTCGGTCATCTTGTTCGATCCTGAGTTTTGTGACAAGATCTCCAAGGCTCATCATCTTTCTCTTGTACATCAAGTAGCTTTTGAAGTCCTTCCAAGAAGATGGCAATTTTTCAATCACCATCGCCACTTGGAAAGAATCCGTCAAGCCCATACCTTTAGCATCAAGCTCGTGAAAAATCAGCTGCGACTCTTCACATTGCGTGACTACACTCTTTACATCCACCATTCGGTAGTCATGTTTCTTATCAGTAAGAAAACCGGTCAAGTTCAGGGTTGTTAAATAAAATAGCATTTTCTGTTGCCAGCGTTTGAAGTTGGAACCCATGAACTTTTTCCGGGTTTCTCAAGATGAGAAAACGGCATGTTGGTCCTCACGACCGACGTAACGATCTCAGTACCGCTACCCCTGTTTTGGGAGCTCTCCACGTTCACAGTGTTTTCAGCAGACATATCTATAAACAAATAAGTCACACAATCAGATAAATGATTATTATGCTGAAAAATTCTCAACTCAAATACTTATACAGACATTCCCAGATTTTTCTGGTGGGTTTTTTAACCTCGTGTTAGAACCAGGATCCTAGACAGAATATTAAGTTCCCAGGCCGGTGGTGGGACGAATCCTCTTATGACCACTTTTCTAGAAATTAGACAGAACAATTCGTATATGTATTCTCACTTTGAATTTCCTTCACAATAATTCTCAAGTCTCAATACTTGGAATGTTCACAATATCAATTCCTCAGAATTTAATTTTCCATTCAAAAGGGTTTACTTTTGCATTTCTCAAAACCTTTGGTCTTCACTTCAAGGGGATGACTCGTCTGCATAATCTACAACTTTCTGTATTTGAGGTTTATCTTGTTTATGTTTCTCCATCTCTTGTAATTGTTCATGATTGTTGTTATTGTATGCTTATACTCTGGAAATTATTCATTGTAGAAATTATTCAGTGTATGTTTATGATTTAAGCACGTATTCAACGATCTTAAGTTCAATATCTCTTGCATATAGCTTCCGCCCTCTAGTGATACAAACTCCCAAGGTACAACTTCTGGTCGCAAAGAACAGCCTCGAAGCTCAAGCTGCTCCCTTCAATCGGACTCTACGATGTTTTGCAGAAACTCTCTAGTGTATGATATGAGTGCAGAGAAGATTTTTGGATGCTCTACAATGCAGCATGCAGGCCTCTATATATAGTGGAAGAAAATCGTAACAGCAGCAATCACATTAAGGGAGGAATTGAAATCAGTCATAAAACTGATGCCATTATGTTGAAAACTTTTTGAAACGTTCAACTTTTAACTCAGCCATTAACCTCTGTAACAGCAAAAAATTAAGTGCGAAATTTGACTGATTTTAGATACAAAATCGATTTAATATTTAAATCAGTTTATTTTATTTATTTGAATAAAATAAATAAAATTTCACTAAAAGAATTAGGCTGCCTTTCCGGCAGGGACACGCGCGACGCGATAACCAATCTTCTCCGGTTCACCACAAACTCTTGAAGCATGTTTCAAGATAAACACTTCTCGAAAGTGAAGTTTTCCCAATGTGAGACATTTCACACTTACACTTGCCTTAAGCACTTTTATTCACACTTAAAATTATTTGTACTCACTCAATTGGGCCACACACTTTGAATTATTCATTTAGGCCTCATTGCCCAACTAATTTCTCCAGCAGTTTTAGCACCTTTAGCTCACTTCCAAGACTACTTGACAACTTTAATTTATATGACTAACTACATACATAAATTAAAGTTGTGAATTAGTCTTGAATTGACCAAAACGCTAGCTTTTATTGAATTTCATTCCCTCGATATTAAAATGAGTGACACCGGTCATCTGTTTGTTATTCTGTTCATAAATCATAACAATATTGACCCAGACAAATTTAAAAAGCTCACCTACCCGCCCGCCAACGCAATTAACTAACATATATGCTGCGCTTGCAAGAATCTTCCGCAACTCAACTTCTCATTTCTCACTAGTGCAAAAAAAAAAAAAGAACATGGAAAATGTAAAGTTTAGGACACAAGTCATTGCCAGACACCTTCACAATCACAACAACCAAAGTCCAAACACTGTCGGAATATCCACTTCACCATGTCTCAGCTACTCTCCACCGGAGCTTTCCTCTCGACCCTCTCCATTCGACGTCGATTCGATGCGAAAACTAATGGATAGACACAACATTGAAGACAGAGACTGGGTTTTCAATCTCATGCAAAAGAGTGGTCTTTTCAATCCCAAGTTGAGAGGAGGTAAAGTTTTCGTGACACCGGATTATAATCAGTCGATGGAGCAGCAGAGAGAGATCACCATGAAGAGAATTAAGTACCTTCACGATCATGGTGTTTTTGAGGGATGGCTAACTGGTAAAGGGCCTGAAGCAGAATTGAGAAAGCTTGCTTTTATGGAGGTTATTGGGATGTTTGATCACTCCCTTGCTATCAAGAATAACGTGCACTTCGTGTTGTGGTAAGTTCGTACGTAAGAATTTGTGGGATTAATTCTGAATTCATAATTGTTGTAGCATGTGTAACTTGCGGACTGACTTGTATTATTAAGTTTGTGGAGTTTTTTGGACACTCTGTGCGATTTCAAGCGAAAATCTACTCACCTGTGCAAATTGGTTTTCAAAGACTTGAGTTTGATGTGAGACAAAGTAATGGGTACAAAGAGTCATACCCCTCAACTTATTGGTCGTGCGCTACTTGCCCCCTGACAGTTGAAAAGTTACTACATTCACCCCAACCAATCAAAGAAACTGTGAATTGCTCCCTAGGTCGTTAGACCAATCGTTCGATTTGGAGATGTTTCTACATTTTCGTCTGTTAGATTTGGCTTCAGCGGGTAGTTCGTACAATTCGAATAGGCCGGGGTATAAGTTTTAACTTTTCAAGAAGTAGGGAGCAAGTTGCGCATGGCAATAGGATGGGGGATTCGTTGCTTTTACCCAAAAGTAATATCAGAAATGTTTTTTGGACTGGTTTGTGCATTTCCAAGTACTCTTTTTGGTTGACCTGTTGGTTTGCTGTCCTATGAATGAGTACTTTGAACTAGTGGATTAATGCCTCAATTCACTTCAACTGAGGGCATGTGATTGGATTTTCTCCTCCAGGGGTGGAGCTATCCAGGTATTTGGCACGAAACGACATCATGATAAATGGCTGAAAGCCACTGAAGACTACCTGATTAAAGGCTGCTTTGCAATGACAGAGTTGGGACATGGAAGTAATGTATGTATTAGTGTTTAGACCTTGTAACCCAGAATAGCAATTTTCCTGCTATTTTATTAAAGATCCTTAAATTTTTGCTTTAAGGTTCGAGGAATTGAGACTGTAACAACGTATGATTCAAACACCGGAGAGTTTGTCATCAACACTCCATGTGAATCAGCTCAGAAGTACTGGATTGGAGGTGCAGCTGATGTAATGGCTACTTGTTGTCACTGTGGTTTAGCAAGTGTTTTTCTACCTTTTTAAGTATTGATCAAACGATATACAATAACTAACAATCACATTCCATTAATTGTTTGCAGCATGCAACACACACGATTGTTTTTTCTCAGCTGCATATCGATGGAAGCAATCAAGGTGTACATGCTTTCGTCACTCAGATCAGGGATTCAGATGGAAATGTCTGTCCTAACATTCGTATCGCTGATTGTGGTCATAAGATTGGTTTAAATGGTGTTGACAATGGTCGAATCTGGTAAACTCCAATCTCTTCTGAATATTGCTAGAAACTGTTTTTATGTTATATATGAGATTATGGAAGAAATTTTTTGAAATTGCAATCTGAGATCTCGAGCACTCAATATGTCCAGGTTTGATAATGTTCGTGTTCCTAGAGAAAACTTATTGAATTCAGTGGCTGATGTTTCTGCAGACGGAAAATATCTGAGTGCTATTAAGGATCCAGATCAGGTGCAGTTCTTCTTCATTACCTGTTATCCAAAATAACACTCCTACGAGGAGATATTGGTCCGCTAAGACTCTTTAAAATTATGGGAATATCGGAGTCAGATGCTTTATATTAATCTTTGTTGGTAAAACACGTGCAACAAACAACTTTCTTGAGGTTTCATTTGCTAAAAACATCATTTTAAGGGAGTCATACTAGATTTCAATGTGGGTAGGACTGCACCAGACCGGTTTAAGCCGCCTGAATGAAAAGGGGGGATTTTGGCTTGCAGTGCTGGCAGAGACGCAACCAAAAGGCGAACCAAGCAGCTCGGACCAATTGGGCGGCAACAATTCCATTTTTGAACTTAAACTTTATTTATTATTTGAAGAAAAAATGAGACATGAGGGAGAGTACGCTTGAGAAAGGATTTGAGAGAGAAAGAAAAGTTTATAGTTCTTAAAGAACAGCACTAGTCGTTTTTCAGTTTGACTCGAGGATCGACCCTGAAATCCAAAAACTTATCCAAAGTAGGATACAGTTTTTGGTTACTAACCGGCTCAGCACAGGTCTAGATGTCGGCCATCACTGCCTTTGGATTTTTTATATGGTTACACGCAATAGGTTTGGAAAATATTGAGTGGAAACAAGTTGAATTTGGTAGCCATTAGTTGGTTTTCCTTTTGAGTCATTTTCACTGATTTAATTCTTGTTAGGCCTAGTGCTTTGAAAACAAGCGGGAAATTGAAGTCAAAACACATAACATAAGATTTTTTGACAATTTTAACAAATCAAACGAAAGGGTTTTAATTGTAAAGTTGTCTTTTGCATAAGAAAAACGGTGTTAGAAAGGAAGTTTCTTTAACCATATAGGTTCGTTATTGAATTTATCTCAGCAAGAGTTTGCTATAGAATCCGTATTAGTGTAAAGATGATGGGGAAGTCCACAGAAATCTTGTATCCTACCTTTATTTAGCAAATTAAGAAAAATTCATGCTAAGATGAGGAATGACAATTGGAACAGGATTATAAAGACCAATCGGGTTTCTTTATGTGTATCAGTTCATGTCAGAATGAAAGATAAGACGAAAGCTGATACAATACAATCCTTCATATAGCGCGGAAAGTGAGTTTATTTTGTTGATAGGAATTGTATTCTACACAATTATTCATATATTCTTTGAAAGTATTATGTAGTATGGAGTTCAAATACGCTTGACAGAGACAGCAAAGATGAGCTCATGCTCGCCAAATAAATCCGGAAAAGAAGCAAGATGTTATATGACATCAGTTGTAACATAAAGTTCCATTATTACTTAAGACCATCCTTGTTATCACTTACTCTTTAGTGGATTTGTCCGAAACTCGAGGTGGCCCTATGTAGTAGGTCGATTAATCGAACCACATAAATATCACGTCTCTTTACTTATTTTTTGCTTTCTTTAATTTCGTAATTAACATAATTTAACAAATACAAGGTAATTGCTTAAAAAATGGATCATTCAATCATAGACTGAATTGGATTTCATTACTTTACTCCAGAGATTTGGTGCATTCATGGCTCCTTTGACATCAGGACGTGTACCTATTGCTACCGGTTCAGTTTATATCGCAAAGGTTTGCTTGTTATAACTTGTGATTCTGATGCTAAGCATATATTACTTATTTAATTTCGTGAGTTTAGTAACCCAAATCATTTTCTCGCCAGGCTAGTTTAGCAATTGCCATAAGATATTCATTGACTAGGAGAGCATTTTCTGTCGATCCAAATGGTGTTGAAATCCTTTTGCTTGATTACCCAAGTCATCAGCGGCGCCTTCTTCCTCTTCTTGCAAAGACGTATGGGAATACTTTTCACTGACTTTTCTGCATAGTTCGGTTATTATTCCACTTTGTTTACTTAACACCATATTTTAAGTTTTTGGAGTCCATAATGGTTTGGTTAGAGGAGGAATGGTTGTGTATGTCAGTTGATCGTAAATGATATATGCTATTCTGACTCTTGCTTTAATCTAAACATGCAGATATGCTATGAGTTTTGCTGGTAACTATTTGAAACTGCTATATGTTAAAAGAACCCCACAATTACTTAAAACGCTTCATGTTGTTTCGAGTGCGTTGAAGGCTATATTGACATGGCATGGCATGCGAACTCTTCAGGTAGTTTAGTAAAAATAGTTCAGTTCTTCGTTTAGTGAATTATATCTTCTTATATCCTAGGATCATTTTGTCTAGGAATGTCGTGAGGCATGCGGTGGACAAGGACTGAAGACGGAAAATCGTATAGGCCAACTGAAAGGTGAATTTGATGTGCAATCTACTTTTGAGGGTGATAACAATGTGCTTATGCAACAGGTATATACATACAGAAGGACTCTTTTAATGTTTCCTTTATATAAGCTCTCTCTCTCTCTCTCTCTCTCTCTCTCTCTCTCTCTGTGGTCTGAATTTGAGGGAGAATTTTTCTGGTACAGGTGAGCAAGGCACTGCTGGCTGAGTATGTTAATTCAAAAAAGAGAAATACACCGCTCAAAGATTTGGGCCTTGAGCACATGAATAAATCTAGTCCCGTTATTCCTTCGCAACTTACAGATGCTACCCTCAGAAGCATTCAGTTTCAGGTACATATAAAGCTTGTCAATTTTTTTAGTTTTCTATTTGATACAATTCTGGAGGTTAAACGTTTGTATGTGTCAGATCGATGTGTTCTGTCTGAGAGAAAGAGACCTTTTGAACCGCTTTGCAACTGAAATCTGTAAGAACCAAGCTCAGGGAGAAAGCAAAGAGTCTGCATTAATTTGGGTAATGCTACAGTTTCAAATATGATATGCAACTTTGGTACGGCCCAAAGTCTAACTCGTAGTTCTTTCATGCAGTGTTATCAGCTTGCTGAGGACTTGGGCAAAGCCTTCTCTGACCGTACAATTTTGCAGACTGTTATAGAAGCAGAGAATAATGTGACAGACTCCTCGCTTAAGGTACACTATATACTTCTTCAATTGCTTTAAGTAATACTGAATATCTTGTTTTGTTTGGACATTTGAAACAAAGAACTGAGCGTTTAAGTTCTAACAATAACATTATATAAATTATATAGTTCTGTGTCCATTAAACTCAAATAGTCTGTTTGCCTATAAATGAAAAACTTGGGCAAATCCTTTCACTGGTCCGAGTAGCTTTACCTTCCTTCCCTAGAGAATTTAGCCCTTGATAACAGATGGGTTCTAACTTCTAACAGCAACCTTATACTACTTCTGTAATATGTATCATCATACCTTTCATGCAACATATGGAGCTTTTGTTGGCAAGTGGCTTTTTTGACCAAAATAATATAGACAAAAGTGAAAGTTGTGTCACACATAACTTGATATCTTTTGCAGGAAATGTTGGGTCTTTTACGATCAATGTACGTCCTTGTTACTTTGGACGAAGATGTTGCATTTCTCCGTTACGGTTACCTAACAGTAGAATCTGCGGCTACTGTGAGGAAAGAAATCGTGAAGCTTTGCACGGAACTCAGACCACACGCACTCTCCTTGGTCAGTTCTTTTGGCATACCCGACGCTTTCTTGAGCCCCATCGCGTTTGATTGGGTTGCTGCAAATTCTTGGACGACAGTTGAAAAGATAAGTGTCATATTTGAGTAAGTTGTCATTCTGTTGTGAGAATAAATTAATAAATAAAATGAAGTTGCGAGGTTTTAGTTTTAATTGCACATACCACTTTGTTGCAAGTTGTACATTTGGTACTTGCTACTCAACGTTGTTGCATTCTTATATACAAATACTCTACCAGAAAAGTAATATGTTGTGATGTTGTCTTCCTTGCACTTGTGGTGTTAAATATGCGAATGCAGCGATACAATTTTGGTGCTTCCAATATTTGAGACATCCTGCTGAAAAATATACAGTGTCTTATTTCTTCTTTATCTGAGAGAGAGTGGAGAGGGAGAGTTTATGTATACACTAATTACAGGACAAATATCCAATGTGTGTCAACATTATTATTTGAGATAATTACAGCTACACCCCTTGAGGTTTGGTGTAATTACAGACACCACCCCTGAGGTTTGCTTAAACCTTACAACAAAGTCCCTCTATTTAATTTATGGATGGAGACTTCCAAGTTTACCCTTTGTTAACTTAAATTAATATTATGCAAAGTTTGAATGGTTTTCCTTATATAAAATAAATATCATTTTTTAAAGTGTGTCAATAGTTCAATACCTTTTTAATAAGAATTATATTGTTGAAAAAACTGAAAAGTAAAAGTAATTTTTTTAAAAGAAAGGCACATCTACTTAATTAATCCATTCATTTAAATTTAACTGTAAATACTTTAAAAAATCATAATATCATTTTTAAATGTTTATAAATTATAGTTTATTCCTATAATATAAAAAATAAAAGAACGAATATGCTTAGAACTTCCTCATTCATCTCGACAAAAGATACACAAAAAATGAAACAACATAGTTTTCATAATTTACAAATTGAATAATATTTGGGTATCAAAATTTATTACACATAAAAGGAAAAAAAGAAAAGGAGAGCTCATCAAACCAAGGAGAAAAAAAAAAAACAGATACACAAAAAATGAAACAACATAGTTTTTATAATTTACAAATTGAATAATATTTGGGTATCAAAATTTATTACACGTAAAAGGAAAAAAAAAAAAAAAAAAAGGAGAGCTCATCAAACCAAGGAGAAAAAAAAATCAACAAGTCTTTTGTAATTGGCTTAATCTTTTAGATTTTCTAGCAAAAACAATGAAGGGTATTATTGTCTTTTGATGACATAAGTTAATTCTAGGGGAGGTCTCTGTAATTTCTCAAACCTCAGGGGAGGTATCTGTAATTACACCAAACCTTAGAGGGTGTAGCTGTAATTATCCCTTATTATTTTAAAGGACACTATATTTTATATCCAATGTGTTTGGTCATTATTATTTTAAAGGAAACTCAGAATCAATACCTTTCGTATTATTTGAGCTCAAAATTCAAATACCTTAAAAATCAGATGCTTCTTTTCTTTTTCAGAGTTCGAAGCTTAGTTCTATGGTAGCAATTCATTTCCAGCAAATAAGTGTAGCTTAACAATAAGATATTCTAAGAGTAACTTAGCATTAAGTGACCAAACTGCGTCCTTATTATTCAAAGAAGAGCGTTTGTACAATTTAGAGGAATGTCATTCATTTGTTTTTTACATTTATGATTGCGAAACAGTTTATTTATGATTAACTATGTTTACATTTTGAAAAGGTTAACCCAATACATGTTATGATTTGAGTTTTATTCTTGACATTACATAAAACATGAATAGCCAGTCTGATGAACTAGTTTTAGTTGCAGCAAAACACACGAGGGGTAACTATGTTTTATTGCACAGCAAAACCTCAGATAATACTTATAAACTATGATATTTTCCCCTTTTGGTCTACTTGGTATGTTTGATGAGTTTTCCCGTGGTGCAACAATTCTAAAGCTTGGCGAACATCGTGCGAACTGCCAAGTGCCAACTAGAGGAGATTAGAGTGAGGGTAAATTTGTACTGGACATGGAATACCATGCCCAACACACAAAATCTACCAGATTCAATAATAACAAAGAAAATATTGTCTGCCTGGATCTATGAATCACACATTCACATGAAATCCCAAATGAAAAATGTGCATTTTTTTGGGGTATATGATGATAAGTGATTACCAAGAGAAACAGTGAACTAAGGTACATATAAGTTCAGCCACAAGTGATACAATAAACATGAACCAATCCAAATAAATTTAGCTGATGGCTTGAAAGAGAATCAATCACGCTCACTGATCGCGGTCAGGTGCTCATCTATTTCTTCAGTTGTCAAAACTTTGAAAACTGGATCATCTTTCCTCACAACACCAACCTGCCAAGATTCAAAAGGGAAAAAAATGAATAATTGTTCACTTGACCAAAAAGGACAGACATAAACAAACAGTAAGTTTCACAACAGTATCTAGCTTTGCAGCAAGATTGGCAAATGGCCAACATTCAACAGTAATGGGAGCATGGGTCAATTTTACAAGATACCCAATATCAGACAGCAAATATTTGCCTAGATGTCTACATATGACTTCCAGTTTGTTTCTCTAAAGTTATTTAGTTGTGAACCAGCCATCGGGTGAGGGAATGCATAATGTTCTAAGCTAGTCGGTAGTAAAATATGATACCAAAATGTAAAAGGAGCAAGTTCAAAATTTTATCAGAAAGAAGGGTTACCTCAATCTCATTGGCCTTGAAATCCTCCTGTAGAACAGACTGCAGGGCTGAAATTGCAGTCTACAAAGTGCAAACAGCTATTGGGTTAGAACTCACAACCTTAACTCTAAACAATGAAGTTAAAAACAAGAACCAAGTCTTTCCCCCTTTATATTAGAAGTTGCACAATATCTCAAAATCAAGGAATCCTCGCAATTGAAGTTAAAAAACTGTATTGCCACCTATTTCAAATGCAGGAACCTTACAGAAGTTTTTCTAGTAACAAGAAAAGAGATGCCAATGGAAGGAATGAACTCAAAATGAATTTGCAGACCATAGTTTTCCAATAAAACTCAATAGAAAGTTTATTACAACGAACTCCTATATTGTATGATTTTGAATGTTGGGGTCTTAACCTACATCATGCTCAAAAGAGGAATCCAACAAATGCATACAATAATATACTCAAATCAGCTGAGGACCCAAGTGCAAACATCAGGAAGGCAGACATTTACATAATGCCTTCACTTTTACCTGCACAGTTTCATCATAGGAGAATGCAGGATCATTTTTCATCTTCTTCTCTAAAAAGTTAATGGCTTCTTGATCCTTCCCTCCAGCACTTGTTGCCTACCAGGAAAAAGCAGAAGGTAAGTGACCTTTTCAACAGAAAAGAACGCCACAGGAGGTAACTAGTCTTACAATCTTTATCTGTTGCTAAATGTTTGATTTTATCAAAAAAAAAAAAAAAAAAAAGAGGGACTATCCTTTTCTATGCCTGCCCAATACGTAATCAACATTCTAGATTAGTCTCATTTACTCAATCCTATGAGCGAGTTGGAAGTGATAAAGTGCTTCACGGATAACCTTGAGAAGCTACACGAATTTTCATTTTTAGAATTTTGTATAAAGTAGCAATGCACATCAACAGGATCAACAAATTGAATTAGAGTCGACAATATTCGACATCGAGAAGCTATATGATTTTCATTAGCAAGCAAAAGAAAAATATATATCATAACCAAAAACTTCTTAAGTTAGTTTGAGCAGAAAATCACTCAATGAGAAAAGCAAAAGAAAAGTCATTTTCTTACACACTCCACAAAAACCAAAAAGAAAATAAAGTACTTAACCCATCACAAGAATACAAGTTTGTTTTAGCACTAAATATCATTCTAGCATGACACGAATAATGGTTGTACAAACATCTATATAGCAGAACCACATAGAGAAAATGGAACAAACAATCAAGAACATACGCATCTGAGGCACCAGGCAGGAGGTATAGATCTTTCAGAAATACTTTGCAAAAGATTAAGATAACTACAATAAGATATACAATAATGACATTCATCTCAAGGATGGAACATGTCATATACCTTATGGCCAAAAAAATGACCGGCGGGATCACATTTGAAGAGCTGAGGTCCTTTCTCTTCATCAATACCCAAGATCATTGCAACTTTACACACAAAAGAAAAAAAACAATCATTACAATGGCACGACATGGAGAAGAGAATTTACGTAAACTTCTGTTCATCAAACTTTAAAAGAGATTAGCAACAAACCTACTCCAAGTGGCCTCATGTAAGCGTGCTGCGTATAAACTTGAGACTTGTCTGCAATCCTGAACATAGTTAAAAATGGTCTTAATAACGATGTAATGAATTTCACCATTTCACATCATAGGGGTGATATCATGTGCCCTTTTCTGAACAGACTCGCACAGTCCCATTCCTCAAAGCTATTATTACAGCATGGTTACAGAATCTTACAGATAGAGAATGAGATTTTGTATTAGCAAGGCGTATCACATCTAAAGATGAGTTTAGCCAAATTATCCTATGGATTAAATAGTTTGACATAAATGGTGTTCAATTCTGTACATGAGCACAACGATTTGTCCAAAACGTGATTCAATGACAAATCATATATTTAGGCATTACAGTACGGCAAATCGAAACATACCATCTGGCCAACGAGTCCACAGGCATTTCGTAACCATATCTATGACGAAACTCAGCAGCCTCATTCCTCACTTGCTGAACCAAAGTCCTCGCATCAGCTGGCAAGCGAATACGAAAAAAGAAATACAACAAAATCAAACTCCCAGTAAGAAAATATCAAGAAACACAACCAGTTCTCACAAAGATCAATCAAACTACGAATAAATGAGAATACCCGTGATGCCGGTAGCCAACAAACCGAGGTATTTAGTAATTGGAAACAAATGGGTGATACTTGTTTGATCCAAAAGCTTGTCCTGCACACACACATACTCATCTTAACAAAACAACTACATTTAGAACCAAAAAAAAAAAAAAAAAAAACTTACAGGAACTTTCTTCTGAGTGACAACACAAACTGAATCGGATCCGCGGACGCCAATCGAAGTGATTCCGGCAGCCTTTACGGCCTTGAAAGCATATTCTGCATAAAAATAATGCCCATATATTGAAATATTTAGGGTTTGAGCTCGTTCTTTCGTGTTATTGGGGAAAAATACAGAAAAAAAATACAATTTAGGCTTAAATTGTTGACATACCGACTTGGTAGAGACGACCTTCAGGAGAGAAGATCGTAATGTGTCGATCGTATCCTCCTCCACTTCCACGGCTCATTTTTCAACAATTGATTTTTCTCTTTTTTACTCTGTAATGGAAATTTAATTAGTGAGTGAGAGGCTTATACAAAGGGGAGAAGAAGAAGAAGAAAACTTTGTGCCCAAGACAGGGAAAAAGGAGCAACAGTGATCCAATTACTGAAATAACCTCCGAACTATGATGCACGGATACTTGAACAAATTACAAAATGCAGTGTCGGATACGTATCGGATACGATACATGTCCGATACGCGTTCAATACATATCGGATACGCCACGTGGCGTATTCAATTTTTTATTTAATTTTAATAATTCGGATAGGCGTATCAGATATGCCTTGGCGTGTATCCGATACACATATCTGTATTTTAATGGGCAATTTGTCAGTTTTTTAAAATATATTGGGGTTATTTTGTAACATTAAGTAACTATTACTTAATTTCATAAATATCACTAAAATTATTGGAAATAAATCTTATCGGTTCTCTTCAATTAAAGAACAAACATACATATTGAAGAATGAATCTTTGAGTTTTTTAAGCGTTATTTTTGAATTTACATGTTGGTACTTTGAGTTTATATGGATTATGGATCTTTTTATGTTTGCTTGTATAATTTTGTTGTGTTTGAAATTGAATATGTAGATATATTTGTTTGTAAATGAAGTTAAATTATTATTGACAGTCATTTTATTATTATGTTGTTATATAATTAAATTCTTAGTATAAAATATTCTACATATTCTATAGTTTTCTAAAAATTCGTGTCCATATCGTGCTGTATCTGAGTTCGGTATCCAAATCCGTGCAACATAGCCTACGAATGAGTTTTACTTTGAAAAATTATTAGGTGCAAGTAGAAATTGAGATTAAATATAATTTTTAAATTATAATGGTAATTTCTCCGCACTTTATTTTCATTTGTTATGTCATCGCATCATCATACAGTTATTGCATCTGATAATCTTTCGTTTATTTTTACATAAAAATGAATACTAATAAGAATAAATCCAATAACATGAATAAGAAATTCACAACTGAGAAAATAATTTGCCACCGCATTTGAGAATTACTTCATGGAACAATGGGGATGTACTTAATTAGGTAATTTTTTATTTTTTTTTTATCAGCAATAAGATGGAGTTTTATTAAGCAAAAGAGTCAAGGAGTATAAGTAATACTCCATACAAGAATCATCATTTTAGCCAGCAAAGCTACAACAAGCATAACCAAGGCTGCAGCATAACCAAGGCTGCAAATGCCAATCAACAAATGAGCAAAAAAAATTCTGGCTATTAGCTTTACACCAACTCCATGATTTCACTTGAATCAGCTCAAGAACCTTGTTGAGATCAACTTCACATCCTCTAAAGCAAATACCATTTCTTAATTTCCAAATCTCCCAAACAACCAGACACCATAAGTAACTCCCAACTTCTGTCGCTTTCTTAGATGGAATTAAAGCAGAAAACTGATCAAAGTGTGTTCTTTCATCTCTATGTAAAGCAGTCAAAACAACAAACCATTTGGCGATAAGCGTCCAGATTTTATATGCAACCTCGCATGTGAAGAAGAGATGCTCAGTGTGAGGACCGCGCCCCACGAGTCACAATCCGATCCGAGTTGATCCGGTGTTGGCCACTTAACAAACTCAACTCAGACCGAACTGTAGCTCATAGGAAGGGGTCTCACTGACCAGGATCAAAACCATAGCACTATAAAATATCTTTACTTTAAATACAGCGGAAGTCTTTGGAATACAAATACATTTTACAATTTTAAAATGATGTAAATACAAAATCAAACATTTAACAATTTTTGCAAAGTTTCCAAAAGCGAACTTGTCGATCATTCGTTCCATCCGTGTTGCTATACCAATCATACTCTGAGAAAGGGACATATAGAACAAAAGAGGAGTAAGTCTTTAATGATTCAGTGAGATTCTTAGAACATGACAATAATCAAACAGTAAATCAGAACAAAACGAACAAGAATGACCAGAATAGTTACATCTGCATCACTGAACTGAAATTATCGGTTTTAACGATAATACTGGAGTATTCAGAAGAACGAGAAAATGAACTTGTGCAATTACATATAACAGATCCAACCTTAGCTCCGAAATTCAACCGTATACCTCCCTACGAGGAGCTACCTCGCAACAGAACAGAAGACATGCTCGAGTACATGCCAGTCTAACACGCGGGTCACAGCCAACTCCTGACTGCAAGCGGCGCTTAGACAGAATGGGTATTAATCAGAATTACTTAAACCGACAGCCCTTTGCTGCCCAGCAGTAAATCCTTTCAATCCATGGGCCCAACTTCCCAAAGGCGTCCCAATGGGTGAAACAGAATTATCAGATGAGCTAGTAATCCGGACAATATCCGTTGCTCGTTTTTGAGCTACATAGACCGAACATAGTTCGTTGCTCGTTGCACAATTCAAGAATTGATTGGGTGATCATGATATCAGGTTAATTATGATTATGAAGAAAATTCCCGATTATGATTTAAATGAGATTTGATTTAACAATATGCAAGAAAACTGATTATGTAAAGAATTAACAATTTTAAATAAAAGCATTAAAATGGTGATAGAATGTTGCTCGTGATTCGAAACAAAGAATCACAATTGTTATGTCTAAGTTTCTCAGGGCTGGATGCCAAACGGGATTTTGAACAAATCAGAAATCAAACCTCACCTTTTACCGTACGAGAAATTCTTGATTAACGTCGATAATTGCAGAACCTTAAAATAAATCAAAAGATATAATCAATTGTTTGCTCACAAGTTTACAACAATAAACATATATTTCCAATATTTATCATATTTAAAGAAGTTTAGTTAAATATCTAATTATTGTTAATTTGGGACAAATTCCACATTTACCTATTTTAACATTAACTATGACGTAAAAATATAAATAATGGGATTTACAATTTCAATGTAACAAGTTGAAGACTAAATCAATTTACAAAATTATTATTAAAGTCTCTATTTCTAATTTATTAATAACATATTTCATATTAACAAACATATATATTTTCAATGCATATTTAAACCTTTTAAAACAATTATTCTTAACAAAATTCTTGTAAATTACTTATTACATAATGATCTCAAATCAAAAGTTTTACCATGATCTTAACATTGAACAAATATCTCAGTAAGCCCTTGAATAAAATTACATCACATATATAACTTTGGTAAAAACTATTTTTTTTCTTATAGTTATTAGTATAAAATTACACAATATTGCATATATCAATAATAACAATTAAAATAAATTGTAAACATATAGATCTAATTAAAATTAATATTTCCAGAATACTTATTATTCTAATATACTAGATTAGAAGGTTAGATCACAAGATAAACACAATATTTTACTTAAAGTTAAAGATATTGAAAGATCAACCGTAAAATAAACTATATGTCATCTTAATGTTGCAAAATCCATGAAAAATATTAAACACGATTCTAAATTATGATAAACTGTCTAACATCATTATTAGTATGTAATGAGTCCATATTAATGATCAATTTCATGATTTGTGTAGCTTTTGCAACATATATTGGTTAATCAAAATGTTTATGCAAATATAAGGTAGAAAACTGTAGCAATCTTAGATTCACCTTCAATCGGACTTTCAAACGATACGATAATCTGAAATTGATTGAGGTATTTAATCTTAAACATCGTGGAGAGTATGTAGTTTCAAAATCAGATCAATATGACAAGATTTAGTATTTTAAATAAATCATGAAAGATAGGAGCTGTTTTCGGATTTTCTGGACAGTGGTACGTATTTCTAATTTTTAGACCCCTCAAACGACTGTGGTTGAAGAGGGTTTCTGAATATAAAAGTTAGCTTACACAATAACCAGTATGTGGTAAAAATTTCAGAGAAAGACTCGAAGTTTTGATATGGTTTTCGGACTTCTAAAGTTTCTGTACCAAAACTGGCAGTTTTGACCAAATTCGGTTTTGAGGATTTTCAAGGACTATAAAGAAGGCTTAAAGGACTGAAACAATTTTTCTAAAAATCTAAACATCAAGAGAAATAACTTTTTAGAAGAAAAGAAGAGAAGATTCGGAGAAGAGAGGTGTGAGAAAATTGTTGAATAGAGCCTCCCTTTTATAGGTGAAAATTGGGAGACAAGGATTAATTACCATACCCTACTCATTTTTATTTTAATCCAAGCTAGGCCACCCTAATTATGAAGATGTTTCCAGGCCTTATCTGATAGGATTTTATAAGAATAAAATATTAGAAATATCTAGCATAAAAGACAAAGCAAAATTACCTTTTTACAAATGTAAATGTAAATATGTGAAGATTTACCATTGTAAATGAATGCTTGGATATTTTGAAACTACAAGGGACCACTTTGATAGTTTTATGACTCGTTTGGTCTTAAAGAAAATATTTGTGGTCAATCATAATTTTTTTTCAAAAGGAGTAGGACTAAATCTTAACTTTTTTAAAACTTTTGGGGTCAAAATCATATTTTCAAAAGTTCAAGAACTAAAAATAAAAATTTGAAAATACTTTTATTTTCTTCCAAATTTCAGGGGCGTTACACTCAGCACTCTCCTCGTAATTGCCACACAAGAGACAATCAAGATTTCCTCCATTAACCACAATCTCACGCTTTTGAAGGTTGGTTTTGTTTGGAACGCGATCGAGCAACACCCCCTCCATGCAAAGAACAAGACTTTTGGTGGAATTTTAAGTTTCCAGAAAAAATTATAGAAGCTTGAATCGTCATTCCTTGAAGGTGGAACATGTCCCAACATCTAGTAGGCAGACTTTGTCGAATAGGTTCCCGACTTGTCCACTTTCCAAGCCCATTGGTCTTCGACCTCCATCTACAGTTGAACATTGTTTAATAACCTGAGTAAGTTGAGCAGCTCGTCCTCCCATGCAAAGAGATGTCTTCTCCACCTCAAATTCCATATCCAGACATTATTCCTCCACTCCCCCATAAAACAGATGAGGCTGTCTTTTTGAACGGAGATATCAAAAAGTCTGTTGAACCTTTCTGTAATATTCTCAAATTTTCTTCTCTCTTAAATTATTATCTATACTTATATAAATATGTATTACGAACCTTATTAGATATGTGTGAAAATTTATATTTTAGATTAGAAAATAAGAACTATTTAGTTTAGATTGTTAATGCCATTTACTTATAATCTTTTTAGTAATACTCTAATTGATTAATCATTTGATAATCTTGGTTTTTAACTTGCATATATACATAGTACCTCAAGAAACTTATAAATCTATGCCACCTATTTATTTGTTTCATTGCCACTTGTTACTCTTGTGTAATACATTTCATCACTTTTTTTCCTTGTCATCCTTCCACATGTCACTTGTACACCTCACCACCAAATTCCATCATATATATATACAAGGCAAGGGAAATATAAACATTTTGTAGCTAGCTCATCTTCAGATAATCTGTTGTTCCTATTTCTAAACTCCTATCCATACATACAAAACAAGAAAAAGGAAGAAACACTTGCAAGGTATTAATATCTTAGTATATTCTGTTTTTACACTTTTAATTAACGAATTATTTCACGTGCTAAATGACGTATTTTGTGATTGAAACTTTTTATGTGATAACTTCAAGGTGTTAGTAAACCTACTGTAAACTTTTGTGAATTTATCACTTGTAATGAATTTTATAAAATTGTTACAAAATTACTGCCGGAAAATCCTTCGGGAAAGTGTATAATAAGTTTAAAAAATTATTGGAGCATGTTAAGGCTCTTGTTAAATTGATGAATTTTATATGATTATGTAATTATGTTGGTAAACTTATTTTGAGATTTTATGTAATATTGAAGAGTTCATGATTTTACATAAAATAGTAAATTAAACTGCCATAATCTAGTTTTGAATCTTATAGTTCCAATATGTTGTTCTAAATTACCATTAGTGGATTAAGTAAGTATTTTATATTTGTAATATATTATTTATCGTATGTGATTACATTGACTCTATGTGTGTAATGGGTATCATATGAGTTGTATATATGTATATGTATAAAGATAAGTTAAGATTAGTAATCATCATTTGAGATTTGCTTTCTTTACGTTAGGATTAAATTTAGTGGTGTTGAGGTTGATATTTCGCTTGACCAATAGGTAGATGAGCATAACTTCGGGGTATCCGACATCCTTGCAATTGGACTTAACGTGAGTGTTCACAAAGTTATTATGTATTTTTGAAAAACTGGAAGGATGCATGTATGTATATCTATAGTTTTACTTAAAATCAATTTTCTAAAGCAAAGTTCTATTCAAAAGCAATTTCCAAAATATAGTTTTACTCGAAATTGATTTCCTAAAGCATGTAGATCGCTAAATCGTTTGTTCAAAATCATTTTGTCATTTATGATGATTATGTCCCGTTATGTTTGGATATGTCTCTTTCAGTTAGTTGGATCCAACTTGGCTTGGGTGTGCATGGGGTGCCACCGGGCGGCGGAGGGCTTGCAGGTTGGGCCTTATGTCCCCATGGCACATTCCCTCTTAGACACATCGGGAGGTTGTTGTGTCTTTGTTGGGTCGTAGATTTCCACATGTACCATGTCATGTGTTTCAGATTGTAAGGTCGCTCCTTACACGGGGAGACAAGGACTGTTTATTATGGGTGATATGGTTGGTCTGCATCGACAAAAATGTGTGGACTTCATCATCATAAGTGACTAAAGTTTCAGTTAAAGTGGTCTTTCAAAGACTAGTGTTTCAGTTAAAGCGTTCTATCAAAGACCAACGTTAAGTTAATGTGTTCTATCAAAGATCAACATTTGGGTTAAAGTGATTCGTTAAAGATTAAAGTTTCAGTCAAGTCATTTTTTAACAAAAGCGAATATTTTAAGTACAGTTGTTTTGTTCAAAAGTTCACGTTTCAGTTAAAGTGATTTTTGTCAAAAACTAAAGTTTGTGGTAGTAGATGTTTCCTTATAAAGTGATTTCGAGTTAAAATACTCATGATTTTTACAGTCAAAATTATTGCATGTTACGCCTCGCTTTTCTGTCTCAAATCTTTTGGAAAACAAGTATTATATTAATCAAATCATTATCTGCACACACTCCATGAACACTCACTGAGATTTTTATCTCATCAAATGTTTTCTTCTTTCATTCCTTTCAGATTTAGACTTTCAGGAGTAGAGCTCAGAGACCTTGGAGTGCTAACAGTTACTCTCCTCGAGACCTAGATTAAGTATCACATCGTAACCCTTGTTACTTTAAGTGTATTCTAACATCCTTTGTGGTAGCGAGAATTTAGAATTCTTGTTAACATGTTCCGCGCTCTGATTTTATATATTTTTGGGTTTTAATTTTTTCCAGGCTGTTACACTTTCATTGAGAGGCTCATTGCCAAGCCAAACATCGATCCAAAATCTAGCTTTGTCTCCCTTTCTGACCTTCAGTTTAATACCCTCCTTAAACCAATCTGCACGATTTTCCTCCAAGCTGATAGGAGCGACATCCCTCCACCACATAGAGCTCGCTTTCTTAATCTGACCCCTTGTACTCCTCCGTGAGTTATCTTCAAATCCCCCATACTTCGAGCGGATAACTTTCTTCCATAAGCTCTCTGATTCTTCTAAAAACCTCCATCTCCATTTTCCCATCAATGCCAAATTGTATCTCTCCAGGTCTTTGATGGCGAGTCCTCCATTTTCTTTATTTAAACACAACAAGTCCCATTTAATCCATGCGACCTTCTTTTCTTCAACACTACCTCCCCAAAGGAAAGTTCTTTGAAGACTCGTCAACGTCTGGATCACTTTCTTTGGTGCTTTATAAAATGAGAACATATAGGTTGGTAGCCCCGTTAGCACCGCTTTGATTAATGTAACTCTTCCACCAAACGAGATATGATTAGTCCTCCACCCGAGTAATCTTTTGCGCAGAGAGAATTAATAGTGGCTTCCACGTTTCTACATTCCTGGGGTTGGCACCAACAGGGATTCCCAAGTACTTAATTGGCAGATTTTCAACTTTTTTTTCCGGGTTGTTACACTTTCGCAACAATGCTTTTACAGCCCACACAGAATCTCCATCTGCTTCAACGAAGAACATGGTATCATCAGCATATTGTGTGTGGGTAATCTGGACATTATCCATACCCACCTTAACCCCTTTAAATAATTGAGATTCACCAGCTTTTTTAATAAGAGCGCATAAGCCTTCCGCCACAATAGTAAAGAGGAGCGGCGCGAGTGGATCCCCTTGTTTAAGTCCCCGCGACATCTGAAATTCATTTGTTGGACTCCCGTTAACTAGCACTGATATTGTTGCAGTTGACAGACATTCTTTGATCCGATCAATCCACTTATTACCGAAACCCATTGCCTTCAATAAAAATAAAAGAAACTCCCAGTTTACTGAATCATATGCCTTCTCAAAGTCTGCCTTGAAGATAAGTATTGGCTTGTTCTTTCGCTTCATTTCGTCAATGGTCTCATTAGCAATAAGAATACTATCCGTAATATGACGCCCCTCCACAAAAGCTGATTGTTCCTCAGAAATTACTTTCTCAATTACAGATTTGAGCCTTTTTGCCATTATCTTCGAGATAATCTTATACATACAGCCCACAAGGGAAATCGGCCGAAATTCCTTTAGAGACTGGGGATTTTCTTTCTTCGGAATTAGAACTAAAAATGTCGGGTTAGCTCCTCTAACCAATTCCCCAGACTCCCAAAACTCCCAAACAAAATTCATGACATCAATTTTAAGCGTGTACCAGAACTTTTGAATAAAATTAAAATTATAGCCGTCCGGTCCAGGACTCTTAGTTCCATCGCAATCCCAAACAGCAGCTTCGATTGTTGTATTTTGTAAATAGTAAATGTATAAAATAATGTTTTTCATCAAAGTCTTTTGTTCAGGACAATAGGCCAGTTTAATCTCCTAAATTTGATTTTAGACATTGGAACTATATGCTTTATACTCACGATTATTTGTGAATATGCTTTTAACGTACTTCAAAGGCTTTTCTTTTTTTTTTTTTTTTTTTTCATGAGAACTTCCAAGTTATTTAGTATATATTTTAAAGGTCATACGCATAATAATAATAATAATAATAATAATAATAATAATAATAATAATAATAATAATAATAATAATAATAATAATAATAATAAGAAGAAGAAGAAGAATAAGAATTAATTAGTAACATCCACCACGTATGACATTTAGATGTTTTTAAGTGAATAACTTACGAATTAATTGTAGATCTTCTTTTATCAATTAACAATTGCCAATAAAGTTAAATTTTAATAATCAATCTCTACTTTTGTTTAATAATTGAGCATTCAATACCCTACCAAAGAAACTTGTTTTACTATTTTAGCAAAAAGGTGGAAAATGTTTATAAACTTCTCCAAAAATCTACACAAATACTAATTAGTTTACAGTAATTAATGAAAAAGTGATTTTTTCTTTTTCTTTTTAACAGCAATTTAAGAAGCACCATATAATCAAGTTTTGCTTCTCGTGTTTTTTTTTTTTTTTTTGAGTTTTTCAAAACAAGAGCAAGTAAGAGTTAGTATTGCAAACAATTAAAAAAAGTAGTCGTATGAAAACAAAAGGCAAACACATTTTATCCTCTCTTAGTATCTTATTGGGCCGAAGCCTATGAAGAACACGGATCAAAAATCCAAAACAATTAGGCGCATTTTCATTTATGCCAAAAGTTGAAAACTTCACCAAAACTCAATTTATTTATTCTCTCTAAAATATAATTATCACAGTGAGCTACAACCTAAAAAAAAATGAAATTCACAGAGTCGCCGGTGATCGACGTGACCGTACTGGACACTCAGCTCTCATTCCAGCAAGACAACAACTCCATGCACGTCGGCACCTCCGTCTGGCCCTGCTCCCTCGTCCTCCTCAAATTCGCCGAGCGCTGGCACCCGCTAAAATGCGCCGACAACAACAACAACCCCTACGCCCACCTCTTAAACTTCACCAACAAGCGCGCCATCGAACTCGGCACCGGCTGCGGCGTCTCCGCCATGGGCCTCTACCTCCTCGGCCTCCGCGACGTCGTCTTAACGGACATCGCCCCCGTCATGCCGGCGCTCAGGCACAATCTCAAGCGGAACAAAAAAGTTCTCAACAAAACCCTAAAAACGGCGCACTTCTATTGGGGAAAAGAGGATCAGATGAGGTCGTTGAAGCCGCCGTTTGATTTTGTGATCGCGGCGGATGTGGTGTACATCGAGGAGACGGTGGTGCCTTTGATTGAGTCGATGGAGGGGCTGGTGGCGGAGGATGGGGTCGTGTTGCTTGGGTATCAGCTGAGGTCGCCCGAGGCGGATAGGTTGTTTTGGGATAAGTGCGTCGATGTGTTTGATGTGGAGAAGGTACCGCACGGGGATTTGCATCCGGAGTACGCGTTTGAGGAGACGGACGTTTACGTTTTTAGGAAGAAGAAGAAGAAGAAGGAGAATTTATGATTGAAGGTGAGGATTTTATTGCTTCTTTTGATATGAAAATTGCGAACTATGTTTACTGTGTGTGTGTGTGTGTTGCTGTGATGATCTGTGTTTTGGAATGTGGAGTTAAAGTTTGCTGAGTGATCTGGAAGATGCTATGTTACGGGACGAAATGTTAACTAGTTTTGAGGTTTATCGGTGTTGTTAATCACAAGAATTATTACGTTTGTTATGTTGCTCGAACAATGTTCACTGTAATAAAATAGGTAAAAGGTAGAAACATAAATTGGTCTGGCTGATTGACTTACCTTTGAAGGTGTTTTAACGATTTATGTTGTACTTGTCTAAGGATGAAGGAGAGAGGGTGATGAAGAGAAGAGAGTGAGGGATGGGGTTTATGGTTATTTGCTTCGATTTTGGATGATCCTTTGCTAGAAGGTTAATGAGTCCTTTATGTTGATATTTTTGTCAGAAGCTATATCCCAGTTAGCATGTGAGTTCTGGTTTTGGCTTAGGTAACTGCGTGTGAAATGTGAACTGATTATAGTATTTTGCTTTGGGAGTCTCCTGGACTCGAGTTGTGGATTATAACATTGTCGTTTGTACTATACTTATATTATGTGTGTAGTTGTAAATGCTCCATTTTCAGCTTTTCAGTTGTCACCTAGGTAATGATTTAATTGTCTTCATTACTTTAAGTTGTGATGGGATTCTGGCTGAGCCTGCCGACAAGCTAAGCCAGGACTCAGCTCCATTACTTTGAGCTTCTAGAGAATCCTTAAACTCCTTTATGGACATTTCTCCTTAGCCCTTACACACCAATTAATCACTCAAAATGCATCGATAAATATAAGATCATTCAGGGTTTACCACACACAACTCATCTGGTAGTACATTAATAATGGACAAGGAATATGAGTTGCATACTCACATTCAACATATTCATGACTTCCTTTCTTTTATAATTGTTCTCTTCCTAGTTGGCATGAAAGCGTGGAAGAATATCATTAGTTAATTTGTTTTTACAGATTCATAGACTTCCAAATGTTCATTTTTAAGATCAGTCATTGTCTAATTTGTGTTAGGAACCGATCGGACCAACCACACCACACTCCCACGAGTAGAAGCGAGGGCAGAGTTGGGAAATCTTTGAAGCTAGGTAGCTTTCTGTATCACATTCAGTAAAATCTGGGGATTAACTTGTTTTCTTCCAATGGGTCACGGATGATATTATGGGCCAGAGCATTCAAGGAAAAGTAGGCGATGGACTGGTTAATTGTAATATAAAATTTCAGGCATCTAGACTCTGACCATAAATCTAATCGAAGTCTACTGCCATATGATTCGCTGTATGCATCGGATGATTTGGTATCAATTACTTGTATGTGGAGAGTTTAGTTTCGTTCACAAAATTTTCAACTTGGTGACAACCTACTCCAATAGAAATAAAAAATTTGTGAAGTACCTGCATGCTCCCTCTATCAAATAGAAATTTCATGTATAGCTTAGCTTGTCTGTATAGACAATTTGATGAATGAGCTAAGATCTGTGTTGATGAAGATACTGAGCAAAATGGTCGGAATACTTCACCATTCTACTCATAAAAGAGACTACTGAGGAGATCTGGGCAGCGTGAGCGGCTCCCACCCATTTGACGCCCATCATCCTCCACTTCCAAACACCGTTTTCGTCTCCGTTTTCTGGATTCTATCCTTAAACCTCAGAGGTGGAGTATGATGGAAACCCTGTAATTGGTGAAGGAGATCTCCACAGGCGAGATCTTCTCTGCTTTGCAAGAAGGTAGTAAGGGTTTGCATTTACTTGATACTAACTGCTAAGCTACCAGGTGATCGCTTGTTTCTTTTCAGTGCAAAGTGCTAATAACAAGGTCGAGAAATCTGGGCAGCAATCTACCAAATCGCCTCCCATGCGATTCTGACCAATACTAATCACTGCCCAGATTCGCTTCTGTTGGCTGCGATTTGTGCTGCCCATGTTGCCTCGCGGCATTCTTTTGTGGCCCGAACCGTGCTATATTGCTCTAGTTTTTCAAATTATAAATGGATACCATTTTACCCGTGTAAATCTTCTAGGTGCACCCGAAAGAATTCCGGGTGTGAAGTAATAATGAATTCAATGGTGCAAAGGCAGATCATATTTCAGGGTGCGAAGTAGTACTTGCAAACTGCCAATCACTTGAAGTATTATCAAGTTTTTTAGTTGAAAAGATAAGTTTTTTATTAAAGAAATTCCAATGCAACTAATAAATGAAGAACAAACTTATATATATATATATATATATATATATATATATATATATATATATATATATATATATATATATATATACATACATACATACATACATACATACATACATACATACATGGATCAAAGTTTCTTTCTTTTTTCTTCGAAAAGTACCAAATTGCCCTCGTTTTTATTTTTGACTTTATGATAACGAAACACGCAACACTTTCTACCTTTGATTAAATAACAATTTATACTATTTTTTTAGAAAAATACTAAAAAGATATTGAAATATTACCAAAAGTTTCTAATATTTAGGATATTGAAACATACTTTAGAAATAAAATTTTGATCTATATATATATATATATATATATATATATATATAACATGCATATTGGGCATTTTTTTTTTATAAAACGACACATTTTTTCTTACTAGGAGAAAAATTAATTGCTAATAGTTGTACTCAGATAACAATTGAAGGGCAGTGCTTATATGAAGATATATATAAGTCTTCACATACCGAAATTCACAAGAATAATGAATCCAAAGAGACGGGCATTGAACTTTTTTCAAAATAAATGTAAGAGATATTTGTTAATCTTTTTGTAACTTAAGGGAATGTTCATAATAAATACAATAAAAAGAGTAATTTGCTTCCTATGGAATAAATTAGTAACATACCTTGAGGCGCCGCATATAACAAACGCCACGCGAATTAATAATATGTAGCATCTCCTCTTAATTGCCCCCCTTTAACAAAGTTGTTAGTTTAAGTTAAAAGTCGTTTTCTTTTTCCTTCTTTTAGTTTTGAAAAAAAAATCTCGTTCAACACAAAAACTCATTTTAAATTTCTTCCACTTTTTAAAAAATCCTTTATAAGACTAACAATTTATTTAAGTTTTAATAAATAAATAAAAAAAACTGGATCGACTCATATATTTCACAAACTATTTAATTTTATAATGAGTTAATTCATTTTGATGTTAATTTTTTAAAGAAGCAGAAGAAAAAAAACACAACTTTATCTCTCCGGTTATAAATTTGGTGAATAGAGGTGGAGCTATTTTTTTCAAGTGATAATTAAAAGATGCCAACTCATTATGAATTTTATTAGTCAACGAAATATTTGAACCAATCATTTTCAAGAAAATTTCTGTAATTTAAGTATTAGTATTTTTCTTATAATTTTTTTATAAAAAATGACAAGATTGACAGTTTTCTTAAGGTGTTTCACAAAAGAACTCAAATTATCTTATTGATTAGCCTGAACTTTCAAAAATTACAATAGGATTAATTCCAAATTGGCCACAAATTTAAACCACAAGGATGCACCGACTATGCAACCTAATTTCATTAACTACTTAAACTATCTGTTACTGGAAAACCTCAAAATTCTTCATTGATTTGATAAAGCTTTGATTAGATTCCAATAAACTCAAGTAAATTACAGATGAAAGCCCGGAACACACGTTCCTTGAGCTCGAAGGCTGTATACGAAGGTACCCTCGTAGGCAGCTTAAGCAGACATTCTGGCCCTGTGTGGTGTTAAACTATCAGATATCAGACACTTTGGGGTCGTACTTGAATTAAACATAAGTTGTGGGGGTCCTCTCTTATTTTCTCTTATTTCTCACCTGCTTCGAATGAGGAAGGAGGGCCTATTTATAATGTTTGGGATTAAGCCTAGCTAGCAGGTGGGGGGAGGGACGAAGATGGTGATGCGGAGAGGTGATGTGGGCAGCTTACTAACCCTTCCCACTGCTTAGGTGTCACTTGCTGAAGATATGAGATATATGCAGGAGGTGATAGAGGGTGGTGAAACAGGCACCTTATTCATAAGTAGTCGTCCCACGAACTGATTGGTGGCATGGTGCTTGGTGACTAACGATTAACACTGAGGTGAATGAGCACCTATCCATGAAGTTTCATTACGACCTATCTTGGCTCCATGCTCGTACTTTCGTAGGAGCAAGGGTCGTAGCAAGGCTCGTAGGGCTTCTCTTCTGTTTTAGCCTGCGTAGTTCCGAAGGTTCGTACCTCTTTTCCCCTCGTACCTTGTACCTCATACGAGCTTCGGCCAATGTATGTATCTTCTTTGAGTTTCCTCTTCGTAACCTCCTCTTGGTATTACTTAACGGTTTGACGTTAATAAGCGCTTAGAGAAGTATTTACCTTATCAAATCATTAATTAATTTTCTCTATAATTGATCAACTATACAGAAATGGCCACACGTTTTACTGTCTCCTCCACGAGTCAAGGAGTCAAAATTATCAGAGCAACAATGAATGTTCTCAACCACTTGAACATTAAAATCTTAATGGGTCGGTCAAATAAGGGCCAATCACACTAAATGACTGGTCGGCAATCGAAGACTACACTAAATGAACACATCAAACACAGCAAATAGTCGGCAATAACGTTGAAAACACAATTAGTGATTTAGTGACATCTGCATCATCTTTTCCAAATCTTTCAAGGACTTGGAATTATTCTGACAATTAAAAGTGTACAACAGTCTTAAATCTTAATATGTGTCCATTTTGCCAGTAATGATTGACCCTCTGAGGTTTGCAGTTTGATAATCTTAGGAATGGATTTGAATGCAATTTCAGAATTTCTGGCTGAATTGTATATTCCATAAAAGTCTTACAAGGACATTATAATTATATTTTGCAACCGTTGTAACTTTTGTCCTGAATAAGAATAGAACACATCATGCGTTTATGTTATTATTTTAGTAGAATGCTAAATATTGCTATAACAGTAAGTTATATCTCTTTAGTTTGTAATTATTTTTGTCATCAAATTATATATTTTATACAGCTACAAAATGCAGACACGTTATTTTATGCCTTTATACTGAAACATTTCGAAAATGAAAAATTGACTCAAAAAGAAGAATTATTTTTCTTTCTTAGATATTAAGTTCAGTACTACTATTGATTCATAGACTAACATACTTGTTTCTTGATTCTACTAACACAGGCTTACAATAGCTTCTCCACGGTCATCCAAGCATGTCCCTAACATCAAACTACTCTAAAAATCACTTCTATTTATCTGAAATCAACGTTTCTTTCTCCCACATCTAACTAACTAAAAAGCTACATATTTCCTTCAAATTTAAAGTCCTTTAAGACCAAACTATTTCAACGATTTTCTTTTTCATGTAAAGTCGGTTATATTTTACCATCATCATTTTTCAGAAAGACTAGGCATGGTAGCTCTCAACTCCTGCAGCATCATCACAACTCTGCGCATCGAAGGACGATTCATGGGGAGGGAACTAGTACATAGTAGCCCAATGTCAAGGAACCTGTGAATTTGTTCTTCAAATCTTGTTTCTAGCCTGGAATCGAGCACGTGATCGACTCCTTTCTGATTCAAGGTGGTATACACCCACATTGCTAAATCTTTTCCCCCAAACTCTGGATGATTTGGCGGTTTTCCTGTCACAAGCTCCAAGACGACAATGCCGAAACTGTATATGTCGCTCTTTTCACTCACACGAAGCGTGTACGCATACTCTGCGATGTGATAAATTTTAGTCAATGTTAGTGTCATGGAGGTGCTGTACAACATCTATAGTATAACAAAGATTAATGCAAAACACCTCTTAAGACATTTAAAGATGGCACACATGTTCCAGTCAACATAGAGTAGCAAAGAAGTGATCTCTTTAATAAACAAACAAACAAAAAAAATTCATGTAACTAGACCAAATCTTAAGGAGTGTAATGGGTGTAGATGTAATTCACTCTAGCTTTTTACCTTAGAAATTTATTGAACACATTTGAAAGCTAACATAATTGTTACCTGGTGCAATGTAGCCGCAAGATCCCGCAATTACAGACATGGATTCAACACCCCTGTTGACAGATTTAACAACTTTGGCCACTCCAAAGTCAGATATTTTGGCTCCAAATTCTTCGTCAAGCAGTATATTATTCGACTTCACGTCTCTATGTACGATTGGAGGAACAGAATCGTGATGCAAATATGAAAGTCCCTCAGCAGCATCCAAAGCAATCCTAAACCTCATTGGCCAATCCAACAAATAACTCTTTTTGCTATGCAGCAAATCTCCTAAGCTTCCATTAGGCATATACTCGTACACCAGAAGTTTGCAATTGCCCTTAGTGCAACAACACCACAATTTAACAATATTCTTGTGTCTGATCTTCCCTAGAGTCTCAACCTCGACTTCAAACTCGTTTTTACAGAAATCATGACCGCTCAAATTGTTTTCATCTCTGTATTTTCTTCCCCCTAGCTTTTTCACAGCAACCGTCTCCCCATTGCTTAGCACAACTTTGTAGACTTCACCAGAGGCTCCCTTTCCAATCAAGTTCGCTTCTTCAAGGCAATCCTCGATTTCAAACTCACTGAAGCCCAGCTTATGGAACGACGTCCATTTGGTAACAGTGACTCCTTTACTCATTTTCATGACTTTCTTGTACTTCCACACAAACCAAACAATACCAAGAAGAAATATAATTCCTGCTACGACAAAAATAGTCCTTATCATCCCAGTAAACACACTATTTGTGTTTCCATTTCTGGCACCACATGAACCGGAGTCGTCCATACATAGACCTGGATTTCTAAGGAAACTATCCCTGTACATTCCATTGGCAAAAGCAGGAGGTATCTTCCCTGATAACTGATTACTCGAAAGATTTAAACTATTGAGCTTCAAATTATCCAACGACAAAGGAATCACCCCTGAAAAATTATTCTGAGAAAGATCGAGATAATTAAGCACAGGCAACTTCCCAAGCTCTTCAGGGATATCACCCGATAACCTGTTATTAGCCAAATTAAGTTCATTCAGCTGATTCATAGATTGTATCCCTTTCGGAATTCCACCAGAAAGTTCATTGTTACTGAGATCAAGACTCCCAAGCTGCTCTAAGTTCACAATGGAACTTGGTATTTCTCCACTAAGCTCATTATTGTATGCCAAAATTTTAACTAAAGAACCCAATGATCCAATTTCATTTGGTATACTCCCAGAAAATTTATTGTTCCAGATTTCTAGAGTCGACAGGTTTCTCGCACCAGAAATCAAATAAGATATATTTCCTGTGAAGGAATTATCACAGAGTTCAAGCAAGTAAACTTGTGGCAAGCCCCAGAACTCTGCCGGAACTTCACCATAGAGCCGGTTTCCCTTCATCCTTATACGTGTTAAACTCCGGCATTTTCCAAGATTCTCTGGAATACTCCCTGAAAATTCATTGTCGAGCAATACCAACTCCTCCAAAGCTCCATTCTGGCATAAAAGTTCAGGAATTTTACCCGAAAGACTACAGTTGCTCACATCCAAAGTCCGCAAAGCCGAGTTCTTGCCAAGTTCACTCGGTAACGACCCCATCAGTCGGTTTCCAAATAACTTAAGCTCTTGCAAGTTCGGGGACTTGGCAATGCTCTCTGGAATCAAACCCTCAAGTAGATTCTCATTTAAATTTAGTGATTCTAAAGGCAACTCGCATAACTCATTAGGAATCGTCCCAGTCAACTTATTCAATGACGCATCAAATCTCCTCAGTTCAGTTAAATTAGACCATCCCAAAGGCAAATCTCCAGTTAACGAGTTGTTATACAGCTCAATCTGCACAATGCTCTTGAGCTGGAAAATAGTACTCGGTATCGATCCAGTAAGTAGATTGTTAGCCACATCAAAATTCCTGAGCCGACTCAGCCTCCCGAAACTATCTGGAATAGCACCCACGAGACTACAATTAGTAAGCCACATTTCTTCGAGGTTTGTCAAGTTACCAAGCTCCGGAGCAAGTTGACCCGATAAAGACGGGTTGTAGGCAAGTTGTAGCGTTTTGAGGCTTGTTATGTTACCCAGAGCTGCAGGAATGGTGCCGGCCAAATAATTGTTAGTGAGTACAAGATCTTCTAGTTGCCGGAACTGCCCAAAACTCGCCGGAATCTCGCCGGAAAAACCATTAAACTCTAAAGAAAGATACCTGCAAGGATACATGATCACATTAGGAAAAATCATCCGTAAAGTCGTAATCTTGCAACATTTTTAGTAAGATATAATGAGTATAAACAAGAATCAGGCACAAAATCGACACAATAACAAATTTACAGTAAATTGAAAAACTTAATCAAATGATAAAAGCGGACACCAACAACAATAAAAATTCACTACTCAATTAAAAACCATACACCCAAATAAAGAAAAAACCCCAGAATTAATAACTGCCTCGTCATTCATTCTTAACACCACGTATTCAATGTTCTTGATCAAAGATATCGAAACATTTCCATTTTTGACTTCTTGGAAACGAAACATATCAGTATTTTTTATGTCTATTGCAACAGTAACTTTTTTTTTACGAATTTTGCAAAACACATCAAAAAGATCTTGAAATAAAAATTAACAAAAAGACCATCAAAAACAAAAATTAAAAAACCGCTACTCACCTGAGCAAATGGAGATCAGAGAGAGTGGCGGGAAGGGGCCCCACAAGAAGATTCTGGGACAGGTCGAGGTAAGTGAGGTTCCGACAAGAAGAGATTGTCCGAGGCAGCGAGGAGTTGATGGAATTGTACGACATAGATAGTTTAGAGAGAGAAGACAGATTGCAGAGGAAGCTCGGAAAAGGACCAGAAAGAGAAGCGTTTGTAATAACCACCGACACCACAGATCGTTCGTCGTTGCACGTGATTCCCGTCCAGTTACAGGGCGTGTCGGTGCTGTCAAGCCAGTCGGAGAAGAACCCGTCTGGGTCGGAAAGTGAGTGGTTCATTTGTAGGAGGATCTCGCCTTCTTGGTTTAAAGCGAGAGTGGTTAAGAGAAGGGCTAAATGCAATGTTATGGTTAATAGAAGAGATGTTGGATTTTTGAGTTGCATGGTGATTAACAGTGTGTGTAAACAGAGAGAAAATTTTGTCTGAAGAAATTTTGTTTGTGAGTGATTTGGTGTGTTAGTGTGTGAGTAAAATGAGAGAAATGTGTGTGTGCATTTGTTTGTTGGCAGTTTGCACGAAAAAGAGAGGGAATGGAAGTTGAAAAAGAAGTGTGAATGGGTGAATTTGAACGGGTGTGGGTGGGGTGGGGTGGGGTAGGGTGATAAATGTGATTATTTCCCAATGTGTGGGGGTCCTGTAATTTCATTGGTTGTTAATGGGACTTTTGGATTTTTATTAAATTTTTAGTACCAAAATCTCAACTAATTTGATTTTGATGTTTATGGCTATTGGCTAGAGTATGTTTTGGAACTATTTGTCTAGGGGAAAGCAATTTCTCTTGTGAAGGTTTAATGGTTAAACATTGTTATACTGATTTTTCAATCCAAATTGATTGTCAAAAAAATCCATTGGTTATTAATTTTTATGACAGTGAACTAGTGAAGTAAATACACTAGTGTAAAATTGGTTTATTATTATATGCATATCTATTAGACGTATGTTTGTAGAAATCGTACAATTACTGCAGATAGGTTTAGTTATGTTAATTAAATGTCTTTTGTTTGCCAACAAGATCTCACTATTTCCAAACATTTAGTAGTAACAAATTACTATCTTTATATAGGAGTGTATTACTGGAAACAATGACGTGTTCATATAAACAATTGGCTTTTCTATCATAAACATCGTTGTCGAAGTGTGCTTGCAATGGGGTGTCTACTTAATACTTAATAGTATAATAATTAGGTTTAACTATTGCTACGATTATTTTATATGAACTGGTATTTGCTCGTAAAAAATATTCGTGTATGTATATTATAGCGTGCGATTCAATAACTTATATGATGTTAAATTAGTTATATTTAAAGATTAAATTGATGTTTTGCCAATGACAATAATTTATTGGCTTTAGGTCAAAGCTAATACTTTTGGAGTGTTTGCACCACTAATTAACTTTGTTTTGTTTGTTTTTATAAAAAAGCATAAGCTCCAAAATATGTTTTTAAAGTATTTCTTATACCGCTTTTGAAAAAATAGTTTTTACATTTTTTTAAAAATCTTCTCATTAATTATTTTAAAACACCTTATTATGTTTCAAGTAGACTTTTAAAAGTTTGCTGACACGCACGACTTTTGGTCAAATGTGATTAAATATTTTGAGGTTAATAAATTCTTGGGAACACTCCTATCACATATAAATGGAGTTTATCGTCCGAGTTTCTAATTTCCACTCATTACTTATGCGTTGCACTAGAGAAATATATCAAGCTTATTTTTATAAGTACGTATATATAGTAAAGCTTAGAGTTGCCTGTGACCTTTGTGGATCAACCTTTAATATATACATATATATTATTTGTTGCCAGATTACTGTGACAAACTTTCCTTCTGGAAATATATAAATTGCCAAGGAAATAAAAATATGATATGTGCTTTTCCTTTAGGGATAAATGTCCTATGCAAGCAAGTCATGGTGATTGGTACATGTACATTATACACGTATGCAATCACCTGATTCTTTATTGTTCAAAAAAAATATAAAAAAAGATCGCCTGATTCTTTACATGATTCCCGTACACCGAACAAAATCCGATGCAATTTATAAATTGAAGTTAATGTTTGATACTTTAATACGACATACCATAATTTATTTGACCACGTATTCAACACTTTGGATTGCGTCTAAATAACCATTAAAATTAGAAGTCATAGGAAAACTAGATAATGTATTCTTTTTTGATATTTAAGTTACACTGGATCTGGGGACGCAAAATTAGACCAATGAAATTTTGGCGTAACCGATAATAAGAGTCATCAATATTTAAGGAATTCCTTTCCTTAAAAGAATATGTTACTTATACCACGTTCTTACCATACGATGTGGATTGTCATCGGTTCAGGCGAATGCACGACAAAATGAAGAGCATGTCGGTCATGTATCCATCTAGTTCATCTTTTTAGTTCCTCTTGTATTTGAAATTTTCGTAAATCAGAATATGAACTTTGTGTTAGTTGTGGAGCCTGAATTATGCGGTCAAGTATTTAAATTTGTAGTTTCTCATAAAATTATAACTAGAGCTGCGTCATAATATGAATAACTTATTTAGTGTAATTGTAATTCGACTAATTAAAAATAATAACAAATACTGACTTGGTTGCACCACACATAGTCAATCTAAAGAATGAAAGAGAAAAATCCCTCATCACAAAAACAAGGGGAAGAACACCAACAGTACCAATTAGAGCTTGAGTGTGATGAAATGACAAATTAATGTCCATTAAACAATATCACATATTGTTCTATTAGAATTAAGCTTAACATGTATTTAATTCAAATCAAGAAAGCCAATAATTTATGATGCTTATGACCAGGGTTGAGAGGTCGAGCTCAGGTATTATTGGGTGCCTAACACAACCTATTTGGGTCCTTCTAGTTTGGGGAACATGATGCCTTGTAATTTGGGACTACCGATACCTAATCCCATATAACGGGACTGGTATCAAGTAGTAAATGGTACCCGTTCGGAATAAGGTTCAACGAGTTTTTTTTTTTTTTTTTTTAAATGCTTTGGTGTATAGATTTGAATAGGTACACAAGCCTGTTGTTTTAACTCAAAGTTGAATAAGACTCCAAGTAATGTCAGAAGTTGGACAAGAAATAACTTATGATGTATTTACTTAAAAGTTGGAATATAAATTCAAGTAAATCATGAAATCAAATGAACATAATGTTGGAGTTCTCATACGTTTCGAAATCATTTCAAATGAAGAGTTGCATAGACATTAATTTTGGTTAATATATTAAAACAAAAACACTAAATACTTTCCAGTGAACCCCTCTAGAAAATAAGAAAAGGAATCATCAACTAGCATTTTGTTGTCCGTTTAATTACTCCAGAATGAATAATACAATAAGAAGGATCAGGAAGTATTCTGCTTAACTAAAGTACTCGATGACTAGAGTTTCACTCAACTGTAGCTATTGAAATGAATTTTCACTGAAAAATAGCTGCAGTTTTTGTACTATGTACAATTTCATAAAGGACATAAATGAGATTTTCAGTAGATATTGGCAATAAACAACAGAAAAATGGACGTCGTAGAAATTTAATCAACAAAAATACAAAACAAGTAATAACGATGATTCTTAGAATCAGTAATAACAATGATTTTTGGCATCCCTATTTAAAGAAATTAACAATGGACTCGAAGAAACTAAGTGGCAGTGTACCGAGAAGCGAAAATCAGTTTCATACAATCATGTCATAAATGTTCAAATATATATTACAGATGAAACTAAGCTTTGAACATAGACAAGTGGTTCAAAGCTATTATCCAACTTTTTTATACCGGAAAACCTAAATGAATCATCTTTTGGATTATAAACTGAAAACGATTCCATTGAACTGAATAAAATTTCACCATTTGGTAGCATGGTATGGGCCAAAATGAAGTAACAACATACTCTATACATGGGATAGAATATGTCCATCTCAGCCCAATGAGTCATGGCCCTGCTGTACTTTGAGATTATATACAGACTTATTTATATATGTGAAAAAGGCTTCAAATTTTAGTGTCGAAGCGTGCATGTGAATGTCAATACATATTGATAAATAAATAATACAAATTTATAATTTATCTCTGTAGCCGGAATTTTATTGAAAATAAGATGTCAGAGTCCATTTTCACCAATCTAGGTAGATATGGCTCAGTGGCCCAAAGGTTATAATTGAAACCTCGAGCCCACGTTGGCCAACTTATTGAATCATAGATATAGTTTTGGACTTTGGTGACTTCACTATTAATTATTTTAAACCAATAAAAAGGCTCAAACATTATAGATATACAGAGTATACTGTTGACTTATTATATTAAAATAGTATGGAACTTTTTTTCATTAAGATGTCTTTATTAATAGTTGTGTGGAAATTGAACGGATAAAATGGCAAACTATGATATATAATGTTTCTGTTCTCGACCGTTTTTGCTTCTTTTCATTTTCTTTTTTGTTTTTATTTTCTTGTTCTTCCCATCTCTTACATTTTCCATGCAACATAAACAATGATGAGTTTTGACGTGACTTTAGAAGAATATAACCTCAAAGCTAGCTATTAGGAGGAAAGAATCAAAAACTATATAAACCTCACACCAATATCTTATAATATTAGAGCAAAATCCAGTATCAGATCATAACAAGTTTCTTAAAGATCAATATTATAAGTAATTGAAGGTGTACTTTTTCAATCAAGTCTACCATCATTTGCCAACATTTCTTCTCTTTCGTCTTTGGTGTTTTGAATGGATTAGTTGTTAAAAAAAAACTTGATTCACAAACTAAAACTCTAAAAGGTTGTGGCGGTGACTTAGTCCGTTGCGCCAATTTCGAAGTCGCAAAGTTGTGCTAGTGCAGCACCTTCCTATGCGAATAATGTGACTTAATATGCAACTATATATAGTTGCACTTGCACTTGTACGAAAATAATAGAGATAATACGAATGGTAAAGTAATATAAAGTAATATAAAGCTCTTTTATAATTTCAAAATAATACGTGAAAATCATTATGATATACACACATATCAGTTAATTAGATATAAAAAAATATTAATATGTATACACACTAAATAATGAGAAGTACGAATTTAGATTAATCATACAAATATTAATAGAGATACCATGAAAGGTCTAATAAAAACCCTTTTCGAAATTAATCTCGAACTAATCTGTACAGATTTACATCTATAAGTTCAATTGTTAAAAATATATATATAATTTAATGATGCTAACCAATATTTCTAACGTAACTCTATTCATGCCTTCGGTCAACTTTGACCAATATTCTTAGACTAAATTATTGCTGAGGAAGGGAGGCCTGGCCTGATACGAAAATCTTGGGACTGCTATAATAAATACTTCACAGTCTATTGTAATCTAGCCGATTAAGGACAAACAACTAGAACGCTGGCTATGACCGAAGAAATGTTGCATTTGGTTCATAGAGAATGATACGGTGGCCAAATGACTGAATAAAATGCTCCACTTAAAAATGAGTGGAGCTAGAAAGAGAATTCACGTTGGGACAAAAATACACATCATCCAATATATAACAATATTCATTATTGACCCTTATCTTTACGTAATAACAAGATTTATTACTACATAATTGTTATTTTAATAATTCATGTGCAAAAAACTAGCGTACTAATCACGTGAAGAACTAACGTAAAGCTAATCATGTACAATGAACAACCAAGCCGGGGATGAAATGCCAATGAACAAAAAGCAAAAAGAGGTGTCTCACTAAAACGGCAAGAGTAACATGCATGCATGTACCCTATAATCTAATTTCAAATTTTCAATTTCGTTCGGGTGCAAAAGTTTATTTCTGCCGTTAAAATCTCTATATTAGATATGATAATTAACAGTACAAAAAACAATGTCCAACGTACGTTCAGGATACACATTGATAGAGCACACAAGGACGCAAGAAAAAGGAAAAAAGAGAACATGCACATGAGATGATTTATCTCATCTCATAGTGCTTGAGATTTCGTCGAATTGAGGGGTTATCTTTTTATAAGTTAAGCACAGGTGGTAGTTGGTGGTATTTTAGATATTCCCTGGCGTTGGAGTTCAACCATCACGCTGTCTGTCGACGGAGGTTTCAGTCCAAGAGGCAGTGGAAGCCATGGCTTCGATAAAACATCCGTTATCGCCGCATCTACGCTCTCCTTCGACTATATATTAAAAAATAATTTATTAACACAAATTATTTAGAAAAAAATTATAGTTAGTAATAGCTAGCTAGCTAAATTTATTAAGGAAGACCAAGTGTTTGTCGCACTGACATAGGGCTTACAAATTCTAGATGGAAATCGTCAAATTTTTGTACTCCTAAGATTTTTTATTTTTTATTTTTAGAGCTTGATTAAGCACCTTATATGTCAAAAAGTTTATTAATTTGAAAATAAGACTTGAAATTGCCCATGCGTCCAGATACTTTTTTTTTAATAGAAATTTCATTAAAATGATAATATAATCAACTAAACACTTTGTCATATATATATATATGAAGAAATTTGTTTTAACAGCGTGGTAATCATGCAAAACAGTTTTTGCGGAAGTTACCGCATGCATTTTAAACCAAAGTATGGGTTAGCTGGAAAAGTCTATTCGCTGCTGGTCCATACATGCGTAATAATGTGTTTCACAAAAAGTTAAATCTTGCTAAAGGTTAAAAGATTCAAATAATTGCAATGCAATAACGATACTTTTCCTACAAAAAAAATTAAATAAAGGTTTATCACAATTTTGTTAGCTAGCTACCGAAATCTGGTTCGTCTTCTACGTTCATGTGGTAGCTATATACTCAAATTTAATTAGTATGCTATGCCATTTTCTTCCTTCATTTTATGTATCAATTCATAGTCCATTCATTTACTTAGCAAGAAAAAAAAAAGTTAGCTCACCGGGTGAACGTCGGAAGGTGGTTGCGGCAATACTGTTTGTCCATGGGGTACTATTGGCTCTACTTTATACATGGCTGGAGGTGGTATGGCTGCGACCTGCGTCGGAGTGGAAAATCTCTGCAAGATTTATGACACTTAATTAATTATATTTATACCATATACTTCAAGAAAAAATAAAAATAAAGATGTAAATTTGCATCTAACATTGAAGTTTTAAAGAATACATAGTAGGGTTTTCTTCTAACCGTTTGTGCCACATGCGGTGGAAAGAATGGCGTTCCCGGTGTTGGAACCTATATATGTCACAAACATATTTAATCATTGATTTTGTTACATACATATATATATATAATTTTTTGTTACTCAAGTGATTATATTAAAGGGTCTTACATGATGTTGGTGAGGATGCCAAAAAGAAGGGTCGCTATTATGAGGCGGAGGCTGAGCTGGTGGCCAAGGCCAAGCGTGTGGCGGAGGTGGTGGCGAAGGCGATAGATGCTTAGGCCACGTGTGCATCAACGATTGGTCAATCGGCGGATGACCCCATACATGTAATGGTCTGAAATGAGGCACGGGCACCGGTGTCACTGGCGGAAACCCCATGGTGGGTGCAATCCAATGGTTCGCGTCTCTTTTCCCCGGTACGCCACCGTACATGTGTCGTCTCTGGCTCCAGCTCGCCGCCTCGGCTTCACGTGCTAGTAAATGCTTCCGATGAGAACGATACTTCTGCAAAATTTGTACAATATATGAGTAAATGGTACATTTGTGTTGGAATAATCTATCTAGTCAAAAAAACAAGCAATCTTGAATTGGACATGAGAAGTAGTACTCACTCTGACATAGCATAAGTCTTTTTACTGCTTGAAGACAACAAAAAAAGGACAACAAGCTTTATTACTAGCTAATCATGGAAAACCGAATTTTTCCGTGTTGTTTCTCTGTCTCCTATTATTTCAAGAAAGAATATGAATTGAGAGTAAATCTACAGTCAACTTTTTTCAGCAAAAATAGAGCAACTTTTGCCATGAACGTGCCTCCCACAGCAAAAAGGGAAGGTACCACAAGAAAGTGCTAATGCATGTTTTATGAGGTTAAAATGGTAATTTCACACATACTTGAAGATGGCTAGCAATGTTATGTCGAGTGAGACAATCAATTCCCATAAGTTCAAGAATTCTTGAAGGGACTGCCTTATCCACACCTAGCTGCTCCACTGCTTGCACAAATCTCCTGTGCAGCTCTGGTGTCCAATCCACCTATTACACACACAATTCAATAAAATAACCACTTAGTTCACCTTTTTTTTTTTTTTTTTTTTTTTTAAATCAAAAAAACCCATTACAATATGGAGATAATGGTCTCATTTCATCATAAAAAGTTACACTTTTTCCATGTGATTTGTTTCATTAAAAGCACCCCAAATGTCAAGTTTCCACATGAAAACTCATGATATAAATTAATATGATAGAGATATGAAGCCATTAATTCCATATGGATAAGACTTTTTATTGATTTAAGGAAATAAAAAAGCGGACATCATTAAATGAACTAAAGATTTGATTTTTCAGACATGTACACAATTTTGTTACCTTAACTTTCCTTTTTCCAGGAGGGTTTTTCGACTGAGCTGATGATTTTCTTCCTTTCTCAGTTTCCTTAACCGGAACAGATTCCTTCCTCTTGCTCACGATCTCGTCTCCCTGAATCAGGCTCGATGTTCCCGAACCTAAGTCCGAAGCTGAAAGCGAGGCTGCGGCTTTTTCTTCCTGGTCTTGTTTTCTTGAATGAATATGTTCTTGCTCAAATTTCTCAAAAGATGACAACGTCGCATTCATCTCCGATTCCTCGTCGTTAGTAGTAACCGAGAATTCAGCGAGGATCTCAGGGTCCATCTCCAAATCAGGCAACAAATCTCCGTCACTAATTCCGACGAATAAGTCATCGAAATCAATGCTGTCGAGCAAATTTCCGCTTGTGAAATCTGGAAACTCTGTCCCTTCCATTGAGAAACTTTCCATCTCGTTTTGTCTATCATTCTTGGTGTTCCTCAATGGTGAAACAGCAAGCATTCCACTTTGTTAATTACCCTTTTTTTTGTTTATTTAAGTAACAATATTGTATCAAGACTTGAATAATTTATTGTGTTACTTGCGTGGTTGATGGTTTAAAAAGGAGCAATGTTTTGTGTTGTTGATGGAAGAGGGAGTAGGGACTATAGCATATTTTGCAAATGGTTTTATTTTGGTTGGGGTATATATTTTTGCTCTTATATTCTTTTTTCAACGTAACGAGTGTGGGGAGAAAGTGGAGGAATTGGATCTCCACCACAATTTTTGTGAGAGGGCTGTGCAGATTTTGTTTTTATGTATTTTGTTTTGGCTGTTTCGATATGTATAGTAATAATGCACAATAATATTTACGTGGACTTGTGGATGCCCTTTTTTGAAGTTTCAAAAAAATCTCTTGCGTTTGCTCGTGAGTTGTTTTCTTTTCTTTTTAAATATATCTCTAGTGGAGGGTAGAGAGAGAGAGAGAGATGCAAATTGACAGTGTGAGAGAGAGAGAAGAATTGGATAGATATGTATTAGCTAGTGTATATCTGTTGTACAGTGAAAAGAAAAGGATCTTATTAAATATTTGGGATAGCTACGTTTATACTCAATGAAACTTGGTCATATTCTAAAAGCTAGTTTGCATGTAACATAAACATCCTTTATCCTAGAAAAGTATTAAGTCAACAAAAACCATTGTGCACCTCTATATTTCGATATAAGTTTATTTTCTAAATTTGCAGAAGACATGAATATCCTCATCTAACTTAAATTTCACACATAAATAATGGTATACTCTATTTTTTTTTTTTTTTTTTAATGTTCTTTAATACATTAAACCCCTCACAGTACCACCCGAATCTCATATGGCTTTGTTCATGTTTACCCCTCCATCTCTCTCATTTTTTTAGGACTCAATTGATAATGAAGTTATACAACTATCGTAAGAGCTGATCGCAACATCCGTTGTGCAGTATGAAGTTTGTATAATATGAAGTTGCAACAATCACAATAAAATATACGAATTTGGCACTATAATACGACCTAGTCATCCGATCAAACCAAGAAACTCGTTGCGCAAATCATGTTGCCCAACCAAATCATACGGTTAAATGCAACTTTAGTCACACAACTAAGTCTGATGGTCCCTGGGTTATCGCGTTAATGGTGCTATGTCGTGCATGATTTGAATGGTACGGGTAGAAAAGAAGGCCATGTTTTTTTTCTTATTGAAGTTGATTCAAAAGTTGTGGTCAAGTTAACTAAAGTGCTTCAAATGCTGATCATCTTTTGGCGTTCATTGTCGGGGATTGTAATAGTTCGATGGATTTGGCATCAAGAGCGTATTTAAGTAAAAGCTGAGGAGGGCTATAGCCCTCCCCAAGTTTTCCGGCCACATTATGCATTACATATTACTTAGAAAGAAAAATGAGAATAAGTTCAATTAAAGTTGTTAAAAGCTTACAAAGTTAAGTTTAATATTAGACTTTGAGTGAAAGTTGGCTGCAGACTTTTCAGCTATGAAATACACTATTTTATCCAACGTTCAACAATCAAACGCAAAATATAACCTCTTTCAGAAAAACAAAATGAAAATCAGCTAGATCGCTAAGATATAAGTAAAAAAAAATAAAGATACTTTAGAATAATTTGATGTTCTAATAATATATTTATGAAAAGAAGTACTCAAATATATATATGAAATATTTATTTATATAAACCTCTCAATTTCTTTTTTATTTTTAACTTGTTTAGTGATTATAAAGTTTTATCATGTAGTACTTTAACTTTTTGTCATTTTGTAATCTTATTTTTTTAATTATATAATCACTTTTATGATATTATATGCATTTTTCTTGTTTATTAAAAAATATGAATTCTTGCATATATTTTTAACTTCTTTTTATTAGCATGAAGTATTTTTGTGCCTAATATTTTATTTTCTTAAAACCAATTATTATATATATAGCCCACCCAAGAATTCAAGCCTCGATACGCCACTGTTTGGCATGAAGTACGAGGTTAGCCTACAGCGGACGAGAGGCTAATATAGCTGTTGACTCTTTAAGAAATTATTGGCACTCTCCCAATTAAGGTTTAATGGTATGTCAAAAACCTACTAACACGCTAGCATGTAACTGATACGAAGGAGATTTTCTAGATGGGATAAGTGAAAAAAGACCTGTTCACCTTCTACACCAAGAACTTTCCAGAAGACTAACTGTCGGAGGATTCGTGGGGGTTCTTTCTGAGATATGGAAGTGTTAGAGAAGTTTGCACTACAAACAAGAAAGATAACTCGAAAAGATGCTTCACTCGATTCAGAAGGATCAGAAATCTAAAGTTCATCAAATCTGCACTCAACAGAATTTGGATTGGTGCTCACAAGTTATGACTTATGAGCTAACATTACAAGATTCCTGAAACCTCAACTAACACAACGCGAACCATGTCCTAGTCACAAATCGAAAATGAAAAGAATAACTTTCGCAAATCTTGCTAAATGTGGATAAGGCCAAAACTTTGAAAAGTCACCCAATAAAGGACTCCCAAGGGGTAGATCATATGAATTGTGGAAGAGAATATAGCATGTTGTAAATGAGAAGTACCATAACTAGTTGTCGTTACATTGATCAAGTCAAAAATATTAAGATTATTCAACATCTGCAAGATAAAGTCGATGAACAATGTATAATCAAATTCACCTAAATATGTGTGTTGGGGTGGGGGGTGGGGGGTGGGGGGAGAACCTTGTTTTAATGTGGTCAGAGGACAGAGATGAAGTGGTAGTCTTGAGGAAGGAAGCTATTCTCAATTACACAGTGGACATTCAATGTAGTACTCGAAGAAAGAAACGCCTGGCTTTAATGTTGGGGAGTTTGAATACAAGCTTAGAATGAGAGCTTCTTTAGAAAGGTTGTGTGTAACATGGAATTCTTAGTCAAGCGAGATGAGGAAACAAATAACACTTGTGACTGAACATGGATAAATCATTAATCAACACAACCACACTTATCTATTAAAGTTAGTTAATCAAGAATTGGAGTGGTACTAATGAAGACATCCCCGAATATGAGTTCTGAGGCTCCTCATTCTCGAACAAGCCGAATTAGACCAGATTGATAGTGTTGTTGATAAAACTGAAATTTGTTTTCTATTGTATTTGTGTTTAGGAGTCATTATGGTGAAAATGATAAAATGAAGCCAAAAACTAAGTCTTGGATGAAGTATGCGAGAAAGTGTGCGAAGGCATGCAAAAGAGCCAAAATCGCACAGGGTATGTGAAGGGCGATCATATAGAATCACACAGTATGAAGAATTGCAATCCTAATTAAATACTGTCGCCACATGCGATCGCATAAAATTGCATTTGTACAAAAATTAAGGTTTTTCAAGTCAAATCAAATTCCAAGACTTCTTCAGTAACCACGAATAAATACAAGACCTAGAGAACGTTTTGTAGCAGTCCTCAGTCCTTAACAACCTTCAGTCTTGCAGAGTTTTTCATGATAGTCTTAGTTTTTAGAGTCTTTTATTGTTCATCATTTTATTAGTTTTTTTATGTTCTAGATTTTACGAGTTCGACATTCTTAGATATTTCACACAAAGATATTATTGTTTTTCAACTTTATTTAGTTTATTGCAAAAAATATGTTATTTTCATAAACTTTTGCTTTGATATTTACATTATGTCTGGCTAAATATATTATGTGTCATAAGGTATGGGAGTAACTAGAAATGTGACTATATTATGAATTTTGTGATGTGCTTTGTACCAGAGGAATAATTTGTTTGATTTAGGATGATCGAGTTTAATGATGTATGTCTGATCAACATATAATTGATTAGATACCTTGTGACGTACTTAAGGGAGAATCTCATAAGACTAGGTCTCATAAGATACGCTATTTCATAGTCTGTGATGTAGATGTAGATAGTTAAGACATGTGTTATTCATAGAGATTAATGTGTCTGGAAAACAATGTACATCTCGTACTATTCGAAAAGATAGAGTGTAAATTCACAATTTTAAGAACACCTCATAATTAAATACATCCTACATATTAATAACGTACACATATTTGTAATAATGATTTGTCTATGAACCTAGGGCGAATGTTTCTAGTGAAACCTAATCCTTGTCATACGTTTATTTTTATACAGATAATTTTTTAATTGTCTAAGTTGTTATATAAGCATTCAAATCTGAAATCCCCCATTGCATGCTTATTTTATATTATTAGTTTAATTGTGATATAACTCCCTGCGTGATCGACATATATTGGTTATAATTTTACTGCTCTTATATCCCATGCACTTATAGTAATTAATGTCAATATAGTTTGGCTGATCAATGTCTTAAATGACTCAATCAATCTATTCAATGTCTTAAATGACTCAATCAATGCCCTAAAAAACATTTACTTATCTATTTTTGGTTTTAAATTTATAAACACCTATTGGTTTAATATAACAACTGAGTGCTTACTAAGAATTGGATTTATGCTCACAAGTTATGACTTATGATCCAACATTGCAAGATTCAGAAACTTCAACTAACACAACGTGAACCATGTCCTAATCACATTTTAAAAACGAAAAGAATAACTTTCGCAAGTTTAGCTACGCATGAGGACTTGCTCATAAAATTTGGACTGGTTTTTATTTTAGTACCCCCCCCCCCCCCCCTCCAACTCCAAACCCACCCCTTACTAGTGTTAAATATATGTACATATGATTCTAAATATTTTGAAAGTTTAATTTAATATATATCTAAATTTTTCTCCTTTTAACTTGTTCAATTCCTTAATTTTATAATAATTCGTGGATAACATGGTTACTACTTTCTAAAAAGTTTCTTGTCTTTTCATATAAAAAATAAAATAACGTTGGATCTAATATAAAATTTGAGTACATAATTAATTTTAGCATGATTTAACTTTTTCATAAATATTTTCACATTGAATCGTGTATTTTTGGTAAAACAATTTGTGTACACAAATTATGGAGTAACTAAAGATGGTTGTTTGAATATTGCATCAATGATATACATTATAAAAGAAAAACACTCAAAACTTTGATTAATTAAGTTATAATCTAACTCTCCTAATGCATACAACAAAACTACATATGTCTAAGTGAATATAAATGATAAAAAAAATTGTAGAAGAATCCAAAGTGTCTATTTATATGCCATACTTTTTTGCATATTTGTGTAGGTTTACTTTAATGCTTTTGCAAATTTTAACTATAGTTGTGTTGTTTTTATAATATTTTATATTAAATGTCTAATTCTTGAGTTACACGTATTTTTAAGATAATTTTGATATTGAGATAAATTTTCAAAAAATAACAATCATATTATATATATTTACAAAAAACCTCTCAGAATTTTCGCCCCCCTAAATCAAATTCCTCATCACTCGCCCCTGCAAATGTGATAAAAATTTAAAAACTTAGGACCACTGTAGCAATTAATGTGATAAAGGGATTACTCCTAAGGGAGCAAAAAGTGAAATTCAGCCTCATATAAAATGACGCCAGATTTCATCCATGCTTTCGCTAATTAGAAATGACGCCAGATAAAAGAAGTAATTTTGATTAAATCATAGATACACCAAACCAACTTAGATATCATTTTCTTTTTAAATTTGTGGAAAAGATTTTAAAATATTGGCTATTTTTTGAAACTAGGGAGTAAAAGGCAAAGGCGTTTGATGAAACACCAAAAAGAGGAAGGCAAAGAAAAAGTTTTTTTTTTTCTATAGAGAATAGAACAATACCGGACTTGCCACAAACTTTATATGTATATAAATGTCTTCAATCATCATTAAGTCTATATTTTTGTTCATGTGAATAAATATAAATTATGATGTAAATGGGTGGTTGAGTGAGAGCAAAAACTTATACATACAAGTCTTCCTCTTTGTATAAACTTCAAAATGACATGTAATTCTAATATATCTACTTCACAAATTTAGTACATGAATTCGACAAGCTAGCACGGGACTTTGAGCATGGCTATTTACTTCTGGTCCCAACTTTTGTTTATTGACTTTGTCTTTTGTTGAATAGCAAAGCAAGTGAGATGGAGACATGGCATGACCGCATGAGAAGTCAATTGGCAAACGCGGATACATTTTTCCCCGGAATTATGATCTATTTGCTCTCAAATTATGGTCTTGTTATTTTATTACTTTGAAATAGCTATGTATGCTTCTCCTTTTTTTTTTTTTTTTTTCAATCAAAGCAACTGTTCTTAAAACCATAAAACAAACAAATATGGTGGTCTAGTTTTCTCTAACTCCTTTCATGTTGAATGACTATCGAATACAACATTTGAGTGTTATTAATTAATCGTGTATTTTGGGATAGTAAACTTTGGTGTGGAGAAAGTTGTAGATTTAAGTTATAAAGATATTCTTTTACAAATATTACATTATTAACACATATTAAAAAAACGTAACTCAATATTTTAATTTAATTATCATTTAGTATCTCTTAAAGGCGGCTTAATTATGCATGTCTAAGTGAACTTAAAACATAGAAAGCTCCTATGAGCGTATACAATATCTCTATTCTTATGACTAGTTTTTTCATACTTATATAGGTTTTGTTTTAATTCTTTTTTAAGCTTTTAGTTATAATTGTGTTGCTTTAGAGTTCTTTTACAAAAATGATTTACATAAAATATTTTTAAGGTATTTATGTTTTCACGGTATTTATAAATTTTAAGATGAATTATCAGTAATTAACAATAAAAAGATCTATATATGATGTGTTTCCGTGTACTTAAGAAATTATTGTTAGAGAAACCCTATTTATAACTCTTAGTATTTGTTCAATTACACAAACTCTCTTGAATATTTGGATAACTTCTGAATCACCCTCTCCAAACATTACTAACAAGTCCAACTATTCAGAAAATATTTGATGGAACTCACTTTTGCAAGTATGTTCCCATACCACCAATTTTTTTCAACTTTGGTCCCTTAATGAGTACTGATTCCATCTTTGGTCCCCTATTGGATTTTTTGTAACTTTAGTCCCCTAATAGAAAAAGTGTTGCCATAAAGCAACAAAAGAGGGGTGCGATTTCAGAATCGCGACTTCTTTCCCACATGAAAACAACCCTCATGTGACCACGTGCGCAACACGTGTTTTTTCTTGGCAAAAAAGAACGATTTCGGTGGAAAAAGGGATCAAGTATGAATTGTGAGACAAATTAGAGGACCAAAGTTGCAAAAAAATTCAATAGAGGACCAAAGATGGAGTCGGTAGTCATTAAGGGACCAAAGTTGAAAAAAACCCCCAATATTTTTATGAAATCTATCTCTATAAGAGATTGAGAGCTTGCAATCCGATTTTTTGTCTTTGAGTTTAATCGAGTAGAGTAATTGTACAAGTTAAAACACCCTTTCTAAAAAGGTTTTCAAATATTATTTTGGTTAATTCTTAATTAATTGGCTTGGAGTTGCTTTCTTTCTCTTTTTCAGAATTATATATCCAAAATTTGTTTTGGGGCATTTTCCTCAAAGTGAATTTGTGGAAAAGTATTAAATGATCGAATAAAATAAATGTAATTAAAGTTTAGGTTTTACAATTTTGACATTCAATCGGAAATGGAATTAAGTTAGAAGAAACGAAAAAGACGGAAATTTCGCAACTTTAGTCCTTTAATGTGTATGCTTTCCAACTTTAGTCCTTTAATGTGCACTTTCTCTAATTTGGTCCTCTAATGTGCAAGAATTCTTAAAATGGTCTTTTTTAAACTTAATCCTAAGATAATTAACATAAAATTACAGAAAGTACTCCTACACTATGGATAAATTACACAAACCATCATCTCATATTTGAAAAATTGCAGAAACTAGCGATATAGTTAACTTTTATTATAACCCCCAACAAAATGATTGAAATTTCATCTATACCCCTCCTTTAATTTTTTTAACAATTAAATTAAGGAAAAAAAAAAGAAGAAAGATAATTTATTTAACAATTTAATATTTTTAATTTATAACTTCAAATTATTATACTTTATTAATTTCTGAACAATATTTAAAGGTTTTTTTTATTTTAATGTATTAATATTAACAACAACAAAAATGGAAAAGAAAAAAAAAAGAAAAGAAACGAGAAACCAAAGAAAAAAAAAGAGAAACCAAAATGGGGAACGCGCCGCCCACCACCTCCACCTCCACCGCCACCGCGACCCCCGCCCACACCTCTACTCCGTCTCGTCACGAACAGGGCAGCGCCAATCGTTGCTGCGAAGCTCCGGCCGTTGCCCGTCACTTCACCGTTGTCGGAGCTGCAACCAAATTGCGCCAGATTGGAGATGGTGGTTGCTACTAGCAACCCACCACATATAGTCGCGCGAGGGAGAGACCTACCCCAGGTCGGGCCGTCGCGCGACCTTGTTCCGCCGGCGAATAATAGATCGGGGAAGACGACTTCCCCGATTTTGTTTTTTTTTTTTTTTCTTTCATTTTTGTTGTTGTTAATATTAATAGATTAAAATAAAAAAACCTTAAAATATTTCCAGAAATTAATAAAGTACAATAATTTGAAGTTATAAAGTTAAAACATTGAATGGTAAATAAATTATTTTTCTTTCTTTTTTTTTCCTTAATTTAATTGTTAAAAAAAATTAATGGATGTGTATAGATGAAATTTCAATCATTTCATTAAGGTTTTTAATAAAAGTTAACTATAGGGGTAGTTTGTGCAATTTTTTAAATATGAGATGATGGTTTGTGTAATTTATCCATAGTGTAGGGGTACTTTTTGTAATTTTATGTTAATTATTTTAAGATTAAGTCTAAAAAGTATCATTTTAAGAATTGTTGCACATTAGAGGACCAAATTAGAGAAAGTGCACATTAAAGAACCAAAGTTGGAGAGGATACATATTAAAAGAATAAAGTTGTGAAATTCTCCGAAAAAGACACAGTTGGGAACTGGGATAGCTATGCAACCCCGACTGATGGGAATGTTGGGGATTGGTGTTGGTTTTTTTTATTGATGTTTTAAAGAATAAAGTAGGATTAACTTATTTAATGAATGACCCATCAGACTTTTCTTATCTTTTATAAACTTAGCAAAAAGGGTAAATTGGCGTTTTATAATTCCTTTAAAAAAATTCTTTTAGAGACTATTAATAAAGTATATAGTCGTAACTATTCTTCTTTAAGAAAACTATGTTATTAAATTAATCTCAAGCGCAAATTTAATCCTCTTGTTTCTATGGCAACTTAAAGAGGACTATATAAACTTTTTAAAATTTGATCTTTTTGTTACTTGTGATCAGGCCAGCATATATATATATATATATATATATATATATATATATATATATATATATATATCAATGAAGCAAACGGTTATTCTTAAATTTTCTGAAGTAACTTTTAATTAAGATTCCAAAACATTAAATTCTGCGGTGTACATAGATTGAAAAGTACAGCAAGTACTGTCGATGTCTACTAGGTCTGTTGTTCTTGTCTTTGTCCCATCATGCTTTCATGCCCGTTATTATATCCCTTTCCCTTTCTCCACCCATCGGTTTGCTCTGCCTGCTGTTACACTAAATTATAAAAGTCTTAAAATTATTTAAAAGAAGAAAATATATATTAATGTTGAACAAAATTGGAAAACTTTTGATTTCCAGTACTCTTTCTTCTCGACTGCTACAAAGTATAAATAATCACAATCCTTAAAAATTATAAAATAAATAAAAGCATTATTCTTTTCCAAAGTCTTTTCTTCAATTAATGTATTTACTTGGCGTTGCGGTAGGTTTAGAACAAGGGAACAACAAGATATGTACGATCTGTAATCTGTACTTGTGTTAGCTCTCACTACAAGTCCAAAAACCTTGCTATAGGTCCAAATTCCCTTGCTATTGATCTATTGCAAGGGATGTGGACGTTGGTAGCATCCCTTGCTATAGGTGGCGTGGGTGCAGATATTTTGCATGCTGCAAGGGAAATGGACCTTGCTATTGCTGTTCTGACACACACCTGTAGCAAGGTCCATTTCCCTTGCTATAGTGTGCTGACACACACAATTAACAGCAACGTCCATAGACGTTGCTATTTGTTCTGACACAAAAGTCAATTGCAACGTCTAAGGACGTTGCTATGCATTCTGACACAAGACTCAATTGCAACGTCTTTTGACGTTGCAATTGATTTACGCACGTTTTTTTTTTAAATTTCATTTTTGTTCATTTTTTCTTTTCGATGAAACACAGCAACGTCTACGGACGTTGCTATAGTGTCCGGACTTTTTATTTTTCAAATTTGGCAGCAACGTCCACGGACGTTGCTATAGTGTCCGGAGAATTTTTTTTAAAATGTGGCAGCAACGTCCGGGGACGTTGCTATAGTATCCTGGTTTTTTTTTTTCAAATTTGGCAGCAACGTCCACGGACGTTGCTGTACATAATTTTTTTTTTAAAAAAAAAGTGGCGGTAAAAACCGCCCCTTTTAATAAAATGTTTTTTAATATATATATATATACATACATATATATATATATATATATATATATACACACACTCACATTATACATTAATTGAAATCTCAATATTATATATATGTATAGTATGTGTTAAAAAATATAATACTAATAACTAAATTATAAGATACACACACACACACAAACACACGCACATATATATATATATATATATATATATATATATATATATATATATATATATATATATATGTATATATATATATAATATTAAGAAATGTTAGATAACATTTTAAAAATATAATGATATATATATATACATATATACACACACTAAACTTTACAATGTATAATTATAAAATAATCTCACTAATTATAATTATACAATATATATGTATATATATATAGTATAAGATGCATGCATATATAATATATATATAAGTTGATGATGATGCAAAATAAATTAAGGAAAAAAATAAAGTGAAGGAGAGAAGGGGAGAGAAGAAGATGATAATAATATGAGAGGGAGAAGTGGGATGGATGAGTGATATAGTGGGGTATTTATAGTAGTATAGTGGGAGGGAGAGGGAGGGAAATGAAATTTTTTGGGAAATTTGAAGTCTCCGCCAAAAATTTCTGAAATTTTGTAGCAAGGTCCAAATCCCTTGCAACAGGTTATAGTCAGAAAGCTGTTGCAAGGGAAGTTGGGATCCCTTGCTACCGTGTCAGAAAAGTAGCAATAGCAAGGGATTTGGACCTTGCTATAGCTTTATTAGAAAAATGTTTAATTTAATTATATATATTCCCTCATTCACTCATTTAATTATATCCATATATAATTATGACTTGTAAATCATAATTACATGAGACTTGAACTAAATATATAAAACTAATCTTGATCTTGGTTAAATTAATTAATTAATAAAACTTATTTGATTGAATAATTATTAATTACATAAGAAAATAGAACTAATCTTTATGATTGACCGCAAATACGATTCTTGATTTTCATTAAATAAACTGAAATTATATGAATGAATAATATTTATACTACATAAGAATTGATCAACTACGTACAGGAAAACTTACTGTTTATTTTTGTTGAATTAATTAAGAATATGATTGATAACTCAACATTACATTAGAATTGAACTAATTAAACAAAACTAATCTTAATTAAATTTTAATAAATTCATTGAACTTGTTTGAATGGACAACTCCTAATTAACTACAAATATATAAGCATCAACTAAATATAACTAACATTGACTTTTGTCAAATTAGTTTAATTACTCAATTGAACAAATATTAAATAAGAACTAAATTACTTAGATTTAATAACATTGATTTTATTATGAATAGTGTTATTACATAAGAATTGAACTACGTAGAAGGAATACAACTCTTTTTGAAAATATGATTTTGACCCCAAAAGATTTGATAAGTTACAATTTAGTCATTTCCCTTTTGAAAAATTTATGATTGACCGCAAATACGATTCTTGATTTTCATTAAATAAACTGAAATTATATGAATGAATAATATTTATACTACATAAGAATTGATCAACTACGTACATGAAAACTTACTGTTTATTTTTGTTGAATTAATTAAGAATATAATTGATAACTCAACATTACATTAGAATTGAACTAATTAAACAGAACTAATCTTAATTAAATTTTAATAAATGAATTGAACTTGTTTAAATAAGACAACTCCTAATTAACTACAAATATATAAGCATCAACAAAATATAACTAACATTGACTTTTGTCAAATTAGTTTAACTCAATTGAACAAATATTAAATAAGAACTAAATTACTTAGATTTAATAACATTGATTTTATTATGAATAGTGTTATTACATAAGAATTGAACTACGTAGAAGGAATACAACTCTTTTTGAAAATATGATTTTGACCCCAAAAGATTTGATAAGTTACAATTTAGTCATTTCCCTTTTGAAAAATTTATGATTGACCGCAAATACGATTCTTGATTTTCATTAAATAAACTGAAATTATATGAATGAATAATATTTATACTACATAAGAATTGATCAACTACGTACAGGAAAACTTACTGTTTATTTTTGTTGAATTAATTAAGAATATAATTGATAACTCAACATTACATTAGAATTGAACTAATTAAACAAAACTAATCTTAATTAAATTTTAATAAATGAATTGAACTTGTTTAAATAAGACAACTCCTAATTAACTACAAATATATAAGCATCAACTAAATATAACTAACATTGACTTTTGTCAAATTAGTTTAACTCAATTGAACAAATATTAAATAAGAACTAAATTACTTAGATTTAATAACATTGATTTTATTATGAATAGTGTTATTACATAAGAATTGAACTACGTAGAAGGAATACAACTCTTTTTGAAAATATGATTTTGACCCCAAAAGATTTGATAAGTTACAATTTAGTCATTTCCCTTTTGAAAAATTTATGATTGACCGCAAATACGATTCTTGAGATTCATTAAATAAACTGAAATTATATGAATGAATAATATTTATACTACATAAGAATTGATCAACTACGTACAGGAAAACTTACTGTTTATTTTTGTTGAATTAATTAAGAATATAATTGATAACTCAACATTACATTAGAATTGAACTACTCTTTATTTTTGTTAAATATATATATATATATATATATATATATATATATATATATATATATATATATATATATATATATATATATATATATATATATATATATATATATATATATATATATATATATATATATATATATATATATATATATATATATATATATATATATATATATGCATATATATGTAAAGAATGAAGAATGCAGCTTTATTATATTAAAAAATAAGTAAAACAAAACCTGCAAGGGAAGAGGAGGTTGTTGAAGCTGAAAGGCTACTGCAAGGGCCTTTTTCCCATGCAACTGTGTCAGAAAAGCTGTTTTTACAGCAGCAAGGGATTTGGACCTTGCAATAGATTTATCAGCTTCATATCCTCTCCTCCACACATTTCATTATCCATAACCTGCGTTTCACAACCCCAAAATCTACTGCATAACCTGCATTTCATTATCCAAAATCTACTGCATTTCTTCCCCTTCTCTTCTCTATTTTTCAGCAAAATTTCATTTCTTGCCTGTGATTTTTTTGCAAAGCGTACGTAATTCTCAGCAAAGCTCACTCCACGAGAGGTATCAATTTCAATATTATCGTAATTCGTTGATTAATTTTTTTTATATATATTGTTAATGTTGTTGCTTAATTTAGTGATTTTTGTAATATTAATACCTGTTATTCATCATATTTAGAATTACTGAGATCTAAGCGTGATTTGATTAGTAGTATGCTATATATATGCATGTGTGTAATTAGTTGCTTACACTGTTAGTATTTGATGATAAGTTTTAATTAGCCTTACTTTCGTGATTAAATAGTCAGTTCTCGTGCTGATGCATTGTTAATTTGATTTTAATTAGATAAAAAATGTATAACAACGAAGATCGGAGTTGGATGTACGATCGAGGCAACGTTGATGAGGGGTATATCAATCCATATTTCATAGATGGCGTCAACAGATTCCTAGAATTTGCATTTTCTCAAGGTCATCGAAGAGTTAAGTGTCCGTGCACTCGGTGTGGTTTTAGCAAAAGCAAAAAGAGGGATGTGATTCAGGGACACCTATTGACGTACGGTTTTGTTCCTCATTATTACGTATGGGAGGCACACGGAGAAAGGAACAACTTTTCTGGCAATTACACATACGCAGGAGAGTCATCTACTCATACTGATAATGTCGAAAGTGGTTACGTAGATATGGTCAATGATGAATACGGAGGTCAGTATGAAGGCACGCACTATAATCAAAATACAGAAGAAGAGCCAAACCGTGAGGCACGAGACTTTTTTGAAATGCTACGGGAAGCCGAGGTGCCAATACGCGTAGATGTGGAAACAACACCATTGCAGTGGTTAACATCATTTATTGCCGACAAGGTTCGTCATGGCACAACAAACGCCTCTGCTGACAATCAATTACAAGCGGCCCGCAGATTAATGAGTCCGGCAGATCGTCATAGATTGCCTGAAAATTGGTACGGAGTCAAGAAATTCATCAAAGGTTTAGGACTTGGGTACAAAACATACGATGTGTGTGTTAATACTTGTATCCTTTATTACGGGGAGTATGAAAGTAAGAGCTGGACCGAGTGCCCCCATTGTGGCGAAGCTAGGTACAAGGAATGCACCAATAAGAAGAAGCTCGTTCCACGTAAGAAGCTGTGGTACTTGCCAGTGACGGATCGATTGCAGAGGCTTTACACATCACGCAAAATATCGGAGCACATGACATGGCACTTGAAGTGTCAGGCAGATACCAATCAAATGATTCACCCTGCTTCAAGTTTGGCCTGGAAATCTTTCGACAGGACATTTCCAGATTTTGCTGCCGAACCGAGAAACGTTAGACTTGGACTTTGCACCGATGGTTTTAATCCTTTCGGGAGCTCCTCAGCTCCTTACTCGTGTTGGCCAGTATTTGTGACCCCTTATAACCTCCCTCCTGACATGTGCATGCGGCAAGAATATATTTTCCTAAGTTTAATGATATCTGGTCCGAAGAGTCCTGGCAAGAACATTGACGTATTACTCAGACCCCTTATTGATGAACTTAAGTCACTGTGGGATTCGGGTGTGCCAACATACGATAGTTTTCGGAAACAAAATTTCCAAATGCGAGCTTCATTGCTATGGACGATTAGTGACTATCCAGGGTATGGCATGCTATCACAGTGGAGCACACAGGGTCGTTTATCTTGCCCGTACTGTATGGAAGAAACCAAGAGTTTCCAACTTAAGCACGGTCGAAAGACTTCTTTCTTTGACTGTCATCGTCGATTCTTGCCTCTGAACCATCCATGGAGACTAAACACAACTGACTTCACGAAAGGTAGAATAGAGACTGATCAACCTCTACCAAGAAGATCAGGGATAGACATGTGGAGACACGTTGCACGTCTTCCACCGGTCGGATTTGGTATATGCGGAGAATTTGTTCAGGGCTTTGGTTTGGATCACAATTGGTGTCGTAGAAGTATATTTTGGGAACTTCCGTATTGGAAGCATAATCTAATCCGCCACAACCTAGATGTCATGCATTGTGAAAAGAACTTCTTCGACAATATCAAGAACACTGTGATGGATGACCCTGAGAAAACCAAGGACAATATGAACTCTCGCAAAGATTTACAATTACTGACGGGCAGAAGATCTTTGTTTCTACAGACTGGACCGGGAGGGAGGTTATACAAACGTAGAGCATCGTACTGTCTCAGTAAGGACGAAAAGGTTAAAGTGTGTGAGTGGTTGTGCAATCTCAAATTTCCAGATGGATACGCGTCAAACATTTCACGTTGTGTTCAAATGCCACAGCTGCGTCTAGTGGGAATGAAAAGTCACGATTGTCACGTTTTTTTGCAAAGGTTGGTTCCGATTGCATTTCGTGACTTCTTGCCAGAGAATGTCTGGGGGCCGCTCGTGGAGATCAGTAATTTTTTCAGAGCTTTGACAGCTCCTGACATCCGATATAGTGACATGGATTTATTAGAACGTTTGATTGTGGTGACTATGTGCAAGCTGGAAAAATTCTTTCCTCCATCGTTCTTTGATTCCATGGAGCATTTAGCGATACACCTTCCCTGGGAGGCAAAGGTCGGTGGGCCCGTACAATACAGGTGGATGTACCCATTTGAGAGGTAAATACCAGTTACTGTTATAACAAAACTATACGATGTTCAAAATATGACTAGTTAATCTTTTTTTGTCTTTGTTAGACGGATGTTTGATTTTAAGAGACCAAGGGGTAACAAGGCACACATAGAAGGGTCGATTGTTGAGGCGTACATTTACGCAGAAATTGCAAATTTCTCCTCACTCTACTTTGACAACAATATTGAAACTAGAGCAACCCGTTTGAACAGGAACGAAGTTCCAATATCTATTGACCCCAACGACCAATTATCAGTATTCCAGAGTAAAGGGAAAACAATGGGGCGTTGTGTCAATTACAGAAATTTGTCTCTCGCAGAGTGCAAAGCGGCTCATCTATATGTCTTGTTGAATTGCCCAGAGGTCGAGTGTTGGTTAAGGTAAGATTACTAATTGCCATACAATGTATTCTTGCTAATATATCAATTGATGTTTTAAACGGCTTCTTTCTGTGACAGTATGTTTGATGAACAGATGTGCGCAGGATATCCGCAAGCTAATAAAGATCAGATACGTAAAACTTATTTTATCGACTGGTTCAAACAAGTTGTTGTGTCTGGTAGTTACAGTGTGGATCCTAGATTACGCGGTCTTGCTCGGGGTCCTGTTTTGAAAGCAAAAACTTATAATGGTTATACGGTTAACGGATTCAAGTTTCATACAGAAGCATATGGGGCTGGTGGGCAAACAATGAACAGTGGCGTTTATGTGAAGGGCGACACTGGCGACCCAGACGCACGTAATTTCTATGGAATGCTTCAAGAGATTATACAGCTTGATTACTGGGGCAGTGGAAACTTGGAACAAATTGTTATGTTCAAATGTGATTGGTACGACGTGTATAATGGAATAACAACTCATCCGACTTATGGTCTTGTTGACATTAATCCAACAATGCGACTCGGGACAGGAGCGTCTGAACCGTTTATCTTAGCAAGTCAGGCGCAACAAGTCTATTACAGTCTGTATCCTTCACAAAAAAATACGAGTAGGAGAGGATGGTGGGCGGTTTGCACGACAAGAGCGAGGTACCTCGTTGACACAACTGCAGAGGCTAATCTCGACATTTACCAAGATAGCACCGCACTTTTCCTCAAATTTGTACCAATCGTGGTCACGGCGGAAGGGTTCTCTATTGAGCCATCAAAGAATAATTCCAGTACCTCCCTGTCATCCGGATTTGCCGGGGGCTCGCGAGGTTTAGATTGTCCTCGCACTGCAACCCTAGCAATACCACCATCGTCTCCTGAATCATTGTTACCCCCCTCATCCTCGGCTAACTCCTCAGAAACGCCATGAGCACGTGAGCCTGAAGCTCGTGTGCCCGAAGCACGTGTGCCTGAACCACGTGAGCCTGAACCCCGTGAGCCCGATGATGATGGCCCAACAGTACTTCCCGTCCCCTGAACCTGTAGCTGTGGCCTCGTTAGCGGTGTTTGTGGCACACCAAATCCAGATCCACTCCCAAACCCAGGCCCACCAAATCCAGGCCCACCAAACCCAGGCCCACCAAATCCAGGCCCACCAAATCCAGCCCCACCCAATCCAGGCCCACCAAATCCAGGCCCACCATAACCAACCCCGCCGTAACCAGCCCCACCAAATCCACCACCCCCAACATATACACCCCCCATTGTCGATCCTACACCCATCAATTGATTGGTAAACAGCCCACTAGCGCGGGCTCCTGCCTCATTTGATCCTCCGGGAAACATCGGCACCATCGCTGAAAGTGATCCCATCGAACCAAGATCAGGCTGTGAAGAGAATGATCCTCGAGGTACCCCTTCCGGGTATGGCATCTGGTTCTTCGACACCTTCTTTTTTCCTTTCCCCCTACCCTGATCTGACGAGCCGGCCATCTGATAAATAAATATTTAGAATAGTCAAATTAATAATTTCTCATTGCTACTAACCTTTTTAGCATATCTAATTAACATAAATACGTTCTAACATAAACACAATTATATATGTTATATAATACAAAGTTAATCGATTAAATTCTACAAAAATCATAAGAAAATACGTAGCTATATTGTCATAATCACAAATCTAATATTAATTAATTAAGCATACATATATATATATATATATATATATATATAATTAACAGTACTAATACACTCGAATCAACAAATACATCACTATTATGCGATAATATTACACAAATCTAACCGATTAATTAAATTAAACCTTAATATACATATATAGATCGTCACATAATTACACAAATCTAACAAATACAACACTATGATGCTATAATATTACACAAATCTAACAAATTAATTAAAAATAAACATTAATATACGTAGATCGTCACATAATTACCTCTAATTAATTAATACCTTAATTAAGCATAAATAATTAACACAAATATGCCTAAAATCAACAATTATATCACAAATAATCTAATTACACAAATCTAACCTTTAACTTAAAAAAACAAACATAATACACATAGATCGTCACATAATTACCTCTAATTAATTAATACCTTAATTAAGCGTAAATAATTAACACAAATATGCCTAAAATCAACAATTATATCACAAATAATCTAATTACACAAATCTAACCTTTAACTTAAAAAAACAAACATAATACACATAGATCGTCACATAATGTCCTCTAATTAATTAATACCTTAATTAAGAATAATTAATTAACACTAATATGCCTAAAATCAACAATTATATCACAAATAATCTAATTACACAAATCTAACCTTTAATTTAAAAAACAAACATAATACACATAGATCGTCACATAATTACCTCTAATACCTTAATTAAGAATAATTAATTAACACTAATATGCCTAAAATCAACAATTACATCACAAATAATCTAATTACACAAATTTAACCATTAATTTTAAAAAAAAACATAATACACATAGATCGTCAAAATTACTTCATCAAATCGACTAATATCTTAATTAATCATACATAATTAACACAAATACATCAAATCAACTAAAAAAATCATATTTATGCAAAATAATAAAAATCTAACCGATTAAACTAAAAAAAAAATATGTATAATCGTAATTTTGAAGACATTGAACACATACCTTAAAGAAAGAAGAGATTTGGAGCTGAAATTGTGTGAAATCGAATTAAAACGGGCAAAAAACGCTCAAATTTTTTTTTTTACGAAGGAAGCAGCAATGGCAAATTCGCAGCAGAAAACTGCTGCAAATTTGCCATATATATATGGCACCAACGTCCTGGAGACGTTGGTGCCATATCGGCCAGCTGCTGCTGCAGCTTTGTGTCTGCAGCTGCAGCAGACACAAAGCTGCAGCAGCAGCGCATGAGCTGGCAGCAACGTCTATATAGACGTTGCTGCAGTCAAACGGTTACCAACGTCCTTTTCAGACGTTGGTTACATTTAAAAAATAAAAAAAAAAACAAAAAACTATCAGCAGCAACGTTTGTAGGACGTTGCTGCACTGCACAAGACCTGCCAACGTCCACTGACGTTGGCAGGTCTTGTTTTTTTTTGAATTTTGCTGTACCAACGTGAGTATATTGGCGTTGCATTAGCGCCAAATTCTTGTAGTGTCTATTCATACAATAGGCACACTTTATTTCAAAATGTGACTGAAGTGTTGTTGTAATTAGATGAAACGTAAAAAATGTATAATATTCTAGTTCGGCACCGGGTTTCAGATGAAATTCGTGTAATATATAATTTTGACTTGAAGTTAACGAAAGAAAGTTGATGGCGTCAAATACTATTTCAAGTAAATTATTAACTTAAATTCTTACATTTACTAGATAGAAATCACGAGTGAATACTTTGATTTGAAAGTGGTGTAATAACGTAACTCTAGAAAATAATACGTTAATAAATGCACTATTATCTAAAGAAGGTCATTTTGCGACATTCTTAGACTAATTTCTTCATCATTTCCAAATTCTTCCTCAAAATTACAGTCACAACTCGCAACATATATATAGCTACATTAATTCCACATACACATTAATTTTTCCGAAGTATATACGATTTGGCATCTTCTAATAGTCACCAAACCATTTACTCATGCTTGTAACATTCTTGTTGCTAATTATCATGTTACATAGATTTATACTATAGAAATATAACTTGGATGATTTCATTTTATTAGTTGTTTTCCTAACTTCCTTTGTCCCTTTCAAAATAACACGTAAGCTCTCCCTCATGCTTACGAATATTACAGAGCTCGTGTATATTATGTATGTGGCTTAGCTTAATGGATGTAGAACCTAGAATTTTTACTTAATTTTGCTTGCAATACTTCTTCTTTTTCTTTCACCTTCTCATTTGTGTTCGTTATCCATTATATATATATATATATATTGAGATGAACAGTCATTCAAGAGAGACGAATCTTTAAGGAACGCGTGAATCAGATATATACAATATCATCATTTGTGAGGAGTCTTTTGATTGAAGTCCAAGAAGAAATCCATAAAAACTATATAACTAGATTATAAATAATTAATATAGTATAATATAAATAATTTTGAATTTGTAAAAGTCCGAATCCGTTCGGACAAAATATATCTAAGTTTTATGGAGCAGGATCAATCGTCGATTTCAAATCATTTGAGCATTGCCTCTTGTTTCAGTTAATTTATTTAGTATTGCTATTTACTAGTTGATTCGCTGAGACATTAACATTACCGTGTCATTTTTTGCAAAGAATTAATTAGTTGCTAACGTATGAGCACAAAGAAAAACCCTACTATCAAGAATATTTGCGTTTTCGAAGTTTTAAAGTTTGTTAATAATTTAACATTTTCTAGATTAAGTACTACCAGCATTTGTACCGAATCCAAAGCCTTATTCAGGGTCTTCAGTTGTCTTATTAAATCACTTCAGATTCAAGTACTTCTAAACAGAATCCTGGCACTTCATAATCATGTATTCTTTGAAAATTAATTGAACATCTGCAGTAACACGAGAAAAACCCAAAAATTAATTGGTTTTCCCTTAGACTTAATTTATCTATCGATCGCCGCTTGTTTTGAAAAACAAGGGCTTTGAGAAAGTTCAAGCATTCCATATATTTTGATATGATATTAATCTTATCCTGTCTACCGAAGTTGTAAATTCATTGAACACCAAATTGACTTTAACGAAATATCGATTATCGTGTACTAGTTGTTCACGGCTTACCTTAACTGTAGGTTGACTTGCTATCTTCCGCTGTGATTGCCACACACGTAACTAGCAAATTAAGTAATTAGTGATCAATAGAATATATATGAACTTAATTCTAGCTAGTCTTTGATTTTCCCATGATTATTTAGTAGTTTAATGTAAGTTTCATATGAATAAAAGATTCAGCTTCGTCAAACTCTCTAAACTATACTATGGTGTTTAACAAAGTCTTCGTAACCTATTAAAATGTGCTACCTACTCCCTAATTTCTCGAAATATGTGTGAATTGCCCCTTGAGACTTTGATTAACCGTTCATTTTAGACATGTGTTTATATTTTCGTCAATTAGATTATATGTTTGCCATCAAGGGGCCATTCACACACTTTAGCATATGTTAGAGGGCAAATCGCGTATTTTAATAGGTTAGGAGGGACATTGCACCGGAGCACCTAATTTAGCGGTTTAGCGCAATTGACTCGAAACAAAAATATTCAACAGATTTTCTAATGTTCAAATTATATGAATAGCAATCATAAAAGTTCATAATTATTTGAGTTAACTGATCTAGGAGTATTAAGGTTAAACTAAGAATTACTTCAATATCAGGCCTTAGTGTACTCTACAGTAAGGTTAAGCCTTATCCGGGAATTTTTTACTTTTATTTTTAATTCAGCAAAGCAACGAATTTATTAGCAAATTAAAGCAAAGGAACAGAGCACAAGAAATATTGTCAATATATATATATATATGTATATATATATATGTATATATATATATATATGTATATATATATATATATGTATATATATATATATATATATATATATATATATATATGTATATATATATTCTAAGATCCTTCAAACTTATATTGTGATACAATCTACACGAGGTTATTCAACAATATATCTAACAACATTGTGTTTCTAGCAGAAAATAGTGATAAAAGCATGAAATCTTTTATACTACACTTATGTTGCACTTTACTCTTTATTTTTGATAATTAAATTAAAAATTAAAAATTAAAAAAATGTACAAAAAATTGATAGTATGACGATGCATATAGGATTATAACGACAACTGATCTCATTCTTATTCAAAGCTTTACCAAATTAATGCGAAAAAGGACTTTTCTCGAAACGAATTTCTATGAGGAGGTCTCTGTGATTAAAGTATCATAGATGACAATTAGAAAATCGGCAAGTTGAGAAGTCTGCAAATAGACTTATCACAAGTTTCACGATAATGATATTTGAAATTTGACAAAATTAACACAACATGTGATACGGTTCATAACTTTATTGGCTAGTACTATAAATACTTCAAGGTTAGTGGGAACATCGAACATATACAAATTCCTAGTCCTTTATATAAATGATTTCTTTTTCTCAATAAAATTGTTTATAGCTTGCTACTCTGAGACAGAGTAATTAAATATATTTTTCAAAATTCCAAAGATGAAGGATGTGCATGCCTGAAGTATGCCATTGATAAGAGATTGACCGAGACAAAGAATAAAGTATATTAAGGAAATCTCAAGAAGTTACACAGTTTTTATTTTCAAGAGATTTGACATAAAAAACTGTAACCAATTCTAGTAATTAAAGATCCTAAACTACATAAAACTGTAAAAGTCTAATCACCTCAAAATGCATTAATTGAAGTAAGAGAAGTTGAAAAATGTAAATTATGGACTTGTAGTGGGTAATTTAATGAATGTCTAAGTTTAATTCAACCATTTAGATACATGCATGTTAATTAGTACTATTCAGACCAATTTTTGGTTTACTTTTTTGGTTCTTATTTAGCTAATTGACTTACCTTTATTATTAATTATCTTGCGATATTACTAAATAAATTTTCTTAACTAGTTAATATTTAATTTTGGATGAGAAACAGCCACCTTTTTGTGTGGAATATCTAGTCGAAATTAAGAAACAAATACTTATAAAAAAAAAGATTCTCTAATATCCTGATTTCGTACCTTTTTATCTCCTAAGTATTTATCTTAATTGGTTAATTAACATATGTTCATTTTGCAGGGATATCGTGATTTAATTCGAAAGGTCAACTCAGTCTCGATGGATTAGAATTCGAACTATACAAGACGTCAAAAGTGAATAAAATAGAGTAAAGCTCTTTTAGCAAAGTGGAGGTGAAGATTTATGGTCGAGTCAGATAATTTGTGAAAGAGGATTGTTCGCTCTAAGTATGATGGTTTCGAAGAGAACACTTGGAGGTGCAGTAGAGATCGAATCATCAAATCAAGCTCCTTTTGGTGGAGGGACATTGCGCCTATCTCTCTGGATTTGAGGTGTACAGATTGGTTTAAAGAGGGGATCTGCTTAAACATTGGGAATGGTGACCAAACTCGCTTCTGGTTGGATGTTTGGGTTGGCAGCGAACCGATAAAGGCACGATTCAACATGCTGTATAAGCTTTCACTCGATAAAGAAAGTCTTGTGTGTAATATGGATCAATGGCATCAAAATAGAGGGATATGGAATTGGAGGTGGAGGAGAGACTTTTTCCATTGGGAAACTGAGTTGTTTAATGAATTGATAAGTCGACTTGAAGATGTGCAACTTAAAGCCGACGTGAAGGATAAATGGGTATGGAAAGAAGGGGAGTATGGAAATTTTTCTACTAGATCAACATATATGAAGGTTAGAAATGAACCAAATAGTAATGATGATTCTTGTTTCTTCAAATGGTTCTGGAAAATCAAGGTTCCTTTAATATTGTCTTTTTTTGCGTGGAGGGTGTTTCGAGATAGAATTCCAAACAAGTCGAATCTCTTGCGGAGGGGTGTTGAGGTGGAAGGTGGAAACGTTAATTGTGGATTATGTAGTTTAGAAGAAGAAAACTGAATGCATCTTCTCTTTACTTGTAAGGTCGCCTCTCAAATTTGGAGAAGCATGTTAAACTGGGTAGGTTTATTTTCTGCGTTGCATTGCAATTCGAGACATTACTTTGAACAGTTTTGTAGGCTGATACCTTTTTAGAAAGGTATGGCGAAGTGGAGTCAGCTGTGGTTTTTTATCGTTGGCGAAATTTGGAGAAGAAGGAATGCAACGTGCTTTAGAGGCGAACAACGCGATATCGAGCAGTCGTGTGAACTTATTAAAGTCAAATCTTGGAGCTGGTTTAAGGCTAATTGCAATGATTTTCCATTTTCCTTTGGCGTGTTTGTTGGAATTTTTTCCGTTGAGGCTTTGGAGGGACTGTGGATTGTTTATGACGGTCCCAAGAGTATTTCTTGTACTCTTGGCTTTGTTTGCGCTTTCTTGAATAAATCTTTTTTTTGCCGATAAAAAAGAAAGAAAGAATAAAATAGAGTAACAATGAGGAATTACTAGAGGCAACAAAAACTCAAAGAGGGAGTTTTGAATTTGTTTAAAATAATGTCTAATTTATTGAAGTTGGGCGAAATGCCTCGTTGACTAAGTTTGGTTAGATTGAATCGCGTTAAAGTTCCTATTATTTCTACTTTTCCGCATTGCTATTTTTTAGCTATAACTCATAGTATTCTGTTAGGACCGCAAGTCCAACACGGTTCGAACTTGATTGAACAGTCAGGGCAGCCAGGTCCAACTCGATTTATTTCCTTGTTTGAATAATTATTTTAAAGGAAAATTCTGGTTTTATCTTTTAAAGGTGATCCAATATTTGGGGAAGTTTATAAAGATTTAACTTGATCTTACAGAATCTTATCTTATGGAAAGTTAATCTTTATCAAACTCTTTGTTTATATCCTTAAGTAATCTATTCCTTGTGGAGTTCTTTTTCGTCTTTGGTGTGCAGATTCACGAAGATCATGAAAATCTTATCAAACGGAAACAAAGACTTATCAAAGGAAAAGACGCCTTATCAATGGAAAGATTCGGATATATTTAGAAAGATTCTGTCTCGACTGGATATGGAGACTGGCCGAGATTCTAGAGATCTTTCAAGGAAAGCTATCCTATAAATAGTAGAAATCCTAGGAATCAATGTAGAGCACTCGTGTAACAAAATATACATCTTTAGGTGTTCTCTTTTATTTTGATTTCTTAGTTTTCATCTCTTGATTCAATTCAAAAACGTGATGAGCTGACGAGAGTTGAAGGGAGTTCAACAGGAAAGGATTGCGCCAGTTAGAGGGATCTATACGTACGTGCAGTTCGCTTGGAAGCTTATTCATAAGAAGGTCACTACGGGAGTTTTGGTCTTACGGGTCAAACGGAGTAGACGCGAAAAAGGTTTCGGTGGTATCAACATTAGAGGGATTTGGTGTTAGAGTAAAACCATTAGGTGTAATAACTTTTGTCCGTTGAAAGAAGTTTGTCTCAGGCGAAAGCCTCATGGATGTAGGACATAGTCCAAACCACGTTAAAAATCTGTTGTCTTACTTTACTGTCTTATATACCTGTCCAGACTAGGTATCGCAACTACTGCTTAAAACGTAAAGAATAAGACTTAAAAGATCTATCAATTGGTATCAGAGCCTATCACCTACTTAATTTGTGAGATTCTGATTTTATTAGATCTTGCAGGTTAGATGGATTTTGAAGGTATGAACATGTCTTCCTCATACTCTGATAATTTGTTTTGTTCTTCCGCTGCTAATGATCTTTGTGAGAAGGAAGAAATGTTCAATGCAGGAAAAGTCACCTTCAATCCAACTTTGCATTCACCTCAATCATCAGACATGACTCCTCCTCTGTCAGGACAGACAAGGACGACTATAATGATTATTTAGAATCTGATGATGATGAAATTGATCCAGAAGCACTTGGCAAAAATTATCTTCTCTTGGCCGACAAATGGAAAGTAGGAACTATTAGAATTGCCGAGCTGGAAGAAATAATCAAGTCCAAGGGTCACAACATACCTCATTCAAATGCATCACTTGAGCAGAAAGCTCTTGAATTACAAAATCAAAATACTGATCTCAAGAGAGAAATCAAAGCCCTCAAAACTGCTGTGGAAGGAGCCAAAGAGACAGCCAACATTTTTGAGCAGTTGCACCAAGATGTACAAGCAGATTTATTGCTGTCAGAAAGAATGTGAAACTTCTTAGCTCTGGAACTGAAAAATTGGACCATGTGTTGGAAAATCAAAAACCAACGAGAAATCATGCAGGACTTGGATTTGCAAGAAATGAGTCTCAATTTAATCATTCTTCTGCAAAAGGTGTCTCACAACCAAGGAAGAAAGCAGGTAAGAATTCTAGAAAGAACTCAAATTTTGATATCTCACATTCTGGTAATTCTTATGACATGTTCATTCCCGTTTGCCATCACTGTGGTGTTGAAGGACACATTCGTCCATATTGCTATCAATTCAGGGAATCATCATTCACTGGTCATTCTCCAAAGATGTCTCCAAAACGAGTCACAACAGCTAAGAAGACTCAAGAGAAATCATTGAAAAAAGGGAGTGTTAAACTAACAAAGCAAATTTGGGTGGAACGACCAAATTATCATTATGTGTCATATGCTTATTCTTCTATTGAAAATGGCTCACCTAATTGTTGGTATTTTGACAGTGCATGTTCAAGACACATGACGGGGAACAAAGACATATTGACAAACTATGTCGCTGATCCAAGAGGAACAGTTCAGTTTGGAAATGGTAAAAAAGGTTAAATTGTCGCAAGAGGCACTCTCTACATCAAAGGGTTTCCCAAGCTCCGAAATGTGTATCATGTTATTGGACTTAAGCAAAATCTGATCAGCATTAGTCAGTTATGTGATCAAGATTTGTTTCTTCACTTCTCAAAAGGAGATTGCCGTGTTGTGAATGGTCACGACAAGTGTGTTCTCACTGGAACACGAACTGCAGAAAATTGTTACACTCTAACGCAGTCGGGATTGCCAGCAGAACAACTTATATGCTTATTCAGTTTCTCAGATCATACAGAACTGTGGCACCAAAGAATGGGACATGTGAACTACAAACTGCTGATCAAGCTTAGCTGATCAAAGGCTGTCACAGGTCTTCTACATTTTAGTTCCAAACCATCACAAAAATGCGAACTACAGGTAAGCAAAAGAAAGGTAATCATCCTACAGGTAATCATTCAATCACATCACGTATTATTGAACTTCTTCATATGGACTTTGTCAGACCAGTTCAGACAGAAAGTACAGTGGGTAAGAGGTACATTTTTAATTGTGTTGATGATTTTTCACGATTTACCTGGGTAAAATTCTTGAAAGAAAAATCTGAAACATTTGAAGTTTTTAAAGCACTGAGTGTTAATTTGATGAATGATAAAGATCTGAAAATTAAAAGAATTAGAAGTGATCATGGTAAGGAATTTGAGAATTTACTGTTCTCTAAGTTTGTGAAGAATATGGTATCTCTCACGAGTTTTCATCACCTAAAATTCCACAACAAAATGGGGTGGTTGAGAGGAAAAATAGAACATTACTTGAAATGACTCGAGTTATGTTAAACTCAAAGAGACTTTCTATGCGTCACCGGGCTGAAGCGGTAAACACAACATGTTTTATCATTAACCGCACTTACCTCCGACCATGTACATCCTCAACTTCATATGAGTTGTGGAAAGGTAAGAAACCCAATGTTAAATTCTTTCATATCTTTGGTTGCACATGTTTTGTACTCAAAGATCGAGAACACCTGAATAAGTTCCAATCCAAAAGTGATCTTGGTATTTTTCTTGGTTACTCCAATAACGGTCATGCTTATAGAGTGCTTATTCTAAGAACTCAAACTGTTATTGAGACATCTAATGTTGAATTTGATGATTCCAGTGACTTCTTAGATACATCACAGGAGTGTGAAATTCAATCATTCATTGGTAGTCAACAAAAGCATAATTCTTGTAGTGATGATGAGTGCAGCCATGAACCAGTTGTCCAACCAGTCGTGACCCCAGACGCGACTTCTGAAAATCAGGCTGATACACATCAAGTGTCCGACGTGTGTCCAGATTCAGAAGAAACTGATCAACCTCCAGAACCTGTTTCAGTTGGTCCATCTACCAGAAACAAGAAAAATCATCCTACTGAATCAATCATAGGATTCAGTAGGATGATTTATCTGAAGGTATCCGTACTCGTAATTTACCACGACGAAGGTATGATCAGATGTTTCAATATGCTTGTTTTACGTCTCAAGTTGAACCAAAGAATGTGAAAGAGGCATTACTTGAAAATGCATGGATTGAAGCTATGCAAGATGAGCTTGGTCAGTTTGTAAGAAATAATGTGTGGGAACTTGTTCCCCGACCATTCAACACTAATGTAATCGGAACAAAATGGATTTTCAAAAATAAATCTGATGAATCTGGTAACATTGTGAGAAACAAAGCTAGACTAGTCGCTCAAGGATATACACAAGTCTAGGACATAGATTATGATGAGACATTTGCACATGTCGCACAACTTGAATCTATTCGTCTTTTACTTGCCATAGCTTGTGTTCTTCGATTCAAACTTTTTCAAATGGATGTTAAAAGTGCGTTTTTAAATGGTTTTCTTAATGAAGAAGTGTTTGTTGAACAACCAAAAGGTTTTGTTGATCCTCACCATCCCTGACATGTTTTTAAACTTAAAAAGGCTTTGTATGGATTCAAAACAAGCCCCTTGTGCTTGGTATGAAAGACTTACAATCTATCTCATTGAGAGTGGATACACTAGGGAAGGAGTGGACAAAACTTTATTTGTTAAACATGTCTCAACACATATGTTAATTGCTCAAATTTATGTTGATGATATAGTTTTTGGATCCACCTCAAAAGACCAGTTGAGCGACTTTATCAATCTTATGAAGAATGAGTTTGAAATGAGCATGGTTGGTGAACTGACATATTTTCTTGGTTTGCAGGTTAAACAAGGATCCGATAGGCTATTCATTTCCCAATCAAAATATGCTCGAAATCTTGTGAAAAAACTTGGGCTTGAAACTGCGAAACCGTTGAGGACACCTATGGGAACTAACGATAAGCTTGCTCTCGATGCTGAAGGAAACTCCATAGACTCTAGTCTCTATCGAAGCATGATAGGGAGTCTCATGTATCTTACTACGAGTCGTCCTGATATTTGTTTTAACTTTGGTGTCATGTGCCCGCTATCAAGCAAATCCCAAAGAATCACATCTTTGTGCTGTTAAACGAATAATTTGTTACGTTAGTGGGACTGCAGATTTCGGTCTAAGCTACTCGTTTGACACTAATTCAAATCTTGCAGGATACAGTGATGCCGACTGGGTTGGATATGCAGACGACAGAAAAAGCACAAGTGGAGGATGTTTCTATGTAGGAAACAATCTTGTTTCCTGGTATAGCAAAAAATAGAACTCCATATCTTTTTAACTGCCGAAGTTGAATATATTGCAGCTGTAAGCTGTTGTGCTCAACTAGTTTGGATGCCACAAATGCTCAACGACTACGGTATTGTGCAAAGTGAACTAATTGTTTTTTGTGACAATACTAGTGCTATTAACATTGCTAAAAATCATGTTCAGCACTCTCGCACTAAACATATTGATATCCGACATCATTACATACGAGAGCTGGTTGAAAACAAAACTGTTGTCCTTAAACATGTCGCGACTGAAAGTCAATTTGCTGATATTTTCACAAAAGCCCTGGATTCACAATGCTTTGAGACCCTCAAAAAGTCTCTCGGCATTTGTCTTTACTAAGCGCTAGTCGCGTGTCCGATTTAACTGAGATATTTTTATTTGTTGAACTAACTTTCATGACATACTTGCAGAGCTGTTGGACAGCCGGTTCTGGAGCGTACTTAGAACTGCATTGATACACAGTGCACATCTTTCCCTCAGTTAAATCAGTGAAATTAAAGGATTTTACAACGGGCAATTTTTGTTTTTAATTTGTTTTTATTATCTCTTTGACATGGAGATTGTCCACTTTTTCTACCTCATCACATAAAAATAGAAAGATTGAGCATGAAAATAAAAGTATGAGTGTGCAAAAGAGTTATGAAAAGAAAAGAACAAAGAGAGTATGAACCAAAAGAAAAAGTGCTTCAAAAGAAAAATACATAGAGGAAAAAGTTGCCTAAACTCAATAAATATGTGTGAAAGCATTCAATTCATATCTCACGGTCATCACAAAATTGAAAAGAGCTACCATATTCTACATAAAGTTGTGAGCGAAAGCTACCTCTATGCAAAAGGCTCAAGTGTGTGTACATGGTGCAATTGTATTGTTTGAAAAGAGATATCTTGCAAAACGATTTTTGCCCCATTCAAATTCTCTTCCCTTTCATCTGTTTTTCATATGAGAATTCACACACACATTTTATTGTATTCATCTAGTTCATGAGTATTCTTCAGTTCTGGCTGTTTTGTACTCAGTCTTACGGTCTGTCATGACAGGGTGTCTCGACATCCGCTTACACCAGTTGAATCGGTACTCGGTGAGTTATGTGTAGTTTGCTGAGTTACTTTTTGTTTGTTTATTTTAATTTGTGTTTTAATTTTATTCAGGTGCAATTTTAATTTTTAATTTAATTTGTCTTCAAGCGCGAGATGTTTAATTTCGGCATGTTTGTTTTCCGTTTATCTTTTGCCGCGTTTTTGTAGAGATTGAGTTGCGTGTAATCTGTTGGATTCTTTCCTTGATTAGTCTTGGTAAGAGTCCTATCACTTATGGAAAGTTGTGGATAATGATTATGGAAGATATGATGTTGATTTGATTTTATCTCTTTATATGTCTTTCCCTCATATCTCATGCCATCCTTACTCTCTCTCTTATGCTTATTTTCTTTAGTGTGTGGTTTTATGTCTTCTTTCACACCATCTTTTCTCAAGAAAATCTTTAACATGGTGAAAAACAAGTCCAGAGGTGAACCGTTCCAGTCGAACCCACTTTTCGACTGTGATAGTGAAACCTCCACGGACAACCAGTTATCCAATGTCTTGCAACCGGCACCACTCTCCATCCGAATTCCAGCGGATTATGTTCCACCAACGGCTAGTGCTGCTGCACCACCACTGCCGGCAACAGAATCACCACCACGTGCCACACCATCTCAGGCACGAGAGTTTTCTCCACCTTTGGATGACTCTCACTCTGTTCCGCCGTCGGAAGACGCTCCGCCATCACCAGTGGTTCCGTCTCCTTCACGGACACCACCTGCACCTGTTTCTGCATCCTCTCGCCGCCACACCGCCGCGGCCAAAGGGAAGCAGAAGGCACAACCTCCAAAGCTCACCCCCTCTGCTCGCCAAAAGTCTAAACCTGTTGCAGAGGGTGTCGCTAGCCGAGTCGGGACACGTACCAAGACTCCCACTCAGAAACGTCCCCGATCCACTGCTGTTGTTGCCTCGGACTCTGCTCCAATTGAGGTCTTTGACACTGATTCCAGTCATGTCCTCAAACAGCAGAAACGGTCGGCAAAGTCCTCGTTTGATGAGGCAAACCAGTCTGGCGACAAGTCCGCTTCTGACGAAGGCAGTCAAGCCCAGTCCGAAGAAGCTGATGGAGGTTACGCCGTCCCTCCCCGAGTCCTACCGCCTGATGAGCCTTTTCGGGTGAAAAAGGCTATGTCCGACAGGTTTTACACGACTCATGCCAAACTCAGGTATACTTCTCTCGCTCGACGCATTCCTGTTAATGAAGTCCAACTTCATGATGATTCTTATGCGGGTACGGGGGTTATTGATTTTTTGGAAGGGAGAGGGTTTCTTGAATCCACTCGCAAGGTGCAACCGTTTGTAACCCAGATTGTGCACGAGTTTTATGCCAATCTGGATACTCAACTTGGCGTTCCAGGCTCAGCCAAGGAACATTCAGCATACGTGAGGAACTACATCTTTCAGATTAGTCCTCAAATCATGAACATGCAGTTGGGTTCTCCTGATGTGCAAACCGGTCGCGACTCCGAGCTGGAATTGGAGGAAGAATTGGATGCAGTTGCATCAACCATAACCGGCCAACCCATGAAGTGGCCAAAGAATGGAAATCTCCAGCAAGGTTCTCTTTATACGTGGTATGGTTTGATATACGGAATTATGGTAAGGAATTGGTATCCCATGTCTCATACTTCTACCATAAGTCCTTTAACTACTTCAGTTTTGTTCCGAATTGGTTCGAATGCTCCCATTAATCTTGGGAAACTGGTCTTTGAGCGCATACAACTCGAAGCATTCGACCAAAATATAAAGATGACTTTGGACTGTCCATCATTGATCTACCGCACGCTCACATCTCAAATGGATATCTGGGTCAAGAAGGATAAGATGACGCGCCGCCCCAATCCTTATCATGCCCTGAGTCACCTTGTTCAAGCTCTCCTTGGTTCTCCGATCCGGCGACCTATCCCAACTGCTCGGGATAATGAAGCTGGATCATCTGTTCCCTAGGGCAGTCTCGACAATCTTCAGTCGCAACTTGCCCGGATGATTACACTGTTGGAGTCAATGGACCAGTCACTTGCCCAACTAGCGGCCAAGCCTTGACTAGTTCTGGCAAAATGGAGGTTTAAGCAGAAAATGGAGAATGGAGGAGATTTTGAAGAATCGGGTAGATCTTCAAGGCTGCTGTTGTTTATCTTATGTTTTTAATTTTTGTTTGTTTTATTTTACCGCTTAAGACCAATGTTTATTAACTGCTTATTTTATTAAGTTGTTTTGCGGAGTGTTGCACTGCTGTTGCAACAAGTTTTTATTGCTGTTAAGACTCGTTATGATTTATGTGCCTATCTCTTACTAACTTGTTTTGTTTCAGCATGTCCACATTTTCCTTGGATTTAAAAGTGTTTTTGCCAAACAAGTCAATTGGGGGAGATTGTTAGGACCGCAAGGCCAACACAATTCGAACTTGATTGAACAGTCAGGGCTGCCAGGTCCAACTCGATTTATTTCCTTGTTTGCAAAATTATTTTAAAGGAAAATTCTGGTTTTATTTTAGTTTGATTTATTTACTGAAATATTCGGTCTTGATTTTATGGAAAGTTAATCTTTATCAAACTCTTTGTTTATATCCTTAAGTAATCTATTCCTTGTGGAGTTATTTTTCTTCTTTGGTGTGCAGATTCACGAAGATCATGAAGATCTTATCAAACGGAAACAAAGACTTATCAAAGGAAAAGACGCCTTATCAATGGAAAGATTCGGATATATTTAGAAAGATTATGTCTCGACTGGATATGGAGACTGGTTGAGATTCTAGAGATCTTTCAAGGAGAGCTATCTTATAAATAGTAGAAATCCTAGGAATCAATGTAGAGCACTCGTGTAACAAAATATACATCTTTAGGTGTTCTCTTTTATTTTGATTTCTTAGTTTTCATCTCTTGATTCAATTCAAGAACGTGACGAGCTGACGAGAGTTGAAGGGAGTTCAACGGGAAAGGATTGCGCCAGTTAGAGGGATCTATACGTACGTGCAGTTCGCTTGGAAGCTTGTTAATAAGAAGATCACTACGGGAGTTTTCGTCTTACGGGTCAAACGGAGTAGACGCGAAAAAGGTTCCGGTGGTATCAACATTAGAGGGATTCGATGTTAGAGTAAAACCACTAGGTGTAATAACTTTTGTCCGTTGAAAGAAGTTTGTCTCAGGCGAAAGCCTCATGGATGTAGGACATAGTCCAAACCACGTTAACAAATCCAACTCAGACCGAATTGTATCTCATAGGAAGGGGTCTCACTGACCAGGATCAAAACCATAGCATTAGAATAAAATAATTTTACTTTCAATACAACGAAAGTCTTTGGAATACAAATACATTTTACAATTTTAAAATGATGTAAATACAAAATCAAACACTTAACATTTTTTGCAAAGTTTCCAAAAAGCGGACTTGTCGATCATTTGTTCCATCCGTGCTGCTATACCAATCTTACTCTGAGAAAGGGACATATAGAACAAAAGAGAAGTAAGCCTTTAATGACTTAGTGAGATTCTTAGAACATGACAATAATCAAACAGTAAATCAGAACAAAACTAACAAGAATGACCGGAATAGTTACATCTGCATCATTGAACGTAAATTATCGATTTTTAACGATAATACTGAAATATTCAGAAGAACGAGAAAATGAACTTGTGCAATTACATATAATAGATCCAACCTTAACTCCCAAATTCAACCGTATACCTCCCTACGAGGAGCTAGCTCGCAACAGAACAGAAGACATGCTCGAGTACATGTCAATCTAACACGCGGGTTACAGCCAACTCCTGGCTGCAAGCGGCGCTTAGACAAAATGTGTATTAATCAGAATTACTTAAACCGACAGTCCTTTGCTGCTCAGCAGTAAATCCTTTCAATCCCTGGGCCCAACTTCCCAAAGGCGTCCCAATGGGTGAAACATAAATATGAGATGAGCTAGTAAGCCGGATAATATCCATTGCTCGTTTTTGAGCTACATAGGTCGAACATAGTTCGTTGCTCGTTGCACAATTCAAGAATTGATTTAGTGGTCATGATATCAGGTTAATTATGGTTATGAAGAAATGTGTGATTATGAACCAAATGATCGGTTTAACTTAACAATAGGTAAGAAAGTTGACTTGTAAAGAATTAACAAATATGAATATGGAAGCATTGTAATGGTGATAAAATGTTGCTCGTGATTCGAAATAAAGTATCACAATTATTATGTCCAAGTTTCTTAGGGCCAGGTGCCAAACGGGGCTTGACCAAATCAGAAATCAAACCTCACCTTTTACCGTACGGGAAATTCTTCATTAACGTCGATATTTGTAGAACCTTAAATAAATCAAAAAAATATAATCAATTGTTTGCTCACAAATTTACAACAATAAACACATTTTTTCAATATTTAGTATATTTAAAGAAGTTCAATTAAATATCCAATTTCTTAATTTTGGATAAATCCCACATTTACCTATTTTAACTTTAACTATGACGTAGAAATATAAATAATGAGATTTACCATTTCAAAGTAACAAGTTGAAGTCTAAATCTGTTACGAAATTATTATTAACATCTCCATTTCTATTTTATTAAAAACATATTTGATATTAATATATGCATATGCTTCAACGCATTTTTAGACCCTTTTTAAAACAATATTTCTTAACAAATTTCTAGTAAATCACTTGTTACGTGATAATCTCAAATCAAAAGTTTTACTATGATCTTAACATTGAATAAATACCTCAGTAAGTCCTTGAATAAAATCATATCATATATATAACTTTGGTAAAAACTATTTTTCTTATAATTATTAGTATTAAATAATATAATATTGCACATGTCACTGATAACAATTAAAACAAATTTAAACTTGTAGATCTAGTTAAAATTAACATTTCCAGAATACTAATTTTTCTAATAAACTAGATTAGAAGGTTAGATCACAAGATAAACACAATACTTCACTTAAAGTTAAAGAAAGTGAAAGAGCAACGGTAAAACAAACTACATGTCATCTAAATGTTGAAAAATCCATGAAAAGTATTTAAACATGATTTTAAATTAAGATCAACTGATCCAAAATCATTATTAGTGTGTAATTAGTCCATATCAATGTCCAATTTCATGATTTATATAGCTTTTGCAACATAATTTGGTTAAACAATAGGTTTATGCAAATCTGATGCTAAAACTGTCGCGATCTTAGACCTACCTTCAATCGGACTTTCAAACAATATGATAATTTGAAATTGGTTGAGGGGTTCAATCCTAAACATAATGAATAGTATGTAGTTTCAGAATCAGATCAATAGGACAAGGTTTGTTATTTTAAATAAATCATGAAAGATAGGAGCTGTTTTCGAATTTTCTAGACAGTGGTACGTATTTGACAACTTTAGACCCCTCAAACCACTTCGGTTGAAGAAGGTTTCTGAACATGAAAGTTAACTTATAAAATAAAAAGTATGTGGTAAAAATTTCAGATAAAGAATCGAAGTTTTGATATGGTTTTCGGACTTCCAAAGTTTCTGTAGCAAAACTGGCAGTTTTGACAGAACTCGGTTTTGAGGATTTTTAAGGACTATTAAGAAGGCTTAAAGGACTGAAAGAAAATTTCTAGAACTATAAACATCAAGAGGAAGAACTTTGCAGAAGAAAAAAATATCAAATTCAGAGAAGAGAGGTGTGTGAAAATTGTTGAAGAGAGACTCCCTTTTATAGGTGAAAATGGGAGACATAGAATTAATTACCATACCCTACCCATTTTTATTTTAATCCAAGCTAGGCCACCCTAATTATGATGAATTTTCCAGAAATCTTATCTCTTATCTCTGATTTGATTTTTATAATATTAAATATTAGAAATATCTGGCATAAAAGACAAAGCAAAGTTACCTTTTCTCAAATATAAATGTAAATATGTCAAGATTTACCATTGTCAATGAATGTTTGGATATTTTAAAACTACAAGGGACTAATTTGAAAGTTTTGATAACTCATTTGGTCTTAAAGAAAATATTTGTGGTCAATCATAAATTTTTCAAAATGGAAGAACTAAATTGTAACTTTTCAAATCTTTTGGGGTCAAAATCGTATTTCAAAAAGTTCAAGGACTAAAATAAAAATTCGAAAATTCTTTTATTTTCTTCCAAATTTCAGGAGCGTTACATAAGTACTAAAGCAGAAGTCATAATCAAACGTCATTCTCCAATAATAAAATTCAATCTCTTTACACACTTCATTTACGAAGTGCATGCGTCTAAATTTATTAATATTTTCAGATAAACTTTTAATTTAACGTCATAATCACCTTTTATTTCCATAGAATGAATATCACTTTTCAACATCTGAAAAGTACACACACACATATATATATATATGTATATATATATATGTATATATATATATATATCGTGTTGTACTTATGTTACAAATACTAGTATTATTATGAAGATATAAATTATATATATTTGATCTTATTTTTCATGTATATTTAGACAATGTAGTATAAAACTTACACACATATATTGCGACCACAAAAAAAAGATTTTTTCTAGTTTTTATCTTAAGATAGGAATATATATTAATAATGGTAAATTACATTACTAATATCAAATTAAACACTCAATTAATTAGGAAAGGAAAAAGATACGTTCCTATACCAATTCTATGGTGTCGCGAGCGGCAAATTGCATACAAAGTGCGTGGGAAGTTACGAAAGAAAGGTCGCTGGCGCATGGAAGTTGGTAGTCTAATTAATCTGGCAAAGGATTTTGATTTTCAAAAGTAGCAGACGGAAATTGAAAGAAAATTAAATAGAGGATTAAGGTAAGTAAAATATGCAATTGTAGTAATTTGGGGCTACTCAAGAAGAAAAGCATAAACCCTACACTTTATTTTTTTACAATTTCTATTACTTTGTGGTTTATTAATTTAATGTTCTAAACTTTATGATTATATGGCAGGTCTTGGGTATTTCGAGCGAGAAGCATAAATTGGTGAGAATCTCAACTTTTTTATTTTTTCTCAGTCGATCATGATTTCTTCAAGGTTTTGATGGGTTTGATTGATTTTTTAGCATCTAAATACTACAAAATAAACAGAAAATTAAAATTCTTAAATAAATTTGTAACATATACATAAATAAAATCGAAATACCGATTAATTATCAATAAAACCTGATAATTATATAACCATTTGATAAACACATACAACTGTATATAAGCTAACCAATATGAAACTAGAGAATATTCGCAAGTATATATAGGAGTAGACTTCAATGCTTCAGCTGGTACGTGATCTAAGACATTTTATATATGAATCAGCTAAAAATCCCATCTTCATTCTTATCAATTATAAATGCAAAAAGCCACAAGTATGAGCTTTCTGTCGATCATAAACTTGTATTTTCCAGCAGTACAATATTAGAAAAAGACCATCACGAGAAATTGACAATGGAAGAAAGGGATGTTTCAATTTTTAGGCCACATATATATGTTGAAGAATCTAAACCCGAGCGTAAAACTTGCACCACGCAAGTTAGATTTTATTGTGCTAATTTTGTCTCGTGTTCTCTAACCGACATTTTACTGTTTTGAGGTCCAGATACTTTGCGAGTGAATTATCAAGACGATATTTACGGTTTAATTAGTTGAATGAATTATGACATTCTTTCATGCACTAAAAAGTATATAAATTTAAAATATTATTTTGTCAAACAAAATTTAGAGAAAGATGTGTCAATATCCAACATATTGTTGCTCATATATATATAGTTTTCAAGTGTTAATTGAAAGGTTAATTTCGTGAATTGAGATTATTTAAAATATTTTGAGTGTTAAAACTTGTTTCATTTTATATTTGTTTCATGATAACTATTTTGTTTCTCCTTTCCTCGTTCCATATCTCTATGATAATCTGGGAGCTTTTCGACATGTTTCTAAAACTATATAAAATTTATAGTTGTAATAAAGTTTAAAATTACTTTTAGGTTTCGTTTCAACCAAGTCAAAATGGGAATATTTCGAGAAAACATTTGAAAATTTTGATATAAGATTTAGAGCTTTTAAGAAAAAGTCTTTGGGTGAAACACGCGGAAAAAACTCCATGTGAAAGAAAAAACTAAAGAGGCAACTAAAGCAACAATGAATTAAATAAAAAGAACACCATGTTATTTGCAAATGGAAAATAGAGAGTCTCATGTACAACAATAAATAAATAAATAAAAAAGGCAAAAAAGATTACCACTATGCTTTTTTAAAAGCAAAGGTAAAAGATTCCACCTTATTTCTCCCAAATTAAGCTCTTTGTCTATTTTTATTTTACATGTTCCGTTTATCAGATATGCAAACTCTTGCAGATCGCTAGGGAAGATAGGCATGCAAGGGTCCTATGCCCCGCCCTATGCAAAATATAATTATGATTATGATTATTATATAATTTTATAAGTATATGTATTGTATACTATTATAATTATGTATTTAAAGTTAAATGTATAACTCTAAAAACTTTAATTCGTTTTTTCATATGATCTATAATTTATACTTAATCTTTTATGATAATTCTTCTCATTTTATTTTCACTGCTTAACTTTATAATTATACATTTGACTTATCAGATTACTTCCTAGATATTGTACTTATATACTTTGCATGTAATAAATAACACAAAGAAATGATCATTTCTAACAACATGCGTCTATATTTTACTTTAACATGACAATTAATTCTGTTTTTTATTAAAAACCTTATTAAATCTTTTTAACGTTCGAGTGTTTATTTCAGGGAAAAGAACACGTGTAAGAAAAAAGGCAAAAGGGCTCGTGTATAATAATATATGTAAATATATTACTCGATGTTTGTTGTCAATATCTCTTTTATATATATATATATATATATATATATATATATATATATATATATATATATATATTTCTATCTCAGGGAAATCATAAACAAAACTACCCAGCAAGTTCCGCCCCTGATTTGTTTACGAGATTTTTACTTTTTCTTTTCCTAATGCAGATCTTTTCCTCACACACATAATAACACATATTTATTGCACATAATGTGTTAGTATTTCTCAATCATTGCATTCGTGCTTCAGCTTGGAATCCATTCAAATTCATTTCCAAATTTAAATTTTGCTGTTGGATAGCAAAAGGATATGCATATATAAGACTAGTGCGGGATCAGTTGTCCGAAATTACACAAAATTAGACGATCATATTCGAAAACTTAAGCGTATTTCTTTCAAGAAATTAACTACTCTGGAGGGAAATTTCCTTATGATAATGATATAGCATAATTAATTTTTAAGATTATAAGCTATATTCGACTTCCTTAACTCAATTCAACCATTTTTAGTATATTAAATAAGAATAATATGGGTGACAACTCTTGAGATTAACTAGCGTATCACTGACATAGTGACATCTCAGAAGGTTTTAATAATATTAGTAATAGTCCCTTTCAATTAACACCATTAAGAAAACAATTTGAGACGAAAGTCCTGTTTGCCCATCATTTAATTTTAAATGACACTTTCAAAGAAAACGTTTTATCAAATTTTAAGCATAGAAATACTATAAAATAAATGATTATACTACCAATATACAATCGAAGTTTAAAATGATTTGAGTCATTATTTTATTTTTTAAGAGGTGGGGTTTTTTTTTCTTTTTTTTAAAAAACCTAATAACTATCGTAAGTTAATCCATAAATTTATTGAATGATTTGACCAAATATTTTGGATCATCAATATCCAATTCAAGGGAATTTTTTAATTAGAATTTTAAATTATATTTACTTTTAAAATTATAATTTTTTAATAATTTTAAAAACAGTATTTACTAAAGAGGGATATCAGTTTTAAAATTTTAGCGAATATTACACTAATTTCGTAGGTGCCGGTGCCAACTGATATTATCCATTATAAATCTACAATTAAATACCTGTAAAAACCCACAACTAATTTAGTCGTTTTCCCACAAAGTCGTTTTCATGGGCCCAGCAAGTTATCTAAATAAAATGGTGGGGTACTCTACAGAAATTTTGGGACCATGCAAGAAATATTTTGGCCAACAACAACTGCATATTTCCATGACACATCTGTTAGTACTTTCCAAAAACAGACACCATGTCTTAATTTATTGATGGACATGGTACACAGAGAAAATACATGCAACAAAATGGGACCTCAATACACATAATAATTTATTGATCTTATAGTGTTATATATACATACATACAATTTAAAAAACCCATGAAACTTTTTTCTTAATATCATTGTCTTCTGTGGTAGAGGTCCCCCTCTGATGCAATTCAAAAATCCAAGATTGTGGTCGCAGTCAGACCCACCCTTTTCAATAATTATAGAGGACACTCGTAAAAATCAGCTCCGATCTGAAAGGAAGTTTATTCCGGGACCTAATCTAGCTATATGATATATTTGTAAAATATGTGCCTATAATTGTATAATGTTATTACTCTTTTTCTTTTTTAAGTTACAGTCAATACTATGTTATAGTTAAATGCCCAATACTTTTTGAGAGCGTTTAGTTTAGCTTATAAGGTGTGATAATATTAGTTATCCCAAGTTATTCATCGTTTGGTTTTGTGACAAAAAGAGCGGGCCAACCCGGTTATTAACCAGAACGAGACAAAAAGTGGGATTATTCTTTAAAATATTGTCGTTGCCTCCCCCCAGAGATAAAGTTATTTCCGTCTTTCATTTAAAAATTGGCAACTTAAAAAGACAATTATGCCCTTAAATCGAGAGTGAAAAAGACTAAAAGCCCTTATAACCAAAATAAACCCTCATTACCCCGTCAGATTTAGGGTTCTTCAGCCTCCCAACTCTCTTCATCCTTTTCTCTCTCAACAGGTAGGGTTCTTCAGGCTTTTCATCTTTTCGTTATTTTAAGAGGCTTAATCTGATTGCATTAGACTTTATTTTTGAAGCAGGCAACGAGAATCGGGATGGAATTTGACTTACAAAGAGGCATGTTACAGTAATTTGGTACTTACATCTTTTTTAATTCTTTTAGTTATGTTTGGTAATTTTCGTAGTATACGATGATGTATTCGTTGTCGACCTATGTATTGTGTTACTTTGGTTTTACAGCTTTTTGTTCTTCAGATCTGAACTAACAATGACTTGCTGTGGTTTATTGGTAGTGGTTTAGGCTTTTTATTGAACTAAACTTAATTGTGTGTTAGTGCAGAAATGTTTCTGCATAATTTATTAACTTGCATTGTGTTATTTTGATTTGACAACTTGTTCTTCTTCAGAGCTGAACTAACAAGAGATTGTCAAGGCTTATTTTGGCTTTGGTTTATGGTTTGTAGTGAAGTAGTATTTGATTGTGAGTGCATAAAAGTTTCTGCGTATTAAAATTTTCCTATATAATTTCTGTCAAAAATGATGTTTTTATTGATATTTGCATTCTGTGCTAGAAAGTTGCTTTGGTTTACCATGGAACAGAGGAAGAAAATGTTTCTGATAGCACTACTCCAAATTATACTATTGCGTACAAACCATATGATGTGTAGCTTCTTCTTGCACATCTTCATGCACGGAACACCCGTAGCATGCGTCGTAGGCGTGGAATTCGTTACAGTTTGATTCGCAAGATACCAGACATCACCACATATATGGATAACTCACCGAATTGACTGACGTTCAATGCATAAGTTGTCACGCCCCCCAAAATCTTAAGAGTCAAACTAGGGACATGAATAAAGATGACAAAACAAAACAGAACTAAAAGTCGCACGCAGGCGGAAGGAAAAATATAATCCCGAAAGAAAACATAGATCCAAACAACTACCACTTCCATAAGTGTAACGCCCCTGAAATTGGAAGAAAATATAAGTATTTTGAATATTCATTTTAGTTCTTGAACTTTTTGAAAATACGATTTTGACCCCAAAAGATTCGAAAAGTTACAATTTAGTCCTTCCCCTTTTGAAAAATTTATGATTGACTAGAAATATTTTCTTAAGACCAAATGGGTTATCAAAACTTTCAAATTAGTCCCTTGTAGTTTTAAATATCCAAACATTCATTGACAATGGTAAATCTTGACATATTTACATTTACATTTGAGAAATGGTAACTTTGCTTTGTCTTTTATGCTAGATATTTCTAATATTTAATATTATAAAAATCAAATCAGAGATAAGAGATAATATTTCTAGAAAATTCATCATAATTAGGGTGGCCTAGCTTGGATTAAAATAAAAATGGGCAGGGTATGGTAATTAATTCTTTGTCTCCCATTTTCACCTATAAAAGGGAGGCTCTCTTCAACAATTTTAACACACCCCTCTTCTCCGAATTTGATCTTCTTGTATTCTGAAACGTTATTCCTCTTGATTTTTAAATTTCTAAAACAATTGTTTCAGTCCTTTAACCCTTCTTTATAGTCCTTAAAAATCCTCAAAACCAAGTTCTGTCAAAATTGCCAGTTTTGGTACAGAAACTTTGGAAGTCCGAAAACCATATCAAAACTTCGAATCTTTATCTGAAATGTTTACCACATACTACTTATTGTGTAAGATAACTTTCATGTTCAAAAACCTTCTTCAACCGAAGTGTTTTGAGGGGTCTAAAGTTGTCAAATACGGACCACTGTCCAGAAAGTCCGAAAGTAGCTTTTAACTTTCATGATTTATTTAAAATACCAAACCTTATCCTCTTGATCTGATTTTGAAGCTACATACGCTACATGATGTTTAAGATTGAACTCCTCAATCAATTTAAGATTAGCATATCGTTTGAAAGTCCGATTAAAAGTAAATCCGAGACTGCTACAGTTTTCAGTCTCAAATTTGCATAAACCTTTTGTGTAACCAAATTATGTTGCAAAAGCTATCTAAATCATGAAACTGATCATTGATATGGACTCATTATATACTAATAATGATGTTGGATCAGTTGATTATAATTTAGAATCGTGTTTAATATTTTTCATGAATTTTGCAACATTTAGATGACATGTAGTTTGTTTTACGGTTGATCTTTCACTTTCTTTAACTTTAAGTGAAGTATTGTGTTTATCTTGTGATCTAACCTTCTAATCTAGTTTATTAGAATAATAAGTATTCTGGAAATATTAATTTTAACTAGATCTACATGTTTACAATTTATTTTAATTGTTATCAGTGATATATGCAATATTATATTATTTAATACAAATAATTATAAGAAAAATAGTTTTTACCAAAGTTATATATATGATATGATTTTTTTCAAGGACTTAATGAGGTATTTATTCAATGTTAAGATCACAGTAAAACTTCTGATTTGAGATTATTATGTAACAAGTAATTTACAAGAATTTTGTTAAGAAATATTGTTTTAAAAGGGGTTTAAATTAATATGCATTAAAGCATATGTATATATTAATATCAAATATGTTGTTACTAAATTAGAAATGGAGATTTTAATAATAATTTCGTAACTGATTTGGTCTTCAACTTGTTACTTTGAAATGGTAAATCTCATTATTTATATTTTTACGTCACAGTTAAAGTTAAAATAGGTAAATGTTGGATTTATCCAAAATTAACAAGAATTAGATATTTAATTGAACTTCTTTAAATATGATAAATATTAAAAATATATGTTTATTGTTGTAAATTTGTGAGCAAACGATTGATTATATCCTTTTGATTTATTTAAGGTTCGACAATTATCGATGTTAATCAAGAATTTCCCGTACGGTAAAAGGTGAGGTTTGATTTCTGATTTGTTCAAGTCCCGTTTGGCACCTGACCCTGAGAAACTTGGACATAATAATTGTGATTCTTTGTTTTCGAATCACGAGAACAATTCTATCGCCATTTTAATGCTTTTATGTTCATATTCGTTAATTCTTTACATATCAACTTTCTTACCTATTGTGAAATTAAACCAATCATTTGATTCATAATCTCTCATTTCTTCATAACCATAATTAACCTGGTATCATGATTACCCTATCGATTCTTGAACTGTGCAACGAGCAACGAACTATGTTCGGCCTATGTACCTAAAAAACGAGCAACTGATATTATCCGGCTTACTAGCTCATATGCTATTTCTGTTTCACCCATTGGGACGCCTTTGGGAAGTTGGGCCTAGGGATTGAGAAGATCTACTGCTAGGCAGCAAAGGGCTGTCAGTTTAAGTATTTCGACTTAATACCCATTCTGTCTAAGCGACGCTTGCAGTCAGGAGTTGGCTGTGACCCGCGTGTTAGATTGGCATGTACTCGAGCATGTCTTCTGTTATGTTGCGAGGTAGCTCCTCGTAGGGAGGTATATAGTTGCTTTTTGGAGTTAAGGTTAGATCTGTTATATGTAATTGCACAAGTTCATTTTCTCGTTCTTCTGAATACTCCAGTATTATCGTTAAAGCCGATAATTTCAGTTCAATGATGCAGATGTAACTATTCTGGTCATTCTTGTTAGTTTTGTTCTGATTTACTGTTTGATTATTGTCATGTTATAAGAATCTCACTAAGTCATTAAAGACTTACTCCTCTTTTGTTCTATATGTCCCTTTCTCAGAGTAAGATTGGTATAGCAGCATGGATGGAACGAATGATCGACAAGTCCGCCTTTTGGAAACTTTGCAAAAGTTGTTAAGTGTTTGATTTTGTATTTACATCATTTTAAAATTGTAAAATGTATTTGTGTTCCAAAGAGTTCCGATGTATTTAACGTAAAATTATTTTATTATAATGCTATGGTTTTGATCCTTGTCAGTGAGACCCCTTCCTATGAGATACAGTTCGGTCTGAGTTGGGTTTATTAGGTGGCCAACACAGGACCAACTCGGATAGGATTGTGACTCGTGGGGCGCGGTCGTCACAATAAGTTGCTAGTCTTTGCATAAATTCTCAAACTTAAGAACTAAAAGTCCAAAACTCAATAAACCAATAAATCAACTCCACTCAGCTGCATATGCCCCTCCTGTTAGCTCATACGGGTCAATACTTAAATCTGAAAGGAAGGAAATATAAAACGAATGAGATAAAAATCTCAATGAGTTCTCGCTCAGTGTGTGGGAAGTGTAGAACTTTCTTTGAAAAGAATTTAACTTTAAACAAAGGCACAACACAATATTTTCACACAGAAATGCACATAGAACAATTTTCAAGACTAATTCCAATGCCGATGCCATTCATCCTTATCGCCTCGAATAGATTTTCTTATCTCCCCGTCCAATGAGCTACCTTGAAAACAATAGACAGCATGTCATGGAACATGCGACAAGTGATCCCAATAGACACCACGAACCTCCCGCAATGTCTAAGATGAAGGGGCCAGGGGACACGAAGCTCAACCGACAAGCCCTCTACTGCCCGGTGTTTTCTCGTGCCTACCCAAGCCAAGGGATCCAACAAATCACTAATCCAATACACCACGTAATCATAGTCAATTGAGTTCAACCATTTCACGTTTACCTTTGGCATGCAAATCTCATAATACCGTTCTGTAATTCAAAGTAAAGAATCTTTAAAAGACATGAATGAAAGTTAAACAATATAGTTCCCCGTTTCAAAACATATTTACAACCACTGAGTATGGAGCATTAAAATTCCATGCAATCATACAATAACTAGTTATATATTTATACACACATTCACCATATATTTATACACACATTCCTTCCAGTTTTTGGAAAATACTATAGTTTAAAAGAACTCACCTGAACAATAGGTGCAGCAAAAGCAAGGCTCGAAACTAGCCTGAATCACCTATTAGAAAATTCTAATTAGTATACTAATTAAATTCTAATCTAACCTACTTCAACTATAATACACTAGAATTCTAAAGCTATAATTATAGCAATTCACTGACCTTAATTAGAACCATACGTACATTACTTATTCCAGAATATATATTACATTAAATTATTTATATATGAAAACCAGCCCGTAAAACACTCATCTCACTATTTATTTTTGTTTAAAGATCACCAGTACCCAACTAATATGCTATAACTTAATCTCAATCATTAATCTATATAGTGATGCATATAAAAAACAAGCCAACAATGGTCATACACTCTCACGTAAAACACCAACATTCAATTACTATTAATCTACACCTATGGGCCCACAAAAGATACATTCAATATATAATTGTTTATAACATAGATCATGGTGAAATAGATACTAGGAAACAAAATTGGTGGACAACGTACTGACCCCTAATTAATAACCTAAGCTTGAAACACTTATACACCACAACGTACTGTTTTTACTTGACTCAGGGAAGTTTTTTATCACTGCTGCTCAGAAAGAAAAATGTCTCATCTCTTTTGCTATTTATTGTGACATTATTTGGCATAATAGAAACTGTATCACTCATGGATCCACCTCTTTAAATATTCAGGATATGGTACGCAAGGCTGGCGAAAGAGAACGTGAACACTGGGCGGCTCAACGTTCAAATTCCATCTCTGCCCGAGCCATCACTTCACACTGGTGGCTCCCTCCTCCTCCTGGCTGGCTTAAGGCGAATACTGACGCAACTTTTAAAGATGGGAAGTCTTTCACTGCCTTGATCATCCGCAATAGCTGTGGCACCATCATCTTTGCCTCATGCAAATCGACTCTATGCATGGAACCGATCGTTGCTGAGGCACTTGCTCTCCTTTTTGCATGTCACAGCCTCCATAAGGCTGGAACCTGCCTTGCTCTACTTGAATCTGATTGTCTTATCTTGATCACTGTCATACATGATCAGCACTCGACTATTCCTTGGACCATTTTCCCGATTGTGATTCGTATTAGAAGATTATGGAATCAATGGCCTAGATGGAAATTCTCTTTTGTAAATCGTAACTCCAACGGTGCAGCTCACAATTTAGCTAAGTGGGCTTTTTTGTCTAATTGGTCGAACCATTTTAACGACCACAACCTCCCAAATGTCTCATTTTGTGATGGAGGTTTTCCCATTTCGAACATTTGTAACTCTTTTATTCCGTAATTTTATTTATTCTGATTCTTATAAAAAATATACACTATACAATTACAACCAATAGGAGATCAAATAACAACTAATGACCGCATAGAATCTTGGCACAAGAAGTTGACATAAATTTTTTACCGATGGAGCCAAAAGCAGAAAAATTATTGACGGCTGCGGGACAAACGAAGTAGGGCGCACAACGTGCTGTTCTAATTCTAAATTATTTTCTAACCCTTAAACCTAATATAATAGGTTTGTTGAAGTGTTTATATATGACACGCATTGTACAACTCTAGTAATTATATCTCCTAAGTGTAATTTAATTTAAATTACTAAATATCAACTTTAAAGGGCAGGATAAATATTTCACATAATAATAATAAAATAATAGGGATATTACATAAATAATTTGAGAATGGATATGAACTGTTTTCTGCGTCCTTGTTATGCTCTTTGTCATGCAGCGGGTTTAAAGGATGAGAAGCATGTTGGCGTTCGTGAACAAGTAACTCATTTTTTGAAAGCGTTGGCACACCATGATAAGAATCGAATAATGGGATTTCATTGGCAACGGTCGGGCCAGACAATTAGTCATTATTTGAACAAGACTCTTCGCGCGTTGCTTTTGTTGGAAAAATATATTTTCGTAACACCAAAGCCTATTGCCGAGGAAAACAACAATTGTCATGTCCATGGAGGTGGTTTAAGGTATATTTAATCATAATTTCATAGTAATTATTGTACAACCTATGCTTGATCTGTCATATAATATAATGCTGTGATTTGCAGGGCTGTTTGGGTGCCTTAGATGGGACATTTGTTGACGTGTGGGCTCTTCGTCGTGACCAACCAAGGTATAGAACGCACAAGGGGAAGATATCAGTGAATATTTTGGGTGTTTTTGATATAAATATGCAATTCATTTATGTATTAGCGGGGTGGGAAGGATCAACAACAAATAGTAGGATACTTAAAGATGCGGTAAATAGGCCACATATCTAAAAGTGCCACAAGGTGTGTGAAGTTATGATTATTACATTGACCGCTTGTTCATTTTTATACTATGTAATTTTAGATGTCCATTATTTGTCACTAACATTGATGTCATGGCTAATATTGGACTTTAGAGGTAACTATTATCTTGTAGATGGTGGTTACACTAATTGCGAAGGGCATTTGGCTCCATACCATGGAAAGCGTTATCATCTCAAAGAGTAGGGTAATGGGAATGTAGTACCTCGTGACTATCAAGAGTATTTTAATATGAAGCATGCCAAGGCCAGAAATATAATCGAAAGAGCAATCGGAAGGTTGAAGAACAAGTGGGGAATACTTAAAGAAGATCCATGTCAATATCTTCGTTAACGCCGCTACACTGTCTCATTGAATAGAGGATGTGGTTGGAGTGTTGATTTGGTGATTGTGAAGAAGAGCTCAACATTATCGAATGATAGTGTGAAAATGTTTGTTCGTGCAAAGAATCCGCCCAAATAAACCAATTGTTATGTCGCTCTTTCTCCGGACATATGTAGTAATACCTACCATGGTATTTGGCGCGAGGACCTGCTTTGAAGTAACGCATAGCTCCACGACCACATTCACACATAAGTGTAAATGGATGCATCATCCATATAACAACAACAAAAATATTTGATGTTAGTGGAAATTCATTCGAAATACAAAAAACCAGCATTCTGAAAGAGACAGTTCAATTGAAGGTGGTTTAAAGTGTTAACACTAAGGAATAATTTTTAAGTGATCCTTAAAGTAAATTTGGTAAATGCAAATCAGTTCCAGCAAAAAATCATCAATTTTTTTGTTCAATCTCATAAATCCAGCAAAATCCCATCAATGTTTGGGTTGAATCTCAATTAATCTAGCAAAATCCCCCTCATTTCTCTCAAGCAATAACACCAAAATGCGAAATACTATATTGTAGTCACAATTAGAACATAAAATCAACTAAATTACTTCATTCAGCCAAACAATAAAAGAAACCATCAACATAATTTTCAAACGGTCTGCGACAAGAAGTTACCTATGTGTAGATGTTCGATTTTCGGCGAAATACAGGTGGTCGCCGGAGGGTTTCACCTAAATCGTGATTTTCGACGATGTTGAGAATAAGGGGAGAAGGGGGCTGCGTAGAGGGACTAGAAAACGTGAATGAAAATTTTAGGGCATATTTTAATATTTAAGGTGAGGGTATTTTAGAACTTTCAGCAATAATCTTGGGTTTAAATATTGTACCAAACACTAGAAAATATAAGCATATGAGATTGTGTCTACTTAAATCTCGCTTACTAAACGGTAGATAGGACATTGAGATAAGCTTTATCACCATTTTTCATCTCAATTTTTGTATCTGATACAACTCTGACTCCAAAACCAAACGCTTCCTTCTTTTTTACAATTATATTAATAAGTTGGTTTTGGATCCAATTATTATGTTTCTATAGACATAGTTTTATTATGTGTTGATTTTATAAGTTTTAATTACAAATCTGAATTATTTAATATATTTTTTAAAAAAGTTATGAAAATTTAGATGTAACGGTCTATGTTTTCTAAGCCTAAAACCTAGGACTTGTATAATAATAAATGAGGTTAACGATTTTTGGGAAAAGAAAACATATATAAGGCGGTTGCTTGTATTTTTGGCTCTGCTACAACATGTGAAAGTTTCTCCGCTACAACTAGTGCAAATGGAACTCTACTGTAATTGTACAAGTTTAATTATATGTCAGTACAGAATGTATAAGAAGTTTCTTGATTGTGGCTACTCTGCAAAGTTTGAAGACCAATCCTTATAATATAGTATAGTTGGCATTGTTAGAGTTAATTTTTCGGGGGTCTTTTCCTGAGTCAGCGCCAGTATGCACTTGACATTATTGAGCGTGCTGGCATGTCGTCCTGCAAGCCCGTTGCAACACCGGTTGACACGAATTCTAAGGTCAGCGCCACCGCCGGTTCTCCAGTGGATGATCCCACACATTTTCGTAGTCTTGCCGGTGCTCTTCAGTATCTCACTTTCACTCGTCTGGATATCTCTTATGTTGTGCAACAAATTTGTCTTCATATGCATGATGTACGCACTGATCATTTGGCTGCTCTTAAACGTATCATTCGGTACGTCCACGGCACTGTGGATCTAGGTCTCTCTCTCTCTCTCTCTCTCTCTCTCTCTCTCTCTCTCTCTCTCTCTCTCTCTCTCTCTCTCTCTCTCTCTCTCTCTCTCTCTCTCTCTCTCTCGTTCCTCAGTTGATCGTCTAGTCTCTTACACGGATGCTGATTGGGTTGGGTGTCCGGATACCAGACGTTCCACCTCTGGATATTGTATTTTTTTGGGAGATAATCTTATTTCTTGGTCCTCCAAACGCCAACCTACTCACTCTCGTTCTAGTGCTGAAGCCGAGTATCGTGGTGTTGCAAATGTCGTTTGAGCTTGTTGGGTTTGCAACCTTCTTCTCGAGTTACATTTTCCATTGACTAAGGCTTCTTTGGTTTATTGTGACAATGTCAATGCTATCTACTCTCTGATAACCCGGTTCAACATCAACGAACCAAACATATCGAGCTTGACATTCATTTTGTTCGTGAGAAAGTGGCTAAGGGTCAAGTTCGTGTGTTACAAGTTCCTTCTCGTTATCAAATTGCCGACATCTTCACTAAAGGCTTACCTTGAGTTCTTTTCGTGGATTTTCGTTCCAGTCTCAATGTTCATTGCTCTCCCGTTTCGACTGCGGGGGTGTATTAGATATATATTCTTTGTATATATTTCCTTGTTATTGTCTTTAGTCTAGGTAGTTTCCTATTACTATTAATTAAAATACTCTCTCATTGTATATATACATTTTCTCATTGTGAATACAATATAGAGAATATTATATTCCTACAGATCGGATCTTTAGAAGTGGAAGGCATTAAATTACAATTTTTTTAAAAAATATTTACAAATTAATATCTTAATTTATTAACTTGAACCTTGTTTAAAATATTATTTCCTTGTCTTATTCTGTGGAGTTTACTTTCACATCAGAAATAAACACGTGGTAAAGGATGGGTGTGTTTAAATGGTTGACGGACACATATAGCAAATAGATAAAAGTAATAAACTAGTAGATATTATGATTACCTTTGTATCAATTTCTTTGTTTTAGATCTACGAAAGTTTAGAGCTAGTCTTGAATTATCATAAATTTCAGGAATTGAGGTAGTAGTTCTTGATACTTCTTTTACTTGTATTTTAATATAAATTACTACAATTATTGCAGTATAAAATTATGGCATAAGAATTTGCTTGCTTTCATTATTTTTTGATTCATTCGGAAAAGAATAAATGAAGTTATTTTTAAAAGATTATGGCAATTCTTTTAAAAAACATGGATCAAGCATGTAAAATATTTTGGACTGTTGCATATAAATAAAAAGAAATATTTGTTTCGAATATTTATATTTGTCCTTGTTTTGTTAAACTCTTCGATTAAATCAGCGTTTGGTTTGGGTTGTCAACTGGCTTAAAGTTAGAATATTTTTAGGGCTGCCAACTATCTTATAGATGTAATACTTTTAGGGTGCCAACTGGCTTATAGTTGGATTATGTTTACCTTTTGCTGCCAGCGGACTTATCGCTGGATGAATATCCATTTTGTTGACCGCCCGTGCCACGGGTTAAAATACTAGTCGTAACGTTAGTCTATGAGCTTAACATCTATTTTGAAACATGACTTGATAAATTGACAGTTTGCTCATGCATCAATAATTAATAGTGCTTGTATGATTATTACATATATTCTCGTGCTTGATGTTAAAGACAGATATCATGAACATGTATTGAGTTTTGCGGCTCACCCCTCGCATCATTGTCATCTTTTTAGAGAATTAATTATCCTTTTAGAGCTAAGTTTGAGAACACCGGAGTACCTGAAGATCAAGTTTAGAGTTCTATTATTAGCATTAGTTACTTCTAGTCGAACTTTCGAATTGATTTCCTCTGTTTGTCATTGATGATTGTTTCTTGGATTTATTAAGGACAATAGATGCTTTGTGGCCAAATTATGTTATTAGATTATCTTTAAACTTTGAAGTTGAGGTAAGTTTGTCACCAAATCTTTTTTACGCTCCCATAGAGTATTTGGTTTCATTTTCTCAACAACTATTTTTTAGGTTTCACATTGTCGAGAGTTATGACAGCATGGACATCACGTCATGTTTTAAAGTTTAGGGCATGAAAAGTTGTTACACCCCAAATTTTAGAACATGACGTGATGGCCAAACTGCAAGCAGCTTGATAACGTGAAGCCCTTCAAAATAGTTTTCGAGTAAAAAAACTCAATATTTCGCATAAGCGCAAAAGAACTTGGCCAAAATTAATCAAATTCAAAGTTTAAAGACAATCTAATGAAATAATCTGGGTGTAGAGCATCTACTTTCCTTGATAAAATGCAAGAAACCATCATAAAAATAAATAAAGGTCAAATTCAAGAGCTCGACTAGAAGTAACTGCTGCCAATAATAAAACTCTAAACTCACTATTCATGTACTCCCTTTTGCTTGAACTTAGCTCCGAAAGGGCAACTAATTCTTTGAAAAGATGACAACGATGTGAGGGGTGAGCCGCAAATCTTAATAAGCAGTTAATGATATCTCTCTCTAAATACAGCATGACACTTTAAAAATGCACACAATAATGCATATAATTCAAAAAGGGATATTAAATAATGATCGATGCATGAGCAAAATGTCAATTTATCATAACATGTTTAAAAAATAATTGTTCAGCTCATAGAGAAACGCTACGACCACTACTTTAACTCGTGGCATGAGCTTTTAGCAAACAAGATATCCATCCAACGATAAGCTCGCTAACAGCCCAAAACAAACATAGCCCAACTATAAACTAGTTAGCAACCCAAAAATATTCCAACTATAAACCAGTTGGCAGTATAAAACAAACGCAGGTCTGTTCTAAGAACTTAACAAAGTAAGAACAAATATCAATATTCAAAAAAAAATATTTCTCTTATTTTCCATGCAACAATCGAGAATATTTTAAATGTCTCATCCATGTTTTTCAAAAAAATTATCATAGTCTTTTCAAAACAACTTAATTTATTCTTTTTCAAATAAATCAAAGAATATTTAAAGCAACTCTTATGCAACAATGCACTAATTATAATAATTTATTTTAAAGACAATTTTTCAAAAATAAAGATTGATGCTCTCAAATACGCTAATATTTTTAATACAAAGGACCCTGTATCAACACTCCCGCAACAGGGAAGTTCTAAAAATAGTTAAAAAACAATTTTCTTTTTTAATGTGATATATCAAGTCACCTTCTTATCATTCAAGTAGACGCATGACTTCCACATTAACCACCAATATATAGGACACGTACAATATTACAATACAAAAGTTGTGTTGAAACGTCTTTATAGTACTTTATATATTGTTTGATTATTTAACACATTGAAAAGGGAAACCGCAATTTACAATCATCTGGATCCTCTATACTAACTCAAAATTGTAAACCGAAGAGTTATTGGTCATTAAGTTGGAATAAGACAAGAAAAGGACAAAACTTTTACCTTTTGAAAATTATTTTGCACGTCCGAATGAAGAAAAAGGAGATTTATGCTGTGTTTTAAAAAGATGATTGTATTATATATGTTTGATAATTTTAAAATGCTTTAAACTGTTTGATATTTCACTTTAGTTCAAAATCTTAAGTTTAGAATAAATAAAATATAATATAATTTCATCAAAAACTCATAAATCAATAAACTAATATTGCAAGAAAAACATATGCCCCTAAATATTAACCCTTTTCAAATAATAGTAACAAAAGAAACTTCTTCATCAAATAATAGTAACAAAAGAAACTTGTTCATTACAGTTGATCCCACAAATATAACGAAAAGTCGTATGATCCGGTAAATTTTTATACGTGCATGACATATGTACATACTCCATTTTGAAATTAAATATTTTTCTACCTCACGACAACACTACTTGAAAGTTGGACTTACGTTTTACACACACCGTAGGACTTATAAGGACATGATTCCTGTGGTATTCGTGTTGGACACACTACTGTATGTGAAACAAAATTAACAAATAACTGATATTTCATCCGATACTAGGTTGAGAAACGATCTAACTAGTCTCTTTATACATAATTAAAGTATTAGCAGGTCATAGCCACATTAATGTGTTTTCATTAATAGCAATAGATGGTATCGAATGCTAAGCGTGGAAATGGATTAATCTATTTGCAAAAATAAATATCAATTGTTTGTACCGTTAAAATATGGGAAACAAATTAATCAGTTTTCAAGTTTTGACGGTTCAGAAATCAAAATGGATTAATCTGTTTCAGAAGATGTTTCACAAGAAAGGGGTAAATAGCGAGACGCTATTTTCGGCCATTTTCAAACCTCTAAAGCTAAAAACACCCCATCTTGTTACTAAATCAGTCTCACATCAAAATCTAGCATAATGTATGTGATCTACATCCTTTAAATAATGTTTTAGAGCAAATTTTCTCAAATTAATAGATTAATTTGTGTGTTATGACCTCTGTTTAAAAAAACTCGCCCCGGGGCTTTTTTGACCCTAAAATGTCTCGGGGCAGTCGTTTGGGGCTTAACCTTCACGGGGCATACGCCCGAAGTCAAAAGTTACGCCTTTTGCGCCCTAAGCTGTTGGGCTTACGCCCGAGAAAGATAACAAATAAGGTTGATTTTGTTCACTTATTTATAAGTTTTCTTCTTTACTATGCTTTCAAAATATATATTTGACTAAATCTAACAAGTCTATTAGAACATATTTAATATCCTTGCTAAATTATTCTCTAAATCTGAAAGTCGTCTTCCTTTTTTAAATTAGTTTTATGATCATTATTTTGTGAGTTTCTTTTTCGTCATTTATGTAGTGTTTTCTAGGTATGAGCTCATATGAAATTTATACAATATGTAAAGTATGATAACATTTTTTAATATCTTTTTTGACTTTATAATGGCACTAATATTTCTCTGTGTTTTTTTCATGTATATCTTAACTTATTCTTTATATTCCTAACTCTAATCTCTACTTTTTATCATAAATATATAATTTTAATAAATTAAATATAAAAATTTGTGAGGCATACGCTCAATGCCTCTGGGCTTACGCATTGCCTCTAGGTCCACGAAACGCCCCGCCTTACGCCCAACGCCTTTTAAAACGCTGGTTATGACTTATGAGCATTATAACTTTTCACTTTTGTTGTATATCCAAGTTCTATATAGTGTGCTATTGTAGTAGTCATTGTTTTAAAAAATGCACCAAACATTTAAATAATTACTAGTTATAGGTTCAACATGTTAAACCGTTCGGCGAACCGTCGTAGGTATATTTCAAAAAAAATACAATCAACTCAGCTTGCATAAATCTACATTTTGACAATTATATAAAAATGATGAACTAATTGGTTAAACTTTAGTTTATAAAATTTTAATGTATAATATATTTTCGTTAGTTAATTTATAATTTACAAATAAAAGAATTCAACTAATTAGTTTAACATTTTTTATATTTATGCATGTGTGATATATAGGTTAAGAAAAAAAAAATGAAATTACACATCAAATATAAGAGAGCTTTGTATATAAAGTACAATTAAAGTAAATTTTAGATAATTATAAAAAGATACGCATAATCATATATTGTAATTTATAAAGTTTCTCTTTATAAAGAAAACAAAAAGCTTAGTTTCTAAACATATAATTATTATAATATAGAAGAAGTTCATCTTAATTATGAATACATGTGTACATAACATCAAAAGTGTTCTAGTTCAATTGGTAGAAATATTGTAATTTTACTTAAAGGTCATGACTTCAATTCTTCATCACAACTAATATATTTCAAAAAGAAATGTGATTATTACCATTGTTCTAGTTTCTGGATTTATATATTGAGAAAACAAAGCCACCATATGTTAAAAGGGTTACCTATTATGTTATAAATAAGTTACTATCGAAAACTAAAATGTTGGCTTATGCCTAAAAAAGCATCTTTCCTTTTACTCAGTGTCAATGTTTAGATAAGTATTGTTGAAAGAGTTATTATATAACCATCGATTGCATTTATGTTGTTAGATAAACACTATAAAACCCGGTGGGATATCGGATGGTAATTGAATCAAAGCTTTTAAAACCTTAAATAATTGTACGAAAGCATATTTACATGATATGATTGTGATGGACTAATTCCGTATTTATGAAGGTCTGAAGATAAATTAACTCAAATTAGTGAAATTATATAAAGAAAGGCGAGATATGTCACGATCCTACAATAGATGTACCACCGATGACCCTCCTAGAATAATACATCCCGTCTTTGAGTATGGTCAGTCTTTGAAATATTTAGTCGTGGTTTTTCCATCTTCTTTACTTAAATATCTTGTTTTTATTTCCTTCTTCTTAAATCTCTTGTTTTTAATTTTATGTACCCAGAGTAGAGGAACATGTTTGGTGGGGACTTAGGTTTGGGAAATGGAAAGGAGAAAAACGAGTTTTTTTTTAGTGAAATTAGACGAAAACATTTTTGTGTTTTCAATAACAAATTGTTTCTCCTCAAGTTATAGTAGTAAATAGGCCAGGTACGGAAATTTCTAAAGTCACTGATAAGTCTTTAGTCAAATAAAAGTCCTAGACTTTAGGATTGTTTGTTAATTGATTTAGTCAAGGTTGTTTCCTTATTTTAGTCAGAACGCGGGTTGTAGTTTGTTACAGCATATCTATTTTTCTCTATTTATTTGATGTACTTTCACAAGAATAAATAAGTCATTCTCAGCACTGCTATTTGCTTTCTTCTTGAAATTCTTACTGCATCTAACAATCTGGCATCAGAGCCAGTTTTGAGAGCCTTGAAAAGAGAGAAACACGTGAGTGAGTGAAGAGAGATGGGTTCAGAATCAAATTTTGCAGCAGCGTCGATTCCGAAGTTCGACGGTGACTATGATCATTGGAGCATGGTGATGGAGAATCTCCTTCGATCCAAGGAGTACTGGGTTGCTGTCGAATCAGGCTACAGACAGCCTGCGAGTATGGAAGGGATGACGCCAACGCAAAAACAGAATCTAGAAGAAAATGAAGCTAAAGGATTTGAAGGCTAAGAATTACTTGTTTCAGTCACTTGACAAGTCAATTCTGAAGACGATCACGCAGAAGGAGACATCTAAACAACTCTGGGATTCCATGAAGATAAAGTGTCAAGGTAATGCTCGATTGAAGAGAGCTCAGCTGAACCGTCTACGCCCGGACTTTGAGGTTCTGGCAATGAAGTAGGGTGAATCGATCAATGATTACTTTGGTCGAGTAATGACGGTTGCAAATGACATGAGGAATTATGGGGAAGATGTGAGTGACGTCAAGATCGTTGAGAAGATTTTGAGAACTCTTACTGATAAATGGAACTACATTGTTTGCTCCATTGAGGAAGCCAAGGACATAGATCAGCTCTCTGTGGATGCCTTGCAAAGTTCTCTACTCGTTCATGAGCAAAAGTTCAAAAGAGATGGAGGAGATGAACATGCTTTGAAGGTGACTCATGAAGAGAGCTATGGTGGAAGAGGGCGAGGAAGAGCTCCTTTCAGAGGAGGTCGAGGACAAGGTAGAGGCAGGGTCGCCTAAGTTGGAATAAAGATACAATTGAGTGTTATAAGTGTCATAAACTTGGACACTTTCAGTACGAGTGTCAAGCAAATTATGCAGATTTGGATGAATCAGAAGAGATGGTGTTAATGGCGTATATCGAAACACATGGAGGTGATCGAGAAGACGTATGGTTTATTGACTCTGGATGCAGCAATCACATGTTTGGTGATTCATCACTCTTCTGTGATTTAGAAAAGGGGTTCAACAAGGTGGTAAGACTGGGGAATTATGCAAGCATGAATGTTGTTGGAAAAGGAAGTGTTCGTTTGACTGTAGAAGGAGCAAATCACCTTGTACGGGATGTGTATTACGTACCGGGGTTGAAGAATAATCTTCTCAGTGTTGGGCAGCTACAAGAAAGGGGTTTGGTTGTACTGATGAAGTCAAATATGTGCCGAATCTATCACCACACAAAGGGGCTGATTTTCAAAACCACCATGGCAGCTAATCGGATGTTTGTGTTGCTATCAAACACTCGATCAGTCAAACGGAAAAAAGATGGTATTGAAGAGTGTCTCCAAGTAACCACTCAAGACGTGGCTCATTTATGGCATCGAAGATTTGGCCATCTCAATTACAAAGGGTTGAAGACTTTGCAAACAAAAGACATGGTGAAAGGCTTGCCACGTTTCTCCGAGGGGGAAATTACCTGCAACGATTGCTTGAAAGGGAAGCAACATCGAGATGTAATTCCAAAGAAAAGTACATGGAGAGCATCAGCAAAGTTGGAGCTCGTTCACGCTGATATTTGCGGCCCAATATCTCCTGTTTCGGAGGGCAGCAAGAGGTACTTTATCTGTTTCATTGATGACTATAGTAGGAAAACATGGGTGTATTTTCTTGCTTTTAAGTCAGATGCATTCACTTACTTTAAGCTATTCAAAGCTCTTGTCGAAAAAGAATCTGGTTTGCCCATTAAATGCCTTAGAACAGATCATGGGGCTGAATTCACATCAGACGAGTTCAAAGAATATTGTGAAACGAATGGGATCAAGAGGCAATTAACTGTTGCATATACACCGCAGCAGAATGGAATTGCTGAGCAGAAAAATAGAACTGTGATGAACATGGTGAGGAGCTTATTTTGAGAAGAATGTTCCAAAACAATTCTGGGCAGAGGCAGCAAATTAGGCAGTTTATGTTCTTAATAGATGCCCGACGTCATCGGTGAAAGACATGACGCCGGAAGAAGCTTGGTGCGGGATGAAACCTTCAATTGAGCACTTGAGAGTCTTTGGTTGTATAGCACATGCTCATGTACCGGATGTTCGACGAACAAAGCTTGAGGATAAGAGTCGTTGTTGTGTTCTTTTAGGGGTAAGCGGAGAATCGAAGGCATACCGATTATATGATCCTATCTCTAAGTAGTCGGGACGTCATCTTTGAAGAAGAAGAACAATGGAACTGGGAAAAGAACTCTGAAGATGACAAAGGTGAAAAGGTGGAGGACTCTGACTATGGTAGCGAAGAAGAAAACATAGCTTCTCCGGCAAGGGACGAATCCAGTGATGGCAATGAAGAAGATGAATCAGCTCCTTTGGTGACAACCCGAGTTAGAAGAGCACCAACATATTTGAATGATTTTGTCTCTGGTGATGGTCTTTCTGATGAAGAAGAGGTACAAACTCACTTAGCCTTATTTGCTAATGCCATTCATTCTGATCCAATTACATTTGACGAAGCGGTTAAAGAAGAAAAATGGAGGACAGCCATGGATGCCTAAATGAGATCAATTGAGAAGAACGGAACATGGGATCTTATTGAGCTGCCTAAAGGAGCTAAACGAATAGGGGTCAAATGGGTGTACAAAACAAAATTAAATGAGCTTGGAGAAGTGGATAAACACAAGGCTCGCTTGGTCGCAAAAGGGTATGCTCAAGAATACAGAGTTGATTATGAAGAAGTATATGCTCCCGTAGCTTGTATGGACACGGTTCGAATGATCTTAGTACTTGCAGCACAAAGAAGCTGGTGTGTGTTTCAGCTTGACGTAAAATCAGCTTTCCTCCATGGGAAGTTAGTTGAGAATGTGTACGTGGAGCAGCCAAGGGGTTATGAAATAAAGAATGAGGAACATAAGGTGTATAAGCTCAACAAAGCTTTGTACGGACTCAAGCAGGCACCACGAGCATGGTTCAGCCGGATTGAATCATATTTCAGAAAGGAAAGATTTGAGAAGGAGGACAGTGAGCAAACTTTGTTTACGAAAGTTAACAAACAAGGTAAATATTTAATCATTAGCTTGTATGTTGATGATTTAATTTACACAGGGATGATGGGAATATGATGTTTGAATTCAAAAAGTCCATGATGAAGGAATTTGATATGACAGACTTGGGAAAGATGAAGTATTTTCTTGGTATAGAGGTAGTGCAGTTTGATGGTGGTATATTTATCAGTCAGGCAAAGTATGTAATGGAAGTATTGAGACGTTTTGGGTTGGAGCATACGAATTCTGTTGAAAATCCAATGGTTCCAGGATTCAAAATCTTCAAAGATGAAAATGGTATTGAGATGGATGGTTCATTCTTCAAGCAGTTGATTGGGAGCATGATGTACTTAACTGCTACGAGGCCGGATATAATGTATGCAGTAAGTTTGTTAAGCAGGTATATGTCAAGGCCTACAGAACTTCATCATTCGACAGCCAAGAGAATTCTTCGTTACTTGCAAGGCACAACAAGTTTTGGCATACTTTACAGAAGAGGAGGAAGTCAGGAGTTGATTGGATTTACAGACAGCGATTATGCCGGATCGGTGGAAGATAGAAGAAGCACCTCCGGCTATGTTTTTATGCTAAGTGGAGCAGCAGTGACTTGGTCGTCTCGAAAGCAACCAATCGTAACACTAAGCACAACTGAAGCTGAATTCGCTGCAGCTGCAGGAAGTAGTTGTCAAGCAATATGGATGCAGAGGGTGCTAAAGAAAATTGGCTACATGGGCAGTGACAGCACTGTTATCTTTTGTGACAATAGCTCAACAATTAAGTTGGCAAGGAACCCGGTGATGCATGGCAAGAGCAAGCACATTCATGTGCGCTACCATTTTTTACGGGAACTGGTGAATGATGGAGTTGTGCAGCTTCAGTTTTGTGGTACAAGGCAGCAGATAGCAGACATCTTCACAAAACCACTCATACTGGAGTTATTTCAGGAGCTAAGAAGGAAACTTGGAGTGTGTGAACTACCTCAGGTTAACTAGCTGCAAATGCAGTCTAGTTTAAGGGAGGGAATGATAAGTCTTTAGTCAAATAAAAGTCCTAGATTTTAGGAGTGTTTGTTAATTGATTTAGTCAAGGTTGTTTCCTTATTTTAGTCAGAACGTGGGCTGTAGTTTGTTACAGCATATCTATTTTTCTCTATTTATTTGATGTACTTTCACAAGAATAAATAAGTCATTCTCAGCACCGCTATTTGCTTTCTTCTTGAAATTCTTACTGCATCTAACGGTCACAAGGTGCATGTATTAATCGATAAACAAATAAACCAAGAACTATTTTATTTGATTAGCTAGCGGTAAGATATGAGTTGTCTTTATCTTTTATTTAAGTAACGGATAATTGACCAATGATTGTGTACGGATTCTTTCACGCTCGGAAATCTAACTCCGTGGATTAAACTAATCCACGAATGTTCTGAGGAATAAACTATATTATCTATCATTATGTAGGATGCTGAATCTTTGAAAATTCTGAATTAGAAAGTAGATATTCATTAGCTCCCAAGAAACATCTCCATGGATTATATTAATCCACGAATAATGATCCATGGAATAACATTTATCTCTTCAGTACCAAATTGCTAACGCCAAAACCCAAATGACGATGAAGCTGCTTCCTACAGTTGGCAAAATTGAGCACATTATCAATGATCTGATAAACGGAATACAGGCAAAAAAAAGAAATTAACAAGAAGTCTTCATTCCTAAACTAAAACAATAACTTTTAAGAAATATATCCCACTTTTACCCTTCTCATAAAACTAATACCTCTAGTTAAAGGATTTACTTCACTTTAGGCAAAATCAAAGAATAAATCAAGTCTGCTCTGAATTTGAGATCTTCTTGAGTTTACGTTAATTATCATATCTGGAATTTTTTAAGGCGGGAATACATATTATCCGTTAGTTTCATTTATTATCTTGAATTGACTAAAACTTAAATAGATAAGTAATAATAGAGCAAAAAAAATAATTTTACTTTGAAAGCGATAAATCTAGTACTTTAAGTTTATGTCATCTTAAATCATGATAAATATTGGAAAAGAACCCGTGAGTGTTTCATATCGATTATGTTTACATAGAAAACAGATAAAATGTTATATATATATATATATATAGGATAAATTTGAATAAGCAAAAAAACAGTAAAATGTTTAAAATTTCCACTGTTTATTTATATAAGTATGGATATTGCATGAATAAAGATGCACATAAATAGATTAGTTACCTTTGCAATCTTAATATGATTTTTTTTTAAATTTTATTTGATACCATGATGGAGAATTATCTTGAATTAACTTAAATTGTTGAATTACACTTAAAAGAAAAAAGACTTTTCCCACCTCTTCAAGTTCTAGATTTTGACTTGTTCAAGCAAAATATCCGACACTTCTATGTTTTATATTCTTCAATTTTATTTTAAATTCTTAATCCTTATATTTTAATGCATATATATATATATATATATATATATATATATATATATATATATATATATATATATATATATATATATATATATACGTGAATACATTCAATCAAAGCCTAGAAGGCTTGTTGGGACGCACCACTCAAATAGAATGTAGTGCATGCATAAAATTAATTACTATAAAAACAACATATAGAGTTATTTTATGATCACAAGAATAGGTAGGGACGCCTCTCTAATTAGCTCAACGATACCAAAACAAAAATGCCCAGTCCTCTTTCTAAGATTTTTTTGTTTAAGATATTCTTGTGGTTGACATTATTTTGTTTGCATGTATACGTTGCATCTTTGTTGGTAGTGCGTTTTTTATGCAGAATAATAATACGGGCGATTTGATATCATCAAGCACAGTAATTTTCAGAATATGAATGTTGGGGAACGCGATGAGTTGTCTGCAAAGCAATAATACGAATTCGGGTCTCGTTTTTTCGCGTCTTCGGTGTTCTTGATGTATGCGCGCCCTGCATGGGATCAGTTCTTGTACTCTACCTAATTAGAATTAAATTTTTTTAGGATAAAAAGAACATCAAAAACTCCAATTTATTGTCCAAGTACGACTTACACTCTAATCTTTAAAAAGTTATAGCATATCTCGAACCTTTAAAACGAGAGTTAATTTTTCCTGAGTCTTTGATCAATTGTTCTATTCGATTTGGACATATTTCTACACTTTCATCGGTTAGATATGGTCTTAGGGAGTAGTCACATGTTAAATAGATTGGGGAATGTGTCGTGACTTTTCATAAGTCATGGGCAAATCGCACTCAATAATAAGTTGGGAGATTTGATGATTTTCGCCTATTTCTATGTTTATTTTATTCTTTTGTTTACTTCAATGGATAACGAAAGGTGAAAAACTATTTTCAACAAAATATGTGTTTTGGGTTTAGGGTTAAGGGGTAGTCACATTTTGAATAAATTGGTGAGTATATTGTAACTTTTCATAGGTGATAGCTAAATCACACTCAACAATATAATTAGATTGGGGGTTCGATGCTTTTCACCTTTTCCTTTATTTATTTTATTCTTTTGTCTTCTTATATGGATGAGGAAAGGTGAAAAACTAACTCCAACTAAATATGGGCTAGTTCTATTACAACTTTAGTTTTATAAAGAGTTTTAGGTTTTTAGCATTTCTTTTACTATGATTTTAGTATTAGTAGAAGGTCCTTCTAGTAAAGATTTTATTTTTTTATTATTTGTTTCCCAATAGTTATGTTTCCTGCTTTAGAGTAGATTATTTATGGAGCTATATATACCTTTTCTTCATTATGGTTTAGCCACGTGCTTGATCAATTAAAAATCAGAATTTTATTCAAGCTCTTGTGGATTTTAATGTTCTTTCATCAACAATACGTTTGTGTGTGAACTTCTAATTTTCGTTAGAATTGTATCCTAAAAGTTGATTAATAAGTCGTTATTGTTAATTAATATAATTAAGACAGAATAATTCTTTTCTAAGAAGTGATCTAGAGCTAATTTAAACTTTTTTCTATTCTTTTATAATTTTAAAGTGAACAAAAGTATAATGTAACCCTTGAAATTTGTATAGTTTGATCAGCTCAGATTGTGTGAAACCAAACCTGCAGGTCGCATGAAATAATTTAGGAACGGTGTAAATGTAACAATACCAAATTTTAGAGGCCGGCCTAAGCATAGCTACTCTAGAAATTTAGGTGTATCAGAATAACCATTTCCAATTAATAGGAGCGCAAATGTAATATTTCGAATCTCTTAATAGTAATTACATTTTTACCTCCACGAGCACAAGACAATTCTATTGTTTCCTTTTATGTTTTTATTTTGCTTAATTTCTATTCTTTTGTTTTCATCTTACATATTCCATTTATTTGCGCTAGAGTGGAGAGAAGGGTGCAGTACTTCATCGGCTTGTCGATGCTAACACGAAGGTGGAAAGACGGCTCGGTCTAATGTTGCGAGCTAGGGGTGGGGGATAATAGAAATCCGATTTTTCTTTAATATATCTTTATGGTGTTTAAATATTACTTTTTGTTATATTCTAGTCTTTGAGTAGGTTGATATATGAGGAGTGAGAATAATATCTATGGTATGGGTAGTCATTTTTCAAAACATTATATAATATATATATATATATATATATATATATATATATATATATATGGATCTCAAATAAACATCACCAAAAAATAATTCTTGGCGATTAAAAATAGAGAGGAGATTCTTTAGATTGATAAAAGTGACACATTGACGCGTTTTCAGGATTAATCCAAAGTTATAAAAATGCTTCATCCTTCTCATGATATTGAAGGGAAAAAAACTTTTTGACAACACTAGGGTACGAAAGTCTACTATTACCATGCATGTAAACATTTGTAAACATGGAGGGGACAAGACAACTATGAATTGCATTAGAAAAAAGTAAAGGTACCTCGGTTGCTCTATCAACCACATGGTTTGATCTCAAAGTGCCTCAGAGTTTGTCTCTCATGAGTAGCTTTATTTATGTCAACCCTCTTTTCAATATTTAATCTCTGCGGTGTTAAGTTTTAAATTTTACTATCTGCATGAAAAATAGAGTGTGATTGAACTAATTATATAAAAATTTCGGTTTTGTTTTTGAAATGTATAAAGAAATGAGTTTAATCTCCGCGGCAGCAAGTTTTGAACTTTTATATCTTTTTCAACAACCGTGCTAGCCTAACAGTCGGGCTGTAAGTTTGAAACTTACAGCCGGTATTTGAAACTGAAATGCCATCATATCACTGACCGGCTATAATAAAATATAAATTAAGAAAAAAAAGAAAACATGTTTCCCACACATGAGTTGACATATTCCATATTACTATAATTAAAATTAAATTTAAAATGTTGTAATCGGTAAAACTCAAAACAATCTATATTACTGAAAACTTTCAGAAAACTAAAATGCAACGCTCTGTATTTTTAATTAGTATACAATAAAATATTTAATAATGAAATATTAAGATTACAAAGAATATTAAAGACAGACTAAAAAGTAATTATTATTATTTCTTGTCTTGATTCTTTGGCGCTTGTTAGTTTTGTGATTAAAATTAATGTACTAAACATTGGTCTCTTCTTTTAAATTAAAAATAAGTTTTCTCTGGCTTATTAAACATTTTGTTATGTTTTTTTTTTTTGTTGAATTCATGTCGAATGTTTATCTACATTTAGTGGTTAAAACGCAGCGTGGAAGGTTCATTAACAATTCTAAACACATTGTAAAAGTTGTTAATTTGATCTCTGTCGATTATTTAATTTACTTAAACTCGGTTGTATAATGTACACACTTTTAAACATAAACTCGGTGGTCCCTATTCGTACCATGCATCATAAAAGATATACAAATCAATGAAACTCAAAAGTATAGACTTATAACATACACATATATTTTTATATAATATAATAAAGTAACTTAATTTGTAAAAGGATATTTAAATAATTAATATAATAATTTATATGTGGACTCATCCGTCAACCTTCATAAATCAGAAAACAAAAAGTGTGTACATACAAAGAGATCGATGGCTGATAGATGAAAAATATTGTTCCAAGAAAGAGAGCAAGAAAATCATCTTGTAGATAAATTTCTGAATAAAAAGCCAAATGTAATTATTACAATTTTAAGGAAATATAATAAGTAACCTGATGAGCCGGTTACCTGTTTTGTAACAAATTATTCCAAAGAGAAAACGGGCTGTAAGTGTACAGCCCTGTCAGAAAAGGGTTTTCCTTTTAAAAACTTTCTGTGAAATGTGTCTGAGCCAGTGCATCTATGTTGAGCTATAAATATGGATTTAATTTATGCTACCCTCCTCGCAATGCGGGTAGCATAACATGGATTTTGCAACAAAATCCCTGAAAATTTTATTTAATACTTTAAACCCCCAAAAAGTTATAAAATTGATTAGTTTTAATTCTAAATAAATTGTATAGTTATTAAGTTTAACATATGTGATTAATAATTAAAATTACACATTTGCAACATATTTTACGTTCTCTTATACTTTTGCAAAACACTTTTATTTTTGCTTTTACACTTACAAAACAACTGCATGTTTTTTGGTTTTTGCTAAAGTTAATTCTTAAAATTATTATAATTAGTAAAAATAAAAGATACCAACAAAAAATGATAAACAAAGAGGAATCAAAACAAAAAGTATCTCATAATATGAAGATTAGGAAAATTCCGTTACATGTATCTTTTTTAATCATTTTTTTGTTGGTATCTTTTATTTTTACTTTTCATGATTTTTAAAGTAATAAATTTAGCAAAAGGAATTAATTTAATTGTGTTGTTAAGTGTAAAAATAATAATACAAGTGTTTAATAAAAGTATAAGAAAATATATAATTTAGTTTGGCATTACATATATTAAATTATTAACTAGATAATATATATTGAGAATTAAATTAATCATTTTTATAAAATTTTGGGGGTTTAAAGTATTAAGTTAAGTTTTCAGGGATTTTGTTGCAAAATCCATGTTATGCTACCCACATTGCGAGCAGGGTAGCATAAATTAAATCATAAATATGATCTACATTGTTTTTCGTTAAAACGTGTACAATTTTCAATTTATAATGATTTCTGCTTTTAAATATTTACAATCGTATTAAGAAAATATTGAGGTTTGCTCTCAGTTATGAGTTATGACATATATACATGCCCCAATCTAGAAAGATAAAAGGTAATTAACTGGCTAAAACTTTAAAAAAAGATCAAATTAACAATGATAAAAGTACATAAAATCTGTGCTAATCATAAGAAATAGCGACAATATTGAACTTTATCATTTACTCCAATGAAATACATCGCACAGTACTTTTTTAATTCGGACTTATGAATTTTTTTCTTTTTTGATAATTATTCGGACTTAATGAATTTGCTTATGTATAGACCAATCCGTATCTTCGCGTCCCCATCTTCCGCTTTTGATTAACTTTTTCCTTGAGCAAAGGATGATGTCCCCCAACAATTAATGAGGCTTCAATATCTCATTTCTGATTTGATTTTTTACTTTCTGGTCGAAAAATCATTACTTGTACTTGTTGCTCAGACATCCTAAGAAAATGAAAGTTTTGCTATATATATACGTGGTGTGAGTGTGGTTTCTACGGTGGCATCTTAGCTAACTACAATGTTAGCATCCATCCCCCTCACATTCATGTGGGTCCCACAAGATTGTGAGGGGGTGGATGCTAACATTGTAGTTAGCTAAGACAAGACCGGTTTCTACAATTAAATCATACTCTTTAATTTGGTTACCTGACTGAACACCATAGTGTGACAGAATATTAGTCGGAACTCCCTCCAAGAGGTGTGACATGTATTTAATGTTAAATTAATTAGTTGTAGTCTGAATTTCAGGGCGGCCTATAAAAAAAGGAACTTAATTATTGAGAACTACCAATCTCCGGATTTGATTTTAATGAGTGTAATGATATGACCTACAACAGCTAGTTATTTAATTCTAAATTAACTAAATCTAGTGTAATTGCAGTGAACTTGACATTAAAGCTAGTCTATGTTGATAGGAAAGGAGACCTGAAACTGAGAAAGACAAGAAGGAATTAGTAAAATGTTTCTAAGAAAATGGTGAGAATAGACATATTTTACAGACTAGAAAAGCAACTACATGAGGTATATTTTCTTCATGTAATTACAAAGAACTTACAATCATATATAGAGTCCACACAAAAATATGTAATAACCCCATTGTGTTTGTAGGCATTTCCTCCACAACTATTGGCCCAATACGTTAGGTTATGTTCCTTTTGTCCTTTCAAGTTATTTGGGCCGTTCTGTCTCCCAAAGATAGCCCATAAGTAGTCCTATGAAGTTCAGGGGTAGTCTCGGGATACCATAAAGCTAAAGAGGGGCATGAACGTCCAGGAAGAAGGAAAATTATTTTATAGAATTCTTGTATTAAGGACATGGTGAAACTAATCGATGGATATCAAAATATATTTTTAAAATTATGGGTAATAAGTAATAACCTGATTATAATACTATCCTAATTTTATATCTATACCAATAATTGAATATATGCACACTATATCATCAAATAATTCTCATGATAGCCCAATTTCAGTTTTATGTCAAAAATCAACCTTTTTAGAGCTTTTCTATTCTTTATATTTTTCTGGTGAAACTGATGCACAAAAAAGTAGGTAAGATTACGAGGCGAGAATAATGTGATCTGCCAAGGATTTAAAACTATCCTTTTGGTTATCACTTCAGTTATGACTTGTGAGTAATATAAAAGTAAATTTAAAGGTAGGGATATATATATATATATATATATATATATATATATATATATATATATATATATATATATATATATATATATATATATATACTTGTAAAAGAAAATTGATGATTTACTCATTAGTTGTATTTAGAGTCTATTAGTTAATACGTCAGAAGAATTATATTCTTGTAATGCCTATAATATATGACGGGATTTTTTTTTTTTTTTTGTCAATTTATAAGGCGGGGTTGCAACTTAAAATTTATATACATTAGTTGGGATTTATTCAAAATTGGTGCCTCAAATTGGCACGATTTCAAACTTCGTGCCTTATTGAGGCATTTTCATCAATTTTGGTGTCATGTTGCCAGAAAATTTGAAATGTGGCCGAAATTGCTTACGTGGACGTGACATGGCAATATATTTGGGGATTTTGACCATAGTCAAAGACACGTGGCCAAAATCTGTCACGTCAGCCGCCACCTATATTGTGTTATGCCACGTAAGCAAATAAAATAAAAAAATTTACAAGGAATAAAAAAAATTGTATAAGAAATTGTATAAGTTATAAATTTAAGGTATAAATATTTTTGTATTTTAAAATAAAAAGAAAGAAAAATAAAAAAATATATAGATTACAAATAAAATTTTAACAGATTTTTTAAATTTCATAGACAAGTAATTAAAAAAACAAACCAAAATAAATATGATGACGCATACTCTCCCTCTTGGGATCGTACCAGTCCACGTGGACAAATCATCTGATCTCGTTACGTCTCACGACCCCCTCTCTAGGATTTTCTGACCCAGGTAAGTTAGCCCTCGGGTTCTCGACCCCAACAAGTTGTAATTATACTCGCTGTTATTCCGACCCCTTGTTGAGCCAACGAGGGGGGGCGGGGTCCTATTCTACACGTGCATGTATAGTCTCCTTCGTCGTTAAGCAAAGGCAATCGCCCCCTCTGGCCAACTAGAGGGTGGCGTCAGACGTCAACCATGACGTCACCTCCAACTACCCGAATGCGTTGTCACCTCCATGGGGTTCGACCGCCTTGCTTCCCCAATGAAGAGCGAGGGCTCGGGAGTCATAAGATGCATACGGGGCACGGCATGCACCGAGGGTAACATGCAGGCACCACGTGCCCTATCCTACGAAACCTACATCGGCATCACGTGCCTATTTCCTCCCAGACCTAGAAACTCTACGTACCCTACTCTACGGGAACACATAAATACCCTGTGACCCTCGGGTTAGCATGCATGCCGACACGTGCCTCGGTAAAGTTACATCTATGCCCTCCCCCTCGCCCTGCAAATAGGGAAGCAGGTTAATCATAAATCTCATCTCAGCCCAGTACAACTCACCCCCCCTGAGATCATACGGTCCCCGATATAAGCAAAAGATAGCCCCACCTAGTGAGAGAAAGTGCGGAGCACGAGCCGAGAGGGTCGGAAGAGTTCAAGATTCGGTCGAGGAAGCAGTTTGAAGGGAGATCGTGTGAATGGAACCCGAACCCCCAAGGGTCGTGGATATTTGCAGCCGAAGGCTCCCCCCCCCCAACAGAGTTACACCTCGCCAGGAGCTTGCCGAATCCAGGATCATCTTAGGTCGGGACCAGCGTGCGAACGGCCTTGGTGATAGGCACGGCGATCCGGAGGCGTCATCAGTGGCGCCGTCTGTGGGAACGTCACTAGAGTCCCTGAGGTAGCCTAAGGAATGAGCCTGGATTCGGTAAGCTCTCACTCTGTGAACAGTATTCTTAGTTTTCAGTCCCCTTCACGAATATTTTCCCAAGCCGTCATGGCAATTTCCCCCCACCACTCTGGCGAGTCAATCTCCTCCACGCCGAAGGCCCCGAGTCAGCATGCATACGAGTCCCCGAATCGGGAAGAGACCCCAGATGAATGAACCACCACCGAAGTCCATCTGACTATGAGCGAGTTAGATCGTATGCTGGAAACTGCCGCGGAGCGAGGTACCCGACGGGTGCGGCAGCAAGAAGTACGAGCTAGGGGAAGATGGACTCCACCCCCTAGTACTACAGCGCGGGTTAATGAGTACTATCGAAGGCAAGACGAGGCCCAGCGGGCACGAGCAAAAGCTGAGCGCACCAGTTGTCGAGGGGATCGACCCAGGGGAAGCCAACACTCGGGCACATCCAGTAATAACCAGCAGTTTATTGACATGATGTCTGAATTAAAAACAGAAGTGCAAGCCACGAAGAAAGATCAAAATGGGGAAATGGAAGAAGAGGAGAAAGGCAGCCCTTTTGCCCCTCACATATTGGCTCCGGAGATCCCGATGTCCATGCGCCTGTCTAACCCGGTGGTATACACGGGGGATCTAAATGCAAAAGATCCTCGCGATCACATCAACCAGTTCCTGCAATAATGGATATCCTCAATGCTCCTGATCACGCCCGGTGCCGAATCTTTCGATCTACTCTGACCGGAAGGGCACAGGCCTGGTTCTCCCAACTGCCCTGGGGATCCATCTACAGCTTCGAAGACCTGCGAGAGCTGTTCGTGCGGCAATTTGCATGCAATCGCCGCTACCCGAAGACAGTTGGGCACTTGATGACGATGGTTCAAGGTGAAGCAGAAAGCTTGCGGGATTACATGCGGAGGTTGCCGATGCAGTAATTGATGTGAGGCACGTAGATGCCCACATCCTATCCGAATTTGTGGCCCAGGGCACCCGGTCGATAGAGTTTGCTGAATCATTGGTGAGACACCCGGCCCGAACCCTAGAAGAGCTCATGCAGAAAGCGGAAAGATACATGTTGCTCGAGGATACGCGGCTCGCCAATCTTGGATTACTAGGACCCGAGGATCGTACGAAGAACAGACGAGGAGAGAACACCTGTGGCCAACAGGATGTGGTGAAAAGGTATTCAGAACCCCTTCCGTTGGCCCCTTTGAAAATCTCTAATGCTGAAGTGTTGCAAGTAATGGAGGGACACTCGGCCCGAACCCTAGAAGAGCTCATGCAAAAAGCGGAAAGATACATGTTGCTCGAGGATACGCGGCTCGCCAAGCTAGGATTACTAGGACCCGAGGATCGTACGAAGAACAGACGAGGAGAGAACACCTGTGGCCAACAGGATGTGGTGAAAATAGGTATTTAGAACCCCTTCCGTTAGCCCCTTTGAAAATCTCTAATGCTGAAGTGTTGCAAGTAATGGAGGGACATCCGGACCTCTGATGGCCACCCCAGTCTCGGAACTCGGAAAACATGCGCCGTACTGGGAAGTGGTGCCTGTTTCATCGAAGCTGGAGGCATAAAATAGAGCAATGCTATCATCTGAGAGTGGAGATTGAACGCCTGCTAAAGATGGGATACCTACAACAGTTCCTCGGGAGAAGAGATGCCCCTCCAAGGAAGGAGCAACCTGAGGAAAGGCAAGAGGTTAATCAACCTCGAGAGTAGGTACAAGAGGTGCGCCGGAGTTTGGAACGCCCCGAGAGAGAAAGAAAAAGCTCCCAGGCCCAAAGAAGGAGGTACGAGGGTGGATCGGCGTCTGAAAAACGAGTCCAGCCTCAGTATCTACCTCCTCCGCCTTCAAACTACCTGCACAATCCCTTGTCCGGCAGAACCATCAACGTAATCGAAGGAGGTTCGTTGGCGGCCGAGAGGAAGCGAAAGTTTCTCAAAGAAACTCAACGGGTTAGTTTGACATACCATGTTTTTTCTACTAGCATATGTGGACCCCCTGCAATTACCTTCGGGCCGGAGGACTTGGTAGACTTCGTACATCCTCATGACGATCCCATAGTGATTTAAGCCACGATCCATGGGGCCGAGGTGGCCAGAGTTCTGATAGATACGGGAAGTTCGGTGGATGTGATGTTCCTGCCCACCTTCCTAGCTCTGGGACTTCAGTTGGAGCAAATAATCCCAGGGAAGACCCTCTGGTTGGTTTCGATGGAAGTCCAAGCGAGACCTTGGGTTCCATTCTGCTCTTGATGTCCTGGGGCGAAGGACACTTACGAAGAACAGAAGATGTCAGGTTCTGGATCATCAATGCGCTGGCAAAGACTTACAATGTGATCTGTGGGCGGCCCTCTATTCTCCTGTTCGATGTTGTGCCCTCGGTTCTTCACTTAAAGGTAAAGTTTCCTACCATGAATGGGATCGGAGAAGTTAGAGAGAATCAAGCCAGGGCTCGGGAGTGCCGGCTGAACACGATTGCCACAATTGAGAAAGAAGAAAGCAATGATCAGAAAAGTCAAGGTGAACCTCGGCGGCCCGAGGCAGGTAAGTTGTATCCGGCGGAAGAACTCAAGACGGTTGAGGTAGTCCTAGGAGAAGCCAGGAAAGCGATAAAGATGGGAACCAACATTGACCCACCCGTGGAAGTTCAACTCCTCGAAACCCTGTGGCGTTTCCAGCACATGTTCGCATGGGAAGGCGGACCCCCGGGGCGTATTAGCCCATATGTGTGTAAGCATTGCCTTGATGTGCGCCCCGACGCCAAACCACTTCAGCAGAAGAAACGCCAGATGGGTCCTGAGAGGAATAAAGTCATTAAATGCGAAATACAGAGGGTGATCGGGTTGAATCAGATTCGAGAAGTTCAGTATCCCGAATGCCTAGCCAATGTTGTCCTAGTTCCAAAATCAGGTGGTCGGTGGAGAATGTGCATCGATTTCAGCGACTTAAACAATGCCTGCCCGAAGGATTGCTTTTCCCTCTCGAGCATCAATCAGCTGGTAGATTCCACGGCGGGAGATCATGGATACAATCAAATCCCGATGGCTGAGAAGGACCAGGAGAAAACCAGCTTCATCACAGATTTCGGTACGTACTGTTACCTTGTTATGCCTTTTGGGTTAAAAAATGCAGGGGCCACCTACCAGAGGCTTATGAATACAATGTTCGCCCCGATGATTGACAACAATTTGGAAGTATACGTGGATGATATTATCGTCAAAAGTCAAGAAGCTAGACAGCACAACGATGACCTCGTTGAAGCCTTCGAGATCATGGACAAATGCGGTTTGAAGGTGAACCCTCGCAAATGTTCCTTTGAAATACAAGGAGGTAAGTTCCTAGGCTTCCTTGTTACCCAGCGAGGAATCGAAGTAAATCCAGAAAAGGCCAAAGCCATCTTGGAAATGCCGGCGCCTAGCACGATCCGAGATGTACAGCGCCTCACCGGGATAATGGCTTTGCTTAACCGCTTTATCTCCAAGGCGGCCGAAAAAGGGCTTCCCTTCTTCAAAGTGCTCCGTAATGTCAAGGACTTCCAGTGGACTGATGCCTGCCAGAAAGCGTTCGATGATCTGAACGGGTATTTGCTCTGCCCCCTCTCCTGGTTAAGCCACAACTAGGAGAAAGACTCTACGTGTACCTCGCTGTCGGGAAAGAGGTAGTGAGCGCGGTTCTCGTTCGAGAGGAAGGATGAGATCATCTCCCGATATACTACACGAGCCGAACCTTGAAGGACGCTGAGACGCGTTACTCCTCCATCTAGAAGTTTGCGTTTGCCCTGGTCACCACCACTCGGAAGTTGAGGTCGTATTTCTTGACTCATCCTATTACAATACTCACAAAACATCCCCTACGAGCCATCCTTAGTCATCCCCAAGTGTCGGGAAGGATGGTGGCATGGTATGTTGAGCTCGAAGAATACGACATCCAGTACGCCCCCAGACCGTCAATAAAAGCTCAGGTGTTGGCTGATTTCATGGTGGAGACCACGAGGTTCCCGAGGAAGCTGACTCAGAGAAAGCCTGGAAAGTCTACGTCGATGGGTCTTCTAGCAATGGTGCTGGAGGAGCCGGTGTGGTGTTCAAGTTGGCGCATGAGAATCAGCCAGAGGAAGTATTATCGTTCTCTGTAAAAATAGGGTTCCCGGTGTCAAACAACGAAGCAGAGTATGAAGCGTTGTTGATCGAAATGAGGTTAGTTAAGGAGAGGAAGATGGTTTGAATTCACGTGCATAGCGACTCGCAGTTAGTGGTGCAACATGTGAAAGGAACATACGAGGCTAGAGACGAGAGGATGAAGGAATACCTGAGCGCGGTACGAAAATCTCAGGAGAACTTCGAAGAGTTCACCCTCGAGTAGATCCCACGAATAGAAAACGAGGAAGCTGATACCCTGTCCCGAATAGCCGCGGGCATGTAGCAATGGAAGTGTTAAACCTTCCTCACTATCAGCTCGTCAGAAAAACGTCATGTAGCAATGGAAGTGTTAAACCTAGAAGAGGGTGAACGGAAAGGATGGATGACTGAGGTAAGAGCGTACCTACTGAACTCGGAGAAATACGAACACAATGGGGAGTTGGGAAAAAGGGCCGCTCGGTTCTTCGTGAAAGATGGGGTGCTATACAGGAAAGGATTCTTGCAGCCTTACCAGCGCTGCCTCATCGAAGAAGAGGCCACGGAACTGATGAGAGAAATACATGGATGGAGCTGCGGAAACCACTCCGGGGGGAAAAGTCTCGCACAGAAGATACTCCGACAGGGTTATTTTTGGCCCACCGTGCAGAAAGACGCGAAAGCATTTACGCTACAGTGCGAACAGTGTGAAAAGCACGCCTCCATGTCTCACTTACCCGCAGTCGCTTGGGAACCTAACTTTGTTCCTTGCCCTTTTGATAAGTGGGGCATCGACATCGTAGGACCCATGATACAGGATCGAGGGTAGAAGAAGTACCTCCTGACTACTTTACAAAGTGGGTCGAGGCCGAGCCAATGGCGCAAATCACTTCCGCTGCGGTAATCAACTTCCTCTGGCGTAACATCGTTTGTAGATTCGGGGTGCCCAGGATCCTGGTCAGAAACAACGGGTTGCAGTTTACTAGTGATCAACTCGCAAGATGGTGTGAGCATTGGAAAATTCAGCATCGCTTTACTTCCGTGGGGTATCCCCAGTCAAATGGCCAGGTTGAGGTCACGAACCGTATTCTGCTCCAGGGATTGAAAGCCCGTCTCCTGGCGTATCAGGGAAAGTAGGTCGAGGAAATCTCGGGCCTATTGTGGGCATACCGAACCACGGCTAGATCCTCCAACGGCGAGACCCTGTTTAGCCTAGCCTACGGTCCAGAAGCCGTCATACCCGCAGAAATAGCCACGCCCAGTTGGAGAGTGCAAGAATACGAGGAGAACAGTAATGTCGAACACATGGTCCTGGAGTTGGACCTCTTGGAAGAGCATAGACAGCAGGATGCGCTTCGGAGCGCCCAATACACGGCCCGTATGGCGAAATACTAGGCAAGTGAGTGAGAGACCAAACCTACCAAGTTGGAGAGTTAGTCCTACGCAGAGTATGGGCGTCGAAACCTGTGGGAAAGTTGGATCCGGCGTGGGAAGGGCCCTACCAGATATCTCGCATCCTGGGGGGCAGCAACGTACCAGTTGCGAGATATGGAGGGTCGGACCTATTCCCGCTCTTGGCATGCCCTGAAGCTCCGGAAATTCTACCCGTAACTACCGCTTACAAGACAGAGGCGACGCTTCCCTTCGAAAAAACGAAGGGGTAAACCAAGCTCAGGTAAATAAATAAACCTTGTAAGTTTTAATTACCAGCATATTTGTACTATCTACTTAGCCTCATGTAATCTAGAGAACTACGTGCGGCTTGATTCCCAATTTTACTACGAGGGATACATAGGAAGCTCGGAAGTTACTCGAGTTCAGCCCGAAAAAATAAAAATAATCTATGTACACAACACACAAGCACGAAGATAAACTGACGATGCAGGTACAGAAAATAGAAAGATTCTATTAAGGAAAGGAGTGGGTTTTACATAGTAGGGGACGAAGCCCCTACGAGCCACTTCGCCCACCACCAATTCATACGGGGGGCGAAGTCAAAAAGCAAAAAACAAAAAAGAGAAGAAAAACAACGACGGGCCGACAAGAGCCACTATCCTACTAACTAAGGCCACTCTGGGCCACCCTCCTTCGTCTTCCTCATCCTTATCAACGATCCTCGCGACGACGCTTTACGGCCTGGATGGCTGCCCTCTGCTCCTCCTCCGTCATCTCCCATATTATCCGCTTGGGGGGAGGGCTCCTTGATCCACTCGGAAGGGCCACTGGCACCGGAGGGGTCGTGGCGGCAGGCACATCAGGAGTAGTAGGAACCGGAGTACGATCCCTAGAACACCGAGGCTCGACCCTCAGATGACGTGATCCGTCACACAAAGGGATCACCAAGTTCGGAGGTACACCGGGGAGTCTGTACACAACACTCATGCACAGGTCGTAACCCATGCCCATAAAGGTCTTGACGTCCTCCTCACCAATGACCGCGAAGGGTTTCGTCTTCTTGGCCGTGTTGGTACGGGCAGCGGAAAGCCCCTCGGCTAGCTTCTTCTAAAATTCGGCCCGAGCCACATCTACCTCGGCCTGCTTCCGAGCCTCGAACTCCGCCCGTGAAGTATGTGCCCTCACCAGTGCCGCCTCCACTTCCGCCAGCCACGCCACGGACCGCTCCAAATCAGCCCACAAACGATCCATTTGGTCACGGTCCGCCTTCAGGGAGTCCACCAGGCTCCGCGAATCCTGCTCCATCTCTCTCAAATTCATCGCCTGCTCCGACAAGAGGCGCTCCCTCAACCTCGACTCCTCTAGTGCGACCCGAAGCGACGCTATTTCATCCCTCAGCTTCGAGCCTTCTTCCCCCAGGCTGCCCTCCTCTTCCAGCTCTTCGCGGTATTTCTCCGCCACTTCTTGATGGAGGTGAGCCATCGCTTGAGCCCTCTATACCCGCTGGGAGTCCCGAGAGGATAGAATCTCCCGGGTGTCCATTTCCCGAGCCACAAACAGCATCCGAGAAAAGAGAAGGTAAGTAAGAAAGGAATATGCGAAGGGATCTTCGAAAAAGAGAAAAGAGAAGTTAACTTACATCTAGGACACTGCGGGAAAGACGAGCCAACAAGTGGGCACCATCCTCCTGGCTAAGGCGCCCCCACTCCTTGGGCTCTAGGAACCCATCCAGCCAATCCAGGAGCCCTTGAGGGATGAAGACAGATTGAGGAGGCAGAAGATCCCTACTCGTTCCCTCTCCCGAAGGTACTGCGGGGGTCGGGGATGGCAGAATGTTGGGAGCCTCGGGCTCAACGGAAGTATCGGGCTCTACGGAAGCGCTCAGATCGATAGAAGCGGTCTCCCTCGAAGGACCATCTGACTGGCCCATTGAAGAACCAAGAGGAAGATCACTCATAAAGTGATCACGACTCGGGGTAGCACTGGCTCCGGGAGCGGGGCTAGATAGAGAAGGAGAAGAAGCCGAACCAGTCCCCGAGGACAGGGGATCCATAGGCGCAATCGGACTCGCTCGGCGTTGCTCCGAGGTTGTCTGCCCCTCGGAGGGAGGAGAATCGTCATCCGAAGAGATTACCTGGGTAGCATCCGCGGAGGAATTGCCCACGATGTGCGTGGCCAACTCAACCCCTGGAAAAGAAAGAACAAGGAAAATTCAGTACCAGGTCAATGAAAGTAGTATGGTTATGTGACTAAGAAAAAGAAAACTTACCAAAAGGAGTGCCTCGTCCCAACGGGATGCCAACCCCGTCGATAAACTCCAAACTATTCTGCAGGCCCACCATTATCAAGGCTCGGGGGCGCTCGAAGATCGACATTGAGTCGTAAGTGGTCGAGAAGAACCCTTGGCGGCCCAGATATCTGGTGTCGGAAGAAGGGTTGAGAGCGTCTACGTAACTCACGCCCCATCGGGTGGACACGGCCCATTGCCCGCTTTGGGGGCGAAGGAAGAAGTAGCGGCTTCGCCAGTAGCGGTTGGTAGGGAAGCCGGTCAAAACCCGAGTCAGAAAGAAGTTCACAAACTGACGAGCTTTCAGTTGGAAAAACGGATAGCTCTGTCTAACAGAACGAATGGCGAAAGCCCCGAACAGGATGGTGGGAGTCAAGGGAATGTTGTGATAATAACACAGAAGAGTGAAACCTACCAGGCATCGGTAGGTTGGGGGACTAGTTGACTTGGACAAATTTGCAGAAAATTGAATACAAGGGCCAGGAAAGGATGAAAAAAGCGGCGGATTCCGTTTTGGACTTGGTCAGAATAAACAGTGAGAAAACCAGCAGGAGGATTATAGGCTCATTCATTAGGGGTCGGGATCCTCACCTCCGTATCAAGGACGCCATGCTGGTTCAGCAATGCCTGCACAGTCTCAGCCGTCTCAATGGAGGGAGTTGAACCTGCAAGCCCTGCACCCAGCATCTGGAAGGGGTGGACTTCACCGATGACCAACTGGAACCCCTCCTAAGGGGTGTCATATGGCGCCCGATCAGAAAGAGCGGCAACAATGTCGTCAGCAACAGGGTCTTGAAGGATAAAGCCTTCATCCGCCACCATAGGTTGGCGATCGGCGGCAGCAAGATGATTCTCCGTTCTCTGACTGGTTCGGGAAGCAACCGCCTACGAACTGCGGCAGACACGGGAAGGCACGGCGCTCGCCGGCTGAGCAGCAGGAGGACTAGGAAGATGAAAAACAGGAGGCGGACTAGGAGGAGCGGGAAAGGACAATGGGATCTCCTCAGAAGACGATTCATCAAACTCAAGAAAGTTTTCGGAGTGACGAAAAAAGGTAAGTGAGTATGTCTATTTGTAATCTCCGAGGCGATGCTTCAATTTAGGCAGGAACAGGCAAAACGCCCCATATGAAACATAGGAGGGAATTGTTACCGCCCCGTTTAGCCAATAGGGGACGTTAACGGAAGACACGTGGCAAGCATACAAAACTGTCTGCCCTTGATGTGCCTTTTCGAGGCGCTAATGATGGCAGAGAGATTTTATGCGTGCGAAAGTAAATGATATCTAGAGTAGCGCGGTAACCAAGGTCGCACGACGGGACGTCTTGGTCGAAAGAAACAACAGGATTATAAACCGCCAAAGTTGAAAAGACTCCTCGAGCCGTTATGACTTCTCCGAGAAGCTGAAATTGAAACGATTCCACGAATCGAGATGGCTTTCCAAAAAAGCCACATTGAAGAGGCTCCCCAAGCCGTTACAACTCACGAAGAGGCTCTTCGAGCCGTTACAACCATTGAAGAAATTGCCTTGGAAAATTTTAGGAAAAATGCTAATCGGTTCGGGTAGTGTTTCGAGGGGTTACATCAAACACCGCTCTACGAGGTGTCCAGCTGAGCCTTTGAGCACCACGCGTACTTCTGATGGGAAAAACAACAACCCTCGTCGAAACACGCAACGAGGGGCTAAGGGTACGCCCTGATGACCGGCGGAAATTCCTTTAGAAGTATTATGAGTTGACTTACTCCTCGTAATACGGCTCGAGGGGTTTAGCCAAATGCTCTCTAGAGGTGTCCCATTATGAACCTCCGAGCCAAACACGCGTCCTTCCGAGGGGAAAAAACAACAACCCTCGTCGAAACACGCAACGAGGGGTGAAGGATACCCTGATGACCGGTGAACCTCCCTTCAGGAGTATTACGAGTCGACTTGCTCCTCGTAATACGGCTCAAGGGCCCTAGCCAACTGCTCTTAACGAGGCGTCCCAATATGAGCCTCAGAGCCCCACGCGAACAACGTAACTAGGCGACCGATTCCTTTAGGGGTATCACGGGTCGACTTGCTCCCTGTAATACACCTCGAGGGTCATAGCCACACAACTCCTGGGTGCCTTAACGGGAAGCCGAGGAGCCCCGCTCGTACTTTCAAGGAGAAAAACTCCAATCCTTGTCGAACCACGGCACGTGGAGCAGATGTGCTCCCGCGATTGTTTCATCCTCGAAACCCTAGCCAGACTGATAGTATAGCAGAAAAACAGGCAAGAGAAGACAGACACGAAGAATTCCCAAAAAGAATATTTTTATTGATCTCAAAGCTATTACAACTACAGGAAAATGAAGATAAAACATAGGAGGCCTACAATTCTACTCCTCGCGAGAAGGCCGCTTGCCATCCCTGATCGACTTCCGGCGAATCTCCAGCGTCGGACCATCGTCGTCAACCTCAGAAATCCCGATCGTGGAGGCCACCCGCAAAGCGGTCTCCGTGGTTCGGGGAACAGGTACGTCAGCAGGTTGGGAGCCTAGAGGACTAGGACCAGTGACCAACGGCCCACCAGCCATGATTGCTGCAGCCATTGCCCGAACCCTTCTCGCCCTCGTCTCGGGAGAAGAACCCCGGGAGGCCGCTCTCCCAACCTCAGGGATGACGATCTGCGTGGACGGAAGCCTAGCCTGGTAAGCCTCGAGGATTGCTTGCGTCTCGGAAGGGCTCGGAGGAGAACTCGACGGAATTTCCATCGACATCTCGATCTCTTTAGGGGATAAGATCGCCAGGTCAACCAGAGGTACGATCCAGTTCTTTGCTTTTAACTGTTGTATGGACCCCTTGTACCCAACCATGACAAGGGCGGCGAAAACCTTCCGGAAATAACCATGATGAAGAGGGGAGCCAATGTATCGAATGATACGCTCGAACGCGTCCCGCCGAGACTTCTCAACAATTTGCCCTTGGAGTCCCTGGGTGACCCGCCGGACCTCTTCGCCGACTCGATCATTTGTGGTGGCCTGGCATTCCTCCAACTCCCCTCGAAGGGCCTCCGCAGACGCCACCGCCTTTGTGTGCCCCACCTCAGCCTTCTCCAGCCGTCGGGAAGTCGTTTCCAGGGTGTTCTTCAGAACCACCAGCTCCAAAGCCACCTCGTCCCTCATCCCCTCGGCGACTCAAAGCCGCTCTTACGCGAATTCCCGAGCCTCTTTCAGTTCATTCGCGTAGGTTTCCCGTTCGTGACACCTCTTTACTCGGGACTCAAGAGCGATCCGAGCCTCCTGAAGTTCGGCCTGGACCCGAGAATGATCCGACCTCAACCTCTTCAAATCCTCCTGCACGGGAAGATCGGGAGCAGCGGATTCCAACTCCGCCACCCGACCCTCCAAATTCTGGATATACTCCAGCAACAAAAACTGACGGGCGCTAAACTGAGAAAGGAAAAAAGAAAAAGTTAGGGATAAGAAGGAGTAATCCAAGGCAAAACAAAGGAAAATGAAGACTTACATCAACCGCCTCGTAACCTGCTTGATCCTTCAACCATTGGATCCCTCGGTTCCGGAGCGATGCGACCTCGAGAAGATCCACCGCCTGACGCAGTTGGGCAAAGCCACCCCCACGCCCCACAGTTCCTCCACGAGGGAACGCTCAACAGGACCAGAATGATCCGACTGATTTACTGCCATCCGTGAAGAAGTCCCTTTCTTCACGGGTCTCTACCCAATTACCAACCCCATCATCCCGGGCTTCCACCTCCTTCTCTCGCCTTCCACTCCCCGCTAACGACCCCAACAGGTCAACCTCTTCTTGCCCAGGCGCCGCGCTGTCCATGGGACTGGAGGAAGTGGCAAGAGAGCTTGCGCCCACACCTTCGGGCGGACCCACAACAGAGCCCACCAAACCATCCTGGAGGGTGGGGGAAGAAGGTTCGGATCCATCAGTTTCCCCCCAACCCTCAACCAAAGGCTCGGCCCCAGTATCCTTCTCGGCAGGTCGGAAGATGGGTGCGAGGAAGAATCTCGAGGGGGAGAGGCCCGAGAAATAGAAGCCACCTCATGCACCAAATGAAGGGTGGCGAGGCTGCTCATGTCAAAGAAAGCAAGCAAAGAATCGCGAACCCAGGCAAAAGCAGCATCCGGCCTCGAAGCAGAAGAAGCCGGGTCGTGGAAGACTTCGATATCGTCCTCCTGAAGGCTATGAAAATCCTCAAAATACGGGAGGCCCGAACTCACCTCACCACTGGCCTCGGGAACAGAGCGAGAGGACGGAGCCGGTTCCCCGCTAGGAGCTAGCAGTGATGGAGGAGACGATGAGGGCTCCTCGGTCCTTGTGGCTACTGTTGATCGAGAAGAAGTGGTCCTTCCTCGGGTAGACCTATTTCCCCTAGGTACCCTCGAAGGTACCACCGTATCTACAGCCGCCTCCGCCAAAGGAGACACCAGAGAACCTAAGAAGCGTTGGCCAGAAAATACAAAGGAGAATCAGTATACGAGGGGAGTAGAAAATACGAAGAAGTAAGGACTAAGCACTTACAGAATTCAGAATCCTTGTGCAAATCTGGAAAATGGGTTGAACGAGCCCCTCCCTGGAGACCACAGAGCTCGAGCAGCCTCGAAATCTTGGTCAGTTTCATGACATGGTACTTCACTCGAAAATACCCTTCCTCTCTCACCTGGAGCTAAATCCTCTCAAGATGAGAAGAATCCTGCTCCGTAGGGCCATTCGACCAGGCGTTTGTGACCCCCAAACTCTCACAACTGCGCCCCGAGGTCTTGACAAAGAAGAAGGAAGACTTCCAACTACCGAAGGAGGAGGAAGCATCAGTAAGAAGCCTCGCCCCCAAGACAGCTTGAGAAGAACGAGGGGTAAAATAAAAGAAGGGTGCCTGACCCTCACCCATATCATACAGAGCCAACAGCCGCTCCGCTGAACAGAGGAGCCCTCGGCTTTGGCAGGTGATCTCGAACCCCGCCATAATGGAGAAGGCGTTGGGTGTCAACTGGCTCAAACGAAGCCCTATGGCCTTGGCCACCTCTTGAAAGAAAGGCGGCAAGAACATACGCCACCCAGCCTCAATCTGGGCAAAATAAACGGTTAGGAAGCCGGCGGGGGGACTATTTGCCCGGTCCGAAGACTCGGGGATCAACACCGCCACATTCTCCCTCGCCACATTATGTTTAGCGAGAAAGTGGTCGACGGAAGCTTGAGTCACCGAACTAGGGAGGTCACTCACGCTTACGGCTTGCCTCTTCGACGTCATTACCTTTTCAAGAGTGGCAGAAGCAGCGCTGCGCTTACCCTGGCGGGTGGCCGGAGGAGAAGGCAGCATTGATCGGGATGGAGATACGGGAGGAGTCAAACCAAAAGTAGCGGCGGCGACAGTAGTGGCAGACGACATGATCACGGCGAAAAAAAGACAAACAGAGAAGGTAATAATCGTGAGAGAAAAGTAGAGAAGGTAAAAAGGCTATGAGCCCTAGGAACTGCAGCGCAAGAGACCTAATAGATGGGCAAAGAGGCGGTATTATTCCCGCTCATTATCCAAGAGCCGCAGGTGGTGACACGTATCGCTCAGCGTGCGAGTGAAGTTTTTGAAATCCCGAGAAATCAGGGAGTGAGACAGACGCGCGATCAGATGATTAGACCCCTTAAGGTTTTATTTTCTGCCACGTTCTACGAACCGCGACAGAAACTGGGGGACTTATGATGACCCATACTCTCCTTCTTGCGATCGTACCCGTCCACGTGGCCAAATCATCTGATCTCGTTACGTCTCACGACCCCTTCTCCAGGATTTTCTAACCCAGGTAAGTTGGCCCTCGGGTTCCCGACCCCAACAAGTTGTAATTATACCCGTTGTTATTCCGACCCCTCGTTGAGCCAACGAGGGGGGAGGGTCGGATTCTACACGTGCAGGTACAGCCTCCTTCGTCGTTAAGCAAAGGCAACCGCCCCCTCGGCCAACCAGAGGGTGGCGTCAGACGTCAACCATGACGTCACCTCCCACTACCCGAATGCGTTGTCACCTCCATGGGGTTCGACCGCCCTGCTTCCCCATTGAAAAGCGAGAGCTCGGGAGTCATAAGATGCATACGGAGCACGGCATGCACAGAGGGTAACATGCAGGCACCACGTGCCCTATTCTACGAAACCTACCTCGGCATCACTTGCCTATTTCCTCCCAGACCCAGAAACTCCACGTACCCTACTCTACGGGGACACGTAAATACCCTATTACCCTCGGGTTAGCATGCATGCCGACACGTGCCTCGGTAAAGTTACATCTATTCCCTCCCCCTCGCCCTATAAATAGGGAAGCAGGTTAGTCATAAATCTCATCTCAGCCCAGTACAACTCACCCCCTCTGAGATCATACGGTCCCCGATATAAGCAAAAGATAGCCCCACCTAGTGAGAGAAAGTGCGGAGCACGAGCTAAGAGGGTCGGAAGAGTTCAAGATTCGGCCGAGGAAGAAGTTTGAAGGGAGATCGTGCAAACGGAGCCCGAACCCCCAAGAGTCGTGGATAGTTGCAGCCGAAGGCTTCCCCCCCCCCCAACGGAGTTACACCTCGCCAGGAACTTGTCGAATCCAGGATCATCTTAGGTCGGGACCAGCGTGCGAACGGCATCGGTGACAGGCACGGCGATCCGGAGGCGTCATAAAAAAAAAAAAAAAAAATGGGGGAATCGTCTTCCCCAATCATCGGCCACTCCACCCCGCCCCTTCACCAAATCACCACCCAATAACCACCACACCTCCGCCATGAGCCACCACTACTACCACTAACCCACCACAGCTCTCCTCCATAGGGCGTGTGTCAACGGTTCAATCAAACTAGTAGACACAAAAATCACAGGCAGAGCCGTAATCTCATCTCGCCGATTAAACGCCGGCGAAATTATCCTCGAAGACTCCATAATTCTCCTCTACTTCGCCGCCGCCAATAATCACTACTGGTCACACTGCTACAGAACTATCTCACCACAATCCCAAACAACGATCGTTTGCCCTAACTGCACCACCCCCAATTCACTCTTCTTCTGCTCACAAAATTGCCAAACCCCATCTCAATCCACCTCAGACACGCCCTATGGTGGAGAGCCGTGGTGGGTTTGTGGTGGTGGTGGTGGCTCATGACGGAGGTGCGGTGGTTGTTGGGTGGCAATTTGGTGAAGGGGCGGGGTGGGGTGGCCGGTGATCAGGAAGATGATTCCCCCATTTTTTTATTTTTTTTTATTTATTTATTTTGTTTTGTTTTTTTAATTACTTTTTTATGAAATTAGAAAAATCTGTTAAAAATTTATTTTTAAAATTTTTAATTACAATAATTTGAAATGATTGTTTTTTTTGTAATCTATATTTTTATTATTATTTTTCTTTCTTTTCTATTTTAAAATACAAAAATGTTTATACCTTAAATTTATAACTTATACAATTTTTTATTTCTTGTATTTTTTTTTTAATTGCTTACGTGGTATAACACGTGGCGGATTTTGGCCACTTGTCTTTGACTATGGTTAAAATTCCCAAATATATTGTCATGTCACGTCCACGTAAGCGATTCCGGCCACTTTTTGAATTTTCCGGCAATATGGCACCAAAATTGATGAAAATGCCTCAATAAGGCACCAATTTTGATGGCTGCCTCGCCTCATTAAGGCACCAAATTTGAAATCGTGCCAATTTGAGGCACCAATTTTGAATAAAACCCTACATTAGTTCATGCACAACAAAGGTGGAGGCAAGGGGGGCATATTGGCCCTCGCCCCACCCGCGCCCCCACTCCCTTTATATAGTTATATACAAAGCTCCTATATATATAATGCATAAACTCACTGTAATATGTGTTAAAAAAAAAAAAAAAAAAAAAACTCATTGTAATATATTAAAGAAAAACGAGAGTTTAATTAGTATGTATAGGATACGAATCTAACAAAATATTTTTAGTACATGAAAGATTGAGCGCATATAGTAACATTAATTTATAGATGTGTTATATTTGGTCAGTATATTGATTTGTATAAGAGATTATGTAAGACAGTTAATACCAGAGTATATTAAAAATTGTAATATACATACTTAGAAATGAACTAAGTAATTCTAAACAAAGTTGATAAAGAATTTGAATGCGAAATTAATTTAAATAATAAAGACTTAAATATTTGTAACTTGAAACTTTATCTTTATTGAACTTGAAAATTTTGGACAAATTCGTAGTAACTCTCAAATGAAAATATTAATTGGGCACTCGAAACATTTATCAATTTGTTCTCACAAATACAAAGTAGAAAGATATCTGAATTCTATCACTCAAACTTAGATTTCTTTCTCCTATAGAGAAGGCTTCAATTTATACACTAGACTTCAGCACTATTCTGAACTTGAAAATCTGAATTTGAAATCCGAACTATTGTGGTGTGACTTTGGTTCCACCTCATGTGATGGAGTGACTTGGATACCACTAGTCAATGTAGTGGAATCAGGGGCAAAGCGGGGGGGGCAAATGGGGGCCCCCGTCCCCCCAGCTCAAGCCCCACCCATTCTACCTAGTACACATGCATGTATTATACTTATATATTATATTATATATTAGGCTATATATGATATTATATTATACTATTTATATTACAACATATATATTATATGTATTAAATATGATTCCAAAATATTTTGAAAGTCTAATTAATTCTATATCTAATTCTTTTGACCCTTATTTAACTTATTTGATTCTTCGGTTTTATAAATATTAATGTGTAACTTGTATACTACTTACCAAAATTATGTAAAAATTCCTTTACTTTTTCATGGAGTAAATAAAATAATGTTAGGTATCTACTATAAGATTTGTTTGTGTATTTTTGATTTTAGGATAATTTAATTTTCATAGACATTTTTACGATGAAACATGTACTTTCTTTAATAAGAAAAAACCTTCTGTAGACAAAATTATGGACTAAACCTAAAGATGTTTCCTTAAATATTGCCTTTATAATACACATTAAGAAAGTGACTTTGATATTTCATAGTTATAATCTAATGTTCTCTTAATTCATACAACACAATTATATATGTTTAAATAAACATAAATAATAAAATCCTCCTAGAAGCGTATAAAGTGTCATGACATTTTTTTTGTGTATTTACGTAGTTTTATTTTGATACTTTTGTAAGTATTAATTGCAATTGTGTTCTTTATTTTCGAGTTGCTTTTATAATTTTTAGATATTAAATGTCTAACTCTTGAGATATTTACGTTCTTAAGATAATTCATTATATCAAAAAAATAATTAACAAAAAATATCTGTATTTGCAAAAAAAAAAATCTCACAAATTTCGCTCCCATAAATTAAATTCCTGCCTCCGCTTCTGAGTGGGATGACTTGATAGCTCTGCAACACTGAGGTAATGGCATGTAAAGTTGTTGGACTCCACGAATGATGTAAAAACCCTTAACCTTAAGTTGGTAAATATATTTAGATAAGTTCTAGCACCACCTGTCACATGCAAACAAGCTTAAATTGCCTTTACCAATCTTAGTGTCTGCAAACTGTTCTTTTATAAATGGATGGAAGGAGTTGAATGCGAACCTAACACATCATTTGTCCAACTTCGTTACCACGCAAAATAATGATCGGCTTTTTTAATAGTACTTCAACATATAGCCATTTAGCCATTTAACTATTGTTGTACGCGAAAAGGTCAATAAGAAATGACGGGATTGACGCTGCTAATTGGGGGTAAAAGAAGAGACGTACCCTGATTATTAATTAACTCAATTCCAAAGAAATGATAGCATTACTCTTTTCCTTTATTTCATGCCCCCACCTAGTGCAAGATCTGCCCTTTTCCGATTACAACATCTCAAAAGAAATTGTCCCTTTGACCAAAAAGTTCTACATTTATATTCTAGAATAATTATATCTACACTTTGACATTAATTTGATCAAGTTAAAAAAGATTCCCAACGTTTAATAATGATAAACGAAAATCATATGGTTAATCACAGCCAGAAAGATTTAGCCATTTATTTAAGTATCAATGCCACACTTCACTAATTCTTGTATTTGAAAAATACCCCAGAATTAAAGAATAGATCAATCGTTTTTTTTTTCTTCCTATGAACAAATTAAGAAAGAAGTTAACACCCACCTGATGCAACTCACGTCCCTTGCCCTTAAAAGAGTAGATTTATAGATATACACTAAAATATTGTACTGACATTTGAAAATTTATATATATCGATGATTCTTCAAACAATTGGATTTATTTGTTACATTGCAAATATAAAAAAAATGTCTCTATAGTAATGTAAATGCCAAATAAAGATTATATAATCAGGCTACGTTAATTGAGTATAGATGCAAACGTAATGATTTCTACGTTTGTCTTAATTTCTAAGTTAGGTACACAACTCCACTCCACTCCACTAGACATCTTTATTAGCCTCACATGCTGCTTTACAAAATGTCATAATTTCACACACCATGTTTCTTTCAATCCCTCAATCTCCGCACAACATTCCGCCAGGGACCGTGGAAAATCAATGTCTAAAGGTTCATTCTTACAATATATAATACCATGACATTAGTCCCCATATCAAGCCAACACTAGTCTTTCTTTTTTCTTTTCACCAATGGCCACATTAGCCACACAATCTTCTTGTTTTTTCTTTGTTACACTTCTCTTTATTTGTTGTCTAACCGAAGCAAGGGAGAGCAAGTTCTTCGCAAAGTATATTAACCTAAGCAAAAACAATTATGTTACCCTAAAAGACTCATTTGTGTCGTCTCAAGCAACTCCGCCGGCCTCAGCTCCGCTAAGTAGCTATATTAGCAATGCACCGGTTGGCGCGGAGTACGGCTATGCTCCGGCCCCGCTAGAGAGCGTGTATGCTCCGGCCCCGCTAGAGAGCGGGTATGCCCCGGCCCCGCTCGAGAGTGATAACTCGTACTACGGCCTCTACGCCAAGGGTACTAATGATTTCCCTTCCGAGAGTAACACTATAGTTGATGATAAGGAGAATGATGAATTTTCCAATGAAGAATTGAGCGATGAAAATCCTGAGGAGTTCAATTACGAGGAATCCGCTACACCTACGGAGGCTTATTCGAATAATTTGAATGAAAATAACGCCTTCTGGTCCTCGAATCACGAAAGTTATAAGAGTCAGCCAGACGGAATGAGTGACACCAGATTCGTGGAAGGCGGTAAATATTATTACAACGTCAACGAGAATGAAAACTATGTTAATCCGAATAGAGACGAGCAATCTAGGGGAAACAATCAGGAGGGTGGTGATTATTATGGTTATAACGAGAAGTCGAAGTACGAGTTTGATTCCATGGAAGAATATGAGAAGCAGGAGGGATATCCAGATGTGCAACAAGAGTTTGTTCCTTGATTTAAATATATGCTTGGAGTAGCTTCTAGTTCTAGAAACCAAAAGGAACTAAGTGAAAGAGTCAAAGATTTTTTTACAGTTAAGAGATGTTGATGCTAGTTTCATGCGTGTTTGCATAATTTTTTCGTTGGCAAATCAAACCGATGGAACTTTTTACTTTTCACAATTTTTTCTTTGGTGCGATTAAGAGCAGGATGAAGTACTACTTCATGTTTGTAACCTGTGCGCTTTGATTTTCAAGTTTATATTTATCATATACAAGCAAATTATGTGTTCAACTTGTAGCACGGTTGCTTTTATCTTATTATAAATTATGACTTCTGAATTTGTTAGTTATTCTCAAGATGTTTATGAACTATAATGTGTAAATATAAATTTTATCATGTGTTAAAAAGATCGAATTCGAACCACTCATTTACACTGGAAAATGTAATGCGAAACTAACTTATCAAAAAATAAATAAAAGGTAAATAACAGTTTTGATCTCAAAGGAATACTTCAAATCCACTTTTACGTTCACAATAGTATAAAATGAATAAGAGCCTCAATTTTCAAAATTTTGTTACGGGGTAATGTTTGAAGATGCTTATTAAAACTACTAAATGACTTTTTGGCCGGCATAAACACTTTCTTAATGTTTTCAACTCCAACTTTTACTTCTACTTATTTTCCAAAATCGGTTATATATATGGTGGCCGTTGGCCATCACTTGTACTCATGAAGGAGGCGGGCGATATTGCAGTCCTTTCACGGGAGCTATTTATCCATTTTTCATTTTCATTTTTTTTCTTGTTTTGTCTTCTTTACGTTTTCTGAAAATCCTGTTATTAACAAAAAATACTTGTCATTCCAACCTAATTAAAAAAGTAATAAAATGCAAAAATAGTTCCAACAAATTCACTTAAATTTTTTATCCAGTTAAAAATAACTAATGTGTTGTAGAATAAATTGATTTCAACATACTCTTCGTTAAATAGGCATTTACATTAACTACTAAGAAATCGATATTTAGGGTTCGAAATGTCAAAATTATATTTTTTCAGTTGTGGGTTTTTCTTGTAACAATTTGGGTTCTCCTTTCATCAACTCCACGCGAATGGTCTATATGGTTCATAACTATTTCTCTTAGTACATAACGATTACTTAGCCAACGCTTGGATCTTGTTCTACCCAAAAAAATTTTGTTTGCCCCAAGAAGATTCTCCACTTGTATGGCTGTTGCTGAGCAGTTTTTGGATATCCATTGGACCTTCACAGAGCATAATTCTAATGTGCCAGTCTGGCAGATTTTCCCTCTTTTGCAATCAGTTTCGCGAGAACATCAACTACTCTAACTGGTTGTCCACCTTTTTCAAGTGTAATTTCTATGTATGTATGGTCGTCAAACTCTAGTAAGGTTCTTAATTTTACATTGAATTAAACGACACGCTTTACCACTTTTGTCGCACCCGTCAATCCCTTTGAGTTTCATTCTTCCGGACGTACCCCTCCAAACGGGATAGTTAACTCGTTAGCTATAGCACTGCACGGGTTGATACACACAACACCTAGTATCCATCTTTTACGTCTAGGACTGCTAGGGTATCTAATCTCATTCGCTCCTCTAACTTCCGTCATGCAACTTTGAAGGTGCAAAATGTCAATCATCCATTTTAGAAATTTACTTTGAGACCAAATGTTAAATATTTGGATACTTTTGTTTAGGAAACTTATGTAATGACAAGTTGAAGAATTGGGATTACTTTTAATTTTAGAGAACTTAGAGATCAAATGTGATGACGAGTATTGGACCACACTGAAATCTTTCCATAAGAGATACCGCCGACTTTTGGAGAAAACTTTTCCTGATTTTTCACATAGCAGGAGTATGAAATCGTCCATTGTTAATACAAAAGGTTATTGACCTGTTTTGATCCTTCTGAACTGGCACACCAACATTGGCATCCCGTCAAATTACTCCAGGATTTTCTTTTGCAAGCAAGGCGTGTGTTTGTTTATGTGGCAACCATGTGATTTGTCGCACATTTTTGCAGCAAATGCTACAGCATTAAAAATTGCATCTATCTTCTAGACCTATGTCAAGATATTTGCATGTGAATATGGAACTGCAACTTACCAAAAAGTATATATAGCATGAAATGTCATACGCCAAAATATTAGCTAGCTTTCACAAACTTAAAAAATGGAGTGAATTTTTCGACTGGATTAGTGAATCGTTTTCTCTTTTCTAATCCTAAACAACATAAAAGCGTGAAAACCATTATCAGAAGTACCCCAGTAACTACATGAATGCAAATAAAACCAGGACTCTTACGGTTTAACTGTCATTATATATCAATATGACTATTGAATAAAAAAGTTTCTCCAATTTTCAGATATCATGTGCACATTTATTTTTCCATGGAGCTCCACGAGTAAATTTACTACTGTTTCTTACCAATCTCATACCAAGTTCCAACTCAACGGTAACTAGAAAACAAACAGATACAAGAAAGGGCACACAAATCATCTAATGCAATAAAAGTGGTCAATCACCTTAGAGGTCTCAATCTCCCCGGCCTAGCCACTCCACTCCGTCAGCCGTGATGCCAAAGAATAAATATTTTTCGGAAAATCACCAATTTTATAACAAAACGCTTGCTCCTTCGACTCATGTGAGATTTTCCCCTTAAAATGATCAAAAGAAGAAAATGCCAATGGTAATTAATTTGAAATTACAAAGAAAAATAACAGTGACTATTACACTAGATGCAGTAAAGTGTATAATTTGTTATAAAGACAAGCACAAATCCAATTTAGACAAATAGTACTTGTGCTATACTAAGTAAACTGGTTTAGAGCTTTTTTCTTCTTACTTTTATCATTATGTAGGTGAATGTCAGCAGTACTTTGTGCAACAATATTGCTTACTAGTACATTCTTAACTTAGAATATATGATGGATATCGTAATCACCCTAATTTAGCCGCTATTTTAACTATGAAAAATATGGAAAGAAGTTACACCACACTAACATTTAGACTCTGCAAGTGATTTGTCAGGTCAAGCGCTTGCAATCTGATGCTATTTGCCACATACTGCCCATTTTCATCTCAAATCTGTCGTATAAGGCACATTCACATAAGTGAAATATGATTTAGGTTATATAAGAGTCGTCACAGCCAATGAAGAACACTCACTTCTTCAAAATGGATGCCACCACAATATCTTTAACTGTAAGAAGTGATGGTGTAGTCTGCAGTAGCTAAGTTTTCTAAATTTCCATGCAAAACAAAATATAAATAAAAAGGGTACATCAATACGCGCGATTATTCAGTACATTCAATGGTGAGTTCTGGTAGATCAAGTATTAATGAAGCAGGATTCTCTCATATACTTGTGTCTACTGTACATTACATAAACATGGTTTGTAGGAGTAACAACATAAATGGAATAACTCAATGACCATACTAAAATACTAATGCACGTCTAAATTTCAGCAATAGATATTTACCCACTTGATGAAAATTTAAGGCGAACGTTACATTCATCTGTGGAAGTAAGTGAATGTATTGCACTTCACACAAGTCCAACTGTGTCAAAATTGTTAGAATCGTCTGCAAACCAAGAAAATATGGTAGTAAAACATCATATGAATAAGTTTCATAGACATAAAATAGCCAATTCGTTACAAAAGTTTTGTCTCAAAATATATGATCTGCATTATTAGTATTATATGGAATTTATCAAGTTAAGAAAACATATGTAATTGGAGGAAATTGAACCATGTCTGCTAAGTAACTTCAAGTTGAACATCGTAATACGCAGGCAATAAGCAACTACGGTTTAGGTTATTCAGAATTTGCGAGATGATGATTCTTTGAGTGACGAACAACTTTCTTCCTTTCAGACTCTGTCACTCTTAAAGATTTCACAGAGAAACGAGTTGACGTTATATTCATCCACACCATCACTAAGAGAAAGTTATTATTAGCAAGATCCAGACCAACACAACATAAAGAGAGCTGGCCTAGAAAATGATCTAGTAATCACTTGTACATCAAACTACGAAATTTCAAGTATGCGGTATTATAAAAAAGAAGATGGCAATAAGACAATCTACCATCACGTCAAACACGTCCAAATTTTTAAATTGATTATGAGATTGATTTATATTAGCAGCTTGAATCAATATTATTCAATTGATCTGAGAGATAATTGCAAGAAACGTGAAGTCTTAATCTAAAAATACTCTTCTAAACTTTCAGACAAGCTGTAATGAATCACTTGGGACAAGTATTAAGAAAGTTAAGGGAAAAATCCACCTGTAGGGTATCTAGATTAAATATTTCAGGAGTGAAGTGCTATTATATTCCATGGTTTATAATATGTAAAAAATCTACAAAATTGCATGCACGTACGGTCAATCTGAATCTTTCGCAGAACGATGTATCATCAAATATCAAGTGGCCCATCACCAAGGAGAAAAGGGCACCTGAGGGTTATTAAAAACTACAGTCCATAACAAAATACCTGAGGAAAGCCCTATAATTATACATACAAGTCAAAGAAGCAGGCTATCTTGTTTCTATATTCAGGTGGGATATATATGCCATATTCTTATGAAAGTTTCCTAATAAAATCGGAAATTATAATTCACCCGCAGTGTTGTTAATTAATATAGGTATTCAAATTGTACTCATAGGAAAATAATTTGATTTTTGCATCCAACATTCCTGATGAGATGATGGGCAAATTGTAGGGGCTTCTCGGCTGAAGAAAACAGGCGGTCAAAAGTGCAATTAAGGGCCTATATGTAATTTACATAATAGGCCCTTCAAGTTACATAAAATAGCTTTTGCCTCCCCAAAAATCCTCCTATAAATAGAGATCAAATCTCATTGTTTTCATCATCCCAAAACAAACAATTCTCTCTTAGCTTTCTTGTATATTTAGAGTGTTAAGTGAGTGTTTAGTGTGAGAGTAAAAAATAGAGAGTTTGTGAGATTTTACTACGGTAAAAATCTGAGAGTTGTAATTCCTATTTTACCTCATAGTGAAGTTCTTCTACCTTGCCCGTGGTTTTTTACCTCAAAGTAATTTGGGGTTTTCCACGTAAATCTGTGAGTTATTTATATTCTCGTTTCAAATTATTAGCCGTGTTTACGCTCTAATCCGGGTTTATTTTATAACAAGTGGTATCAGAGCCTCGGTTCACTTCCGGGGCCTGAAATATTATTTTGGAGGTATCGTGCTGAAATTATTTGCAGTAACGGTGGTTCGTGATAGAAGCAATGACGGCAAAATTTGAGATAGAGAAATTCAACGGGAGCAATTTCTCGCTTTGGAAATTGAAGATCAAAGCCATCTTGAGAAAAGATGGTTGTCTCGCTGCGATCGGTGAAAGACCGGTGGAACTCACAGATGATGCGAAATGGAATGATATGGACGGGAATGCTATTGCAAATCTCCACCTGGCGTTGGCGGATGGAGTGTTGTCAAGCATAGAGGAAAAGAAGACGGCAAAGGAGATCTGGGATCATCTCAACAAAATGTACGAATCCAAGTCACTCCACAACAAGATTTTCCTTAAAAGGAAACTGTACATGTTGAGGATGTCGGAATCAACCTCGGTAACGGATCATATTAACGTTTTGAATACTTTATTTTCGCAACTCACTTCTATGGGTCATAAAATAGAGTCTGCAGAACGTGCTGAAATCCTACTACAGAGTTTGCCAGATTCATATGATCAACTTGTCATCAACTTAACAAATAATATTCTTATGGATTATTTGGTCTTTGAGGAAATTGTAGCCGCAGTTCTTGAAGAAGAAAATCGGCGCAAGAACAAAGAGGATAGGGAGGCAGGCTCTCAACAAGCAAGTGCCTTGGCGGTGACAAGGGGAAGATCAACAGAACGTGGTGCAAGTGGGAGTCAGAAGAAAGGTAGATCCAAGTCAAGGTTCAACGGCGGTTGTTGGGAATGTGGTAAGAAGGGTCACAAAAAGAAGGACTGTTGGGATCTTAAGAAGAAAGATTCTGAACCTCAGGCAAACGCCGCTAGCGCTTCAGATGATGGGAATGCTTTGTGTTGTGAAGCTGCAACAGCACTTCGAGGTATGCGAGGCTTTGATGATATATGGCTTATTGATTCAGGAGCTAGCTATCACATGACTCACAGGAGGGAATGGTTTCACCATTATACACCTGTCTCTGGAGGATCTGTGTATAGCTGCAGTGATCATGCCTTGAAGGTTATTGGCATCGGGACAATCAAACTGAAGATGCATGACGGGATTGTTCGAACCATTGAAGAGGTTCGACACGTGGAGGGCTTGCGGAAAAATCTGTTGTCTTTTGGACAACTGGCTGATCTTGGCTACAAAATGGAGTCGCAAGGCAAGATCATGAAAATTATCAAAGGCGCACTTGTACATATGAAAGGCGATAAAACTGCTGGAAATTTGTACTTGCTACAGGGGGAGACTTTGCAAGAAGGAGAAGCATCAGTGGCTTCGTCAGAGTCAGCTGAGAAATCATCGATGATTTGGCACCAGCGACTCGGACATATGTCGGAACAAGGCATGAGGGTTCTTGCTGAAAAGAAACTACTCCCCGGTCTCACGAAGGTATCATTATCTTTCTGTGAGCACTGTGTTGTTAGCAAACAACATCGTTTAAAGTTTAGCAGTTCAAATTCTAGAAGTAAAGCTATTCTAGAATTAATTCACTCTGACGTGTGGCAAGCACCGGTTCGATCCCTGGGAGGTGCACTGTATTTTGTGTCTTTTATAGATGACTATTCCAGGAGATGTTGGATGTACGCGATCAAGAGGAAGGCAGATGTATTTTCAGAGTTTAAAATTTTCAAAGCGCGAGTCGAACTTGAATCTGGAAATAAGATCAAGTGTTTAAGGTCGGATAATGGAGGAGAGTATACTGGCACAGAATTCGATGACTTCTGTAAGCAGGCTGGGATCAAGAGACAGTTTACCACGGCGTACACTCCTCAGCAGAATGGAGTTGCAGAGCGGATGAACAGAACCTTGTTGGATAGAACAAGAGCGATGTTACAAACTGCGGGTCTAGACAAGTCGTTCTGGGCGGAAGCAGTCAGTACTGCCTGCTATGTGGTGAATCGATCTCCCTCAACAGCACTGGACTCGAAGACACCGATGGAGATGTGGACAGGTAAACCAGTTGATTATTCTAATCTCCATATATTCGGAAGTCCCGCTTATGTTATGTTTAATACTCAAGAGACAACGAAGCTGGACCCAAAATCCAGAAAGTGTTTGTTCTTAGGGTATGCTGAAGGAGTGAAGGGGTATCGCTTGTGGGACCCCACTGCCCACAAGATTGTGATAAGCAGGGATGTTATCTTCGCAGAAGATAAGAAAGAGGATGATAGCAGTTTAAAGGAAAGTTCAGAAACTACAACAGTACCAGTCAAGAAGGATTCTGAGCAGGATGGTCCTTCTGAACCAGAGCACGAACCCGAGGAGACAACAGAGTCTGAAGTTCCTGAAACGCGACAATCAATGCGTGTCAGGAGACAACCAGGCTGGCACTCAGACTATATTATGGAGAACAATGTTGCATACTGTCTTCTAACCGAGGATGGAGAGCCATCAACTCTTCAGGAGGCTATGAATAGCTCAGATGCGGCTCAGTGGATGGCAGCAATGCAGGAGGAAATGGAAGCTCTTCATAAGAATAAGACATGGGTACTTGTGTCTCTACCACAAGGCCGGAAACCCATTGGCAACAAATGGGTGTTCAAGATCAAACGGAACAGTGATGACCAAGTGGAAAGGTATCGTGCAAGATTGGTGGTGAAAGGATATGCTCAAAAGGAAGGTATTGATTTTAATGAAATATTTTCTCCAGTAGTTCGACTGACAACTGTTCGAGTAGTTCTAGCTATGTGTGCTACATTCGATTTACATCTTGAACAATTAGATGTAAAGACAGCATTTCTTCATGGAGAACTTGATGAAGAAATTTATATGCTCCAACCAGAAGGATTCAAAGAAGAAGGAAAAGAGAACTTAGTTTGCAGGTTGACCAAATCTCTGTACGGTCTAAAACAGGCGCCAAGGTGTTGGTACAGGAGATTTGATTCATTCCTAACGAGCCTTGGATACAGCAGACTCAATGCAGATCCGTGTGCCTACTACAAGAGATCTGGTGAAGATGACTTTGTCATCTTGTTGTTGTACGTTGACGACATGTTGGTGTCAGGCCCCAACAAAGCTCGCATTCAAGAATTGAAGGCTCAACTGGCTAGGGAATTTGAAATGAAGGACTTGGGACCAGCAAACAAGATTCTAGGGATGCAGATTTACCGAGACAGAAACAGCAGGAAGATTTGGCTTTCTCAAAAGAACTACCTGTCAAAGATCTTGCGGCGCTTCAATATGCAAGATTGTAAGCCAATCTCTACCCCGCTTTCTGTTAGTTTCAAATTATCCTCAAGTATGTGTCCTAGCAGTGAAGCAGAGAGGAAGGAAATGTCTCGAGTACCGTATGCATCAGCAGTGGGAAGCTTAATGTTCGCTATGATATGTACAAGACCAGACATTGCACATGCAGTGGGAGTGGTTAGTCGATACATGGCGAATCCTGGAAAAGAGCATTGGAGTGCAGTGAAGAGGGTTCTCAGATACATCAAGGGAACCTGTGATGTTGCATTATGTTACGAAGGATCGGATTTTACTGTTATTGGATATGTTGATTCAGACTATGCAGGTGATCTTGACAAAAGCAAGTCCACAACAGGATATGTGTTTACTCTTGCTGGAGGAGCAGTAAGCTGGGTTTCAAAATTACAGTCAGTTGTTGCTACATCAACAATGGAGGCTGAATACGTGGCAGCTACGCAAGCCAGTAAAGAGGCGATTTGGTTGAAGATGGTTCTGGAGGAACTCGGGCACAATCTAGAGGCAATATCACTATTTTGTGACAATCAGAGTGCGTTGCATCTAGCAAGAAATCCGGCGTTTCATTCAAAGTCGAAACATATTCGAGTCCAGTATCACTTTGTTCGAGAGAAGGTCGAAGAAGGTACGGTGGATATGCAGAAGATTCACAGTAAGGATAACATAGCTGATTTCATGACAAAGAGTGTTGATGTTGATAAGTTCATCAAGTGTCGATCCTCGTCTGGCGTCGGAGAAACGTAAGCAACATGAAATGGCGAGATAGAAGAATGGTGTGAAGATATGATTAATCACTAATCAAATCTTCAAGTGGGAGATTGATGGCCAACCATTGTTGACCATTCAACATTCAACAATGGTGGGTGGATGGAATTGATGAGATGATGGGCAAATTGTAGGGGCTTCTCGGCTGAAGAAAACAGGCGGTCAAAAGTGCAATTAAGGGCCTATATGTAATTTACATAATAGGCCCTTCAAGTTACATAAAATAGCTTTTGCCTCCCCAAAAATCCTCCTATAAATAGAGATCAAATCTCATTGTTTTCATCATCCCAAAACAAACAATTCTCTCTTAGCTTTCTTGTATATTTAGAGTGTTAAGTGAGTGTTTAGTGTGAGAGTAAAAAATAGAGAGTTTGTGAGATTTTACTACGGTAAAAATCTGAGAGTTGTAATTCCTATTTTACCTCATAGTGAAGTTCTTCTACCTTGCCCGTGGTTTTTTACCTCAAAGTAATTTGGGGTTTTCCACGTAAATCTGTGAGTTATTTATATTCTCGTTTCAAATTATTAGCCGTGTTTACGCTCTAATCCGGGTTTATTTTATAACAATTCCTTTGGCAACTCACAGTTTAATATTTTGCGCATGAGAACAAACAACTAAATGAAGTGTGAAAATCAGATGGAAAGAATACAAAGTGTTGAATACTTAATTTGGAATTAGTATGTGATTTGTATGAATTAATAGTTTTTAAGGTTGTTTTGAGGGATGAAAAGTTTTTTTCTTTTCTTTTTTGGTTGAAAAAGGAGAGAGAGAGAGAGAGAGAGAGAGAGAGAGAGAGAGAGAGAGAGAGAGAGAGAGAGAGAGAGAGAGAGAGGAGGAGGAGGAGGAGGAGGAGGAATAAAATGATGTATGCAACGGCTACTTACATTGAGTTTGAGTTTGAGTTTGAATCTTGACGTACATAATTGTTGATGACGAAAATATTAAATATTACCTGACGACAATCAACATTTGACGCTGTCTGAATTTAAAATATTCTCGTTATAGACAAACGACTACTCAACTTGATTCTTTGTCGATTTTGTTCATACCTAATTTTCAAAAATATTGCTGACAAAAACGTCATACACGTCTGTTGCTGAAGACAATCGACACTTTTAAATTATATCGTTACAGACAACAGTTAGTCAACTTAGTTCTTCGTCAGTTTTGTTCATACCTAATTTAAAAAAAAATGTTGTTGACAAAAACGTCATCACATCTGTTACTAAAGCCAATCGACACTTTGTATGTATTAAATTTTACCGTTATAGGCCACAACGTTCGACTTGAACTTTTGCCAATTTTGTTCGTACCTATATATTTATATTATTGTAATCAAGTTATTCTTTCTAAAGTTGTTTAATCACGAACTAACCATCTTAAATTAGACCTTTCTTAGTCGGAATCCCGACTATCACATTTAATATTTTGTTTCTCCATCTCACAAAATAATCAAAATCTTCCCAAACCAATATTTGAACGCTTTAGGATCTTATATACTGTTTTTATAAGTTAGTTAAATATGGAAAAAGAAAAAGGAGTACAAACACAAATAAAAAACCCAAACTTTTTTTTTTGAAGTAAAGAGTTACACATGGATCATGAAACTAGGTCGAACTAGTTATATGGATCATGAATTATACAAGTTGTCTTCAACGCCAATATTTATATCCTAAATGCACAAATATTTACTTTTGAAACATAACAGATATATCCCAAGCTGCCTCACTAGATATTTAACCATATTCTAGCACATTAATTATTGGATTTATGACACATATTTGGAAATTTTCATTAAATATGCAAATGTCTCACAACTAAAAACAAACCAAATCATATACACATATTAATTAATTAATAAATAACACGAAATATTACATAAATATGTAATAAGGTATCCATACGTCCTTTTTATTTAAAAAAATTGACCCGGAACTAAAAAATAGAAAGAAAAAAAAGTGAGAGTAGGAGTTCTAATGTATCTTCAAGCCCTGAAAAGAAGAAAAAAAGCAAACAAAACCAAGTGATGTAAATGAATTCAGAATTAACATACAAAAGGCCAATGTTAGGTGTGAAACCACCTCGGTCCCGTTATCCTCTCCCCGTTTTTCCGTCTGTTACGAATCTCTTTTTATCTCTACATTTGGCTTCTTTCCCTCTCTTCCAAATTGTATTACCTCATTCACTGTTATAAATACAGGTCCATCCTCCATTTGTTCTACACCAAAAAGAGTTTAGGTTCTGAAGACTAGTGTAGCTACAGATTATTTTAGCGTGATTTAGAAAAGAGAACGAAGTCTTAAACAACTTCACTTACACCACCATGTCTGATGATCAGGCGGTGTCTGGTGGTGTAATGAAGGGGAAGGAAGTAAAGGTAGTGAAGTGTGATTCAAATAGTTTGTCGACCATTGGAAGGCCGAGTTCTGGAAGTGACGAGGATGGGTCAGCGGACGAGGTCCAGAGTAAACCTACAGGAGGTCCTCTAGACTGTTTGGCTGCTCTTGAAAACTCTCTCCCAATGAAGTGAGTAAATGGCAAAAAGATATTTCTTTTTTTTGATTTTGCATATTTGTTTGTTTTGATAAATTCATGAAATAATTTCAGTTCGAAAAAGATGATTTGACGAAAACATTTTCAAATTTTCTTAATTTTTCAAATTTTGCAAGTATATATTTTATATATGACTTTGATCTTTTTGGAAATAACAAAGTTGTTTTTGATGAATTCTTGACCACTCTTGAGTTTTTCCGAGTCTTCGCTTGTTTTTAATTTAACTGCATGCATCCTTAATTAACGTTAAGATTTCGCCTCCAACTACTACCATTAATAAAAAACCTATATTGCCAAATATTTTTAATATTCTTAGAGAAAATTAATTCATTCACATGCATCAAACAAGATTCGGTGATTATTAGTTTTTTAGGGTCATTATTAAATTATCATTATTAAAAACTTTGCTTTCAATTAAGAAGTATCATTAATGTGAAATTCAATTACTAACTAAAATTTAAATTCCCTAAATTTCTTAAATATTATGCAGGAGGGGACTTTCCAGCCACTACAACGGGAAGTCACAATCTTTCCAAAATTTATTGCCTAATGAAAATTTCGTGATCCAAAGTACGGCGATGATTGGAAAAGAGGAGCACATTGTGAACAAGAAACGTAGGCTGCTACTCTCACACAATTACGTCTTTAAGGAAAAAACAATTGATGATTGTAGTAGCACAATGACGCCATCTATTGCTGGAACCCTAAATGATGATGATGATGGTGAAAAAGTTGGAGAAAATGATCATGATGAAAAACATGATCAAGAAGATCAAAGAAAATCCGAGGGATAATTTTTATGAAGAGTTGCTAAAATAATTTTTTAACTTTTTATATTTTTGTAATTGTCAGTTGTCTTTAGGCCAGAAGAAAGCTGTACAATGTATGTGCGAATTTTTTTACTCATGATACTATGAGTTTCTACCATTACTTATTGTGGATAATTAATTTGATTAGTATTCTTCAATATCGAATCTCAGGAATAAATGGCTACAAGTGTTAAGCATACATTGCACGGGCTTTTTCTTTCTATCTATCTCATCATCATTTCAATTGATAATTCTGTTATTGTGAGGAGTTAGTTCAAACACAACTGAATTAGTGAGGCTTAACACGTGATCAATTAGCTTAAGTTGAGTTAGTTGAGAGTTAACCGAATTTAATAAGTTTCAGTTTGAAAGTTAGTTAGAAGTTAGTTATAACTTTCTACTTTGAGGCTGAATGTTGCAGCCTATTTAAGGCACTTGTCGCATCAGTTTTCAGTCGATTCATTGTAATTTCTTCAGCATTATTCTCTCATACACTTGTTCTAGTGAAAGCCATTCTGTGGATGTAGGTTTGGATCATTTTGATTCAAACGCGAACCACGTTAAAATCGCTGTGTGTTGTGCGTGTTTTTCTGGCAATTTTTCTAACTCTGTTTCTGCTTATATTCTGCTTGGTTTTGTTCGATTCGATCACTCGTTTCTTGATCGTTTTCGATACGATTTTGTTTGCTGAACTCTTATTTGGTGTGTTAACAACGATTTGGTCGGATTAAACTCTACAAATTGGTGCGCTGAACGTGGAGCGAGATCAATCGGTTAAACATGGCAACTGCCAAATTCGATGTTGAAAAGTTCACTGGTTTGAACGATTTTGGTTTGTGGCATCTGAAGATGAGAGCATTGTTGGTTCAGCAAGGTATGCTTGATGCTCTGAATGAATCAAGTACTGATAAAGACATGAATGAAAAGGCAAAGAAGATTATGTTGGAGAAAGCACACAGTGCTATAATCTTATGATAAAGTTTTAAGGCAGGTTTCAAAGGAGACAAGTGCAGCAAGCGTGTGATTGAAACTTGAGAGCCTCTACATGACTAAATCAGTGGTAAATCGTCTCTATCTTAAACAAGCTCTGTTTTCTTTTAAGATGTCAGAAGATATATCGATAGATGAGCAAATGGATAGCTTTAATAAGTTGATCTTGGATCTTGAGAACATTGATGTTACTGTGGAGGATGAGGATCAGGCATTGATGTTGTTGTGTTATTTGCCTAAGTCTTTTAGTCATTTCAGGGATACCTTGATCTATGGTAGAGAGGTTTTAACTTTGAATGATGTTCAATCAGCTATAAACTCAATAGAATTGAACCACAGAAATGACTCTAAGAACTCTGTGAAAGGTGAGGGACTTGTTGTAAAGGGAAAAGGGTCCAAGAAACAGAACAAGTTTGATAAAAAGAAGAACAAAGAACTGCAGAAAACTGGTGATAATAACTCAAAAGAGTGCTATCATTGTCACAAGGAAGGACACATAAGGAGATTCTGTCCTGAAAGGCTTAAGAAGAAGCTTGAGAATGGAGGAAATGAATCAGGGAATGCAGCTATAGCACCAGATGGCTATGAGTCTGCAGATGTGTTGGTAGTGACAGATGATAACACTAAGGTGCAATGGGTTATGGATTTAGGGTGCTCATTCCATATGACACCAAATTTAGAATGGTTTGAAGAGTATGCAGAGAAAGAAGGAGGAATTGTATTGTTAGGAAATGATGAACCATGCAAAGTGGAGGAAATTGGATCTGTAAGATTCAAGTTACATGATGGGAAATCCAGGCTCTTGAGAGAGGTGAGGTATGTACCAAAGTTGGAAAGAAACTTGATATCTATGGGTGATCTTGACAAGAAAGGATTTATGTATCACTGTCACAATGGTGTGTTGAGTGTAAAGAAAGGATCTGAGTTGATAATGAGGGGGCACAGAAGAAATAACCTATACTTTCTTGAAGGAGAAGTGAGCAAAGGCACTGTTGCCACAGCTGAAAGTAAACCATTGACAAAGGTGGAGTTATGGCACAAAAGGTTGGGTCATGTGAGTGAAAAAGGCTTGATAGAATTGAGTAAACAAGGCCAGTTAGGTTGTGATAAACTGGAGAAGCTCGGTTTTTGTGAAGATTGTGTTCTTGGCAAGTCATGCAGGCTGAAATTCACCACAGGAGTTCACAGAATAAAGGAAACACTTGATTACATACATTCTGATCTCTGGGGGCCTTCAAGAGTTCAATCACATTCTGGTGCCAGGTACTTCTTAACTCTTGTTGATGATTACTCAAGGAAGCTGTGGGTTTATGTTTTGAAAACAAAAGATTTAGTGTTTGCTACGTTCAAGTCTTGGAAAACTTTAATTGAAAATCAGACAATGAAGAAGATTAAGAGGTTAAGAACAAACAATGGTCTTGAGTTCTGCTTTGAAGAATTCAATAGGTTTTGCATGGAGAATGGCATTGTTAGACATAGAACAACTGCAGGTACTCCACAGCAAAATGGGTTGGCTGAGAGATTCAACAGAACTCTACTTGAGAGAATGAGATGCATGCTAAACAATGCATCTCTTCCAAAGGTATTCTGGGCTGAAGATGTGATGATAGCTGCTTACCTGATTAATAGATCACCCTCATCTGCTTTAAACATGAAAACTCCAGAAGAAGCATGGTCAGGTCATGCTCCTGATCTAAGTAGGCTCAGAGTGTTTGGGTGTTTGACTTATGCACATGTCAGACAAGACAAACTTGAGCCTAGAGCATTGAAGTTCATTGGGTATCCAAAATGTGTGAAAGCTTACAAACTATGGTGTTTAGAAGCTGGACACAGGAAGTGTATCATTAGTAGGGATGTGGTATTCAATGAATCTGAAATGGCACACAAGAAGCAGGAAAACGTTGACACTACAGAGAAGATACCTGTTAAAGTTACAAAACCAGAAGGATTTCAATTTGAGGTGGAGCCAACTGTGGATTCTGGAGAGAATACAGTTGGAAATTGGGTTCTACATGAAGATGAACAACAAGACACTCATGATGCAGAGGATGAAAGTGAAGGAAATTAGCAGGAGGAGGAAACATACATGCTGACAAGAGATAGAACCAAAAGGCCCATAAAGCCTCCAAGCAGGTATGGTTATGCTGATCTCCTAGCTTACTCTCTAGTTGCTGCAAGTAATGTACTTGAGGATGAGCCTAAACATTACCAAGATGCACTGAGAAGTAAAGACAAGAAAAAATGGATAGATGCTATGCAGAAAGAGATGAAATCTCTCATTAAAAACAATACTTGGGTTCTGACAGGAAAGCCAAAAGGCTCCAAGGTTGTGAGTTGTAAATGGATTTACAAGAAGAAACCAGGGATACCAGGTATTGAGGATGAGAGGTATAAGGGAAGACTGGTTGCCAAGGGGTTCACTCAGAGAGAAGAAATCGATTATAATGATGTTTTCTCACCAGTGGTGAAGCATAGATCTATCAGAATCCTATTAGCTCTAGTTGCAAAGTGTGACCTTGAACTTGAGCAAATGGATGTAAAAACAGCTTTCCTATATGGAAAACTTGATGAAATCATACTCATGAAACAACCTGAAAGGTTTGAAGTCAAGGGAAAAGAGGATTTTGTGTGCAAACTTGAAAAATCTCTTTATGGACTCAAGCAGTCTCCAAGGCAGTGGAACAGAAGGTTTGATGAGTTCATGAGTTCAGTTGAGTTCAAGAGAAGCAAGTTTGATATTGTGTGTATTTCAAGTTCACCTCAGGAGATATTTTCACTATCTTGCTACTTTATGTGGATGATATACTCATAGCAAGCAACAGCAGAAGTGAAGTTGAAAGCATAAAGGCTCAGTTGAAAGGTGAGTTTGAAATGAAGGATCTTGGTCCTGCAACAAGGATCCTTGGCATGGAAATTAGCAGGAAAAGGAGTAGAGGTGTTCTGTACTTGTCTCAGAAGAATTACTTGAAGAAAGTATTGGAGAAGTTTGGAATGATTGAAGCAAAATCAGTAAATACACCTCTGTCACAGCAGTTCAGATTGAGTAGTGATCAAGCACCAAAATCTGAAGAAGATAAGGAGTTCATGAGCTCAATTCCTTATGCAAATGCAGTTGGCTCATTAATGTATGCTATGGTATGCACAAGACCTGATCTTGCATATGCAGTAAGCATCATTAGCAGATTCATGGCAAATCCTGGAAGAATGCACTGGAAAGCTTTGAAATGGAATCTGAGATACATCAGAGGAACTCTTGACAAGGTTCTGGTTTATGGTGGAGCTAAGGATCAAAGGATAGCTATTGAGGAATTTGTGGATTCTGATTATGCAGGTTGTTTAGACACTAGGAAGTCTCTCACAGGTTATATCTTCACAACATTTGGCACAACTATAAGTTGGAAGGCAAGTCTGCAGAAAGTTGTGGCTTTATCCACAACTGAGGCTGAGTACATTGCTTTAACTGAAGCTGTCAAGGAGGCAATGTGGTTGGAGGGGATATGTAAGGAACTGAAGGTTCAAGAAGAGATCATCACAGTGTTTTGTGACAACCAGAGTGCAATACACTTGTCTAAAAATCAAGTGTATCATGAGAGAACAAAACATGTTGACATAAAGTTACATTTTGTTCGAGCGATCATTTAAAAAGGAGAAGTGTTGATTCAGAAGATTGCAACCGAGTACAATCCTGCTGACATGATCACCAAGGTGTTGCCAAGTGGGAAATTCAGCTACTGCTTGGAGCTTGTGCAGCTGAAGGATGCATAGCCTGGTGCAGGCTGGTTTAGCCTGGTTATAGGCTAGGATGAGTGGTGTTTTGGGCAGTGTATGAACCAAGGTGGAGAATTGTGAGGAGTTAGTTCAAACACAACTGAATTAGTGAGGTTTAACACGTGATCAATTAGCTTAGGTTGAGTTAGTTGAGAGTTAATCGAATTTTGTAAGTTTCAGTTTGAAAGTTAGTTAGAAGTTAGTTATAACTTTCTACTTTGAGGCTGATTGTTGCAGCCTATTTAAGACACTTGTGCGCATCAATTTTCAGTCGATTTATTGTAATTTCTTCAGCATTATTCTCTCATACACTTGTTCTAGTGAAAGCCATTTTGTGGATGTAGGCTTGGATCATTTTGATTCAAACGCGAACCACGTTAAAATCGCTGTGTGTTGTGCGTGTTTTCTGGCAATTTTTCTAACTCTGTTTCTGCTTATATTCTGCTTGGTTTTGTTCGATTCGATCACTCGTTTCTTGATCGTTTTTGATACGGTTTTGTTTGCTGAACTCTTATTTGGTGTGTTAACAACGATTTGGTCGGATTAAACTCTACAGTTATTAATATTGATCATTACTACTTAAAATGGTATATATTTGATTGACATAAAACAATTTAATCAAATAGAAGAATCGTGCATTCACTCTTTATATTGCTACGGGGCAGATCCTCCAAGTTAAAATGATATTTAGTTATATATGGAGTTCCAACATGATTTATATTTCATGGGCCATATATTTTCAATCATAATACTGTGTGTTTGTATTGTTCTCTGTCTTCCAAATTTGGTTTGATTATAACCGGATGGCAATATGGAATTTCTTTAAGAAGTATAACATAGCGGGCCGGGAAATAGCATAAAAAAAAACCCATATAGTTCAAATCCTACACGAAATTCCTTGTGGTTTCATAAACGTTGTATAAAATCCTCTAACTTGCACAAACCCCCGATGATTTCATGAAAATGAAATTTTGTGCAATGTTTATGAAACCACAAGAGGATTTAGACAATTAACAAACCACACGAGGATTTTGTGCAGGTTTTCGAGATCACAGGGGGTTTAGGTTGATTCTCCTAACAAGACGTTAACATGAAATTTCTTTAAGAAGTATGCTTATAACTTGGTTACAATGTTAACATAATTACTTGAGGCCTATCGAATACACTTCTATATCACTAGTTATTGCATTGCTTAGTATGTTTTTGGTATTTATTAACACAAATGTGTAGATACAAATAGAACTATTTTTATAATATTTAACCCTGCAGGGTTTGTGCGGCTAAATTGCAGCTTATTCTGTTCCATTATACTTTCAATTAATACATCCAAACAAACAAGACATTTTTCCTAAATCCTCATAACTCACATATTATGCACAATAGGCTATCCATTTTCTTTGCTTTTCTTTTGCACAAAACCTTCCTTTCAAATCTTGTTACATAAGCAAACCCACTCCACCCTACCTTATGCTATCACTTCTCCCCCGTTGCATGGCCATAAATACCGGTCACGTGACCAGGTGGTGTCCGGTGGTGGGATGAAGGGGAAGGAAGTTGAGACGGTGAAGTGTGATTCAAATAGTTTGTCGACCATTGGGAAGCCGAGTTCTGGAAGTGACGAGGATGGATCAGTGGATGAGGTCCAGATCTAGAGCCCTCTAGGCTGTTTGGCTCCTCTTAAAAACTGTCTATTTTTTCCTTTTTTTCCTTCATTAATCCTTCAGATAGATGAAATGAAATTCAGTTCGAAAACATGATTTGGCGCATAATTCTTTTTTGAAAATTATACATATGCCTAATTTTGAAACAAAATAGGTTCAATTAAGAATCCATGTGATAGATCCTTTCTTCATTCATTAATTAACATTCTTGCATATGCAATTCTACTCATGTACATAGACAATTCAATTCAATTGGTAATTTTCTTTCATAACGCGTGGACCTCAACTTTGCTCGTACTTTGCACTAACTTAATTTCAAGCAATATCATCATTGTTAAACGTTGGGGATCATTTCTGTAACACCACCTCATCAAGTGAATTAATTTTAGTGATTTACTAATGATCATTTCAAATGAAATGAATCAAGGAAGTTGAGGCGTTGAAATGTGATTCAAATAGTTCGTCGACCATCGGGAAGTCGAGTCCTGAAAGTGACTAGGATGGAGTGGATGAGATCCAGAGTAAAGCTACAGGGGGTCATTCCGATTCTTTGGCTGCTCTTGATCAAAATTATCTTTCTCAAATGAAAATAGAAACGCCTCCTTTCGTTTTCATTATTTTACATGTCTTGTGTTCTGAAAAAAAAATTAATCAAAGATATGAAATAAAATTCTTAGCAAAAAAATAATCAAAAGGTGAGTGAGATTTTATGGAAACAAGAGTGATGAAGATGAACAGAAATAGTGAGCATGGGTTGTAAAATTTCTAGAGTTTTTGAAAAGATAGATGTACCAATTTTTCAATTACAATCAGTTTAGACTTAATCACGAGTACATGATGTGTTAGATCCTTTCTCCATCCGTTAATGAAAACTCTTGCATCTACAGTTCTCCTATAATAATGTTACTTAATTGCAAAACGAAAACAAATCATATTCCAGTGTCATTTCAAAATGGTTATCTTCTTTCGTAATTTGGCCCTTAGACTTGCACGTACTTTGCACTAATCGTGTGTCTTGTGCATATTATGTGCATCTCTTCTCTCTTAGCTAGAAAACTCATTTGAATAAAAGAACTCATCAGAATAGAGAAACTCCGAGTGGATCCAAGTCTAGATCCGTATCAAAACCTAAAGGATATATCTGGATTCTTGTGAATCCACCCTGACTTTGGGCCCAAGTGAATCCTAAGTGGATCGAATATAATGGATTCGAATCACCTCGAAGGACCGTAAATCAGAAAGCGCCTTGTGAAACATCAAGTTCAGCCAAAATAGAAACTAAAAGGCACTTTGAAACCATTTGAAAAATATTTTTTATACTAAAAAATATTGATATTAAATCTTAAATCATGGTTTTGTTGATAACTTTTATATTAAATTAATAGGAAATAAATATTTAAACATATGGTTATTCATGTCGTTATCAATTTATAAGTACACTTAACATGAATAGAATAAGAGACAGTGTTATATTCTGAATTACATATATATAAGCACTTCAATATAATCCATATATACAAGTGAATTATATATATATATATATATATATATATATATATATATATATATATATATATATAATGGATAAATATATTTTATCATATTTATAATTTATATCTAAATGAAATTACAATTCAAATAGCATGGTAATACTACATGTCATTTATAGTCAATTCTCACTTATGTATAAATAAATTATGTTCTATGGTTTTTTTATTAGATTATGTAGAACCCCAATTTTTCGTATCAGTATTTCTTTTTCTTACATTCTTATTAAAGAAAATCAATTCGATTTAGTCATAAATATTATGTAATTTAAAATCTGATTGTATTTTTATTAGGAGAATCTCCTATGTTTAGAATTTTAATTGTTTTAGAATTCTTATTTCTTTAGAACTCTGTATATTAATAGATTTTTAATTAGAATTCTTAAACCCATACGTTCTCATAAATAAATATTAGACTTCTTCTTTTATTGATAAAGGATTTTATCTAATCACAAAGGAAAACCTAATTTCCTTCTCATCTCTTCAGCCGCTTTTCCTCTTTTCTCTTTTTCTCAATTTGTATCGGACATGTTCCTCTCTTTTCTCCATTCTTTACACGGTAGCCGCATCAGGTAATAAATTCAATACTTTTCCGTGCAATTCTCGTGAACTATTTTTAACTTGTGTTGCATTAGTAAGTTTTCTTTTGAATCTATTGCATGAACTTGATAATTTAAGCATTATTATATTCTTGTATGGAGCTCTAACCGTGGTTCAAGTTATGATAAAGTGAAACTTTATATTTTATAATATTACACATTACTATTAATGTGTGCATAAATATGAGATTCCTCGAATGAGTGTGATGTAAGTTATAAATGCTATGGTGTGAATTAGATTTGGAGGAGCTTGTATAATAGTGATCATGAGAAGAATATTATATTGAAAGTGGATTCTTGCATGTATTTGTTATTTGACTCTAATTAAAAATATGATTTTCTATAATATTATATTAATTTTCTTAAGATGTGTGCATTATAGTGTTATATCTTGCATGTAGGCCGTGTGTAAATATGTAAGTACAAGAGTATGTACGCAGCTTATCTAGAATTAGAATAGTGAGAATTTAGTTGAAGTACTTGTGAAAATTTATTAAATATAATGCTTTGTCTAAAATATTGAAGGTCTGAGAACTTATATATGTACATGATTTCTCTAAAATTAAGAACAACTAGTTATATGCTTTGTTGTTGAGTATTTGCCGGGTGTATGTATAATTTCATTTCTAAATTGTAAGAAATAATTTCGCATGTGTATAAGCGTGTGTATATATAAATATAATGGCTTGTGTATATACAGATCAGTTAAGATTAGTAGTTATAAATGGAGTTTCTCTTTGTTTATATTAAGATCCAGTTGGGTGATATTGAAGTTTGGGTGATATTGAAGTTAATATTTTGGCTTGACCAATAGGTAGATCGGCTTGACCTTGATGTATCTTGTCATCCTTATAACTGGATTTCAGGTGAGTGTTCACAAACCTATTCTTATTTTGAAAAACTGGAAGGATGCATGTATATTTGAGAAATCATGTACATATATAAGGTGGTGTTTGGTTCCGTGGATAATGATGGATAATTTTCCTAATCCATCGGCATCTCGTGCACACTTTGTGAGATAAAAAGTTTGGGCTTTTCACCAAACATGATACAGTCTGGCACTGTAGCAGCTTAAATCTTGGATTATAATCTCAACCCCCTCCCCCCCCCCCCCAAGATAATTTTATCCTCTTTTTTGCACACGCGGGTCCCATATAGCAAATAACTAATTTACCCTTAAATTTAAACACGATTTCTTCTATGCAAAAAACGTAATTGCAATTACTAAAGTTGGCTAACGTTTTTTCAGATCTTACAATTTCATAAAACCCCCAAATCTTCAAAAAACCCAAATTCTAGGGTTCGCGCTTCTTCGCAAAATTTTCGCACGAATAGCGTTCGTCTTCTCTTCTCTTCTCCTTTCTACTGGAATTACGTTGGGGTTTTGGATTATACCGTACTAATCAACTGGTGTTTGGGTGCAGGGATTTGCTGGGTGTTTTCGGACGAAAAGTTCATCGGATTTGGGTTTGTGTATTCGGCAATCGTCACCCTACGAACAAGGTATATTCCGTAAACCTTGTGTAAATGTAATAAAGTGGTGTTCTAGCTTAGTATTTTTGTTTTAGTTGGCTTTGTTAATCTCCCTGAATGTTTGGCATTCACGTTGGAACACGTAATTATGAGGTGTTAGGTTCGTTTAGGGCTACTTGTGTGGTTTTACAGTGTGTATTATATTTTTGTTGATATATAAGTTCGAGATGTTGCATTTGTGATGTGCATAGGTGAAGCACTGTGTATTGGTGTTCATAACTGTGGGGTTCCAAATAAAGAAAAATGATTACAGTTTTGTTTGATGAAATTGTAGCATGGGGTTTAGTTAAAATGCACCTATCATATGTTGTTTTTATTAGTACTTTGCGAGATGAATACTATTACCATGACCAAAGGTGAAATCACAGTTAGAATTATTGAAAAACAAGATGTTTTTGCTTGAATCTAAATGGCATGGCTTCTCTCATGAAATCATTGGTTTCTTTTTGTTTGAATAGGCATATTGTTTGTTGTGTCTATTGCAGAAGGTGAAATATTGAAAGGTTTCAACTTGTTTACAAGATGATTTATAAATAGTCAAGTCCACTCATAACATATTATTAGTCTAGTTTTATGTGTATAATAAGGATTCCCTACATTGGATGCTAGTCATTGATAGTGATGTTGTTTGTCAAACTTGTGGTGAAGTAAAGTAGGCTCCTTTATCCATACCTTACACTTAATACCAGTGTTTAAGTCCAAGATGGATTAAATGGTTGTTTGTGTGAGTATTATAACATCCCATTCCTGCTGTATATGGCTTCTTGTGCAGGGTACATTTTGATATGCATAATTATTAATTGGGTAGTAAGGTCCTCAACAGTTAGAACATGACACTGGCATGTCACTTCAACAGTAATTACAATGTAGATCTTATCTAGTAGTGTCTTAGTTCAATAGGTTTAGGTTTGGTGTGAATTGGTGTATATTGCAGTAGGTTTATTTGAAATAGGCAATATATTAGGGTGTCACTCATAACTCTAAAATTGATGTGTGTCAGATGGATGAATGGAGGAAAACTTTGATTTTAGTTCTGTTGGATCTAATAGTTCTGAGGGCTAGAGTTGTGATGTTTATGATGCTAGTGCACAATCACCAAAGACAACTACGGAACAACCGCCGGAGTAGAGCTATTAGATATAGTTTAATTTTAAAGATGGGTGATATCAACACCCATATGGATAAACTGACTGGTTTGAGTGATGTGCATTGCTTGAGCCAATTACGAATGGACCGTTACAGTTTCAATAAGTTGTGCTGGTTGTTACGAACGGTTGGTGGCTTACGGGAAGAGAAGTTTGTTAGTATAAGGGAACAGGTTTCCCTCTTTTTGAGGATTTTGGGACATCATACCAAAAATAGAACCATTGGATTTTACTGGCAACGATCCGGTCAAACTGTTAGTCGATACTTTAGGAAGGTCCTTGATGCACTCTTAAAGTGTCATCAGTTAATCATGGTCACTCCAATGCCCGTGTCCGACCAAAACCTAAGAGATGAAGAGTCGTGGAGGTGTTTTCAGGTGTGTATATTGTGATTATTATTGACTATTTCTTATACATATTTGGTCTTGTTACTGCGTACAAACTACTAATTGTCTTTTACTCCATTACTGATTGTGCAGGGTTGTTTGGGTGCGTTGGATGGTACCCTTATCGATGTCACCGCCCAGTTGTTGACCACGCTAGGTATAGGTCTAGAAAGGGTCGTGTGTCTGTCAATGTACTTGGAGTTTGCGACACTTCAGTGCGGTTTGTTTATGTTTTATGTGGGTGGGAAGGATCTGCCACAGATGGACGGGTGCTAAGAGATGCTGTATACAAGCCGCCCCCGAGTGGCCTACAAGTTCCGAAAGGTAACCTATATGTTTCAACAAGTATTTGGACCTGTAGTTCTGTATAATTACACCTTTCAATAATTTATAAAGAATGTGTTACTTACATTTCAGGTAATTACTACCTTGTGGATGCCGGGTACACCAACTGCGATGGTTTTTTTAGCACCGTACAGAGGTCGTAGATACCATTTGAAAGAATGGGAGGAGGGTAGGGCTGCCCCGCAGGATCATGAGGAGTTCTTTAACATGAAGCACAGTCGTGCTCGAAGTATTATTGAGCGAGCATTCGGCCGACTTAAAAACCGTTGGAAGATACTTAAGCGGCCTTCTGAATATCCATTAAAGATCCAGAATAGGATAATCATGGCGTGTGCTATGTTGCACAATTTCATAAAGACTACAATGCCTAATGATCCATTCCTCCTCCAGTGATTCTAATTCTGACAATGATGATCCACCAGAAGACTTTGTGGACGGACTACAAGCTTCACCCGCTTGGACCAATTTTCGAGATGCGCTAGCAATGAATATGTGGGAAGAATGGCGTGCTACTCGCAACTAGGGAATATTTGATGGATTATTTGGATTGACGATAAACAAAGACCAGAGTAATTTATAATTATATTAGATGTTTGGCGAATCGATTCGCATCTGAGTTTACTTTTACGGATTAATAATTTGATATCTTGTTGTGTATTAGTACTATGGTGTTTGAGTGTTTGAGTACTTTAGTTGCCTACACATTTACTTGGAGTTAATGGTTAACATTTGGCCTTGTTATTGTGACACTTGCTTTATTGCACTTTATTCGGTTTGTTAGTATTACGTTGTTAACTTGTGTTGTTTGTAATGAGTTCGGTTTGAACATGTATTTAACAAAGTTAATTATATTCTGGATGTAGGAATGGAGGCCTCCAGCTGTAGTTCGAACCCGACAAAGGCGAATCAGAAGGATAAGGGGAAAGGCAGAGGCGGAAAGTGTCGCCGCGTTTGGACGAAGCAGGAAGAACTAGCTCTGTTAGCTGCATTGAAAGAATTGAAGGGTCGAGGCTTGAAGGTGGACAATGCCTTCAAGGCAGGGTACTTGATACAGCTAGAGGGATTGATAAAGAATGTTCTCCCCAACACAGACATTCGTGCGGATCTGCAGGTGAAGTCAAAGCTTACTGTTTGGAAAAGGACATATTCGCACCTGTATACATTGTTTGATGGGAGTGGAGGAGGTGCCTGGCTAGGAGAAAAAACAAGGATGATCGAGGTTGAAAGAGAGGAATTCTGGGAGGAGTACGTTCGGGTAACGTACCTCACACTTCTGTCAACTCTACGTAAATTATGAACATTAGTGTGATTATGCCAATCTAACATGAAACGCCATAAAAGTAGTTCTAACATATATAAATGGTCCATCATGCATATATTGTAAGTTAAAATCTTATATTTTATTTGCTTTGCAGGTGCATTCGTATGTTGCAAGTTATCGTATGAAGAGGTTTCCGTACTATGATGAGTGGGCCGATGTATTCGGCAAAGACGGGCTACTGGGGCTGGATCAGAGGACATTTCAGCTGTTGTGCAAGAGTTGTTGAACAACCACAATTTGGACTCTTATGGAACGGGTCAGTCTTCTGGAGCAAACGATAGTTCTCAATCTCAACAAAACCCGATCGACTTGGACTCATATGAAGGCGCGGGGGACACTGATCTACCTATTCCAGGACCTCCTCCCATGGACGCTAAACTGATTTACAAAAAGATCAAAAAGGAGAAGGGTGCCAAGAAGAGGAAGTCATCTTCCCTTTCCGACAATGTTGCGCCTGAAGTCCCTCCGTACATGGATGAGTTTATAAAGAAGACGCAGGATGGAATAGACCGCATTACTGAGCTTGTTGTCAAACCGCGGACGTGTGATGAAGTGGCGGCTGCACAGCGGAGAAATATATTCACCAGTCTCGAGGCTATACCAGAATTGAACGATGACCAGCGTATGTTATTGGCACACAGATTGGCGCATTCGCCGGAGGACGCGGAAATCTTCTTCAACATGCCCGAGTAACACAGTGCAAAGTATCTGAAGATGTTGCTTAAGAAGAAACCGCAGCAGTGATGCATTGGTAAGTCTGTGGTTTGCATAGCCCAACCTATTTCAAACATTTCTTTCTCTAGCTACATTATCATTATCTTTTAATCTTTTTTTGGTGCATGAACTAATATGTCCTAGTAGTATTGTTATGTAGAATTATTTTGTGTGGCGCGTACTATTTTGTCGATGAATTGCGCCTATATTAGGGGTTAGTGGGCGTGGCAGGTTACTTCAATATTTTTTACTTCCTTCCCTTACTCTCGGATATAGTGTCTAGGAAACTCATCTATTATTTTGGAACTATATGATCATTTATGTTGGTGGGTTCCTTTACATTATGTGGTACTATCGGTTGGAAAGTATGGTCTACTTGTGCTTTTTTATAAATTGCTTACCTTGGATTTATGTGATGCGATTGAGTGCTTCGTGTCCTTTACATTATTTTTATTCGCATATTATTCAGATTTTCATAGATGATAAGTTCGCATACTGATTAACCCCCAGTTTGAATGAGCAGTAATGCAGTTTTGGTTTTTTGGGATGACAAACTCAAGAACAAATCTCCTATTTTTGCTTCTACAATTAATACAAAATTCCAAAAAAAAAAAAATATAGTTTCTCTTTTTGTGCAGAAATATTCATCACTATTTTCTGTTGAAGTTATCATTTAAATTTTTTTTAAATCAATAGCTAAAACCAACAAATAAACTTAATTTTCCAACAAATAAACTTAAACAGCTTTACTTATCCCCCGACAAACTTGCGGTTAACATATAAAACGATTTTAATTTTACATTATATTCATAGATAGCACCCCTCAATTATAAGTTATAGTTTCCACAAAAGTCATTCTTGGCTGATTGAAAGCCATAAAATCACGATTTTCAAACCCGATTGAATTTGGATGCAGAAACATAATTGTTCAAGAAGACCAGTTATCACAAATGCTAGGCCAAATACAATATAGGAAACAAAAGTACCAACTCAAATCCAAACATTTTAGAGACAAACATAGAGGAACCCGACACAAGGTCGAGATAAAATGTTTCTTTAGGATCTGCGAATAACGAAAAAAACAGCATAAGGCTTACGAAAACTGCCTAGAATTCCCATGACTTGGCGGAGCATGATGCTTGAGAACTACTTGCGGCACCACCTCCCGAAGAATCGGACGGCTTAGTCTTTTTAGGGCTTGGCACCTTAATAACACGTTTCACACCATTCGTATCCGACAATCGGTCACTCACAACCGTCCACCCATTTTGGGGATTGCATTTGTCTCCATTCCTCCTCCCTAGTAGAAGGGAGCACATATTTGTCGTAAGGCATTACGTAGCAATAGAGGAACACAAATTTGAAGTCTACTAAAAGTATACACACAACTTTTATTTATAAAATATTAGGCAAACTCGCTCCAACATTTATTATTTCTTACTTGTCGCTTCGATCACTTCCTTATTTGTTCTTGGTGGCCGGGGCTTGTAGACTAGTGCACGAACCGGCACAATCCCAAAAAGAATCTCCAAATCACACCATGCAAACTCACCATTCTCTTTATACGCAATAGCCAACGGATTCTCCTAATTTACGAATGAGTTAGATATAAAGGGAGCACACAACATATACTTCATTGTAATGAAATAAATATGCTTTCGAATACACAAACCGATATAAAGTTTTGCCAAACAGGATCGGTAGAGTAGACGATATTTTTAGGAAAGTCCCACACAACTTTTGCATGCCCTAGAACCATCCTAAAGCATTGGTGCCTCGCCGCGAGGTTCTCGAACCGCATTAGTATCTCGTCACTTGTGAACTTTGTGTCGTGAATGTAGTTAACAGTATCCGCGGCATTATCAACGATCATATCAAGGAATTTGGAGTTGTTTAATGGCACGCATCCATAGTCCGAGCAACATTGTTCCTTCAACACATCAAGTAGCGTCTCATCCAATCCCTTGGTCCAATCATCACCATAGAAGTGTTTTTTTTTTTTGGTTTCATTTGCAACAGGCATGGTTTGGGGCGAATGAGAGAGTTATGAAGTTAAAAAAATTGTAGAAGTTTGTTGATGTCAGGGAAAGTGTATTTGCATTTATATTGTTGCAAAGGGTCTATATTTCTATTTGTGTAATGAGTGCAAAGTTGAATGGATAACAAATGCAGATGTAGGAATGATGATAAAAGGACATGGAATATATTCCATTCACAAGGTGAATAAAGCCTTATACTACATTACAAAACACAATTCACACTTTATGTCTCATAAAAGAGAAAGATGTCATTAGATTCCCACACAAGTACACTAAAGCATGTCACATTCATATATATATTCTGGAAACCCAACTGTAGAATGGATTCCATGCCACATAAAACCAAAATTGAACCATTCTACATTGGATCCTAATGCATAACATGACTATGCCATTTACTCCTACACTCCTAAATTACTACTAATCCATTGTTATATTACAACGCAAAATAAGATAGATAAATTTATAAAAAAGTCTAACATGAAATAAATGATAATACTTGTTCTTTGGTGTTTATAAACCTCCAAATAGCTACCACTGAATTAAACATCCTAAATGCCCAACCTCATGCTTGAGTAATAGTGTCGTCGTCGTCCGATCCATCGTCTCCATCCACCCCATTATCTCCACCATTGTTACCAGGGCCATCTTCTTCAAGGTCACTGTCTATCAACTCCAAAGGGTGTGCGGGCGTCCCAATCAGCTCTTCGGGAAACATAGCAGCGTCGCGGACATCAAACACCATCTGATGCATATCATAGTAGGGGAAGCCATAAAGTCTGAAATACTTCTCAATCACATTCTCCTACACAAATAACCGTAGGGGAGAATAAGTATTAATGTAGACTTAAAAACCATATTATTTTAGGGAAAAAACCTTACTCTGCCCATGTAGTCGTTGTATTCTTCTCCGAACGCAACAATCTCGTGTGTGTAGTCATCATAGTACACGCCTGGAAGAGCAACGTAGTTCTGATACATCCGGTAGTGGCGCCTAAGAGCAATCACCTTCGCTTTAATCTTTTCAACCGAATAACAACGAACATTGCGCTCCACAAAGCGTTCATGCACAAACTGAATGGCATTCTCCATTCCTTCCACAGTCGAAAGTCCAATGAACACAGGAGTACTATACAATATGAACCTCAGCACGAAATATATACCCCTATCACCACCAAAATCCGGTTCGTTAAAGCAGCTCTTAATCCATTATGTCCTAGTCATACGCATCTAGCCACAAACACACAATTATATGAGAGTTAACCAAAGTAAAAAATATTGAAACCAATAATGCAGAAACAACTATTGAAACCAATTGTTTGTAACATAATAAAATAATTCCCACACACAATAAATCCCACAAAACAAAGTATAGATTGCAAATACATTCAAAGTTGTTGGTCAACCCAGTTTGGATATAATTACAACAATTCTCTTACTTGGACATAAAAATTAGGGACATTGTTATTAAAGACATAACAAAGAGGAAAAAAATACACCACGATGCACAACAACAGAATAGTGCTACCCTAGCTACCAATCTATCATCTACATGGCCAAGTGAGTGGGAAAGGGGAGCAACAATTGTATTTAGCTCCGGAATAAGTCCATTGTTGGTTGCTTCTGTAACTGAAACACGTTTAGTGACAGACGGTGAGTAGTCAAACGAGTTTGTAGTGCACTGTGGGTTGTCCATGTTTGGATTTGATTGCATGGTGTGAATGCCTTCATCCCCAGTTGATGATGAGGCAGTACGTGGTTGAGTTGGAACCTTGACAATGTTATTGTATTGACGTTCGTGTAACTGATCAGCCCAAATAAACCAGTTGGTGTGTTTCTTGTGCAATGGAAAAATGTAGTAGTAACGCCCTGCAAATTGGGCGTTTGGACCTGCTTTATGATAAAGCATTGATCCATGCCCACATGTGCATTGGATGGTGTAGGGTGTCAGCATCGACACAAGAGATCAAAGGATTGGCTAACAATTAATATCCTATAAATTTCTACCAAGTAAGGTAATCAATTCTCTACTTCTAATGTATCATTTTCCTCACATAATTCTTCCAATGTCAAACCCTCATCACATACTACAAAACCCAAAATTTGAATCAAGTATAGTTGTTATCCAACCGTTATGCTAAACACCACCTTCTAATCCTTAATCCTTAGCCAGTCCTACACATTAGATGGCACCTTACAAATTAATTTGTTCTATCTCAAATGGATAGTTCATCTAGTTTGTCATGTTAACTTGCGTCTCATCGCAGACATCTTAACCTAATTCCTACTAATTCATAAGCACAACAAGCATCCACAAACACACATATGGTCAAGAAAATTACCATTGCAGGGGGTGACATTGCAAAAATTACAGCCTATTATGACACTTTTTTCCAAACAAAACCACTGAAAACAGAGAAGATGCATATTCCAACGTTCAACCAACCATAACGACCTCGTATTAAAACGCTCAACCAAACAGGGAAGATGCATATTGTACTAACCACTAGAAGATGCGTAGGAGCAAAAAACAACAAAAGACATACAGCAAAACAAGTACAACAAGAGACTAATATTAATTTTCAAGGCGAAGCATCAACTTACCTTGCCCGATTTCAGACGAAGAACACAATTTTTCCCAACAAAACACCTACAGCAACTTCAAAACGAGGCCTAATTAGTAAAAACATAAGTAAAATGCGAAAAAATGAAAAAAACTACATGAAATTTAACCTTCAATTCGCAATGTTTTCAGCCAGAGGACAAATCGCCAGATCTAGGGTTCGGAGCATTTCTAATTGGGAATTTGGGAAAGGGGGTAATTAAACCCCAAAATTCAAACAGTCACGATTTCCTGTATATGAAAAGACGTCGGGGATAAAATAGTAATTTTACTCCCTAATCTCACTTCATAATCTCAACCAAACGATAGTAATACAAACTTTTAAATGACAAACCAAACCTTGTTATAAGAACTATGATAAAACATTACAACTCTTAAAACGCCATTTAGTAAAAGCCGTGACAATATCATACCCGGAACCAAACACCACCTAAATGTATGTATTTAGTTACTCAAATGTTTTATGAAAGCTTGTGACAGGTAAAATTTTATGAAAAGTATTTGCTTCACTTATGATGATAATGTCCCGTCTGTTCTGTTCCGTTCTGTTCCGTTCTGTTCAGTCTCAAGTCCCCATGGCCCATTCCCTATTAGATACAACGGGAGGTCGTTGTTATCTTTGTTGGGTCGTAGGTTTTACACATGAACCATGGCATGTGCTTCTGTTTGATTGTAAGGTCGCTCCTTACACGGGACGATAAAGATTATGGAAATTGTTGTAAGGGTGGTCTGCATCAGCAAATAAACGGGGACGCTTATCATCATAAGTGACTAATATTTTAGTGAAAGTTATTTTAAGTTAATTACCTGCGTTTTTCAGAATTAATACGACTGCATGTGTCGTCTTGTTTTTTTTCCTGTTTCAAATGTTTTCAAAATAAATGTTTTATCAATGAGAGCACGATCTGCACACACTCATGGACACTCACTAAGGTTTTTATCTCATAATTTTATGTCTTCTTTCCTTTCAGATTTACGTGACTTCTGGACAAGAGCTTGGGGAATTTGATGTGCTTGAGAGTCTAGAATAAATGTTATATTTTAGCTTTTGATGTCGGTAGTTGCTGCTGTAAGTTATATTATAATATTATTGAGAAATTTAAATTCCTGGTTTCAGTTAGACCTGTTTGATGTTGTATCCTTTAGACTTGAATTTTTAGGGCTGTTACAGATTAAGTTTACTTCAGTGGTTTCAAAGCCTTAAATAATTTTGTTAAATAATTATAAAAACACTAATGACAGTAATATTTTTTTTTATTTTGTCCTTTAGGTATTTCTTGATGAAAATGCATATGAGATACTATTTACCCAAAAGGAGACTAGTTAAACTTAAAATAAAAGACTTATTTATTTTATTTTACCTTCAGTGGTTATTCGGATTTCGGAGGTTAATGACATTTATATCATCTGCTTGCACAAATATAAGACACAAAATTTAAACTGAAAGAAGAAGTATTAGGCAAAAAAACTAAAATGGACCAAAAAACTATAAAAAAGAAGAAAACTCATTTCAAATTTAAATTGTACGAGAAGTATATTTGCTTGAATAATAATAATAAGAGCAATTACAAGTATTTATAAATTACCAGAGGTTTCCTGGTAGACCTAGTTTAGTAAGGAAGACCAATTCTGGTCAGGAATAGTAGACCTAGTCAATAAGAAGATCTAGTCTAATAAGGAATACTTAAATTACATAAAAATAATAATATAAATAATATAAACTATTTTATTTTTATCATGCCCCCGCAAGATGGAATGACTAAGAGACAGACCAATCTTGGAGCATAAATTGGTGAACTGAGCCGACGACAAGGCTTTGGTAAGTAAGTCAGCAAGTTGATCTTCAGAGCGAACATGAGAAACACGTAGGATACCTTGCTGCACATGTTGGCGAATAAAATGATAATCCAGAGCTACATGCTTCATCCCAGAATGGAACACCGAATTTGCACAAAGTTGTGTAGCACCAACGTTGTCACAGTAAATGACTGGTTGACTCGGAATGGAAATACCAAGTTCGGTGAGAAGAGAAAGAATCCACCGGAGTTCAGCCGCGGTGGAAGATCGAGCCACTGTCCGTTGTTTCTTGGAGCTCCAGAAAACAGGGTTGGAACCCAGAAAAACAATATATGCCCCCGTGGATGAGTAGTCATCTTTATCACCCGCCCAATCAGCATCAGAATAAGCATGAAGAGTAAGAGGGCTCTGGGCTCGGAGAAGGATACCCTGATTAAGCGTACCATGCAGATAACGTAAGACTCGTTTTGCTGCATTCCAATGATCAGCACCAGGGGATTGCATGAACTGGGACAGTTTGTTGACAACAAAGGAGATATCCGGACGAGTGAGAGAAAGGTATTGAAGACCGCCGAGAACACTCCGATAAACACTCGGATCTTGGAGTGGTTCGCCACCATCCCGACAAAGAGTAGAGGTAGCAGCAAGAGGGGTTTTGACCGGCCGGGAAGATGCCATCTTGAAGCGGGTTAAGAGACCAAGAATGTAGCGTTTCTGAGACCAAACAGACCACCCTGAAGGAAAGCATTATTGACATCCAACTGGCGAAGGGGCCAGGACTGAGAAACAGTCAGAGAGAGAATAAGCCTGATGGTGGTCGGTTTGATAACCAGACTAAAAGTCTCATGAAAGTCTACCCCGGGACGCTGATGAAAACCCTTGGCCACCAAGCGGGCCTTATAACGATCCACCGAACCATCTGGATTACGTTTGATACGAAACACCCACTTGCAACCCACAACATTCAGAGAAGGAGACGGTGGAACAAGATCCCAAGTACCATTTTGAACAAGCGCCATAAACTCAGTAGACATGGCGTCTCGCCAGCACGGGTGAGCAAGAGCCTGAGAAACACACGTTGGTTCGGTATCCACAGAAGGAATGGAAGCAGAGAGATTGAGTTTTTGGACGGGTTTGGAGATATTATGCATGGAGCGAGTGACTATAGTGCGAGGCGGAGGTGGGGAAGGAGTGGCTAATAAAGGAGCCGATATGTGAGATGCAGGCGAGGCTGCATGGGAGAATGAGGAGGAGCTCGAGAGGCCCGACGGCTGATGAGTGGACCCCAATGGAGAGGTAGATGGGCCTGCGGGCGCAAGAGAGACTGCGGGTGCTGCGGGAGGCCCGGGCGAGGTGATGGGGAAGCCCGGAGGTGCGAACAATAGGAGTCGGGGTTGGTAGGATAGTATGGGGTGGGTCAGAAGCGGAAAAATGCGGAGAAGGACTAGAGACTGGAGGAAGAGAGTGTTGCCGAGAAGCAAAGGGAAATATAGACTCGACAAACTGGACATGACGAGAAACATATAGTCGAGATGTGAGAAGATCAAAACAAAAATATGCACTTTGGGACAGTGCATAACCGAGAAAAACGCATGGGACAGATCAACCAGCAAGTTTGTGAGGTGTATATGGGCAAAGCCACGGATAACAGAGACACCCAAAGACACGTAGTTTAGTATAGTTGGGGTTGTGACCAAGAAGACACTGGTAAGGGGATTTCATAGAGAGAAGGGGAGTAGGCATGCGATTAATGAGATAAGTGGCGGCGGGTAAGGCATATGACCAATAAGAGAGGGGGACAGATGCATGATGAAGTAAGGTGAGACCAGTTTCAACAATGTGACGATGCTTACGTTCAGAGATACCATTGTGCTCAGGAGTATGGGTCGGGGACGTGAGATGAGAAATCCCAGTGGTAGAGAGGTAAGATGATAAAGCAATATATTCACCACCATTGTCAGAGTACAAGGTTTTAATTTTGTGGTTAAATCGATTTTCAACAAGAGCACGAAATTTAGGAAAGACTTGATAAACATCACTCTTGCGTTTGAGCGGATAAAGCCATGAATAACGAGTAAAGTGGTCAACAAACACAACATAGTATTTAAAGTCATCAATAGAAATAAGTGGAGATGTCCAAATATCAGAATAAATAATTTGAAGAGGATGAGTCGACACAACAGTGGAAATATGAAAAGGGAGTTTATGCATTTTGTTGCACTGACAAGCATTACAATTTAAAGAAGGTGACGCAACATCTACAACGGATAAATGAAAAGTGGACAAAATATTATTTAGAATTGAGTTAGATGGATGTCCTAGCCGACTGTGCCAAGCTGAGGAAGAAGCTTTGACACCAGAAAAAGCAAGGAGAGGAGGGTTGGTGGACTTGGTAGGCTGGGAAGAAGACCATTGGTAGAGACCATGTTTAGTTTTGCCTTGGACCAGGATTTTCCCCGTACGCGGATCTTTGACACGAAAAGAAGAGGGTGAGAATTCAATTGTGGTGTTATTGTTTTTGCAAAATTGAGAGACAGAGAGAAGGTTATGACGAGCGGACGGGACACATAGAAGTTGATTAAGAGTAAAGGAACGAGAAGGAGAAGAAAGAATACCAGAACCAATGTGAGTTATAGGCATGCTGGAACCGTTGCCGACAATAACCTCATCTGACCCAGAGTACGGAGCATGAAGAGAAAGATTCTGAATATCCGGAGTAACGTGATGACTGGCACCGCTATCCATAATCCAATTTCCGGACTCAGGTGTATTTCCCGAGTAATGAACTCGAGGGGTGTGTGCCTTGCCATTGTTCCAGGGAGACAGCGGTTGAGCAAGCTGATTGATCGGCAGGATGCGGAAATTGGGAGAGGATGTGGCGGTGTGACCCTGAGCGTCACAAGCCTGGCAATAGCCAAGATATGGACGAGAGGAGGAATATGAAGAGACCGACGTTGGAGAGGGGGGGTCGGTAGCCATGGCCGACAGTGGGGCGGCGGGCTGGGGGAATTAGGGTTAGGGTTTTAGGTCACAGGTCAGAGAGACTCATGATACCATGTAGAGAAGTATATTGGCTTGAATAATAATAAGAGCAATTACAAATATTTATAAATTACCAGAGGTTTCCTGGTAGACCTAGTCTAGTAAGGAAGACCAATTCTGGTCAGGAATAGTAGACCTAGTCTAATAAGAAGATCTAGTCTAATAAGGAATACTTAAATTACATAAAAATAATAATATAAATAATATAAACTATTTTATTCTATCACAAGCAAGGTGGTGGAAAAGCAGAGACTGTGTTATGCCATTAACTTTATTTAGCATAAAATATATCCATTACACTATTTTGAGTGGCGCTCGAGGGTAATTGTTTCACATGCACCTCATGTGGCTGAGATTGACATGGTGTAACAATTAAACTTAATTTTGTTGACAGATGGATCAATCCAACATTGGCAAAGAATTGATCACTCACTTTTGTTTTGTCAAATTCAATGATAATTATCCCTAGAGTTTGCTATAGTTTTGTGAATCACTTCAATCTTTTACTTAGTTATGGTGGTCAGGGCCTATATATAAAAAAAAAACATGAATAGCAAGTCCAGACAAATGTGTCCTTACTAACATATTCACGACATTATTATATTTGAAACATAAAAAAGAAAAATGGGTATCACAAAATACCGACAACTACAGATAAGCTTGCCGTGGAAATTTTGATTCCACAACTCATTGTGTAATGCACTAACCAAAAAGTGTCAAGTCGGGAGAACTAACAGCCAGATAGACTAGTAGATATTAAACCACGAGTCAAAGAGTACACATTAATGGACTTTATACACGTTGATCCAAAATCTAAAGGCATTACGTTTATGAGTTATTTCTACTAATATAACACTCATGTTGCTCATATTATTTTTAAATGTGGGTTACTCCACACTTGACTTTTCCATAAAAAGAACGCAATGCCAATAAAAAGATGATACCCCAAGAACTAACGACATATATTACTTTGTACAATGGTCAATACAAGAAAATGTTGTTTGTTCCAAAATGCTGGAAAAAAAATGCCAAATAGTTATATTGCAAATTTATATCTTATAAGATTACTTGGTAAAAGACAAGATATTGGAAACTAAGACTTTGAACAAACAAACATCTATTTCATATAAATTACACGTATTACAGATCTAACGGACAGAAAAAGAAGAAGGACTATGAAGATTAGTAACACTTGTATTCCAATTATTCTAAGGACTGGATAAACTAGGGGCATCCTTTCCAATAAAATTTTGGAGCTCTGCCTTTGCTGCTTCCATTAGAAGTTTGAAGTCTACTTGTATGTACCTTTCCCTGAAATGCAGGCACTTCTGCTAACTTCCTTAATCAAAATTATGAAACTTGGCAAAATGAAGAATAAATAAAGGGATAACAGCTTCAAACCCCCTATACAATACCCATTTTGCATTTTGCCCCTTTTTTTTTTTGACAACTTTCTCCGCGTACTATGGAACAATTTTTAACCCATGGGGGAGGTAAAGTACTTATTTATCCATAGTGAAGAGGACAAGTTGCAAAAAAGAAAAAAAGGGATAGAGGAAAAATGCAACAAGGGTTATAGTATTGGTGGTTTGGTGATTTTATCATAAGTAAATTGAGATATAAATATTCCAACAATGTTACCAACTTGTAATACTTAAATACATGTACATGTGGCTAAAACATGATGTGGTGATTCATTGCAAAGTCTCAGTTCCTTGTTAGAATTCAAAGGTGTAGCGCATAAAGTTGCAGTAGTAATAGTATTCTAGTAATGGAGCAAGTTTCAGAAAATACTGAGGGACCTTTACAGCGTTGCTTGAGGAATTCTTTCAAACCTTAGGTTTCGTAACGTCGATCAAATTGTACTAGTCGAATTCATCGAGCATTTTAGTGTCAGACTATTGTAAATGACAATATATCTCATAGAAATTGATATGAGAATGTGAAGAGTTCAACGGTAGGTTCTTAAATATGGAAAAAAAAAGGTATTATTCCATATGACCATAGCCGAAATGAGCTATTGACCATGTAGAAGAAGGAAAGGCCGGGTGGGAAAGTCCTTGCAATATACTTGCAACAACTCGAGGAGTGAATTCTACGTGTGAGTTACTCCGGAGAAAAATCTAACTGATCAAGACAAAATGTAAATACTCACAATCTTGTCTAATATAACATGAATAATATTTTAACATCAAAAGAACTCTTACCTACACATACTTGTAAAAACTGAACTCCAAAACATAAGTTACAATTAGTTCATTGAGATAAGAAATATTAGATGATACATGTTAATAGCCTACTCACGTTAAGTGAAATAATCAAACGACTATAGTGTTATATATTCGGAATAGCCAACCAAACATATAAGGATTTTTGGCAAATTTTTTTTGATGGAAATAGGATTTTTGGCAATTTACGGCCATGTGTGATGACAAATTACATCTTTGTGAAAAATAAATAAGCAAATTGTCTGTGCGTGATTTCAAAAATTAGCACACCACCTCCTATAATATTTTATTATTTTGTAGTGTATTGTTATATTATCCAAACACTCCCTTAAGTTAGGGTTTTGAGCGAAAAACCCATTAATTCTATACCGCAAAACCTCTCTCTCCGAAGTTGAGCTCGAAAAATGGCATCAAGCGCCGCCAGATCCGTTTTCCGGTCATTCTCCGGCGCCCGTAATGCCGCCGGGAGATTCGCCTCTCAACCAAAATCTTCAAGTGCTGGTGGCGCATCACCATTCCGCCTCCCCTCCAGACCTCCCCGATCAGCACACCGCATCTTTAGGTACCTACTCGTCTAAATTCTTTCAAATTAATTGAGTACTGATTATAATATGTGTTTTAATCGGTGAATAATAATATCATTATTAATAACATCATTAATATGTGTTGTAATCGTTTAAATTCGTTCAAATTGTACTGGTATGTGATTGTAATATGTGTTTAAATCGGTGATTATTATTCGAAAGGTGTCCTACCGAGATGAGTGCCTGCTTGGAGTCGATGCAGCCGTTCCACACTGCTACGGCATCCGCATTGATGACGTCAATGCTCACCGACTCTTGCTGCGGTTTCTCTTGGCTTCCTGAAGGTGATTGCTTATATTTATTTGAATGCGTGAATTTTGAATTATTAAGACATTTATATTCGTAATTCGGAATGGGATTCTGTTGTGATGAATGATAGTTGTTACGGATGCTCGTTTATGCATGTTAAATAGAAAGATTTGTAGTTTCCTAAGTTTCTTATGGTTGGTGTAAGTACAAAACTGTTTGTAGTTTTCCTCCTTACGTCTTATGTGCTTGCTTGCTTGCAAATGGGAGATTGACGGCTTTAATTCTTGGATACACCTTACCGATTCTGCCTATCCCCCCACTGATGAGTACAAATAGGCTGAGGGGCATGTGCGTAAATGATCTGTTAATTGTGGTTAATTTGTTGGAGGACTGTTGAACTTGAGAGTACTATAAGGATGTCGTGTTAAGTTGTGCCCTTTGGTGCCTTATCTCAACCTCTTGTGTTCGTTCTTATCATTCTTTATCTTGTCTCTTGCAAGTTAGTAAAATCTTATTAGATCAATTGTTCCTTGTAACAAGGCTATCCATCCTATAACTATTGGTTTTCCACATCACCACCAATCAACCTCTGCAACCTTCTCCTCTTTCAGAAGGCAATTCATATTAGGAAGCCTTGTCAAAATGTTACTATATTTTTGCTTTTCATTCTATTTTGATTATTGATAATTGTTTTTGCAGAAATGGGTTTTTTGCTTGTTTCCTTCGCCTTTCTCTATAAACCTCTGTTAAATTAAAATTCTTTTTGTAAATTTAGTAATGCTGATAGGTCAGCTAACAGTGGCTTTTTGGTTCTTGATTTAGGTATCTAGCGATGTCTCTAGGTTCTCTTTTGCTGGCCTAATCATCTTTCATCCACCCGGTGAGTTAGTTTTCTGACTGGCAGTGCAGTGCCGTCCACCTTAAGCATTTTGTCACCCTGTTTAGTTATAGCTTTCCAGTCTAGTTACTGAAATTTGTCCCTCCTTCGCTTTCTCTGCCTCCCTCCTCTGTTCAATCTTTTCTCACTATTCGTCAAGATATATTTCTAAATATGATTAAGATATATATATATGCCATCACGTTTCTTGTTTGATTTTCATTCTAGTATGAAGAAAGTTCAAATATGTTTCATATTCCTCTATCCCCGTTTTGATTACAACATGCTGTCTTTATTCTTCCTGTTGTAGGCCTTGACAAGACTAGATGAGGATGGAGAAGCTATGAGGATTTACTTTGTTTCTGTTTAGTTTAGAACTTTATTTACCCGGAGACGTGGTTTAAATTGTATTCAAATGTTTTAGCCATTTCATACATGAATGAATACTTTCTTCCGCTGTTTGTATATCAACAGGCTGAATAAATTTTCTTTTGTAGAGTTCTTCTACATTTGTATTGGGATTTTCAAGTAGCGATGCTGATGTCCGGTTCTTTTTTCTACAATAACACTCGTTTGTACTGCTGCAGGATTGCTAAAGTAGGTTGCTATTATAAAATTATGTGTTTATACAGAGCTGTATATACATAATTGTATAAAACTCCATTGGATTATGGTACACTTTGCTATTAGGTTGATTAACATTGCAGAGAACTTTTGAAGCAAATCAATCTGAACTGAGACTTACATGCTTATCTTTATTTAATCAGCCTGCAATGAAGATGTGTGATGAACTGTGGGAGGCAAGGGAAATTGTACAATAAAAACTCATCTTCCTGACACCGGTCGTGGAAAGTGAAGATTTAAATTTGGCAGGAGAAGGACATCTTAACTATCCAGAGACCTAGAGCAACTTTATCACACTAATAGTTTCCTGAATATCATCGTTTTCCTTTGATTCTTGACGTTGTGTTTACTTACCTAAGGCAAAAATGCACATGAACCTCTTTGAAGCCATCTTCTTTTGACTGTGTGTGTCATACGTTTGTAAATCATGCAGTGTCGTCTATGATCAGTAATGTCTTTCAAGGATTCAAGGAAAAGCTTCTTTCTGATATTATGCTATCTGAAGACTATTTTCGTAGAGGGCAGGATTGGTCTGTTTTTTTCTTTTTCTTTCAAAATAAAATGCATCTCAGGCTTGCACGCAAGGGTGTATGATTGGTTGAAAGTAAACATCGAACTAAAAAATAATAATAATCATTTTTTTCATATGGCTCATTGTTTGCTCGTTTTGCCGGGTACTGGTTGTAATGCTTGTTTCTGGCAATTTGATAAAGCTTAATGATGATTTTTATGGCTGTGAAATTGTAGTGCGACGGTTGTCTCATAAGTTCAATTTGCGATCTGATGTCAAAGAGCACTGCACGTACTATAATTTCTTGCTAGTTTTTATACAAAGAACTTTTTCTGTTTGCAATTCGACCATTCTAATTTCTTGCGCTTCAGCGATGGGGATAAACATTTTGTTACGAATAAAACAGTACTAATTTGATTGTCGGAAAAATAATTTGAGGTAAGCTGCACGCTTTCATCTGAATTACAAGGATTTAGATGCCAAATGTGTCAGATTAGTGAACTCTCCATACATAGGGGAGCTAACTGTGACAGATTGGTTTGGTTCCCTCCAGATTTGGTCCAGATCCAATCCATTTGATTGAACATTTAAATTATCATCAATGATAAAAGTTGAGCATGAAAGCTATTATTAGTACACCATCCTAACATGAATACAAATTTTATATCTACACACACAGCTTTATATTCAACTAGAGAACATCAAATTCACTATTTTAGGGTCTGGCATTTCTTCTCTGATGTAACCTCGACTACGACTAGTTCCTTATTTTGCCGGAGCTCCTGTTTTGCTTCTGCTATATCTTCCTCAACCTTCGCTTCTGAATGTTGTCGATGGTATCTAAGAACCACAAGACACAAGAATGCTGCACAAAACAACATTACACAACACATCGTTAAGTTCGTGGAATTTCTGTGACTTGTTTCTTCAGAATGCTCAAAGAAGGATCTCTAATATTATCAACTGGTCGTAGTTTATCTTAATTGAAAAATACTGAACACGACTTTGATCCACCACATTTTAGAACATTGTACACCTCTATGATCTTCTTTCCTCTATAATGAACAAAAAGTATATGCTTTTCCACATTGAGCATTGAAGTTTCAAAGGCACTTGAGCAGGACTACGCAAGTAATTGTAGATATAACCATTATGTTAAAGGTTTACCTGCCAAAATTCGGGTTCTTACTGATGTCAGATTCCAAAAGGCACTCACCACCGATCCTGCCACAATCTTTTTGTGAGTGCAAGCTCCCCAAGCCTCTGATGCCCGTGTTTTCATATATTCAACTGTTCGCCCAAATATGATGCAAATGCTTAGTCAAAACACATGATTTATATCTAGTTAACATAAACAAAGGGAGTTAAGTTACGACCTTTGTTCAACAATTGAGCAGAGTAACTGGAATATAATTTGGGAAGGGTGAAGCTGACGAAAAATCCTGCAGAATCCCAAAGAACAATATGCAGAGGTTTCGTTAAAATTTGAAGAAATGTGATCAATGGTGGGAAGTTAAGGTAGTCCACTGCGAGCCTACCTAGTGCGCATAACCTCCATAGGGTTATAAGATAGCCATATTCAGCTCCAAGAAGCAAGAAAGGAACAACCTAATGAGATGAACGCTCACTGAATTATTAAAAGTATCAAAACTGAATCAGAAAATAAATATGCAACTGCTGATGAAATATTACTTTGAGGGTCATGGCTGGTTCTCCTGAAAAGACTAGTCTTGTTTTAGAAACAGCAAGATTTGCAGCTGGAAGAATTAACTTGCCCAATTTCAATACATCATCTTCTGTCAACTTGAACTCATGCTTAATCTGATTTGCGTCCCTGCGAAATCTCTCAAACAATACAGCATTTTACTAAACATCACCTAATATTAAGAAGCATTATTTCAAATGAAAATAGGCCACTTTCGCAACTATACCTTTGTCGAACGGAATTGGAAAGGAAAGACACTCCCAAGTACAGAAGTCCCAGTTGTGATATAAATGAGAAAATGCTACAAAAACCACATAATTCTTCTTAACCAAGTTTTTCTTCAAATCTTTTAATCTTTAAAACCAAACATGAATCAAGAAGTATAAAATCAAAAGATAACGAAGAGGTAAAAGAAATGCATACCTAAAGTTTACACCTTTTGTAAAACAAGAGGACAGAAAACAAAGAGAACCAAAACCAAACCAGAGGCTTGACTTTGAGACATCTCTCCACATAACCAAATCATTTATAAACTCTCCCACTCTATCGAGATTGCACCCTTCATCATCAATTGTTCCTTCATTTTCCAAAATAAGAACAACCCATCAATAAGCGTAAACTGATCAATAAAACCAGGAAAAGAAATGGGATTAATTGCTATACATACTTGGCGATTGTACCGAAGAAACCGTGACCAATTTATCCTTCTTGGACCTATTATGCCTCTTCTTTCTGGGCTTAATCAAAACTTCTTCAGCTAAACCAAACTCCTTCTCTTCTCTCACGTCTTGCTCCGACCTTTTCCTCGACCTCCGGGTAGTCCTAGGCGAAGCAGCGCATCCCGACGAAGAATTACGATTCTTGCCCCTTTTTCTACTACCGCTGCCCTCAATCCCAACATCATCGACAACCCTTTCCGCAAGGCGGGTTTTCGATCTTTTCATAGGCGAAGGCGATAGAAGAAGAAGCTCGCGGATGGGGGCGGTGTAAGGGGGTCTAGGAGAAAGAGTGGATGCTGGCGATGGGGTCGATATTTTTGGCGAACAGGGGACGATATCGAGGGTGAGTTTCGGTATGGTTGATCCGGTTTCATCGCTGTGATGGCGGAGCTTTGAGAGTCTTGAGGCGGATTTGGCTCGTGTTTGGGACTCCGATTTGAGAGAAGGAGGTGTAGAATCCATGATTTTTTTGATGCTATAGTTTGATATTGATTGTGTGTTTAGATTCTCTTCTGGGTTTTGAGGATTCTTGGATTATGTTTAGATGAAGGGCAATGTAAGTGGGATTTTGCTTTAGTACAAGTTTTTTGTTTTTTGAATGATGAGTTTTAGGCAAAGTAGCCGTTGGGGGATGCTAAATTATTTTCTTTTTCTTTTTTTGAATCTGCTTTTATTAACGGTCTTGGGGCAAAGCAAGGCTTGTCCGTACACGATCGAGTAAAAATATGATAATATAGCTTAAAATTAAAAGTTACATTGAAGTTCATTAATGACTTAGGGAATCTTGGAGATACCTAATTTTACTTTTCTTGAGTTAATTAATTGCAAAGACTGCGAGTTATGTTTAATTAAGTAAAAAACCCACTATTTCGTCGCAAAGTTTGTTTTGCCTCGCCCACGATACAGTTGAAATCGTGTTATTTTTACACTAAAAAATACTCATTTTAAGATTGTCCCTTATGTTATGTTTAATTGAAAAACCGCACAAGTGTTATGTTTACTTGGCAAATACCACGCTATAATGATTTTGTAACAAGTAATGTGTCATATACTTGGTCAAACATACAATTGAAGACACGGCGAGTGTGTTGAGAAAAGGATAACAAGTAACAACAACTAAGAAATATGGCATTTACTTATAAAATCAATGAAAAAAAAGGCCAATTAAACATTACGAAGGGATGGTTTTGGCATTTAATTCCACTTTTCTGTCTTCAAAGTTAAAACTATCTTTTCCATCCCATGTTTTAAGAGATAAAGCCATAAAGGATATATATACTTTTTTGAAAATTTTAGTTGTTGAGAAATAAAAGTAAGCCAGTATGTTGGACATGGATAAATATAAGAGTTTGCAACAAAAATATACTTCAACTATTATTGTAAAAGTTTCAAGACAAAATTTAAGACCTTCTTAGCTATGGTTGGTCAAATTAATAAATATATTGCCCTTGTACTTGAAAACTTTAAATTATAAATATCTCTAGCCTTTTTCTAGTTATTTTAACACAAATCGTGACTATGTGTATGTGCTCCAACATATTGGCTTCGCCTCACCCGTTGGAAAAGATGCATAGAGTTTGAATAAATACAATCTACTCTAGGATAGTTGTTTGTTCTACATTCTCCCATAAGATGGTTAGATTAAAATTTTCTCTAATTTATATCTACTCCTCCAATTCCAAATGCAAAATTAGAAACTTGTCAAAATATTGATGATGGAGAAATAATTTGTGAGACTATCTATCTCAATGACAAAGAGAGGTAGGGGTGGCAAATGGATCAACCGGACCGGATCCAAGTCTAAATCCATGTGGATCCGATCCATTAGGATTTGGATCCAACCGGATCCATAGGGGTGGATCTCAAATGAATTCAACTTGGACCGGATCCGCGGATCCAAGTAGTACTATTTTTGGATCCAATCATGGATCCGAACGGATCCATTTGTGGATCCACCGCGGATCCATAGTCGGATCCATGTGGATCCATTGTCGGATCCAAGTGGATCCATCTTGGTAGATCCATCTAATCCACCAAATCAACATCTACTCAACCCAATTTTCCCATCCACCAATCTATCCCACCACCTTATATTTAATAATATATATCATTATTCTTAGTTCTTAATTAATAAGATATTGGACACTTAGAAAGAAAAAAAAAAATTGTAATTTAACACTCAACTACATTACGATATAAATGTGCAAGCTAGTGTTTCACATAATTTAACTTTTTCTTTTAATTTTAAAATATGCAATTCTCTTTTGAGATGTATTTACTAAAAATATATATGTATACACATAAAACATTTATATATATATATATATATATATATATATATATATATATATATATATATATATATATATATATATATATGTGTATTTGAGAAAATATAGAAATCATGAATACTTCTATAACAAAAGTAATATTATTTTTTGTAATGTTTTTAATGAAGTTGAGTTTTGGAATTTGGAAGACTTTCTCGAGCTTTTGATTAAGGACTAGAAATATTATTTAGATTCTTTTTATATATGATTGAGAAAAAATTTTGCCTCTTTACAAATTGAGGTTAAAGATTACCAAATTATAAAACTTAATAATGAGAATAAAAATGCCAATCAACCATAAATTGTACATATCTTTAACTTTAATTGATAGTTATCAAATTAAAGCACGAGATCTTCTTCTCATAATGAATAGTTATACGTTGTCAAATTATTTTGAGTAATTAAAAAATTAAATTCATAGTAAAATAAAGTTATATTTAAAAGTGTACAAATGGATAAAGACAATGAGATAGTGGCACGAATGAAAAACTAAATGCCAAAAATTGTTTTAAATTGAGTTAGACCTAGACATGGACTTGGATGGATCCACACGGATCCAAATGTGGATCCACTCCCGGATCCACCCAAAGGTGGATCCGCATTGGATCCAGGTCCACCTTGGATCCACCGGATCAACTTGGTTTTGGATCCATGGTAGATCCTAGGTGGATCGGATCCGATGGATCCACAACGGATCCGGATCCATTTTGTCACCCCTAAAGAGAGGCAATTGTTATTAGGTTATTCAATGGTTTTTCTGCAATCAGTCTAATTGTTGTACGTATTTCTTTTCAACTTTGGTGTTTCCTCTTAATGGAGCTTTAGTCACTCAAGACCCATTTTATGAAGAAAGTACAAAGAAATAGTATGAATACACCAAGCCCAACCCATTATCATAAGCCAAGTTTCTAGAACATCTCAATATCTTCAAGAATTTATGACAAGAAACAAAAATAATAAAATATCAACGAGAATCCAACCTTGAAACATGATTGGACAGAAGTAGCTGATGTGGATATTGTCCAACACCTTATCCCTTTTTCCTATTGTTAATATATATATCTCTTCCAATTTTATTTATTCATGATGACAGCAACTCACATAATATCTTCTATCTCTTAAAAATTAAAGTGCTCACTCACACACTTTGCTATGGACGCTATGGCTCTCCAAGTGATATCATCTACCCTCTCCATCCCTAAAGAGGTACGCCATTTGACCATAATTGTAATTAGCTTCTATTTTTTGTTACATTATTAACTTTTTCAAACTCTAATTTTGGTTAATTAATTACAAAATATAATGTTGTTGTTAGAGCAAGTCGCAGCGGGGTTTAAAAGAGACATCACTCTTTGGAGCAACCGCCGTTAAAGCTGAATTCAGCCCCTTCTTATTAACTAAGGTAAAATTGTGAACTGCTTAATTAATTTACTGATCGTAATATTATATAATCTCTTAGGATATTTTAGTAAAACTGTTTTACCACCTGCATTTGACGTTCACTATGTAATTCATTTCGCCCAATTATGTTGTAAGTATTCATTCATAAGCACATTAATTAATTTGTTGACATTCTTGCAAAGACTTGTGATATTGGTGTAGGAAAATGGGACTGAAAAGTTTTTGGTTAACAGCGTTAAGCTGACGTTAAGTAGATAGCCCTGAGTAATGGCGAACCTTTGTAGATCGTAGTGCCACTCGTTCACATTTAGTGATTCATTTGGAAACACACTCTGTGAAAATATCAAATGTCGATTCATAATTTCGTACCATTCGTTCTGATTACTAGTTGTAGTTACATTAGCGCGATTGAGAGAAAATAAAGCTGAAGTTATCCATTAAGCTTTTCTGAAACTCTAGTATGATGAGCCAAATCGAAGAAGTAGCTAATTTCCCCCTTGTGACTTTAAACAAGTAGCGCTTTGCCATATTCATTTTTGTTTCTTCATGTATTTAGCATGTTTAATGTGATTCCATTGCTATTTTTAAATCGTAATTGATTTTGAAATCTTATATACTATTCTTTTCTCTTCTTAAATGTAATTTATAAACGCAAAAGATAGAATTTATACATACAAGCATATATATATATATGTGTGTGTGTGTGTGTGTGTGTGTCGTGTGTGTATAGAACTATATTATAGGATGTCATCTTAATATGTGATCAAACATCATTTTGCATCATTGTGATGCACCATAGTATATTTAACTGTCAAGAACTGGAATTTTACATGGTTTACTTTATAACATTACCTGCAGCAATCAAGGAAAAACCCGTCTTTTGGACCAATTAGAGCCCAGACCGCCGCCACAGCTCCTGCCATCAACCCGGGTTCATCCGAGCAGAAGAAAACCCTTCGTAAAGGCACTGCAATTATCACAGGAGCCTCCTCAGGATTAGGCCTTGCCACCGCCAAGGCTCTTGCCGAGACTGGAAAATGGCATGTCATAATGGCCTGCAGAAATTTCCTCAAGGCAGAGAAAGCAGCAAAATCAGTTGGCATTCCTAAAGAGAACTACACCGTCATGCATCTTGACCTTGCTTCCCTCGAAAGTGTGCGCCAATTTGTGGATGCGTTCAGACGATCGGAAAGGCCACTTGACGTGCTTGTTAACAATGCGGCGGTTTACTTTCCAACTGCAAAAGAGCCGACATTCAGCGCTGATGGATTTGAGCTTAGTGTCGGGACTAATCATCTTGGGCACTTCCTTCTTTCTAGGTTGTTACTCGAGGATTTGAAGAAGTCGGACTTCCCGCAAAAGCGCCTCATCATTGTTGGCTCCATAACAGGTACTTAGTATATATTCATTCATAGCATGATGCTCACTACTTTCTATCTGATTTAACATAAACTTCATATACAATTTTAATAATTATATGAAGCGTTGAGAAACATGTAAAAATAGGGAGTGTGTCAGCAACTTTTTCAAACTCAAGGAGGTGGTTCTGTAATTATGCAAACTTCAAAGGCGTATTTCTGTAATACTTTCTAAAATTTTATAGGGTATTTATGTATTCATTCATAAAGCAGGGAATTTTCCTATAATTAGCCGAACCTCATGGGTCTGTAAGTGTAATTTTCCCTAACTATATGCACTCCCTTGTCAGGGAACACAAACACCTTGGCTGGAAATGTCCCACCTAAGGCTAACTTAGGTGATCTGAGGGGACTGGCTGGAGGGTTGAACGGATTAGGCAGCTCGGCCATGATAGATGGAGGCGAGTTCGATGGTGCCAAAGCCTACAAAGACAGCAAAGTTTGCAACATGCTCACAATGCAAGAATTCCACAGACGTTACCATGAGGAAACTGGCATTGCCTTCGCATCGCTCTACCCTGGTTGCATTGCTGAAACAGGTTTATTCCGAGAACATATACCCTTGTTCAGGACTCTCTTCCCGCCTTTCCAGAAATACATCACCAAAGGTTATGTTTCTGAAGAAGTAGCAGGAAAAAGACTTGCACAGGTCAGTCACAACTCTAATATGTTTTGTTGTATTTGCAAAACTCTAAATAATTTCATAGTCTGCTATGAAATAAGTAAAATACGCTTATTATAGTAGGAAGTTCAGGGATCTCATAACAATACCTTTTTTTTGTATATCCTTCTATACTTGATTTATTAAACACACAAACACAACATTTTAGTAGTATATACCTATGATATTTCTGATCGCATACTTAATTTTCTAAATTCAGGTGGTGAGTGATCCAAGCCTCTCAAAATCGGGTGTATACTGGAGCTGGAACAATAATTCTTCCTCTTTTGAGAATCAGCTATCCAAAGAAGCTAGTGATGCGGAGAAAGCACGTAAATTGTGGGAGGTCAGTGAGAAGCTTGTCGGATTGGCTTAATATGCGTCTTTTGGGATCCATCTGAAGGGAGAAAGTGTACCAATCCTCGAACTGTTTTAGAACAAACTGGTTGAATTGAGATTGTAAGAATAGGAAATTTTCAGATGAGGCTAAAGTAACATTCCTTAATTCATGATTGGCACGCTTATACTTGTGACATTATGTAGAGATGTGCAGAATTCAATATGAAAGGTTAATGCATGAAAGGAACAAATTATGCAACATCTTTTTTTTTTCTATCCATATTTGGAATGTTAGTATGTTCTACTGATACCAAACTAAGTATGAACCTTGTTTATGAATTATCGATTTTAATCAGAGTGGTGTAAACTGTTGTTGAGTAGTTTAAGGAAACTCTGATGCTGGTTAACAGAAATTGTTCATCAACTGAAGTGCCTAAGACTCGAACATCGAACAATTGTGCTGTTTCATATTAGCTGTAACAGCCACAACATGTCAAGTTGCAAACTCACTTCTGCAAGATCACTAATGACAAAACTATCTCCAAACTATTAATAGATAAATCAAATACTTTTAGTTGACATGTAAACAGTAGACTTAGTTGAACTCACTGTATATTTGTTACAAAGAATACCGTCATACTCATTGGACACATCCTGAAAATTTGGTCAAAAATCACTTATCTCCTCCTTTAGATTTATTTTAACATCAATTACATTTCTTGAGGTTTTAATAATAATACTAGCTACAATCCTAAAGACAAAAAAAAATGGTTCAAAGAAACAAAATCAGGTTTTTTGAACCAAACGTTCAACATCCCCAAGCTGCACTTCACTTCCTTTCACCCCATAATCATCTTGAAACAACAACTCAATCTGCTCCAACGATTTCCCTTTAGTCTCCGGCACAAATCTATAAACAAACGCCACTGAAACAGCAGAAATACCAGCAAAAATGAAAAATGTTCCTCCCACCGTAATAGCACGAGAAACTGAAAGAAAACTCATGGCCACAACCCCACTGCAAACCCTGTTCCCCACTGCCCCAAGGGCCGCAGCCTGAGCTCGAACACGCAATGGAAAAATCTCCGACGTCAAAACCCAACAAACGGGTCCAATTCCGACCGAGAAAAATGCTACATTCCCACAAACCGATAGAATAGCGAATGCTATTCCAACAGCTCCATCTCCGAGAAAAGAAAGACTTGCACCTAACATAAACAAGCATACTGTCATCCCAATTGTGCTGACATAAAGCAAAGGTTTCCTCCCAACTTTGTCTATAAGAAGAATCGCTGTTAGTATAAATGCGGTCTTTGTCACTCCCACAGCAACGGTGGCAGCCAACAGTTTTGATTTGTCTTCGATACCAGCAGATTTGAAAATAGTAGGACTGTAATAAACAGTTGCATCAATTCCGGTGATTTGTTGGAAGCACTGGATTCCGAAGCCCGTGATTAGCATTTTCCGAAGCGATGGAGATGGATAGAGTATTTCACGCCACACTGCGCTGTTCTTGTCTGAGGCGGTGGCAGCTAATTGTATTTCTGCAAGTCTCTCCTCTACCTCTGATTCATTCTCGTTTGTATTCAAGAGAACTGTTCTTGCTTCTTCCACTCTATCTTGCATAACCAACCACCGTGGTGATTCGGGGATCATGCACAATGCAAATACGATAAATACTGATGGTAAGATTCCGACAGCAAGCATTATTCGCCAATTTGTGTGTGCCGGAAGGCCTGAAAATGCGTAGTTCGAGACATAACCGAGGAGGATTCCAAGGTTAATGAAGATTTCGGGGAATGAGGTGAGTGAGCCTCTTGCAACGGTTGGAGATATCTCGGCGATGTATACCGGAGCAATCATGACCCCGAATCCAATTCCAACACCAGCTAGGATTCTTCCGATCATAAGTACTTTAAATGTCGGTGCCAGTGTCATTATAGCGGCACCTGTTGTTGGAAAAAATATATAAAAACATAAATGTTGGATTTTCTCTACAAGATTTAGATGATGCAATAATTCAATCTGGTATCAGAGTGGACTGCAAAGAGTCATGATGTTCGAATCATAACGCCACCCACTTATTAAAAAAATGCCAAGCAAGCCTGGTGGCTGCGTGTTGGAAAATATGCATACAGATATAAATGTCGATCATCTATATAAACTTAAGCTTTTAGATGGGACGACAATTCAATACCTGCTTGAAACACGATAGCAGCTAACCCCATCGTCCATTTCCTGCCAATAGCATCCGACGTTCTTCCACCAATCAAGCTGCCGATAAGCGACATGACGCTCAAAATGCCGACGAGGATTTCCTCCTGCACCTCAGTTATCTTGAGATCTTCTTGAATGAATAGGATAGCTCCACTCATCACTCCCACATCTGCAAAACTCTCCTATTTTCAGTTGAGAAGCAAAAAAGATGAATCTCAAACAAGAGTTGACCTGAAGATATCTTACCATAACCAAGGAGGACACTATTGAGAGATGCAAAAACAGAACAAGCAAACACATATTTTCTTGTAGTCTTGCTCCTCTCCAGCTGATGTTGGTGCCTTTGAGCATCATAGTCATCACCAAATCCATCATAGTCTATTGTTGTCAGTTTAGCAGAATCCATTCTACTGTACTTGTTCTTGGATCCCAAAGACAATCCCATCTCTGTATTCCCATTTTCTTGGAAATCAGCTAAGCCCATTTCAGCAAAGGACCTATGTTTGTAACTGAAATAACAGGAATCTCAGAATCTGCAGTTAGTGTTTAAGGTTTGGGTGGTGTTTAGATCTGATGAAGAGGAGAGGAAGACTTGTCTTGTGGGGACCTTTTTTCTAGTTTAAATACTAGTGTATTAAAATAATGCAACTTGTGCTTGTTTACTTGTTACTTTTCTTTAAGTTCTGATTGAGCTTTCAAAGGAATAGCTGTCGGCTGGCAATATGTGTTTGTATATTTTTGACTTATTTGCAATTTGGAGTTTTGTTTGAATCAGTGGAATGCTTCAAATTCATGTATATACTATATATCTTGACTTTTGGTACTGCAATACACTATATATAACTATAATATGTGATGACACATACGTAAGAATGAGTGTGAAGCTTGTATGTTATAAAAACAAACGTCTCATATTTCATTAAAACAGCTTTTTTATAGAGTTTCTACCTAGTATTTTAATGGTTTTGATATTTATGTCGACCTACGCATTCTCATCCGAGGTCATGTTATTGTCCCACGTTGCCTAAAAACGAATCTAAGCTTCTGTATCTCTTCCCATCCCTATAATAGGCTTTTTAAATGAAAAATAAAATAAAAGGACTTCAATTAAATTCACTTAACAATTGTTGGAAGTTGAATTATGGGTTGTATATCTTCATAGAATCATATTGGTAAAACATTTCTAGAAAGAAATACCAACGCGGAATTATAAATTATTCTTGCAACCCCTTTGGGGCTTTTGAGGAATAAATAAAAGAGCTACAATTTCATTTTGAAATTCAATTAACAATGATCGGAAGTTGAGAATTTGGGTTGCCAGTCTTCATCATAAAACATATCCAAGAAAAAATACCAACGAGGATTTCTTCTTGCACGTACGTTATCTTCAGATCTTCAACAAATGAGATTGATCCACTCATTACTCCCATCTGTTAATTATGAGTTAACCTTTCCGCAACTTCCAATTTGTTTGAGGCACAATAATTAGAACAAATCTCCAAATCTGAACGGATTCACTCCCGCGAGAACTCAAATGGACAAAAATTATAAAACAGATGACTAAATTCGATAGAAAAATACACAAAATGATTCAAATCAAAACGAAATCATATTAAAGGACCCCGCAACTTTTACATCTCAACAAATGAGTCCAACTGTCCGAACTTGAAGTGGGCAACTTCAACAGGCTTCAAATATGTCAGAATAAACACATCTAGGTCCGGATTAATAAAAGTATTCCAGTAGTCTTCGCATATGCAGAAGTTAGCCAAATGCTAACCTTACTGCCACAACTTTATCATGTACTTATTAACACAATCAATAATGCTATTTTTCCTCAAAAATTATTATTAGTTGAAAGGGACGGAGAAGTTTAACATATAAGTACAGATCAAAATAATAAATTGCCAACAAATACAAATTTAATTTCACGTTTTTGTATTGATATCTCAAGCAGTTTGGTGGACACATGTTATTTAACATGTAGCGGCATCTAGATGGTGGCTTTATATTTCACAAAACAGTGTAGAAGTAGCCATTTCGCGTGAAATACTTTTAGAACACAACCAGGAGAAAGTAAAGTGACAAGATATTGTAGCTGAAATCCAGAATATTGGCAAAACAAACATAAGGGTCTAGTGAATATGTTATTCTATTCACAAGAGGGACATGGAAATATCTACGCTTCAAAAACTTCACCAGATACAGTTATACTAACTGTCAAACTATATGATCCAAATCACAATAAAAGGGTTGAGAATGTCAACAAGACATTTCTTCTAAGCTTTTGAGGTTGCTTGCGATCCAAGGGCACGTGAAGGAACTAATGATATTTTTAAAACATACAGAAATAGTTAGCCCTAACGTCGGAAACAAGTATAGTCCCAGGTAAAAAGATATAGGACTGACAGTTAAAATTGATCAGATGGCTTTCATAATGCACTCGGCTACGCAACTGCTCATAATAGCAACAACGAAGGTACTATATGCTTCAAATAGTTAAAGAAACAACAGTTTCTAGGTTTCATACATCATCTTCTGAAATACTTTTACAATAATATCAGTTCAGTAACTTATACTGCACTAAAATATGTTACAAGCTCATCTGGCATATGTTCAAGTATTAATATATGAGAATCAACTGTATATGCACATATCTTACAAGAATTTGATTGGCCAATTGAAGCTCACTAACTTTCTGTACCTGAACTTCTGAGGTGGTTATCTAAGATACAACAACAGTTCTCCCTCCGTTCATCTGCAGGTACGTTATCATCATTTAAAATGGTAACTTTTTACCTGCTTGCCTGGAAAGAAAAGGAAAAGAAATTAAACTTTGCCACTAAATTATTTGGTCCTGATTAAAAGTAATATGAAACTACAACAAGTCAATTAAGAAGTTTTCTCAAACACCACATGGCACACTAATTTTGCTCAAAAACATTATGCTTTCAGTTAGGAGTTAAATATCATGCATCAATTTTCCGTTATATATGGATTTTCCTTTCTATATCACTCTGAAACATGAGAACCTTGTTTTAGCAGGAATGGCACATGACAGAGTTCCAGATATACTGAGTTAAGAAGGTAGAGTATCAGGCATAAAGAGTCAGTACAAACTGACAATTGTAATATATTTTCCGGATTTAAAGACGAAAAACCATCATCAAAACCACACAAATGGTCAAACAAAAAACAAATGCATGCAAAGGAGAAGTAGAACAGCCATTCTGATTGCTTAGGCAGCATAACACATATAAAAATACATGTTACGTGCATTTTACCTTGCTGTTAACTCTGACATTCCAGGAGTCGTTTCTGAGTCCATAGGGCTGGTCACTGACAATATACGCCTGTGGTGGAACATAGTTTTTCAGCAAGGGCACTCTATCTGGTAGATAATCATCATCACTTTCATAATATCTCTCATTATGTGGCCCTAAAGCTTTAAGGATCATAGCCAGCAACATACTTGCTCCCTGCACCCAACAACCATTACCAGCAGTCGAAAGACAAAAGCATCAGAAAAAATGTTAGATGAGAGTATCATAAGGGAAAGAAAAAAAGGTCCTATCAGTTTCACGGAACTTCATCGCATACCAACAATACAAACTGATAAAACAAATAGGGTACGAACAAGCATTGTATTATAGCATGTGATATGAGGATGGAGGGCACCTGTAAGGCCACGACTGTCAAGCCAATCCACTTGCAGATATCGAAATTCTCCCTGATGAAGCCTTTTAAATGATTGAAATATCCAGTTGGATCCTCCGGGAAGTCCTGAAAAACATAACTTCAACTTAATCATTCTTATACCCACAAAGCACCACAAAAAAATAAAAAACAGCAAAACACAGTAGAGATACATTACCTCCTCCCAGTTGCGGTTTAAGAATACATCAGCAGTCACTGCAGCTTCCACCACGAAAAGAAGAAAAACAAAAACAATGTACTGCACCGGTTAAGCTAAACAACAAAGTCATATTTATGCATCTACCAAGCAAATCAACGCACCGTAAATCCAACTTCCTGTTCTAAAACTACCACAAGAATTACTACATCCATTTTGCACCAAATTCGTAACATTCGCACTACATGGAAGAGAAACAATTCATAGACACCTTCTTTAACAAAGAAATATCGACTAAACAAATAGCGAGCGACTCTTGAAAGTAACAATAAACAAACACGAAACCGTTCCGAACACAACAAGCAAACCGCATTCAAGCAACAAATCACACACAATTAAAAAACTAGCAAGGATACGATGTAAAGGCAGCATCCATTAGCAGTTTCGGCGGCGATATGGCCGGAGCAGGTGATCGAGCACATAATAATCCCAAGGCCAAGTATAGTGTATATGAACCTATATATCCAAAAAAAATTCAATCACATTTCATCATTGATAAAAATAAAAAAAAACAAAATCTTTGATCAAAATCAAAGTCTTATGATGATTTACCAAGGAATTGGAGCATGATCTGATTCGACGTGACGTAGCCAAACCCTAAGCATCCAAAGAGAATACAAGATCATAGCGATTCCGGCCAATCCTAAACCGGAATTGACGACCTTTAGCAGCGATTGGATGCAACTCCGCGCCATTCGACCCATAGCGTATAAATCAAAACCCTAACTCCGTTGAATTAGGGTTCCGATTGATTGTCGATGGAAGAAGAGAGACAGAGAGGTCAACTTTCTATTTTTTATTTTTTCCAAAGATATTTTTGCATCATTTTTTATTGGTCTATCCGAAATTTGCGTTTCTGTTAATATTTATCATTAATTATGGACCATAGATGACACTTGTGTTGCTGTGGTGTAGTGGTTATCACGTTAGTCTTACACACTAAAGGTCTCCAGTTCGATCCTGGGCAGCAACAAATTATATTATTATTCTTTTTTTTTTTCATGTTATATGGGTTTTTTAGTTTGTCTGATAAGTGCTAAATCATGCAGAAAATGTACTTATTCATTCATTTACATGTTTGGTTGCCCAATGTGACAAGTAAGTCGAGGGAAAGATACTATGATTATGATTCAAAATTTCAAAGTGTTTCGTACAAAACACCCAAGTTTTTTGGTTTTTGAGCTTTTCGAAACGTTTCTTTTAAATGGATTTCGAAACAAGATAAAAATATTCTTTTTTGTAAAATAAATTTTATTTTCTGTTGACATGTATGTGATATGGACAACTACAACACAAATACAGAATAAAAAATTCTCTTAAGAATGAAATTCAAAGGAAAGTGCTTTGGATGAATCTTTTAACAAGAAATTTTTGGTTCTACTATGCAAAATTCTATCTATAGTTCAAATATGTATGTCTAGTTGATTTTATTTAACCTGCTTTCTTGTTTCTTGGTTTTTTTTTTTTCAATTTATCTTTTTCATATTGTCGAAATATTTGCGAAACATTTTGAAACATTACGAAACGTTTCTAATTTTTTACAAACCAAAACTTATGTTGGAAATGAAATTTTGAACTATGACTATAATAACAATGAAAGACTTATCCATCTTAAGTCTTAACCAAAATAATCTGTGTTAGAATTGTAAGGAGCGAAGTTGGTGGCTCTATGAAAGGGTTGTTTAAAAATTACTATTGGTTTTGGGTTCATATTAGACGAAGACAAAGAGAATCATCTATCGGAAACATTCATAAATTCATTTTTATGCATTATTCCTCAATGCTTTATATAAACTATTTATATAAGAGTGCAAACATTCAGATGTCCTCAAATTAGATGAATTGAACAGATCTACACATTCATTTATGTGGATATCGTGCATCCATGATTTAAATCATTTATAGATCTCTCTCTCTCTCTCTCTCTCTCTCTCTCTCTCTCTCTCTCTCTCTCTCTCTCTCTCTCTCTCTCTCTCTCTCTCTCTCTATATATATATATATATATATATATATATATATACATAATCCATTTAATTCAGTTTCACTTCTCTCACGTGTAATAACTTATATGCTAAATGTTGAGTCCCAAAACACAATGATATAATATTGATAATATTCAATTAGATAATAATATTAACTCTATTATCGTATAATTATTAACAACTAAAGTAACTTTTGATAAATTGAAAGAAATTATTAATTATCAAATGGAACTCTTTTTTTCTAAGTACTTTGTTTTAGAAAATGTTATACAAGTCCCAAACTTATTGTCAATTCTCAACACATATGACCTTCATCTAGGTTTTTTCTTTTCAATTACCCCCGTATCTTCCAAAATCAAGAGTTTCAACATATTACACTGGTGCATCTATCTATGCGTCTAAATCTCATACGATTAAATCGTTGTAAGTAATTTTCTGGCACAGTTTAATGACTATTACACTTATTTTTGTGTTATATATATATATATATATATATATATATATCTTCTTGTGTTGGTGCATATCCAATAAACAATGCCTTTCTTCTATACTCTTTTTTTTGGTACGGTGTCGCTTAAGAGTCAAAAATTCAATTTTTATATAGGAAGACATGTGTAATAGAGTTCGTATAAAATGCTCATTTCAGTCTCAACGGGAAGTTATGATCGAATGATATACCTTTTTGTGTAAATTAGCTTTCTATCATCTCAATAATTAGGGCTATGTATTTAGCTATGTTGTAGAGGAGGATGCGTAAATGTACATTATGAACTTTATTATGTAAATTAGCTTCCTATCATCACAATAATTAGAATTAAGACTATGTATTTAGCTATGTTGTAGAGGAGGAAAACAGAGAGCTTGAGATCTGTTATCAGTTGATTAAATATGAAAACAAAGTGTTACAAATATCGCTGAAACAACAAGTGTTGGTGTTGCTTAAGTTCTGTATTTAGCTATGTTGTAGAAGAGGAAAACATAGAGCTCAAGATCTAATAGTTATTAGTTGTCTGAATGAAAGTATCGCTGAAGCCACTACTAGAGTTGGTGTTGCTTAAGATCTGTATTTAGCTATGTTGTAGAAGAGGAAAACAGATAGATTAAATTCTAGTAATTTTATAAGTTACTTATATGAAAATGTTATAAAATTGAAGAACCACAATATTTGGTGTTGCTTAAGATCTGTATTTAGCTATGTTGTAGAGGAGGAAAACATAGAGCTTAAGATATAGCAGCTTATAGAAAACTGCCAGAAAATTACACTTTCAACCCAAAACTTTTAAGCCCCAAAATAAATACCAAAGCTCCATAATTAAGCTGATTTTTGAAATAGAGACTCTTAATCATGTCTATAACATTACCCTCAATCAATTTTAGATTACAAACAGTTTTAGACTGTTGATCTGAAACACTCTCAGCGCACAAAAAACACTCTTCATACATCAACGCACAGAAACACAACAATGAGAAACCATAAGAAGGCAGTTGATACACACATCATGAACATCAAGGGCCGAAGAACTCCACAAAGCAACTCAGCATGCCCATAATGCACAATAGATGTCACAAGTATCGACAAGTGGAAATTAATTAGGGCTATCTATTTAGCTATGTTGTAAATTACAGTCTGCGTAGATCTACATTTTGAAGTCTGTTGTGTAAATTAGCTTCATATCATCCCAATCATTAGAATTAGGGCTATGTATTTAGCTATGTTGTAGAGGAGGAAAACAGAGATCTTGAGTTCTTTATCAGTTGCTTAAATATGAAAACAGAGTGTTACAAATATCGCTGTTACAAATCGTCGTGATGCAGGTTCTTCGCATGGTGGAAATGAAGGTGGAAAACCTAATGGTATGGCAACTAATAAAGAAGCAGGGAACTTGAAAAATAAAAGCAGGAAGAGATGCAAGAAACAGGTAGTGGAATCTAGTGGGGATTCAGATATCTCGAGTGTTCCTGACTCTAGTGGAACTTTTGTTGGTCCTGCAACTGATCTGAAATCTGGATCCACTCAAATTCCTTCTTCAAGAGGATCATCACGTAGAAAGCAGAATATATCATACAATCTGAAATCTGGATCACTATTTTAAAAAACTCGCCCCAGGGCTCGCCCCTCAGGGCATTTTGACCTTAGAACGCCCTGAGGCAACTCGTTGGGGCTTAACTTTAATAGGGCTTAGCCTCGTAATTTAAGTCATATGCCCAGAGGAAAAAGGCTTTCCATGTGTGCCTCAAGGAGCTAGACTTACTATCACTTGCTAAGACTTTCCTCACTAAAATTATAAAGTATTGTCTCACTAGCACCTCGTGTCACTAACAAGTCAGGTTCTCACAAACTCAAATGTTGCTAAAAGTGAAAGAAGATTAGGAAGTATGTGCAAAAGCTTGTATGTAGTGCTTAAAAGTGATTTTTTGTTGTTTACAATGACTTCAAACACCCTATATACAAGGTCACCTACTCAATGGATGGTGGAGATCAACTCCATCTAATGACTACTATTTTGCATCTACAAGATTCTAAACTCTTTTAACCAACAAATATTAGGCTCTTCTAGAGTCCTCTAAACAGTCATGCAAGCTTCTACAAACGCGCAGTTACAAGAAAGCCACTGAAAGGAAAACAACAAAAATGGTCGCGCGCATGGACAGTCTGTGCGCTCAGCGTGCACACTGGTTGTGCGTGCCGCGCGCATCAGGTCGCCTGGCCAATTTCGTTCTGTTGTGCGCTGCGTGCACCTGATGTGCTAGCCTGGCCTTTCTTTTGTGCGCGAGACCGGGCTGGCTGTGTGCCTTGCTCATGTGTTCCATCTTTGTTGCCCGGTGCACCAACTTGCGCGGTATTTTGTGTACGAGACATGAGAGACGATTTATTACGCACTAAAGAATAAGAATTACTTTTTCTATTTCATTCTAAGTTTCATCTGTAATTTTGCTTGAAAAATAATATTCCACATAAATTACAAGTATATTGAGAGCTATTTGATATTCCTATTCGATATTTAATAAATTTTAAATTCTTCTTCTTTTTATTATATATGTTTCAATCATAATAATTAAGTTGATGACTTTCTTTTTAGGTTTTCTTTTAGTTATTTATTTATTATTTTATATTTCACTTCTATACATAGTTCTCAATTAATTTTATCATATGTTGAATATATTGAGGGTCTACGGAAATATCTTTATGCAACCTATAAAACATGTAAAGTAAAATATATCCATAATCTTTTGGGTTTCTTATAACCTAATATAGTCACAAATAGTTCTTTATAATTTTTTATCTTAGCCAATTATTATAAATATATATTCAAAAACATTATATATTCAATGTTGTGGAGCTTACGCCCTACGCTTCAAGACTTACGCCTCGCCCCTAGTCTATGAAACGTCCCGTCTTACGCCTTTTAAAACACTGATCTGGATCCACTCAAGTTCCTTTTTCAAGAAGATCATCACGCAGAAAGCAGGATATATCATACAATGTATTTAGCTAAGTCTGTTGTGTAAATTAGCTTTCTATCATACCAATAATTAGGGCTATGTATTTAGCTATGTTGTAGAGGAGGATGTGTAGATGTACATTGTGAACTCTGTTATGTAAATTAGCTTCCTATCATCCCAATAATTAGAATTAGGGCTATGTATTTAGCTATGTTGTAGAGGAAGAAAAGAGAGAGCTTGAGATCTGTTATCAGTTGCTTAAATATGAAAACAGATCGTCATAAATATCGCTGAAACCACAAGTGTTGGTGTTGCTTAAGTTCTGTATTTAGCTATGTTGTAGAAGAGGAAAACATAGAGCTCAAGATCTAATAGTTATTAGTTGTTTGAATGAAAGTATCGCTGAAGCCACTACTAGAGTTGGTGTTGCTTAAGATCTGTATTTAGCTATGTTGTAGAGGAGGAAAACATAGAGCTTAAGATATAACTGCTTATAGAAAACTGCCAGAAAATTACACTTTCAACCCAAAACTTTTAAGTCCCAAAATAAATACCAAAGCTTCATAATTAAGTTGATTTTTGAAATAGAGACTCTTAATCATGTCTATAACATTACCCTCAATCAATTTTAGATTACAAGCAGCTTTAGACGGTTGATGTGAGGAAAATCTCAGACTGCTACAATTAGGGTTGTCTGTTTCGATTAAATCGAATTGGATCGATCATATCAGCTAGGATCACTCGATTCTGATTGTGGAAAACTGACAATCAAAATCAGATCGTTTGAAACAATTCGATTCGATTTATATCTAGTTGATTTCGATTATAAGTCTTTTATTTATTGTATTTTAATTTTGAAAAAATAAGCAATATATCGCTTCGAATATGCATTTAAAACTAAAGAAAATATGTATGAAAGAATGGAAAAATAATGTACACTTTAATTCATCAAACATTGAAAATTCACAATTCCAAAGTGATACTTCTACTCAATTCAACAAAATTCACAAACAATAAAATATTAAATTCAAACATAATTAAAAATAAATTCAAAAACAATATTAATTTCATAAATATTCAGAACACATCATTAAATTCATTATGTTCTATACATATATATCAAAAATAAAAAATACAGATCCGATTTTCAATTCGATTCGATGATCAACCCCTAAAATCGAAAATCGAATCAAAGTGGGTTTCGATTTTTCTGTGACAACCAAAGATCAGATCGAAAATTCGATTCGATTTTTAAATCGGATCATTCGATCGATTCGATTATGTTTGCACACTCCTAGCTATAATTTTTCAACACTAACTGTGCACATTCGTTTTGTTTCTTAAATTACTACTAAAATCCTGATGATAAATATCAAATTGGTAATACATATGTGTTATTCACATCACAAGTATGGTTAAAATTCATCTGTTGTGAATTTCAACCTTGTGTTAGCTTCAGTTATGAATTTAGTAACATATTAGTAGTTTATGTAACCTACTTTAATTTTGTGTATATTTTCTTATCTACTGTAATTTCTTATAAGTTCCTTTTGTCACATAAGCTAATAATATATATTATTTATATTGACAATGAGTTATTTTTATGAATTCAATAACCTTGTAACTTTTATGATTATATTAATATTATGAACACTATTTTATAGTTTACGTTAACAACTAGAACATGTTATTTGACAAAAGTGATACTTGATGTTAGTTTCATATATTTATGAAACATTTGCTTGGTTAGTAAATATTGGTGATAGCGTAAGAATTGGTAAAACATCTTAAAGATAATTTAGGAAAAAATAAATAAATATTTATTAAGTTAAGATTGTTAACACCTTTAAAGCTATTTAGGAGACGATGGACATTTGATCGAAAACAAGGTTCACAAAGAATGTGAGATTCATGATGTTCATTTCAGCCCTTTGGCACTTGGCCTTGAGATTCGTGATTATTCGCTTTTAAATCACGATCAACCTTTATCACTTCTTTTTTTTACAGTTGTTATCTCATTCCATATTTTACTCGCTAGTCTACCTTTGAAGTAAATATTTTTCTTAATTCATTATCATATACTTATTAAACAAATGTATTAAACAATCTGAGATAAAAAAAAAAAAAAAAAAAAAAAAAAAGAAAAAAACTATTGTTTCTTGAACTGTGCAACGAAGAACAAACTATGTTCAGCCTATGTAGCTCAAAAGAGCAATAGATACTATTCGGCTTACAAGGTCATCTGATATTTCAGTTTTCACTCATTGGGATGCCTTTAAGAAATTGAGCCCAGGGATTGAGATAATTTACTATTGGGCAACACGACTTAGTAATTTAAATTATTTAACACGCATCATGTCTAAGCGCCACTTGCAGTCAGGAGTTGGTTGTAACTCGCATGTTAAATTGACATGTACTCGAACATATCATCTGTCTTGGTTGCGAGATCACTCCTCGTAGGGAGGTATACAATTAAATTTTGGAGGTTTATAAGGTTGGATAAGTAATTGCACAAGTTCATTATTCTATTATACTATTGTTATTATTTAGTATTGATCTTCCCGTTCTAATATCTTGCAGACATCCTCATGATTTTCATTTAAATAAATATATTATTATCGTTAAGAACTTCACCAAGTCCTCCAAGAGTTACATATATTTTAATTTTTTCTGTCCATCCTCAAAATAAGATTGCTAACACCTGGTTGGATCAACTTTCATTGGCTTATCGCGATTTTAAATAAATTTTAATGGATTAAATAAGCATATCTGGTATTTGAAAACCAAAAATGTCTTATATATAGTTTATTTAAATGCTTGGATATTTATGTCTTAAGATTTGTTGTTTGTAATAATAACTGCTATTGTAAACTTTGAGATACTTTGCTGTAATAAATAAGTTTGTTTTGCTTTATTTGATTCCGTTCAGTGGGACCCTCTACGATATTGTTGATGATTGAAATCATATATCATTTTTAGACTTCAATAAGACTTTAGAGTTCGGGGCCTCACATGTTACACCATCAAATTAGCAAAATAGAGCTCATAATCGGTTCAATGATTGAGAGCATAGCAACAATATGTTTGGAACTAGCAATAATCCTCTTCGTGTTGCACCGGAAAATCAAAAAAAAAATAGAGCTCCTAATCAATTCAATAATGGAGATCATAGAAACCAATTACCATTCACAAAATGATCAATCGATGAACCCTAATTGCCATTCACAAAATGATCAATCGATGAACCCTAATAACTGAGGAGAATGGTGATAGTGATGAACAAATAGGGTTGATTAAAGAGGACTGTTACTTTCTTAGAGACAACTTTAATTGGAATCGAGCGGATGGAACGGGGGTGCAAGAGACTGATGAATTTTATATTGTTCACTCCGTAGTTCTAATTTTGCAGCACTTAGTTTATAATTAGGCCTAAAAAATTTTTTTAGCTCTAATTCTGATTTGTAGACTATAATCATTGCTAATTAATCTTATTAGGTCTATAAATTAAGGAAACTAACTAATTAATATATACAAAGATATTTGCATATTATTGTCTAATATAAGTACTACATGTTTATTTTGAAATGAATGTCGATATGCACACTACATCCATTGTTTTGCTCATCGATTGCAATTATTATTAGTGGCAACAACTCAAAATGTGATTCATGTTGAGCCCATCTTCTCACACTTAAATATTATTCTTAATGTGGTTGATTCTTTTTTAAAGCGTGGTGATCAGTTGCATCTTGCACAGTCTCTCCGAATAGAAGAATTGATCTCAACTAATGAATTTGAAATAGAAAGATGCAAAATCCAAGTTGACACCATACAACGTGCATGTGATCTAGATGGAATTGTCATTTGAAGTCCCTCCATGCCAGTGTTGTTACTTGGCCACCCGAAAGTTACTTGGGATTACATGAAAAATGTGGTACATGCTAGCAATGAGTTGTGGGATGTATTTATTAAGGTGTGTGTCCCTCGTTTTTTCAATTATGTAATACTCACTTTCGCAAGATTATGGGTATTTTGATGTCGTATTTTTTTATTATAAATCCTACAAATTAATAGGAAGATCCAGAGGCCGAGGCGTATAAAGAGAACGGAGAGTTTGCGTGGAAGGAGTTGGCGAAACTTTTCGAGAAGCCTCCAATCCAGGCTAGGGTGTTTAGGGAGCAAATCCGTCGTACTAGCGAGGAAATACTCGAAAAATCACGTAAAAAACAAATTTCCAATTATGTCATCGATGTTTTTCCGGATTCTTAATGCCATCATTATTAATCAAATTTACGTGGCAACATCTAATAGGCCGCATGAGGGACGAGGCATGTAACCCGCGAAATGGGGACGACAACGTGTGCGATCGCATGTCAAACACGGATGGTGTGAGGCGTATCGTTGATTTGGACGTGGACATGGAAGAAAGGAGCCGTAACGCTAACGCCGCCGCACACAGCTACCAAAGTTCTAGTTCGGTTAGGTCGTTTGAATTCTAACAAGTCTGTTTATGGACTATTTTCGTTCCCTTTAGCATCTCGAAATAATCGGTCACTCTTTCTAAGTACGTGTTTTGTTTCAATTCCTGTATTTTTCAGTTTTTGCGTGTTATCTTCACGACCAAATGCATATGTTTGTCGTTGTTGAATTCTAATAAAAATGTTTTTGGTGTCTTATATTGTCGTTGCGTTCATAATGCAATTTCCCCCAACGCTTGAAACGGAGTATTCAATTATCGCAGCCCATGTAAATGTAAACATTAAGGTAGCATAGAATAAAAATCACAATGATTCGCTAAAACCGCTTAAACGTTAATATTAGATACACAAAAGACAGTTCGAAAAAACGTGAATAATCTGTGCATCATAAACAGATTGTGCACCTACAGATTACCACCACAAAAATACGTTCCAAACTCGACTGATTTGTGTACCTAAAATTAAATTACCAAACACCAACCTAAACAGAGCTAATTGGAAATAAATAGTTGTTTTCACGCATAATTAAGCTAAAGTTTAATAATCTAGCCAAAATGTTCTTGTTCCAGCCAACTTACCACTTCTAAAGTCACTTCATCTGTTTTTTGCACAACATCTTCAAATACTTCGGACGATGTTCTTCTGGCATCGTGAAGAAGATGTCAAGGTCCTCGAGTGAATGAGCCGATTTATGCGCCAACAGCATCTTCTGGTCTTCGTCGAACCCTCAATTGCTTCAAGTGCACCGTACACATACTTTCGTTGTGTTGAAGCCGGCTCCTGTTGTGGCGGTGGGGCGACAACGAGGTCAGAGATGTGGTCCAGTGTATCTTGACACTTCTTCATGAATTCATCCACGTATGGTGGCACCTCGGGGGCAGCGTTTTCCGATGTACTCAACGTCTTTCTCTTCCTAGAACCCTTCTCTTTCTTGATCTTCTTGTAAATAGGTTTTGGATAGAACCTAGCAGGGTCCGGAATTGGCAAATCGTTGTCACCAACATACTCGTACGCATCTAGATCAATCGGATGCTCGTCGGATTGTGCGCTGAAATTCGGACCGGAAGACGGACTAGTAGCATTGCTCCCCGTACGATGGCCATTCAAAAGCTCTTGAACCGCAGTAGAAATATCTTCTGCTCCCCCTCCGATGGCTCGGTCTTTCCCGAAAACATCGCACCACTCGTTGAAGTACGGAAACCTCTTCAAGCGATAGCCCAAAACATACGGGTGCACCTACAAAGGAAAAAGAAATAAGGGATTAGACGGGAAAATTCTTATGTGGGCTGGGTGCATGAAAATTTTGTGGACCTTGTGGCTGTCCTTCACCCAAATTAATAAAAAAATGCTCAATTTGAAAAACCAACTCAAGTCAGACATAATACAACTTTTAAGAAATATTGAGTATTGTGACGATTTGTAAAAACGTTTTTGTGACACAACATAAATTTACATTCAAATTTTTTGCTTGTGGAAATAAAAATAATCAAACAGAAAGATTGCTTAGCACGCCAATTTTGATAAAACAAATTAACCAAACTACAAATCTGAATTATGTTTTTAAACTAATCTTTTTCTTTTTTAATTTTATTATATTATTATACAATTTAAATTAGCTGTTTGGCAAGAAAAGAATTTATATATATACATAGATATATATTGTATAATTAAAATAAACTCAAGTATGTAAGAGTTGGTAATGTACTTGATGTCTAATTATATTGTGTACGCATAATTAATATCTACAAACTAAACAACTGGATTAAGAATGTTGCTTTTGATAATTTAAGATGTTTAGGGGAAGATGATATGAGAACTAACTATTTCTTTTTCTTTCTTTCTTTTCAACGAACAAATGCATTAAAAAATTAGATTACACAAAACACACCAATTAAGAATCTTGCCTAACAACCATTCTCAATTCCAAGTTGCATAAAAAAACAAGTAAATATGGAGTTCTTTATTAATGTAAAGGCAAGAAATATGTTGCAAACAAGAGAAACAGAGCTACCGCTCACTGTATCAAATTATTTCTTTGATTTCACTTCAATTTCTCTAACAAAAATCAACCAAAGCTGGAAAAAAAAAAAAAAAAAAAAAAAACAAAGGGATTCCTGCACCGATTGAAAACAAATCTTTTTATTTACTTTGAAACATAACTAAAACTTCACCCCAATCAACTCCTTTATTTTCACTCAGGTTCTTTTCTTTTCCTAAGATCAGTGCGTTTCTTATTGTCCATATGCACCATGTCACATAAATAAACAGCAGAGTAATTCATGAACAATGTAATAACAGCAGCAATAGTGAAGAAACTTAAGCTATTCAAGCAGAAAACAATTCACTAAAGAAAAAAATACATATCCTTCACTTTAGCCTTAGCTACTGTGCAATATTCTCTCTAATATTCTTCTTACTTATTAACTAGCCAATACCATGTGATGTAGATATATATAACTGCTAGCCAGTGCTTAAATTAGCAATAAAATATCATGGTAGAGTACAAGAACAAAATGTAGATATATATATAATTGCTAGCCAATGCTCAACTTGACAACAAAATATCATGGCAGTTCATTGTACATGAACAAAATATAGATAAGCATCTGGCCATACAATCTTCACTTAAACCAAAAAATCAACACGTTACGGACAACTAAAACTGCATCCACAACAACCAAAAGATCAAGATAGAATTTTATCTCCGACAACTGAAGTTGTATAGCCAAATAATATTCAAAATTTAACATAGCTATTGAAAGTAACACGTGAGACAGCTACTACATCTCATATGTTGGGAGCAAAAATGCATCTGGCCAAAGTGTTGATGTTGGTGCCGGTTCAAGTGATGGATGAGACCAAAATGTAAGTGTTGGTTCAAGTGATGCATCTTGCCAAAGTGTTGATGGTGGTGTTGGTTCAAGTGATGGCACTACCTTCTTCTTTTCTTTTCCTATCCAACATTCACAAGAAAATTATTGCGAAGCAAAATATGCAAGAGTTGAAGCAATTTATAAATAATGTTACAAAAAAGTCACCTGAAGCAGAATCAGATTTTCTCTTGTCTTGCCTCACTCTTTTTTCGAAGTGAGACTTTTTTCTTTGATTCTTTCCGCCCCTTGGTCTTACACGTTGAGGATCCAGTACATGTTTTACATTGCTATCTTGAGTGTTACTCGAATTACCCGTTTGTGATGGAAGCTCATCAAATGCTTTATTTCGGATCAACTCATTTAGTTTCTCATTTCCGTTCCCAAAATATTCCCAAACAATATCCTTTCCTTCTTTGTAAGACTGGCTTTTCAAAACCATATCATAAGCAAACCTCATTGCACGGTTTCGATAAATGATGTTTGGCTCATCAAGTTCTTTCACTAAGTGGCATGACTGGATTTTTTCAACATCGATGGAATCCTTGGCATCCTTCTGCCACCGTTTTATAATGTACTGATTTGAGATTCTATTTACATTTTTCATGTCTAAAGCCTTTAAAGAATGCCTACACAGGATACCAGTTGACTCAAACTTTTTGCAGGGGCATTTTACTTCTAAAATATCCATATCTATGAAGACGGTCTTTACTTTTTCGGGTTTGATTTTCTTAAACACCTCAAAAGCAAATTGGGATTCACCAAGTGAAATTTCTGTACTACTATAACTTAAACTGCTGCTTGTGAGTTCATTCTCAAAAAACTTGTATACACTATGAGTGTAGACTTGTGATGCATGCAATAACAATGGACTGCTTTTATTTGCTAGCGGAACTTGTGAATGAGCGCAGTGAAAGTCGTCATGTCTCTCATTTTCTCTCCATTTACCAAGCACTTTTTTCTCAAATGCAACAATAAAGTCATGCAAAGAAGTGGTAAGATCAGAAATACCGTTAAGCACGTGATTTGTACTCTCACTTCGAGAAGTAGACTTAATTCCAGCATTGAACACATCATTGTTGAATGTTGTGCTCCATCTGTGTCGCATCTTATACAATATGTCCAACCACTTATTACCTTGAGGACAAAGGCTTTTAATATTCATCCATGTCTCCTCAAATTCTTCCTCAGTGTCACATTTAGAGTAACACTTATGTAAAAGAGCCCAAAACTTGGAGTTTCCATTAAGGCTGCCTAGATGAGATGGTGTGTTTTGACTAATATGCTACTGACATAAACGATGACGAGTCTCCGGTAGCTCTTTATCGGCAGCTTTGATGATTGCTCTAGCTTGATCTGTGAAAATAGTGCTCGGTTGTTTTCCACCCATTAATCGCAAAAAGGTACTAAACAACCATTCGAATGACTCCGTCGTCTCCCATGATAAGAATGCACACCCAAATATCACATTTTTCCAATGATTATTCACTCCAATAAATACTGCACATTTCAAACCATACTTGTTTGTTCGGAATGTAGTATCGAAGCTAACAACATCCCCGAAGAAGTCATAATCTAGCCTGGACTTTCCATCTCTCCAGAGCAAATTTGCTAATCTACCTTTGTCATCTACCTTGAAATCCCAATCAAATATTGGATCTTCATTCTTTTTACTTCTAAAATGAGCTAGTAATCCACCAACATCACCCGCCTCCATTCTTGTTTTTCTCAATGAATCAAGATAATTATAGGCATCTTTTGCTGTAAAAGAAACATTTTGAGGACCACAACTTTCCTCAATTAAGAATGAAATTCCGTCCACCGGCTTAATTCCAGAGTTTACAAAAGTCTCCAATAGGTCTCCTCTAGACTTTGTTATACGCCTCGATGATCTCAAGAAATGCCTTTCATGAGGCAATGCCAATACATGATTATGTTCTTTAACAAAATTTGTAACCTTCCATATAGCATCTTTCCCCTTCTCAAAGCTGATTTTCGCTTCACATTCAGTCCTGATGTTAAATTTATTGTATGCAGCTTTAGCACTATATTTTTCATTCTTAACTCCTTCACAAGAGCAAAAATACCATTTTATCTTAGGATCACGAGTTCCTAAAAAATAATATTGCTTTCCCTTGCGAGTACTAAACCCTTTGGCAAAACCATATTAATTATATGCTTCAAAACATTCATTTAGATCCTTGTAATTCCTATTTATTAATTTCTCCTCTAGTTCTTCTACAAAGTTGTCGACAGAGCCTGTTATTTCTTGAACCTATGGATTTTTGGGGATATCACTTGATCTTAGTTCAACCACATCATCTTCAGGCTTGTTAGAATCCAAACAAACAGCTTCATTCAAATTCAACATTGCATTCTGACAAAAAATAGGGAAAAATAAATTTTCAATTAGACTGAAAATTTGAAATATTACAGTGAAATATGTAACAGGAGCTACATGAATGGCAGAAATGATGCTCAGCAATCTGCTAATTAATCACAACAATCTGCTGTGCTCAATCCTTGATAACAATTCAGGAAATATATCCGACTGACTAGCTATATCATGGATGGAATCAATACTGATTGTAGGAACTAATTTATCATCATTCCTTGTACAGATTGTATATTGTATCTTTATATACCTTAGTGTACTCATAAATAGAGAATGTGAGAAATAAAATAGAAGCTTTCTTCTAGCAATCCTATCGACTTATTATATAAAATAAAAGCATCAAATATTTATGAAACAAAGTAATTATGCTATAATATTTAAAATATTTATTCTTGACTTGAACTCAAAAACAATGACTTTTCAACTTTCCTTAAATCTAAATACCATAATCAGAAAACATGAACATCATAAACAAATTAACCCTAACTTTTGGATTTTACCTTCTTGAATTTGTTCTTTGAGATGGAATGGAGACACAAAACCCCCCCAAAAAAATAAAAGAAAAAAAAAAGGAAAACCAACGGGCAGATCAATTTACATTTTGTTAGTCTTTCTTTCTTGTATTGTGGTATGATTTTTGAGAGCTTCCTTCCTTTTTTGCTCTTGGTGAGTAGTAACAGTACTAAGCGGGAGCCACCAAAATGGAGGGAAAGCTTTCTATTTGGATGAATTGCATATGCAATTGATTTTGTTGTTAGAAATACCTTTTTGCAGTACAAAAAATGTGTTTAGAAAGCGTCACAGTACCCAATATTTCTTAAAAGTTGTGTTATGTCTGACTTGAGTTGGTTTTTCAAAATGAGCCTTTTTTTATTTTTTTTTTATTAATTTGGGTGAAGGACAACTACAAGGTCCACAAAATTTTCATGCACCCAGCCCACGTAAGAATTTTCCGATTAGACGTGCACGTGTTAGGCTACGATATTTCACATTTTATAAACATAAAAACCAAATTTTGTAAACCTTATATAAAATATGGAAAACATCAAATAGAAACTAAACAAAGAAGCTACTGCAGTTAAGAAAAAAACTAAACAAAAGTAGAATAAACTAGATCAAAGCAGAATAAACTAATAATTAAACAAATGCCGAATAAACTAAACAAAACCAGAACCAAAAAAGAATGCTTATAGAGAAACTAACCAAAGAAGATACTGAAAGGACAAACTAACAAGCTAAGTAACAAAAAACAAAAAACATAAATATAGAACTCAATACCAAGCTTAACAAAATGAAACAAAAATAACCACAGAACATTGTCCAAAGATCTGCACCCAACCCCATAAGAGATCTGCATGCCAACATAGTTTCGAAGTGTTTGTAATGGCATGATATTCCACAAGAATTTGTTATTAAAAAGTCCTTGTAATATACTTTAAAAAAATGAGTATTTCTCAGAATACACAAACATATATTTCAAAACCTACACAAAATCTTTGTATAGGTTAAGAAAAAATAGTATTAAAAGTACATACTAAAAAGCAAAGAAACAAAAAATAACAATTTGAAAAGCTAACTAGCAAACTTAACAAAGCAGAACAGAAAAAACCACAAAACATTGTCCAAAGATCTGTATCAAACTCCTAATAAAAGATCTCCATGACAACATAATTTTCTTGTGTTTCTAATGGCATGATATTGCATAAGTATTTGTTCTTAAAATGTCTTTCTAATATACTTTAAAAAAAGGAGTCTTTCTTATAGTACATAAACATATATTTCAAAAATTGCACAAATACTTTATAGTTAAGAAAAAATAGTATTATAAATTCAAACGAACAGGCAAAGAGACAAAAAATAACAATCTCAAAACCTAACTAGCAAACATAACAAAGCAGAGCATAAATAAGCACACAACATTATCCAAAACTCTGCATCAAACCTCCTAAATTTTATTCTCATAACAGAATTTCCAGCTGTTCCTAATGGCATTGGATTCCACTAGTTTTTGTTATTCAAAAGTCTTTCTTATACACTTTGAAAAAGACAGTCTTTCTTATACAACACCAACATATTTTTGAAAATATGCACAAATATATTATAGTGAAGAGAAAACAGTATTAAAAAACACTGATATTACAAACTAACAATCAAAGAAACCCAAAAATGAAATGAAAAACAAACTAGCAAACTTAACAAAGCAGAAGTAAATTAGCCACACAACACTCTCAACTACATATCACTATCACCCAAAAAAGATTGATATATGTCATGCATTCACTAAAACCATACCTACAAAATTAAATCGACGGTCTTTACCCGAATGTATTCGGTCCACCAGTCCTCAGTCACGATATCTATCATTTGGGTGTCCTCATTGTACTTTGCCCCATCTCCGGTGTTGTCAAACATGGTGTACAAATGTGAGTAAGTCTTCTTCCACACAGTTATCTTTGACTTAATCTGTGGCTCGGCACGAATGTCGGTATCTGGTAAAGTCTTCATAATCAGTCCCTCAAGCTGTATCAGATACCCGGCCTTGAAAGTGTTGTCGGCTTTGAATCCCTTAGCCTTGAGCTCCTTCAAGGCAGACAGCAGCGCCACCTCCTCGACTCGCGTCCATACCGGTCTACACTTTCCACTCTTTTCCTGCTTTCCTTTGCCCTTAGCCGGGTTCGAGCTGCAACTAGACGCTTCCATACCTACAAAGAACAAAGGTAAGCAATAGTTTAGCGTATGTTTTGCAGCATGAGTGTCAAACACAACTAAAGCAAACTTCCACACTAAATACCATAAACCTCAATCCTTATTGACCAAAAAACAATAAATTCAACACATTCCCAATCAAACAACTACTGCACCAATTTATGAACTCAGGAGAATAGAATTCCATGAACTACCAATTAAAACAGTATAACATGCAACAATGTTTTAACTGACAATCTTAAAAAAATGTCGCCGGTACATAAACATAAATCATTGTTCAAATAGGTCAAAGGAGGGAGTTTTTTAATATTCAAAGGCCTATTGATTCCTAAAATGCCTATTAGCACGCCAATCATTCCACATCTCCATTGCAAGTGTGTCCCTGAAGTTGGTCCAGGCTGGTGTGTTCTCGAGGCCTTCCACATAATGTTCTACGGGAGTATTGTCTTCGGGAGTATCGTCATCGGAGTCAGAATCATCAGAACTGGTGTCCAAAGGATCACTTGGCATCTGGATCTTAATGTAGTTGTGCAATAGGGCACACGCCATAATAATCCTATTCTGTATCTTCAGGGGGGTACTCGCATGAGGATTTGAGTATCTTCCATCGCTTCTTCAGACGACCGAAGGCTCTCTCAATGATGCTCCTTGCGCGGATGTGCTTCATATTAAAGAACTCTTCATGATTTTGTGGAGCAGCCCTATCATCCTCCCACTCTCTCAAGTGATATCTACGACCCTATACGGTGCCAGGTAACCTTCACAGTTTGTGTACCCGGCATCCACAAGGTAGTAGTTCTATGCACAATACAGAAAGATTTGGTAAGTAACCGCCTATACGTAAAGTGCTAGAGTGGCGCCTTTTCACATTATTGATAATATACCCTGGGGAACACGTAGTCCATTGGGAGGAGGTCTAAAGACAACATCTCGTAGAACACGTCCGTCGGCAGCTGATCCCTCCCAACCACACAACAAGTACACGAATTGCATGTTGATGTCGCACACACCGAGAAAATTTACGGATATATGCCCCTTGCGATTGCGGTACCGTGGATGGTCCACCGTCGGTGCAGTCACATCAATGTGTGTTCCATCAAGGGCACCTAAACATCCCTGCAAACATAACACTTATGTTGTGAGAAAATGTGTAAAAGTAATGCAAGTGGGATGAACATGATTATTGTGCCTAATCACATTACCTTAAAACACTTCCGGGGTTCTTCATCATTTCTGTTCGCTTCTGATACGGGCTTGGGAGTCACTAGCATAAGTTGATTGCATTTTAGGACATCATCCAAAGTCTTTCTGAAATAGCGACTCACGGTCTGACTCGACCTTCGCCAATAAAACCCTATGGTTCTATTGGTTGTGTGATGTGCCATAATCATTAAAAACAGGGAAACTTGTTCCCGTATATTAACATATTTCTCCTCCTTCAATCCCCCCACCTCCTGAAGCAACCAACACAACTTATTAAAATTGTATCTGTCAATTCTTAGCTGACTCAAGCAGTGAACATCGTTCATTCCAGTCAATCTGTCCATGTGCGCACTTATCGGCCTCATCTTTGAAATTAGACTATACCTAACTGCCCCTCTACGACGATTATTCCTTAAGTTGGTTTGGTGTCTGTGAAATAATGTCATAAAAAAATATTCTCGCTCGTAGCACTATTAAGTGCAGTAGTACTAAAATAAGGGTTTTCTGTCGTTCATCCATATGATACACAACAAATACCACGAATTAAAACCTTTAACCCTACAATTGTACCACCATGTAAGTTTAACAAAATTGCTGCTTTTAAAATAAGTTAACCACATTAGACTAAAACAAGCAAGCACATTGTACAATTAACAAAATATAATCATCAAACTTCATCAAATAGCTTACATTCACTTAACCACAATAATAGAACAACCAATATACATGGTACAATAACAAACTGCAATCTTTTACCATGCATTGTTCAAACATTAATCCAAAACTAAGCATAATTTTGCCACAAACGATAACATAAATAAGTAAAAAACCAGTGTATTACCTGAAATAAGTCAATGTAGTCCCAAAAATTTGTGATGCAAACCCTAATTGCTGCCAAATAGCTTATCTACAAATTAACAGCAAATAAACATGAAATAAGTCAATGTAGTCCCAAAAATTTGTGAGAATTATCTAAATATTCGTTAACTTCTCACCTTAACATAGCCCGCGAACCTTTGCTACCCAAATCGCCGACAAATCCAACTCGAAATAGCGTACCCTGCAAATAAAACTCGGGTCAGTCGCGAGTTTACGCAAATTAAATAAAAATTACTTAATAAAACACAAGATTTGTATGAACCCATGTGAAGAATTTTTCAACCTGGAAGAAAACCCTAAAAAAACCTTTGTGAGAAATTTGGGGGGGAAATCGATTTTGGGGGGGAGGGTGTGTAATTCAGATCTGAAAAAAACGTGATGAAAAAAAAAACGTTTCTTCTTTTTTGGCCAACGATTTCAACACGTGTAAATTTAAGGGTGAAATGGTCTTTTTACGTAAGGGGTCCATCGAGTCAAAAAGATAGATAAAATAATCTTAGGGGGGTTGAGATTAAAACGAAGGATAAAACGTGCTACAGTGTCGGGCCATGTCATGTTTGACAAAAAACTCGGTTGCGCTCATTTTGCCAACTGTGCGCTAGATGAGGATAGATGACGGTTTTAATCTATCCTCATCAATCCAACCAAACACTTCCTAAGTAGATTAGATGAGGCTAGTACGAGTAAACTTTGTGAGGATCTTAGTGATGTGGTGCAAGTAGTACCTTTTATCAGAACACTCTTATTAGAGGAGATTTCTTGGATACGCATAGTGGAATTTGAAGATATTCACGTGGCTTTGATTTTGGGGATAAAAATGAGTCGCGTAACTCTATTTTATATTTAAGTGGTGACAGCTAAATGATATAATCTAAAAGCCTTCGTGGACTAAATGATACGAGAAACATAATTAGAAATACGAGAATGAGTCGGATACAATGTGGACAACAATAACTTATTGTATTGGAAATACAGCTAAAGATCTGAAACCTAAAAATGTTATCACATCATCTGAGAACCCACATCGTGATAGAATGAAAACGTGAAACGATGACCAAGAGCAACTGGATATATCACCTAAGTCCCTAGTCTTTCTTCATTCCCGCAAGCAATTTTATATATGGGTATTTGTTCTCTTCGTTATTTGACTTCATTTAAATTTTATTTTATAATTTATCTCATACAATTAGAATTACCCTTTTGGTCTCTTCTTTACTGAATTGACAAATGTTGTTATGCAAGCTATACTTCCCCAAGGGTCATACACGTCTATGTGGCCTGATCACACGACATTGGCTTCCCCGTACGAAACTTTGCCTCTCCCACGAGGCCACCAATGAAGGGAACACAAGTTATAACTCCCCAACGATCCTCCGAACTCATCACGAACCATCCGACCAGGTGTCAATCGCGAAGTAACCTTACTCATTAGGGAATCGCCCCCGCATCTTTAGCCACTCCATGCCCAGGTAAGTGCAAGCCCCTTATGTCACACCAACTAAACAAGTGATCTGTCACCCAAGTAGTCTTGTCACCGCCCTTCTCGTCCAATACCGGAATCATGTAAACAAGACCGCCATAGTCCACTGTGCACATGCAGCTCCGCCCGAACTAAACCCTTTCAAGTCGGGGTTGGCGTCCGAACACACTACAGTGACGCGTATCAATCTATGCCGGGAGATATCTTGCACTACCACAAAAAATATTAGCATTGTACTTTATTGTGATCATGATACGATTATTAAATGAAGGTAAATGGTACGTAATCTCCTTAAATTAATTATTCAAATTATCTTTGTCATACTTATGTGTTACATCAATGAAACTAGAAGTTGATTCGATTCAACAAGTTATCATTGAGATATTAATAAAAATCTATTTCGATGTGATGCATGAATAAATAATTAAAAGAAGCAGCCACCTTCAAAATAATTTTCTACTTACCTGTATTACGATCAACTTATGACTTAACAGTACATGTCAAGTACGCGATTTATGACCGAAATAGATTACTTATTCCTAATGGGCGAGTTTGATTATCAAATTACCTAATTGGAGATTATAAGGGTGCAATTACATGTGTACAATATCACATTCTTGAATTGTTAGCACACATATTTTATACCCCTAATTACTTATTTAGAAACTGATTTACCTTATTGGTCCGACGGATATGCACTAAAATACCTGATATACCCTCAGGAGGGGCAATATCGTACTCTGGCTCGTGTCTTATCTCCAATTGATTTATATTGGAGTCGATCGAATCCTAATTGCGGAATTGGCTCGCCACGTAGACGCCACGTATAATTGTACATACACAATTATTACAACTAATGTTATTACACCTCCAATATCCGATTTTATCGACCGTTATTAGTGCAACCAACCGCTTCCTATGAATACAAAAGATTATATACTATGGGCGCGTTTGGATGCTATCATAAGACCCAATTGAATTAACAATCCGGTACAAACTCGCATTTGGATGCAACGGTTCCCAATTGCCATAGCCCATGATATGTGGGCCCTCTACCTGATTAAGCTGTATTATGAATCAGAGCATGCCCCCCTCCTATTAGCTATCTGGGTCTCAATGTCTTTTTTACTGGACAACTCTATCCTCATCAAACTTTTTTTTACATCCTATTGTCCCCAAAACAAAAGCCGTTTTTCAGCCAAAAAACCAATACTCCCCGAGTTAATTCTGCCCAAAAAACAATACTTTCTAAAAAATCTGATCTGTTTATGTCAATTTAAACTGATGGTCTTCGGAACGAATGAAAACAATTTTGAACATTTTGGATGTGGGTGTTTAATTAATTGAGTACATGGGAATCTTTCATTAAACCGATGATTTAAACAAGATTGCCAAATACATATGGAGACGAAGACGAATTACATTATTTATTTTTTTGGTTAAGACATAAAATCAAACACATGGGATGTCCAATAAAGAAACTAAATTTTAAAAATCAACAACTTTCGTTCTGTATACAATGTAAGAATTCAAAAAGGAGAGGAATGATTATAAAAGAAAGATCCAAGTAATCTTTATTTTGGACTGTTGAGTAATATCCTTCACGAGGAAGTTGGTATACTTTATTTTGGACTGTTGAGGTTCAAGCAAATTCAAGATTTTGCAAAAGATTTTGAACGGTGAGGACTTTTGGGTAATTTAACTGCAATCATGGGGTAATGTTGAAATCCAAACGTATTTTTACATGCCTTAAATGGCTGCATTCATAATCCTATCATCTAATCCAAACGCAAGGCACGTGATCAATAACATTTGTGTATGACCACTACAAAATATTGGGGTATAATCAGAAAAGGCATCCAAACGAGCCCTATATGAGTTAACAAGAACGTGCATAGTCGAAGTCACAAGCGGAAAATAATGAAGTTTGAATGAAAAGTGAGATTCTAAATTATTATTACACATAGCATAATTAAATCATCTAATATATATAATATCACACATATAATAATTAAATCACCACACAGCAACATTACATTATTTTTAATAGATCCCATGAATCTCTGAATGATTTTGTCTTCCTAAGTTTTGTTGTATGACTTTTTTAAATGAGTTGAATTATTCTATCTTGTCGTATATAGCACAAAGGTACAACAAGTAATTTCACAAGAAAGTACAAACTAAAATAGCAAACCCAAATTCCACCATTATCCGCAACCGCAATTACACCTCTGTCTTATCACATGTCCTATATTATTAATATCGCTAACAACATTATTCCCCTTCAATATACGAATCTTCGTTTCCAGCCCAAATCACCTACTCGCTACTCCACCATAACAAATCTAAACCCCCAATCACCACCCAACAGAAATCACAAATCTCATATCCGACGGCCAGGATACGTTCACACATCCATCCTTTTTACAACACAAATCATATAATCAATTAAAACACCAAATTCGTTTTTTCTCTCTCTAAAATTGAAACAGAAAAAAGTCGTCTTTGTTCCCTCTCAATAACAATCGCAATCTCGTTCTTCAAATTCTCCATTTGATATCTACAAATCGACACAATATCAGTTATGCGCCTCTTGTTCTGATCACTCTCACGCAGATTTTGCTTCTTTGTTTGTTAATTTTGACGCACAATTGAAATTGAAATGGAAATGATCGCTGTGGATGATGATTCAAGCTCTGTGATGATTAACGGCTATGGAGGAGTTGTCGCCGGAAAACGAATAACAACACGACGGTTTGTTAAGACTTTTATAATACCTACGCTGCCGCGAAGTTGTAAATTTAGGGTTTACTAAATTTTAGGGTTTTTAAATTTGTTTAGTTCCTGTTTCGATTTGGGGGCTGGAAGTGGAAGTTTTCGGGTTGTTATTGTTAAGTTTGTGGTGAATTTCTCAAAACTGTGCTTAGGTTTGATATTCTGTTGTTGTGGAGAAATTCGTTTGTTGGTGAAATTGTGAATTTTTGAATATTTCACTGGAACTGGTGAAAAGGATGTGAGGAGCTTGTGGAAAATTGCTAAGAATTTGAGATAAAATTAAAATGGAGGTGGGATCTTGAGTAAGTTTGGTTGTTGTGTGGATCTTGGGATTTTTGGGTTTTCGTTGTTGATTGGGTACGTGTGAGGTCGGAGACTTTCGTTGAATTGTAGAGTTGATATGGCGGGAAGAAATGAGTTGGGATTTCCGAAGATGAGTACTGGTAATTTGAAAGAGCAGTTGGCGAGGACGATTTTACGTAATGTGAGATCGCAGGGGCATCCGTATGTTGAGCTCAGGGAAGATGGCAAGGCGTTAATATTTTTCTGTACTTTGTGTCTCGCTCGCTGTCACAGCGACTCTGTCTTGTTTAATCATTTGAAGGGTAATCAACACACGGAGAGGTTAGCCACCGCTAGAGCTACACTGTTGAAACCGAATCCGTGGCCATTTGGGGATGGCGTTTTTTTCTTCCATGATGATGCGGAGGAGAAGAATAACGGAAGTGCGTCTGAACTCCAACGAGTGAAGTTACTGGACATGCATCATGTGGATGAGGAAAGCCTTGCTATTGTTAGTTATGGGGACAATTTGGGACCAAATGGTAGTACTTATGTCTCTCAAGGTGATGATCAAGATGATTGTGATGATGCTCCCTGTGATACGAATCTGGATAGTAATGGAACTAGCCATGAATTAGTTATTCCAGCAGTTTTGCAAAAAGAGGAGGTATCTGATTTGGTGGTGCATCATATGGGTGTTGGAAGAATTGGTGCTAGGTTTGGCGGGAATGGACTTTCCGATGGAATTCATAGAATATGGTGCGAGTGGCTGGGGAGCAAAGATTTTACTACTGAGGATATTGATGTGGTTCCAGAGCATGACTTTGCTGTTGTGACTTTTGCGTATAACTATAGCTTGGGTCGGAAGGGATTATTTGATGCTTTCAAATATTTGCTTCCAGCTAGCCCTCTTTCAGAAGCTGAGGATAGTGGTAGTTCTAGATGTAAGATTCGAAAGTCATTTTCTGATCCTGAGGATGTAAGTAATCAGTATGACTCTCCCGGAGAAGAATCTCAATCTTCAAATAATTCTAATTCAGAGATGCGATTGTCCGGGAATGATGATCAACGGGTGCATACACGTATTCTTTCAAGCAAGGCCATGAGGAAAGAGTTGAGAGAACAGCAGCGCGTTGCTTCTGAGAGGTTGTGTGATATCTGCCAACAGAAAATGCTTCCAGATAAAGATGTAGCCGCTCTCTTGAACAGGAAGACTGGAAAACTTGTCTGCAGTAGTAGAAATCTTACTGGGGTTTGATTCTTCGTTAACTTGTCTTTTTCTTTTTTTTTTTTTTGTTTCCTTTCATTACCTATAGTGCTGATCTTTTACTGCTTTTGTACTTGTGTTTTTTGCGATGTTCTATCTCTGTTTCACATGCTCATTTCCATGCAGGCCTTTCATGTATTTCACATATCCTGTCTCATTCATTGGATACTGCTTTGTGAGGTTGAAATATATGGAAAGCAGCCAGTTGCACCCAAAGCGAAAAGTAAATCCAAGAGAAAAACTAAACGCAAGGCTGGCGAGCGTGAGGTGCAGGAAACAAAAGACAAAATTAACTCTATATTCTGCCCCGAATGTCAGGGTACTGGTATTATAATTAAAGGAGAGGAGCTGGAAAAGCCACTGCTCTCCCTTTCCGAGGTAAGTCCTTGGATTGTCGGTTTTTGTTTACATAAAGACAATGCTTAAGAAAGCTTCTTGAATCTTAATTTCAGATTTTCAGATGTAAGATCAAACTGTTGGATGCTCATAAAGCATGGATGAAAAGTCCCGAAATGCTGCAAAACTGTTCAGTGGGCTTTAGTTTCCCTAATCACTCGGGCGATGAATACCAGGTAACTGTGCAGTTTTATGTCTAGTTAACATCTAAAAGATATACTGTATTCTGATAACATTTCTCATCATAATAAATAAGTATTCTCGGCACCAGAACATCTGAAGGAAGTTAACTCTTGTCAATCAATTGCTCATCTGTCAGGAAAATGTGGCATCGCTGAAATTGCTACACTTTTATCGTGCGGACAATCAAGTCGGTGGTGGCTGATGTGGAAAAGGAAGACTTGTAAATGACGTGTAGATCCTATGTAGGATTCACTTTTAACCATTGTATTTTATTGTAAATGTGATGATTTAGTGCAAAGATGAAACCAATGTATAAAGGATAGTTTACGTTGTGGATTCAGGTGCATATGGTTTGTGTTTCTGCTTAAATTCGTCACTTTTATGCGATTTGCCATATAGTTTTTGTGGAATATCTCCTTTAAGATTTGTTCGTTGATTTGAGCAACTGAATTGTAATGTGATGGAATTGCTTCTTGTTAAAATGATACATATCTTAAGGTCTGTGCTTTCTTCTTGTTTTGGAGGCTAGATGGACCCCTTTATGCTTTGTGTTTACTATGTGGTTGAAATGGGTTTTTAGATGCTTTGTCTTGACGTTCACATCTGTTTGTGGGATTTCGCCATAGATAGGCAAATGAAATTGTGGATGTGTTCTTCTTTTTCTCACATTTTTCTCTTTTAAGCAAAACGAAGACGACGAACTCAATTCATGACTTAATAATGCACTTGAAGATCCCGCATTTTAAATTAACGCCATTGGCTAAGTTTAAATTAAATGCTGACATGAAGTAAATCAGTTTTTGGTGATATTTCGTTCTAATAATACATACCTACTTTATTAATTAATATTCAGTTCAGATGTGAATCAATTGACTCTAGTGAGTAATATTCTTGAAATACCAAATATTAATCGGTAGATACAAAAATTATCAATACACATTTACTCGTAAGATCAATTTCACTACACGCCACAAGGTGCTCTGTTTTTGCCTAATTTATATTTCAATGTAACTCCATGTATTTTTTTAATTTTTTCACATCTATTACCTCAGGAGATTATGGTTGAGTTCTTGTGTTTGGTTGTGTAGAAGAGTAAGTAAGATCGAGTTCACAATTCGACGATATGATAAATTGACTAATTTGCCCTTCTATAAACTTTTTGTTCCTTCTTTTTTTAATCTATATTTTTTGGTAAACTTTTAGATTCTATATCTAGTTTCTAGCCAATAAATTGAATTTCCTTTTCATATATTCACGTATTAAGTATTGACATTTCAATTATCTATTAACCAAGGCATTAAAAGTTATGCATATAATTTTGGATTTCTCAAAAATAATGTGTAAGCCATTTCGTATATATATATATACACACACACATAGCAAAAATTCACAGAAGTTTCTAATTTCAATTAACGCGATTTCAGAAGGAAAAAAAGACGAATAAAGAGTCAATTGTAGTTATACTAGGAGTAGGAGTCCCATAATTGGAATTATACTGTAATAATTGTAATAAAGAAATTGAAGTTATACAAGGACTGGGAATAGACCGGCCTTAAGCCTATAAATATAGCCGCTCATGTTAATCTTTTACACAACCTAAACTTCTCTGTCTTCTATTAATTTCACTCTTAGCGTTTTTCGTTTTCCAACACAAAATCCTTCAATTGCTAAAACAATGTCGCAAAAGATGATCGTGTTGAAGAGTCCCGACGGTGAAACATTCGAGGTAGAAGAGGCCGTCGCGCTCCAATCGCAGACTTTACGAAACATGATCGAGGACGATTGTGCCGACAGCACCATACCGGTTCCTAACGTCACCTCGAATATTCTGGCTAAGGTGATCGAGTACTGCAAGCGCCACGTGGAAGCACCCGCAGAATCCGACGACAAGGCGACCAGCGATGCTGCTCTGAAAGCGTTCGACGCAGAGTTTGTTAACGTTGATCAGGCAACGTTGTTTGACCTAATCATGGTATCCACTCTTACTATATCTATTTATTCTGAGTTTGTCATCGTACTGTCACATAACACGTAGCTACTAACTTAATTCGTTGGTCCATCATCTCTAGCAATATTATCTACATACAACTCTCGGTTATTCTTTTGCCTACGTTTACATATTGCTTAACAAACTTTGAGTATTTCATGTTTAGTCGATTGTTTATTCTCTTGGTTTCAGGCTTCAAACTACTTGACCATCAAAAGCTTGCTCGACCTCACGTGCCAAACTGTGGCAAACATGATAAAGGGGAAGACCCCGGAGCAAATTCGTAAGACGTTTAACATAAAGAATGACTTTACTCCCGAAGAAGAAGAGGAGGTCCGCAGGGAGAACGCCTGGGCATTCGAGTGATCATGCTAGCTCTGATATTATCACCATCAGTTTAGAGTTATACTATGATTTTATTAGTTTCTTCAAGAGTTGGACATAGTCATTAGTTTTTAGTATATATTTTAGTCTTCACACATCTTTTAGGGGACAATTAATGTGCTATATATATTAGACGTTTTTCAAAGGAGGCAATGCGAGTTTTACTTTAGTTTTAGATGCATGTTTGTTAAATTTACATGTGAATTAAGTTAGCCACAGAGGAATGTTGTTGTCAATAGTTATTCATACTTCAACTTTTCTTTACAACATCAAACTGATCAATAAAAGGTATAACGAATGAATATTTCTAACAGTGACTACGTAGTGTACGAACTTGATTAAAACAAGAAATTGATCACACCTATACAAACATAACGAGAAGTATCACATTACGCAGATGAGTTAAAATGACCAACTCTTATTATATATGTTTATTTTTTCACTGCCACACTATGATCAAGATAATAAATCTAAATTTCAAGTGGATAATGTATTGTGTAAAATAACAAGTCAAATTTTCATTATATTATTCATCCATATGGCGAATCACATTCTCACTTAGAAGTTTCAATCCCGGCCCAACTTGTCATGCTTAAAACGTACGTAATTGATACTTGACTTTGATTTGAGGGCCGATCTTAAAGTTGAAAATTGAATATAAGTGAGTTTCGGTTCGGTTCACGACCGAGAACCAGAATCGGCTTTTAAATTGGACCATTTGATCAATATTTAAACTGTTTGGTCAGCTAAAATATGTCCACTCTCCTCGAGGACTTTCGCTCTTTTATAATTTATGGGGTGTTATGTACTTTATCATGTGTAACAAGGATGCTTTTTTTTTTTTGGTCTGTGTTTTGCTATAAGTTCTTTTGGGGTGAGCGGAATGTTCCAAGAGTCGACAATTAATTTTTCACGATGGTGTTGTGAAACTTATTTTTTTTAATCAAGAGAGATCTTCTCGAGACCTTTTGGTAGTTAATTTTCGTCGTTTTCTATTTTTTTTTATTACTTGTTGTTCGAATTCTTTTGTTCCATTAAAATAAATAAATTATAAGAGAATATGATATGCAAGTCCTCGGAAAAAATAATAGTCTCGATAATAGAATAATTACTTTATATTTGCGAGATTCGGCTTTTTTTTTTTTTTAATTATCTGATTCTGTTCGGTTTATGTGTGAATCAAATTCATCGTCATTACGTTATGAGTTTTGATTGATTCTTATAACCTTGCATATCCTACTTCTTTATTTGCCAATGTCCGATGAACTTATGTTAGTAATACGAAGGTGAAGGTTTATACACGAGGTGTGTTAGCTCGACGTAGAGTTCTACCTCCTTGTTAATATAACTGACAGTTTAGCACTAATTATCTGGAATCGTTCGAATGTGGCGTGAAGTATTTTCGAAAGTTTGTGTTGCTGCTTTCCACTATTTCAATTTGCTAGTAGCCAATCTTTCGCAGTTATATATTTTGTCTTTTGGAGGAGGCAATTTCGCATAAATATGCCATCAAGATAATACAAAGTTTATGATGTAGTATCTCTGTGTGTAGTTGCACGTTATAGGCGTGAAGCGGTTACCGTGGAATGGGAATGTTATTAGTGTCTGAGTTGTAGATAGTAGGCACATACAAAGTTTCCAGTTCTTCGAGCTTGTTCTGTTTCTAAAAAAAAAAAATATATACTTGGTAAGAATAATATTACCTTTCAGAGGTAGCACAAGCTATATAGCTTAGTTACTGTCATTTTCCTAGAAGACATTCCTCAATATGCATTGGCGGGCAAAATTTTGTTTGGTTTTTGTTGTGGTAGGTGTACTTCAGAAATGGTCAATAAATTTAACAGTGACTACCTAAAATGAAGCTTTTCTTCTAATGTTTTATGTTTATGTTATGGCCAATTTTACGAGTGGTTGGACTGAGAACGTCGCACCATGTACACCAACAATGCATCTTTCGCTACACAGTACTGCTGGAGGGTTTCTTACCAGGCTTGTCACTTTAATGTTGTGAATCTAGTAGGATAACGATGGTGCATTGACTATAGCTTAAGGAGCCTGAGCTATTCAGTTTATGTTTGCAATCTTTTGTTAAACTTGATATTCATTAACATATCCAGCCAAGATATGATTTGTTATCAAGTAGGCTAAGAAGTCCTAATAGTATTCCCTATGTTATTGTTGCAGAAATGGGTCGGATGTGATCGGTGTGTGTGAGGCAGAAGAGTCCGTCAGGCACATCAAATAACGCTCCTCCTTCACAGATTTGATTGCAATGCATCGCCATAATCGCTCTGGTACGTCCCACGTTTCAAACATGAGCAACACACAAAAGCGGCTGCTCAAAGGCTTGCTCGAGTTATGGCTGATGGCTCATCAACCTGCTGATGATGAAGAGGAGGACGATGATTTGTATGATTTCAACTCCACAATTTCCTCAGCTGGTATAGGACTTGCAGGTGGAAGGCAAACTAGAAATCGTTATCCAGTGGTAAGAAACTGCTAAAGTTAATGTAATAATATTCCTATGAGTTCCCAGTGTGAAGCTTTTGTGTCACTTTGTAGACAGTTCGCAACTCAGTCGAACAACCTCCATCCGTACAGTCGGCTTTAGGTTCTAGACCACCCGCCTCTGTTAAATCAATGGAGCAGCAGCAGCCTGTATCCTCTCGTTTACAACACTGACTTTTGTTTGTTTTAAAAAAGGTCAAAAAAAGCACAACGCGTAGAGGGTACTTCTCAAATTACTTTTTTTTTCTAAAGTATTTTAAAAAAGAAAATTATTTCTCATTAATTATGACAAATACATAATTAATACTTTAAGTATATTTCTAAAAATATTTGCAAATACCCGGTGACACTTTCAAGTTTCAATGTAATAAAAGTAGTGAACAAACTAATGTTTTGCTATAAACTCTTGCAAACACCCCCTACAAACATACAATTTCGTCATACTGACATTGTAATTATTCCTTCCCATCCAAAGAACCTTAGCCAATTTAGCAAAATGCTCCCTTGTAGTCCTAGACCCTTGTTGATCTCTAAAACCCACCAAATCCTCCCTTCACTTCTTCATTCTCAACAAAAGAACTTCTTGGCATGTTATTTCTTCAAAAAGACTCTTATTTTTCTCGTATGGCTTGCGCTAAACAGTCTTCATTGCCAGCAGCACAAGAAGAAGAATCAGAGAGATTATTAACACAAGGAACCTCCATTAGCCTTGAAGAATGGCAACGTTTGGGCACTATTTCGGCTATATATATGATCAAACTAACCTTCAAAAGTAGTAAACAAAAAAAAAAATGTATCCATAGAAAAATTCATGACCACGGGTTTCACTAAAAATTACAAAAAAAATCTCTCTTCCCTTTCATCCTTCAAAGTTTGAACCATGATTTCAAGATTTTGACCAAGGTAAATTAATTAAGTTATCTTATTTTATTTTATTTCTCTAGCAAAGAAATAGATGATGGTTATAGTTCATTTGATAATTTACGAAAAATAAAGGTTTTTTTTTGAAAATTTTCTTCAAATTTAATATAAAAACCAAAAAAATAAAGGAATCTGCCTCAACTCAAAACATATGAGCCCATTTACTAATTTATTCTCAAATATTTTTTTAAAAACCAAACAGAACCTTAGCCAATTTATCAAAAATGCTCCTATGTAGTCCTAGACCCTTGATGATCTCTAAAACCCCTTCACTTCTTCTTCATTCTCAACAAAACAATTTGGCCTATAAATATTATTATTTCTTCAAAAAGACTCTTCATTTTTCTCACATGGCTTGCACCAAACAGCAGTCTTTAATGCCATCAGAAGAAGAACAAGAAGAATCAGAGAGATTATTATTAACAGATGCAAATGAAGCCACCAGCAGCTCCATTAGCCTCGAAGAATGGCAGCGTTGGGGCAGTATCTCGTCTATGCCATCAATGGTTAATGAAGTCATTCAAGATTTGAAGCTTTTGGAACAAGACACTCATGCCCACATGACATTTGGTGGCAATCATGGCAAACTCTCGGTAAAAAAGGATTAAAGATCCAATTTTTATTTTGTTTTTCTCATCATATGTGTGGTGTTAAGTATATTTGCTGGGATTGATTGGTTTTTTGGTGATTTGAATTTGTGGGTTTTGTTTCGTGTTGAATGTTTATTTAGTTTTTTTGGATCAGATGGTGATTAGTTTTTGAAGTTAGGAAGAACTGGAGAGGATTAGAGAAGAGTTGGATATGGGTTTTGTGATGTTACTTGTATGACCAAATAAAAATTGCAGGGAGTTTAGAGGTTATCGGATGGTTTGGGTCAATCTTCCAAGTGTATGTTTAAGGATTGTGATTGTTTCCTTGGCTGTATTCTGTACGTTTAATGTCGGAACAATGTCTATCTAGGTTCTGCTTTCAAGTGGAAGTCTAGAGCATTAGGCACATGTAGTGGATATGAGATTGGTTTTTGAATTTAGAAGATTTCTTTGTTGTCCCTTTTTTTTCCAGCTGGAATGACTTTCTTGGTTTTTGGTAGAAAAGATTTTACATACAAACCGAAGAGTTACAGACACAATTATGTGATCCAAAGTCTTGACAAAGGTGTAGATGTGACTATGCTCTGCGTAACTTTTGGTACATCTCTATAGAAAAGAAAAATATTGGCTCTTTGCCGGTATGCAAATTGGCAAGTTTGTCTGCGGGCAATAACTATTTGAATTTTTGCAATGTCTGATTTATCCTACATCTCACCCAAGTGGTTTGGTAAATCCATTGTATCACCCTCTTGTTATTGAATCTCAGTTGCCATGATATTGGAATCTGTTTCAGTGCTTACATGTTGTTGGCCTTGCATATAGCAACTGAGAAGGGCACTTCTGAAGCCTTCTGACTCAGCTTGTAAACTATTGCCCCTTTGAATGTGTTCACAAAAAGCTAAACTTCGTTCTCCCTTAAGATCAGGCAAAAAGATCTTTTTATCCACTTTGGCCGGGGTTACATCTTGAAGCCCCATCTATGTTAAATTTTATCCAACCAGGACTTCCTTTCTTCATGTCTTGGTTGCTTTAATGTGGAATACATTCAGTATTTCTAAACTTGTATATGTTGGGTGCGTTGGTCTGAATGAAACATCAAGTCCTTAGCATGTTAGAACTCTAAAGATGATGCAAGAGTGATTCCTTTGTTTATCTGCAAAATGTGATAAGTTTCACGCATACCAAATTCCAGAAGTAAGTGGTGGCATCATTATTGCAGTGAGACTAACTCTACTTAGCTGGTTTAGGAATAATATTCATGAGGTGCCTATTGGTTGGGTAAATTCTTCATCTGACGATATTAAATTTTTTTCCCGTACATCCTTTTTTTGTAGGACTTGAAAACCAGGAATAAATGTGAGTTTAATTGGGAAAATAATTATAACAGACTTTGGCATCTGAAATATTGCGTTCTATTTTTGAGACAGTGATTCACCATCTCATGCGTAATTCTATTTCGTCCAAGACCTCTAAAATAGAAAGCGGAAAAGAATACAATAGTTGAGAATGTGAGGAATTAAGTGAAAACAAACTGTATAATTGATTAGGGAAATGCAAATTTTATCATTTGATTTGTTCACCTTTTGAGGTTTGGTGAACTCTAAAAGCCTTAGCACATGAAAATTGATTGCTGAATATGTGAAAGCAAAATTTTATAATTTTATGATCTGTGTTGTCTTTACTTCTGGTCATGAAGGGAACTGATGTCTGCCCTGGTTTGTGATTTTGTGCTTTAACTCTTAAGTTTCTTGCTTGCTCCAGGGAGACTTCAAGGTGAAAGAGGACAAGAAGCACAGGGCAAAATATGCGTCTTTAAGTAATTCTGAAGAAAAAATCCAATTCTTTTCAGCTCGACAAATAGCATGTCGGATACTTGGAAGTAGGGGTTACCTTTGTCAGAAGGTACATATATTACTTGATTATTTCGCTTTAAAATACATTTCAACATATTTTTTGGTGTGTGATTTTCTTCTGAAACATTGATTCTTCTCTCCCACATGATCTCATTGTTGTTTGTGTGGGTATACGTTATCTTTCACTATCGTTATTTGTATTCCTGTCTGTGAAACATTTTGCAGTGCTGGCTTCCCTCGGGGGACTGCATGTGTTTGAGAGTTACAATGTGTTCCCTTTGGCATCGAGTGCGTATCTGGTTGTATATGCATCCGAAGGTTAGTAACTTGCATGCTAGTTCTTTTAATTATTTCTTAACAACTCTTTTAATAGACAAGGTTTGCCCTTAGTATCTTATTTTATTTGTTGTTATACGGAAGTTGATCATTCCTGATTTTGTTAGCACATATAATCATCAAATGATGCACTTCCATTCTTTGACAGGATTTTTTAAGACAGAATAATACTGGGAAGTTATTGTGGCAAGTTTTTGGTGTTCACGCTGCAACTTTGTGTCTATTTGGCATTGCTGAGCATGAAGAGATGATGTGGAATGAGTTCAGTCGTGCAGGTTGTACAACTTCTTTCTCTCTCTCTCTCTCTGCTTTTTTTCATGGTCATGAAATTTTCTTAGGTATTTAGTCTTGAAAAATATGTGTGACGTTTTTGCGCAAGTTTGAAAATTCTTCGCAGGATCCATAATCATCCATCTTCGGTGTGGCTACAAATGTCACTGGATTTGATAAGAGCTTGTGAATCTATTCTATTTGTATTACGCCATAAGGAATTTCATGTTTAGGATCTGATTCTTTTGTCTTTCGACCCTCTCCTTTCTTGTGCCTAAGTGCCTGGTGTCTCATGCTTTAAGAGTTTCACATTGTGGTACGGGATCTTAAAGAGGCACAAAGTAAACATTGGGAAATATATGATCATTTTAACACAAAGTGTCGTAAGCTTTTGTTATGAACAGAAGAAAACCCATTTGTGCACTAGATGTGAAAAAAGGATAACATGTGTATCAATTAGTGTTTCCTTAAACAAATTGAGTTGAAACCAAGGGAAATAGTTTCACGAGTTAATCATCATCAAGTAAAACTCGTACTTGCTTGTAAATATAGTTTGGTTATGACCTATCTATTTGTTGGATGTTGATTGTTCACTTAGTTTATCTTTTAATGTGCTTCTTTTTCGAAGTAAAACATTTAGACATAGTTTTTATTTTGCCTTATTCAATCTTTCGAATTATGGGATTGCAGACTTCTGATAGCAATTAGATTGCCTTTTCAGGTAGAAACAAGGTTGGATGCCTTTATCCAAACAAGAATGCAGCAACTGAATCTGTTAAGGATTGTGCTGACCAGTACTTGTCTGGGGATCTACAAAGCCAGGCTACAAAGGTAACCTCTGATATATCTTATTACTATATATTTGAGTCAGGCTCCAATATAATGCAACAAATGTCATGTTAGTTCTGCTTATTGTCTTGTTTTAGTAGTTCGAACAATGGATATTCTACTTGTCCTTGCATGACGTATGCTCATGCTCATGCTCCTGTTTTCCCATTCTCTTTTATTGGTTTGATAGAAAAAGATGTGCTACAATCCTATGTGGTACTTGACACCTCTACCTTTGGAAATTAGAGAAGTACCTTAACTTAGTCGGAATGCTTATACTTACTACTCGTTTGAATATGTTTATTCTACTACATATTATAAAAGCAAGCTCAAACTCAAATATATATATATATATATATATGTGTGTGTGTGTGTGTGTCTCTACATGCACGCACACCCGCACACCACTATTCATCTCCGACTTGGCCCATAAATTGCAACTAAAGTAATGAATTTCAGCAGGTTTTGGTGCTTGTGATAATGAGCCACTCAACAGTTCTAATGTTCATTTGGTCTTAATACAAAATTCTTTCTTAGAATTACATTTTATAAATTGATTATAACAATTGACATAGTCTGCTGAGTCTCTTAATGTGCCTTTTCTGTGCTTAGTATTTTATTTTGCCAAAAGTTCCTCAGCACAGACCATGTCAGTGCCCATTAAGGCAATTTTCTGACCGAATTGGTTTTGAATGACCGAGCCACACCATAAGAGCTATGTATGGATTTTTACATGATGTCACATCATCTTGAAAAGGTTGTATAAATACATCTTATTGATGGATCTGTCTCATCAGTTCTCCGTAGCCAAAAGAACAGACTAACTTCTTCCCGAGTTCAACTATAGAAACTCATGTTTGCAATTGAACTAAATAGAAGTATGGAAATAGAATAGTTAAACGTTCCTGGAAAGCTGCTTAAGAGTGACAGAAGCTTTTTATACTCCTAATACATCGTAGATAAGCCTGAGAAGAGAGTGGTTGTATATATGATAATTGTGACTTAGTGGCACCATGAGATTATGGGAGAGTTGCAGTGGTTTGGAGAACAAAGAGATACCATAACCAGCATGGTAGGATTTGTATGCTATGATACTTCAACCAATAAAAGTTAGCCGATCCTCTTTTGCTTGAGCTCCTACAAGAGATAATTTGCTTATTCAGCTCCAACAGTTGGTTCTGAGTTCAAGAGATATCATCTTATTACCCATGTGAAAGTTCTTTCGCATGACAATTATGAGTTTGGCTGAGAAGAGTAAATTTATGTAGTTGTACAACTTAGCCTGCATTTTTAGTTTCTAGTTGGGTGCTAATATTATGCTATATATGGCACAGACAAATGGAGACGAGACGGTGCATTTTATTTTGATTGATGGTACTTGGAGCAATTCAGCTGCAATGTTCAGGCGTTTGCAGGTATTTTAGCAAACAGTTCATTTCCTGTCTTATCTCAATTCATCAAAACCATTGTTCTGCTGTCATTAAAATCTTGGCGGTGCATGCTTGTATGGTGGAAAGAAATGGAACTCGGAAGATGATAAATAGCCCCAAGTATGAAGAGAAGTCGTTCTCTCCTCTCTCGGGTTTTTACTTAGTTTTGCTTAAAATAAAGTTCTTTGTTCCGATTAAAGTTATTTCACGGTCGGGTACTTATAGTTTGTTGAATTTTTGTGTAGAATAATTAGGAAAAGTTGATCCCAGAACTAAACAGTATACTAGCTTCGTTTGGAGCTATGTCAATCTCCACTTCCAAATTCAGAACTTTTAGAGAATGGCATTCTGATGCACTTGTTATCTCTGTTCCTTTATGTCTTTTAACAAAAATCAAGTATTTCGTGAGTGATGTGTAAATTATTTTGCTAATAATTCAATCCAAACACGTATTTATGCAGGATCGAGCTGAACTAGAATGGGGACAGGGTCTTCGCTGCATATCTTTGAATACTGGTGTGTCATCGATGCACAAGCTAAGGTAGTATCAAGTTTCTTCCAATGGATTTTGAGGGATGTTTATATATAGGGATAATATCTCTTAAAATCTCATTGCGCTTGGCCTAATTTTAAGAACCTTCCTCAAGCTCTTATAGTATATTCCCTGCCGTTAGAATCATCAGAAGAAGCTTTAGGTTCTCTTTTTTAACAAAATCTTTTTTAACAAAAGATCAGTTTTACCTCGTACAGTATGAAAACAATATTTGCAAGTACAAACATAAGCAAAAGTTAGATGTCAAAAATACCCTTAGAAACTATGTAAAAGTAATATTTCTCGAGTTAAACTATGATGGCGGGTTTGTTCAGTGATATTATCTATACATATATGTATGGTGATTTTCTTTTCCAGCAGTCTAGTCTGGTATTCGTTTTGCATCGTTTGAGAAATTTATTTATTTTTGTATTTATTTTTGAATTTGAGATCAGACCGCAGCCATCATGGGATCGAACATGTACCGCTGCTGCAGCAATGGGTCTTCTTTATGAACTCCATCAACTTCCACCATTCAATTCATTAGGATTGGACAAGCAGGCTGAAGCAATTGAAAATGCGCTGGAGATTTTGTTGGAAGCACTCACAACTCGAAGGCTTCGAATGGGCAGGTCCATCTCTAGAAAAGTAAGGCATCATAACGATGTTTGCTAGCAAGCAGCCTACGGTACTGTATCTGAGTGTGGCGCAAGAATTTTGCCATTTACTGACCTTCCCCAAAATAGTCGCCGTTTATGAAATATCACAGACAACTGAAAATTGTTATCCAGTAGAGAAGAATATGATCTGTCATCCAATGGAACCAGTCGAGATATTTATTCTCAGAAGTTTTATAGCAAGAGCTTAACCAGCTGACAAGGTAAAATTATAGGACCTTGCTCATAGTTTTTTCATTTTATGGATTTTATAGCTGTGTAGCCCGTGTTTACACTTTGAATTCGGCGATGAAAGGAAAAAGAAATAGATTACCTGAAAAAACAAAGCAGAGAGTACATGATTTGGAATGTGAAACATATTCTCACTGGTGTTCTTTTTGCTGATTCAGAAGTCCAAAGTATTCAAGCATCATTTCATGCAAATATTATTAAAAAAATAATGTGTCGAACTTACTTGATTCTTGGACATTATGTTTTCATGTTAGAACTCCAAAATAGTTCAAACTGAGTTACAAACGGAAGGAATTTGTTTGTCAAAATTCAAGTGTTTTCTTAAGCTGCAATCATGCCAAAAAGACGATCTTTTTACCCTGGAAAAATGCTCTATAGTTTTTACCTCTAAATGCATTTTTGTTCAATATCCTTTTATCATTTTCTGTATATATTGATGGTTGTTTGGGGTTAGCTTCACATGGGAGATATTCATTCATTTTACCAATACTGTCCAAAGCGCCTCTTGTGCGTGCGTTTCTTGAAAAAAAAATGGTCTACTACTATCCGAAACGGCTCTACTGGGAAGGGGCAGTGGTGTTTGCAAATTCTTATAGGAAAAACTTACATACTTTTGGTTCACATTAACACTTTTTAGATGTTTGAACTTTGAATCACCGATTAAGCCATTAAAAGCATAAGCGGCAGAAGTTAAATTCATGCAAACTTTTAAATTTAGAGTTGCATTTTTCTAGTAATTTTTCCATTCATTTGTTAAACCCAGCTTCTTTATCACCCAGTCTCTTAACAATTCAATTTTAATGAGTTATAAATAGATAATTACTTGCTTTCAAATAATTACTAATTATTGCTCATTTCATATAGAGCCAACCCATGCATTTGCCACCTCTAACTTTAAGAAAAAGTGTCATCACTCCACAAACTAAAACTGATACTGTTCAAGAGAAAGAAAAACGGTGCGCATCGCTTCAATGGGAAAATCAAAGATGTGAGCTGCCAAGTATTTAGGGATGTGATTGTTCAGTATCTTCTATCAAAATGAAATTGAGTATAAAAATAGTAGATGCTCGTCGATTTTTTTCTCCTGTTATTATGTACTATTTAGGGGGAAAAGATAATGTACGAATCGCCCTTATAGGAGTCTCGTTTTCACAAAATAAGTTATATCACAGTATAAGCGTGTGTTAGCAAAGTTCACAATTCGATGGTTAAGAGCAAAGACTAGTAAAGTTTAGTTGTGGTTATCCCGCTTTCTGACTTTGTCCCTTGATGGATTTTACATCCGACGTAAGTAGCCTCGGGGCGATGGCCATAGACATCAGTTCTTGAATCAGAAGCTTGCAAGCATAAGGGATATATATCTGTTAAGACGAAAGTTGTCAAAGACCAAAGTAAAACTCCAACTGTTAAGAAAAAAAATAATAAGCAGTTTACCTGAACAATGTCCGTTTTGTTCTGGCAACTTCTGCACTCATAGCTATGCTTCTTTAGATTAGCAATCCCCATCAACCCACATCTCTCGCACACATGCACCCTATATGCATCACTCTGATCAAACAACCTCTCCTTGAGGAAATGTGCAGCTCCATGTGCTATCATGCAGTCACGCTCCATCTCTCCGAATCTCAGACCACCGTCTCGAGATCTCCCTTCAGCCGGCTGCCTAGTCAGGATCTGAACCGGCCCTCTACCTCGAGAGTGGATCTTATCATCCACCATGTGTTTTAGCCTCTGGTAGTAAGTTGGCCCCAAGAATATCATTGATGTTAGTGGACGGCCTGTGTGTCCATTGTACATTGTCTCGAAACCACGCATCTGGTAACCACACTTGTGAAGAGCTTTGCTGATGTTGTCCACCTGAGGAAACACTATTACTAAACTACAAGATGGGTGAACACTAATACATATAGAACCAGAGCACTAACTAGATATATCAATAAGTAATCTTTATGCGACTTTTAACTCCTAATTATGAGCTTCGAGCATTTCACATTTGTATGCCATAATCATGTACATTGTTGGTACACGTTTGAAAATAATAAATTTGGCTGAGACACAAGCACACACATCTAGAACAAATACCTTTTCCTAGAGCAGATTGTGTTATGAATTTCTTTACTGTCACTCTTTAGAAGTTACAGCATCATTCACTAGTTGCATGATATTGAGACCATCTGACAGGTAAAACTTAGAGGTAGTATTTTGTCATCGAATTACTTACAGTAACATCAGTAAAAGGTGTAGCATCTCCTTCTTTTCCCATATGAGCAGCCACTTTCCCCATGATACACTCGATGAGCTGACCAATAGTCATGCGAGAAGGAATAGCATGGGGGTTCACTATTATGTCAGGCGTGATGCCCTCGATTGACCAAGGCATATCATCCTGCGTGTAAGTCATTCCAATTGTTCCCTTTTGCCCATGTCTGCTACTAAATTTGTCCCCTATTTGAGGTATTCGAACTGATCGGATCCGAATTTTGACAAATCTTAATCCATCAGCATTTGTCGTCAACAGAACCTAATAAGATGACCATGGTAAAAGACCAAAGAAAGAGAAATTTAATGAAGAACATGGTCCTGATTCTAGAAAGAGTGGACTTGAAAACCTCAGAGTTGCAGCCTATCATCTGATTTCACTAGTTAAACTTACTAGTTCCCCATAGATAGAGCGACGGCAAGAGAATACTAACATATACGACAATTGGAAATTGGTTAAAATGCATTGAACCTCCCAACTTATACCCCCTTTTACATGTTGCCACCTATTCTATTTTCTTTCTCATAACTAACACGCCCACCTATTTGAAAAATGTGAGAATTGCCCCCGTGAGTCGTAGATCAACAGTGGGATTTGGACATGTTTCTGCTTTTTTGTTCATTAGATTTGGCCTCAGCGGCAATTCACACATTTTTCAATAGATTGGGGTTAGTTGAAAAAAAAATTAGGTTAGATGGCAATTAGTAAAATGGGGTATAGGATGGGGGGTTTAACGGGATTTATCCTTGAAAATAATACGGGTACATGCTTCTGTCGTTAAATATTCATGCATATTGCGGAAGCATTAATTTTAATTGAGTATTGGGTTAGTGTTGAAGACATCATATATGTGTACCTGATCCACGACTCCACTTTCACTGTGGCGTAAACTACTACTATGGTCCTGTCGCGTGAATCTTATATTCTGATTTTCTTCTGGAGTAAAAGGTGTTGTCTTTCCAATGATTACATCATCACCAGAAACTCTTGTGCCCTGATAAAAGTAGAAACCAAATAGGTTTTATCCAGATAGTTATAGATAGTAGTATCCTAAGAAAATGTTAAGTCATACTCACAGGAGGTGCAAAACCATCATCCTCTAGTTTATCATACGATCCATGTCACATTCCCTGTTATCAGCACTGCACTTTCAGCCATTCTATTTGGGGCCAGACTAGGAAAGATGTTTAAAGCTAAAAGAAAATAAAGTTAACCATGGTGTTATCTCTGTTAGGGCACCCAAAATCCTCTTTCACAAGTGTTCCCATCTTCTTCTCTTCATCCCTGCAAAACAGAAAAGCAGAAGAAACAATTTATATTTAGAGTGGGAAGTAAGAATATGCAATCAACTGGAAGGAAACTAAAAAGCAAAAAGGTTACCGGTATGAGCGAAAGAATAGGGAGCGAAAGAATCCACGATCTATCGAAGATTGGTTCATGATTACAGAATCTTCTTGGTTATATCCAGAATAGCAGGCAATGGCAACAATGGCGTTCTTGTATGATGACACAAGAAATATAAGCTCATCGTTTTATGTATAAACGTAAGAAAGCAAATAGACAAAGATGCTCATGCAAGATGTCCATACAATGCCGGCTGGAAGCTGCCTAAAATGCAAATGCTCCATTGCACGGGTAGTGACAAGAGGCTTCTGAGGATAGTAAAGTACATAGGCTAGCGTATCCTGTTTGAACCGAACAAAAATCCCAGAACACTGATTAAGTGAACAAACCATGCAACAAAAGCAGTACATGAGTATTGAATGTGCAAAAAGGCAAACTATATTCACCATTCGTAGTTGGTAATTGGTAACATATATTCCCATTGCTTGCTTTCCCATTGCCGATTGATAAGTGTTTCGAGGTGACTGAATCAAAGATATAAAGTAAAAGTCTTGTCCAATTCAGCTTAAGCAAATAATATACAGAAAAAGAAGAGGAAACTGACCTGGTTGTGGTCCGGAAACGGTATTATTGAAGCACAAACACCCAATACCAGTGAAGGATGGATTTCACAATGGGTGTATGTTTCGGTATAAGCAGCATCGGGGTTGTGCCTCGAATTCATAAGATCCTAGAAAACTCATTATAACCGACTTTTTTATCTAGGAACATGGTAGTACATCGTGCTGGAATAAGTAAAAGAGACCTCAATTTCGGGGTGCAAATTGCAGATTGTATGTTATTTTTAGTTGGCAAATACCTTTATGTATTCCTTTTAGTTCAACTGCACATATTGCCTTACAAGGGCTGAACTAAGATTAGGATTTGATATGAAGAGCATTTTCAATATAGTGTGGAACTATGGGTAAACGAAATACATAAAGGTATTAGTATGAAATGTTTTTAAGAATATCCCGTAGATCTCCAAAAAGGTTCCAAAAATGTCATTATAAATATTTAAGTGTAGTAACTCAAAATAAATATTGCACAGACGCTGGAATGTTTCCGAAAATCCTCTGGAAATACTTTCATAAACGTTTTTGATCAATTCTTTAAAGACACCACATAAGTTCTAAGTTATGTGCCCTGAGAACTTAGTAAAATTAGATATAAGTTAGATCTTAAAATTGAGTTGTGGGGACTAAATGAGTGTAACCAGAAAGAATTTCATGCTCTAGTGGTAAAGGAGTAGTTGTAAGCGTGAGGAAGACATTACTTCAGCTTTGGACAAAAAATAGTTAGTTGTATTCAAAAGTTGCTAAGAAGTAAGACCTACTTGGTGAACTAAGAAGTTTTTTTTTTTTTTGATCAAGTGGTGAATTGAGAAGTGTAGACCAACCACGTAAAAACTCATCTTAGTGAAATGAAGAGATGAAAATGGCTATTAAGACCAAAGATAAATACTACATAAAGTTGAAATATATAAGCTGACTAACAAAGAGGCTAATGAAGCTGTTCAGGTTGCCAAAGAAGTAGACTATAGAGAAACTTATGATTATTTTGATAACAAGGGCAAAAAGGATAGACTCATGGTCAGTCAATAAGAGAGAAAAGATCTAGAACTTCGGTGTTGTAAAATGCATACATGACGTGGAACAAAATATTGTCGTCTGAGATTATCCGACCAAACACTAATGGGGCTAGTATTTTGACAAATTACTCAATGCAAATAGTAAGAGGATCAGAAGTTAAGGATTCCATAAAAGAGACGAAAGCAAGCAAAGGTGTGGATCAAGACAATATGGAGAAACATGTGAGAGATACTTGAGGTGTAAGTTAACAGATCTCTTTAACAAGGAATTGGAAGACAAATAGAATACCAAATGAGTAAAACAGAGTATCTCAGTACCTCTTGAAAGATTGGCATTCAAAGTTGTTCTAAGTAATGTGGAATAAAACTTATGTCACAAAAGTTTGCGCGAGTGGTATCTGACTATGTCCTCATATCAACAGGCATGAATTATACTAGAACAGTCAACTATACAGACCATTCATATGATTCAAAAATGCCAGAAGATTCTTTAGAGAAGAGTATGATTCACTTGTGGTGTTTGTTGACTTCGAGAAAACTTACATATTAAAAAGAAGTTTAAGGTGGTTGATGAACAAGGGAGTTTTCACCAAATATAGTTGTATAATCAAGAACAGGTATTGGTGTATGTCAAATGCCTTCATGATTCCTATATGCTCCTACACACAATCAGCTCTAAGCCTCTCTTTTTTGCCGTAGTGATGAAATTACCAGAACTATCTAGGATCAAGTACTATTGTGTGATATGTTTGCTGGCAATATTGTCCTCATCAACAAGACACAAATATCACTAATAAATTGGAGCTGGTAACAGAGCTTGGAGTCTTGGAGGTTTGGATTAATTAGGTAAAAAAAAAAAAGCATATGAAGGTGCAAGTTCAGTGGTATTCAAGACAACAATGTCATAATATTAGGACATCGAACAAGGAGCGATCAGTTCTGATGCAGGGGTCTATTCTTCTTCAAAGACGGTGAAATCCATAATGAGGTCAACCATAAATATTAAATCGACCGGATGAAAAGAAAGAGGGCAATAAGACTTTTGTTCAACGGTAACTCTCCGAAAAAAGTATGAAAATTATAGGTAAGTAACATCAGGTACAAAAGATGTGTGCTGGTGAAACACATGCTATGTTGGATATGGTAACACGAAAAATAGATGAAGTGAAAAAACAAAATATTCACACTAAGATAAGTGTGGTCCTCTTAAACGAAAAGAAGCAGTAAATTATTTAACCTGGTTGAGTCATGTTTAATAATAGATTTATGTTGAAACTCTCTACTTAATACAAACGAATCGAAAGAAGGGTGGATTCAAGAAAATTAGACTGGAGTAATATGGAAACGAAAGAACTAAATTCAGACGTGTTACTCTACTGGAATAAGTGGAGAAAGAGCATCATTTGCACAACTCAACATGATTCTTGCTTGATTCTTATGATCTGGCCCAATTCATTAGAACTAAAGCTTTCGTGGTTGTTGTCTTGGAATCAAACACCCATTGGAACTGAAATTTCTATGACACTGTAAACATAAATAATGAGATTGGTAGCTAATGATAATTTTTTAGTCTTCATGGAGAGTTGAATACTAATAGAAACTATGTAGAGCTAACTGTTAATTAAAAATAACCCAAAGATTACTTACAGGTTTTTCTTTTTTTATTTTCAATTTCATTTCATCTATCAGTGGCAGATATCATTTCATGAGAGCATTGAGTAATGCTACAGTACAAAAAGAAACGAGAGTCTGCAAGCACTCACATTTATCGTCATTGATATCATTGTGGTTTCCTCCTCCGCTGTATCAACATACTCGACAGATCCACTTCTGACAAGATCATGCCAGCCGTACTCATCAGCTGATTCCTGAAATGAAACCAGCTTGGTTAGATAGATGCAGCAAATTATAATAGGTAACTTTAAAGACATTGAATAGTGCATACTCTTTGTTGCAGGGCAAGAATATCCTTCTTCTTTATAACCAACCTTTGTTTGTCAACAACGAATAAGGGGCGACTACAACGGCCATAGTCTGTATATAGTCGAAGCTCCTTAAGGTGTATATCACGAATAATTCCAACTTCTGTGTTGACATCAACCTAGAAGAAATAAAATGCATATGACTTTTCATTAACGGAGACCGTAAAAATAAGTAGATTCAGTAAGATTGCTTTCAGAACTAGATTCTCAGATAAGGGACCATGGAGTGAAATCACTAAACCTGTCTCCTCAGCTGTCTGAGAGTTCTAACCAACAAGTCTGGATTACGGTGAATGCCAACCCAGTTACCATTTACAAATATTTTGGTAGCTTGAGGAATCACTGCTGGTGATATCTCCTAAAGATCAGAAAAGGAAGTAATTATCTTGGTTATAGGTCGTTGTATAACAATAGCTGTAGTCGTGAAACTTCAAATGTATTTTAACCTCAAAATTTTCTGAACTCCACTCATCCAAAAACTCCAAAATGGGGTTTGCTGCAGATCCTACTGTTATGTAGACCATCAGCGCAAGGTTCTTTACTAGTCCACATGCCTGATATTACACCAATTCAACTATCAATATATAGACTGGGGCTCCGAAAAAGCATTACAAATTTGATCACGGAAGGGAGTTGCTCAGTATTAATATTACCTGTCCTTCAGGTGTTTCTGCAGGACACATCATGCCCCAGTGGGAATTGTGCAGTTGTCTGGGTTTAGCCAATTTACCTAGAGACAACAAAGTGAGGCGAAAAGGGAAAAGACGCATATCAAACGGAAAAATGAGTAATGAAACGAATGCTAATAAATGAATCCGGACAAGGCTCACCTTCACGGCCAATAGGTGAGTTTAATCTTCGTAGATGGGAAAGTGTTGAGGCATATGTTAAACGATTAAGCACCTAGTCACAAAAAGCTTGATGTAAGTACACACAAGATGCTATTGATACAAAATATGTAGCGAATAAAATTTGACCTGTGAAACTCCTGCTCTGGTACCAGCAGCATTTGCTTGCCCCCAATTTCCAGTTGCAATAGAATATTTGAGTCCACTTGTGATTGTTTTTGCTTTAATTGCAAATTGCAGATTTACATCCTTCCCATTATCGACACACTGGTACATGCACAAAAGTATTTCTTATTCTTTAGTTGGGTGGGGCGGCTCAAATGTTACATGTATAATGAATCAATGCCTTCAAATGGTGAAACCTTTTGAACATAGGATCTCACATCCCTGGTTAACTTTCTGAACAACTGCACCAACAGCAATGAATTATAACAGGAATTTCCTTCAGGGTATCCCAATAACATTAAGTGAAATATAACTGCAGAGTGCAGACCATTCTAAATAGGCCCGTGAGTAAAGGACCAGCAAGGTCAAGCCTCTTATTTGCATAGTGGTCCCGATCATCTTCTGGCCTTCGTCCAAGTGCACATAGTAAGAGCCTATTGATGATATATCTGGAGAAACCAAGATGATTATGCATTAAAGTCTTAGTTTTACATATTGATATAAGAAACCTTACACCGAACTTACCCAAAATAATAAGCTTTCTTAGTTTCACAGTACTCCTCAGTACCAACATGTGGAAGCATTTCTCTTTGCAGGATTTCTCTAGCATACCTGTTACAGATGCACACAATTTCGTTGAGCCGAGTACAGCAAAATCATTCAACAATATTTGTTTGATGTATACTTAATCCTTTTATCTCTCGTAACTCCTACAGTGGAGCCCCTTTTGCCTATGTAGTCAAGAGCCACCTACAGAAAAATATGTTAAGAGTAGAACAGTTGAAATATGTCCGTAAAAATGTACAGGGAACTAAAAGTAATACTAGTTTAGAAACTTATCCAGCAGTTTATTCGTCAACATCCATTACAAGCACCTTATAGTAAACCACATACAGTACTTCAATTTAAACCACATAAAAACCTGTTGATTTTGAATCACAAATGCCTCTTCCAAGGAAGGCCGCAGTAATTCCATCATTTTAGCATCATTAAAATCATAGCAGATATGTTCAAGAATATCTTTATCTGCCACAAAACCTAAAGCACGGAATATAATTATTATGGGAACTTCAGTCCTAATGTAAGGGAGTGTAGCATAAATATACTGCCCAGACGTGCCCTGCAAATCCAAGACATAAGTTTATTACATGTCGAAATAATACCATGAAAGAAAATATAATTTCAATGGAAAATATATATTTGGTTACCCTTTTAGCACCAGATCTTGAAAGCATCCTAACAAACATGCCGCTGGGCGCCTTGTTTTGGGACTCGGCTATAGACCTTACTTCAGCTACGTAAGAATATTTGTTAGGCTGTCGTTTCTTGAACACATATACATGATTGGTGCTCATCTTCTCCTGAGCAATAAGGACTTTCTCACTCCCATTTACTATGAAGTATCCACCTTGATCATAAGGGCACTCCCCCAGATCCATCAAATCTTTCTCAGGCAGATTATACAAACTACAATAGCTTGACCTGAGCATAATCGGAACCTAAAGAACACAGTAAAATGTATGAAATATGCCTGAAAATCAGTTCGTATGAAACTGGTTTGATTTCAGATTGCACTCAAGTACCTTTCCAATAAAAACTTTGGCGAATTCTTGAGTCTCTGTGACTTCTTCACAGTCGAAACCCTTTTTCACCACTCGCTTAGTGACATCAACGTAAAGTGGTGAAGAGTACGTTAAGTTTCTCAACCTTGCGGCTTTTGGAAACAAAGTATTAGTCTCACCATCAGATTCTGTCATCATAGGTTTACTAAGGTATATTTGACCAAAGCTGATCCTGTAGATCATCTGCAAAATATAGAGTGGCAACAAGTAACTGAGCGACTAATAGCAATTAAAATGTAATATCTTTTCTTCAAAATTTTGCATTAGATTCTTATCCTTAGCTAGTCTCACAACTGAACTTATTTGAGATTTGGTGTTCATAAACAAATCAAGACTTTCAGATAAAAAATAATTACATAATCAACATAGCGTTAGTTTTCAGCTCCATCTTGAATGTCAAATTTTAATGACAGCTATTTATACAACAGCAAAAATGCTGATTTCATAAATGAACCTAGTAACTTAAGAGAAACTATATTTCCTTCAGATATCCATGTCAACCTAAATACTTTGGTTTCTACCAGCACAAAGCCATCTGATAATATGTTTTACGTCTAGACGTCTTCAGAGAATAGTAGGATAGCATTACATTATTTCTATAAAATTGGAAAGGGTCAATTGCATTAAACCCTCTAACCTATACCCCCAGTTGCAATGTCCCCCTAACCTATTTAAATGTGCGAACTTGCCTCGGGTGAACTGCCCTTGATGCCAAATCTAATTGATGAAAATATAGACACGTGTAAAAAATGAACGGTTGATAAGGACTCAGGGAGATTTGCACATTTTCAATAGGTTAGGAGGTAAGCTGTCTTCTCAATATTGTCACTCAGTTCGGCAGTTCCGTCGTAGAAGCCGAATAAATCATTTTCTAGTTACTGGCAAGAAGAATATTCATACTATTTTTAATCTCCAGTTTTTCATCTTCAACAGTTTCCACCACTTCCTAAAACTAAAAGATTCTAGGTTTTCTGATAAACCAATGATCATCCAAAGTAAACGAGAGGCAGTGTCAACCTCAGCGAAGTCGGAGTTTCCACCGGGGTTATGCTGAGACTCGGGTCGGATCTCCAGGTTGGAGGATTCATCGACAATCTCCTGCATGGTGTTCTGTATGAACTCATCAAACGAATCCAATTGCTGCCTAACCAAACCTTTCTCCTCGAAATAAGAGCTGATCACTGTCCATGCATCCTCCTGCGATATATCCTCGGGATCGTCGTAATCGTCCTCCATCACCTCCACCTCGTCGTGTACTTCTACTACGTTTTGATCCGGATACTGATCACCACCTCCGTACATTTTTCAACTTGTAGAAAAAACGATTTAATTTTTTAATTTTCGACTTTGAGCCCTAGTTTCTGGTTTTGCAGGAGATTTTCGTCGTAAAGAAGTGAATGTGAAATAATGAATGTTGTTAGTTTGGGTTTTAGTGAAGTGAAATTCGTAACTGATGGATGCTGAAATACCGGGAATCCTTTTTTTTGTTTTTAATTATCAAACCATTGAGAGATTGTGTTAAATCAGGTTGTAATGAGATGAGAGCATATCTCTTATTTGGTGAATTGGATAACCGAATCATTAACTAACTCGAGGACCAGAGGAATTATTTCATGCAAACAGGACGACGGAACAAAAATGCATAAAACCCCGTGTGTGTGGTTTAAAAAGCCTACACAAAAAATACTAGTAGTTTTATAATTGTCTAGAACCCCTTGTTAAAAATAGTAGAGTGTCAAACTTGTGAATGACATTTGGGTAAAAGGCTAAAAGCTCACTAATATTAACCCTTTCTAAAATCCCCCGGCTCTCCGGTGACGTTTTCAAGCTCTTAAAAAAGCTAAAATTTACTTTTTATACAACTTAAGGCTTGCAAAATTCTCAAAAAGCAGAAAAATTTATAAGTTAAAGCTATAAAAACAACTTCAGGTAAAAAATTGGAGGTGTTTAGAAAATATCTAAAAACTTAATTTATTCGTGGTAGAGTGTTTGAAAAAAAAGAAAGAAAAACCGATTATACTAATTTTCTTACAAATTGACTCTTAAACCCTAATTTATACATTATCAACATTAAAATCATAAAATTATCACAATGTAAAAGTATTTAAGTAACTCCAAAGTATAAAACTATTTATTTTGCTAAAAAGCAGGATAGGTAATTATGCATACCATTAATTAATAAGAATTAACGCCCTAGTTTTTTACTAGTCAATAAAATGAGTAATTCTCCTTTTCTCAAGGGTATCTGTGGATTGTAAGTTTGCAACATAATTCAAAAACATTGACAATTAATATTATCCTCCTTTTTATACAAGAATAATTTTTTTTTTAATACAAGTACATGTAATATATTCGCAAATCGATCATTTTATCCTTCCTCAATTACTAAAGAACATTAAGACATATATAAGTCCAGTATCCTTTATAATTTTGTATACTAGTAGTGGCCCTAGTACCTTGTTCTTTGAATATATACTCATGACGTGATATTTTGTGACGTTGATATTTACAGTTTTGAGGTTTCAAAAACTAAAGATGAGAATCAAAATCAAATAAATGAAGAAAAAGAAGACAATAGACCTTCACGTATTACATAAGCCCCCTAATATTGCATACATCCAAAATCTCATCTATATATATTCAAACGTAACTGACATAATCGCTCTTGCTTTCTACCTTCTTTTCACCTTTCTATATCGGAAAAGATGGTGGGATTCTGCACTAAATCAAAGAAAGAAGAAAAAGTCGAACAACCTGCAGGCCAGTCTTCAGTATTTCATGAGCATATTTAAAGCCATGGATTCATTTGAAATAAATCGTTTTTCATGTTTCTCTTTCCCCTTTATTTCATCATTTTCTGCTTTTCATACGAGGCTCTTAACTACGTACTAGAATAAAAACAAAATTGGGTGCCTAAATCACCAACTTTTGTTTTTACATGCTTTTATTTCTTCACCTATATATATTTTTGCCTTTTCAGAACTTAAACAACGAGGTTTTATTGTTTTGGTTTTTGAAATTAGTATTGATTCACTCCTTAAGTATTTTGGTAAGTGCATTCTATCTATATTTCCTCAAGTTAAAAGGAGGATTGTTTCGTAAGATTCTTTAAGGGTGGATTTGTTGTTTAAATTCTTGATTAATTAGATATATACCCTCAATCTCATTGATCAACCCTAATGAAATAAATTCGGTAATAACTTAATTTATGATTATCTAAATTAAAATGTTACAAGTAATTTTTTACGTTAAAACTCGTGAAGAAGAAGATGAAATAATCATCATATGAATTCGTATCTATATGTAAATTTCTTTTGTTGATTTTAGATTTGTGCATGCAATTGGGGAAATGTTTCAACAAAATATTCCTCTAATAATTTGTTATAACTTGAGGCGAATAGAGATGGCTTATCTTATTCCACTATAGATACGCACAAGATGAGATATTCAATTTGTGATAGCTATATGTAATTTTATGTTACAGCTACGCACATATATATATTTATTGCCGAAAAATCAAACGTGGGAAAGTAGAAAAAAAAAAAAAAAAGTAAAGAACTTGAGATTATATATTACAGCACAGTGTTGCACATGTGCGTGTATCCAGAATATTGTTGTTATTCATTATTATCAATAAACTATCTACTACCTTATTGACATTAGTGTCTTTTCAATTTATTTTTAGTTCAAAACTTTTGTTTTTTTACTTAGAGTTTGCAGAAAATCCGACCTACTGCATTTATGACAACAATATTCCTTTCAGAAACCCTTGCCTATAAAATTTACTGTACCTAATTGTGTGTTTGAGTTCACGACAAATCTTTTCCATTTTTCTCTTAAATGTACAAGTACGGCTTGTCATTGCACCGACTTTAACGTGAATCTCAACATTGCTGAGTAAGCAACATAATCTTTTCGTGTTTTCATCTGCAAAGATTCATGTCAGGTCGATCTACGTGTGATTCTGACAAGTATTTGACCTTTTATAAGATTGAAAAACTCGAAACTCCTGCGCTTTTTTAGAGTAACGACATAACTGTCAATTTAAATATCACGCGCATTCAAAAAGGCGAGCTCCTGATCCAATGCTTAAACACACATACGTATAATAAAAGGGGTGGTGAATTCGTTTCGAGCTTTGTACACATTGCTCGTCATATATACTAGGGAGCTGGTCTTGCCTGAATGCAGTACTTAAATGCAAGGAGGGGCACTACAAGAAAACAAGGCAACACCAACGGAAAATATTGTTGAAGAAGCCTATAATTCTGTTGGTAAAAAATTTTACCAACGGATATTTGTGTTGGTTGATTTGTCGGTGATAGTGGCGTAGGTAACCTCAGCGACAGATGAATATTTCCGTTGGTAAACTTAGTGACAATTATTTTTGTAGGTAAAAGGTAACATTTTTGCTGGTAATATTACGTGGTTTTATGCTTTTCTACGACGAAATTTTGGTTGGAAATCTGTCATAAGCATTCCAACGGAATTTTGCGACACTTATTAGATGGAATATTGCCTACAAAATTTTGTTAGAATTTCGTTGGAGAATAGTTGGAAATATTGCGACAAATTCTGTGTCAAAAAATTATTTGTTGGAATGACCGACGGATGTTAGCGACATTTATTTAGTTGGAATATTGGCTACGATAATTTTGTTGGTATTTTGTTGGAAATCCAGTGACACATTTAGTGTCACAAAATTATTCGTCGGAATTAAGTAATTTTACCAACTGATAATTTGTTGCAATATTTGTTCTAAAGTCATCAATATGTAACAATTACAAATTTATACACCCACGCTTCTTTGTTGATTTGTTAAAAATGTCTAGGAAATCAAATTCTAAGTTTTAGTAATTCATGATTAATTCTTAACCAATTTTTGTGAAAGAATTTATCAAAGAAATTGCATAAAAGAAAAGACATAAAATTTAATTATATATATATATATATATATATATATTCATAACTACAAAAAGAACTATTATCAGCATCATGCCTAAATATCATGATGGTGAATATGGTGGAAGAGTACATCTATTACAAGATATCCAAAAACCTAAAGGAAAAAAAAAAAAAACAATCATGAAATTCTAAAATGTATTGTATTTGCGCCTTTCTCTTCCATCTTGTGATGATCTTGACTAAATCTAATTTTCTCAACTCTCCCACTGCCAATATGCTGACACCCAACATTCCAAGTGAAGAACTTTTCCCTTATTCATTTATCTGTCAAAGTTAAAATATTAAAATCCAATACAATAAAAATGAAATATTAAAACAACTTTCAAGAGAGTAACAACAAGAGCAACGGAATTACCTTAAAGATGGAATTCTCATTTTTTTTATTTTGCAAAAGACAAAACTAGCAGAACTCTTATTCATGATTGAAGACTTTTTTTTTTGGTTCTAAACTCACGGTTTTAGACTTGAAATAGTGTAGTTATGTGCTTGTTTTTCTATTCATGGATATGAAGGAAACTTGTGTAGGGAATGGTATAACTGCATATATCTTGGTGTTCAAAAAAAGGGAAGATGCTAAAATATGGGAAGTTAAGATTGACATATGCACCAAAACAATCTTTTTTAACATTCCCAAAATCAAACAAAAGATAATGGAAATAATTTGTAAACTGACGTGCAAAGGGAGATACATTCCATGATTTTAGGAAGCTATATAATCAGCCTTAATTTATGCCTTTTCAAAATATAAGCACATATGATACAAATGGAAGGAATATCTTCCTTTTTCTCTTTCTCTTCGTGTGGTTTTTTTTTTTTCACAAATCAAACGATTAAATAAATAAGAAAGTAATAAATTTAATTTAGATATGAGACAATGTATTAATCTATTTAGTGTTAAAGATCAATTATGAAATATCAACATACTGTTAAACTTATATGTAGAGTTGTAGACACAAATTAAAAAATATATATAAATAAAATAAAATTATGTATTACCTGCTTAGATACTCAAAATCACTATTACTGAGCTAGTGATTGTAGTGAAGTCGTAACAAGGTAACCGTACTGAAAATTGCAACTCGACCAGCTCCTCTTCAGGGCGAGCTAATGCTAGTGACTAGTTATCCAGAAGACGAGAATGTGTAGAAATTCCTAAGAGTGTTTGAGAACAATTATATTGATAAGTAGATTACATATTAGAAAAAGGTTAATTCAAATACTTCAAATACTTTATGTTTACCTATTAGAAAAAGGTTAAATCATAAACACCACATTTGTATCTTAGGTTTCCACGATTAATATTACTTCAAATACTTTATGTTTAATAAATTTAAAAGATGTCATAAACACAACCAATTATTTTCTTCATTTAGGTTTTCACCCTAACACAATTACCTAGTGAATTATGCTTCAGTTCGCTTCTTATGTATCTCTCAAGAACCACATTATAATATACAAAAGCATAATAGTTTTGACCGGAAAATAAAAAAAGAATCCAAACAAAAAAGTTAAGATAGTAAAAACAATTATTGTTGATGTCATAAAATTACCTAATAGGGTAAAAAATGGTGCTTCTCCCTCTATATATCCCACCAGGTATTCGACTCCTATACTCACACTATCATTTTTCAGTAAACCGCTTCTCCTCTCTTTAACATAAATTCCTCTCTTTTCCATCTCATCCCCCCCCCCCCCCCCCCCCCCTCTCTCTCTCTCTCTCTCTCTCAAAAACAAAACACCTTCAAAACACACATACACACATTTTGATATATATATATATATATATATATATAGCTTCTAGTAGTAGTAGTCATGTACCATCAAAAAAACCTCATGCGCCGCTAAACTACAACTACTACACAAACGACCTCCCTTTCAAATGGGGTAAAAATACACGACGTCGCCGCTCCTCCTCTCACAAAAAAATAAAAACAACACGCGGAGACCACCGCTCAATCTCGACAACATCCGGAGGACACCACTGCCGCCGCTTCTGCCGCTTCCACCTCACTTCTCTCCTCTCAGACTTTCTCATATCTGGACATTGCTGCTACCGCCACCTAACCGTCATTAATTCTCTCACTCTCCTCCGGTCTCACCACCATCGCCACCTCAGTACCGTTACTTCTCTCCTCGTCGAGACTCTTCTCTTCCACCTCGACCTCCTTAGCATCGTCGAAACTACTCTCCTTGACGAGGCTCTCCGCCTGACTATATCGATTGCTCGGTAAGGCTCTCCTCGTTCATCCGTAGAGGCGATTTGTCGTCCTCGTTTAGATCCTAGGGGTCTTCTTTTTCAAGGCGGGATTCTGAATTCGAGGCTCGGCATGCGAGTATGATTTATTCGAGGAACTACCATAAGGCCCATCACCATCATCATGAGGGTCCAGAAGGGTCTAATCCGTATCGAGGACGTGATGAGAGGCAAATCAGGCGTGAGTCTCATGAATTTGGGCCGCGTCGTCATTGGAGTGATGGCTCGAGAAACAACTACCATCGTTGCCCTCGCAGGGTTCCAAAGGGCCTAATCCATTCCGCGAGCGAGGTAGTGAGAGATACGAGAAAAGAGCTACGGAGGAAGAAGCCGAGGTAGATGGAGTTAAGAGATACTCCAAGATCTTAATCAGGTTTCCTAGCAAAAAACTCAAATCGGCCGAGGACAAACCTGTGGAGAAAATATCAGCGGAGAAAAAACCTAAGGATAAAAAAGCGGTGGAGAAAAGAACGATTGAGGAGAAGGAACGGGGTGAGATCAATGAGGAGGAAGATGATAAAACTAAGGAAGAGGGCGCGAATGGAGGAGAAGATGATAAGATTGAGGAAAGGGGTGCGATTAAGGATAAGGATGATAAGACTGAGGAGGTGGTAGAGATGAGAGATGAAGTGGTGGAGGAGAGTGAGAAAAACCCTAGAACTGATGAAGGTGAAAAGAACCCTAGCACCGAAGAAGAGGCACGAGTGTGGAATTTGAGGCATAGAAAGCCTAGAATGAAGGGAAGTGAGGGTGATATCAAATCTCCTACAAGCACGAAGAATGAGAATAACAAACCGCAAAGAAATAAAGGGAATGGTGGCGGGAAGAAGAAGAAGGTGAAGGTGAACCTTAACGTCGCCGTAACCAAGCAAGAGATCGAGGAGGATTTCTTTGCTTGGAGTGGCACGAAGCCACCGAGTAGGCCTCAAAAGTGAGCAAAAGATGTGCAAAAGTTGCTTGATGTAAGAGAAAACTATATCTATTTTTTTTTTTTTTTTTTGAAATTTTGTTTCTTGATTAATTTTCTTCATCATCTTATCTTGCAGTCGCTCTTTTTGGGATTGTGTTTCACGGGGATTTCCGTCGACTCCTACAAGGTACACTTGAATCAACACAACTATTTCTAAATATCAATTCTCGAGGCGTTATATTTGTGCAGTGCAAGTATAGTGCAGTCGAATGATTTGTTAAAGTACCTATCGCATAATAGTGAATCATATCGTTTCGTTAGTAGATCTTGTTTATCAGAGTTCGATACAATCAAGAGTCATATGATTAAGAGCGTTTCGACAGTGATTCGTGGGAGGTTTGAGGCACTTCTCTTCCAACTATGCGGTGGCTGTTGTAGGAGGTGCAGTGAGGAAGAAGGCTGTTAGGCTAGGGTTTACTTTATGTAATTTTACTTTTTAGTTAATCTTTATGTCAAGGATTTAAGAGAGGGATAAGACTCTCTTATATATATATATATATATATATATATATATATATATATATATATATATATATATATATATATATATATATATATATATATGGATCTCATTATCTTTAATTAAGAAATTTGTTTTCGATACTCTTGTTGCGCTATTTAAGGCTCTTTAATTTATTTAATACTTGATGATTATTTAAATTTTTCTATGTTTGCCGATTAATATTGTTTAAAATTTTCCTGTGATGGCAATGCAATACCGATCACATCTCTTATTTGATAAAAGTCTTATAATAATATACTCTTTTGATTATGCATATAGCAATTTTTGTTTTTGAAAATCATGAGATAAGATGACGAAAAGTTTAGTTGATTCTTGGTTGTCGTTTCCCCACAGCCAAAAAATCGAAAGATCTGAACTGATTTGATCGATTCGATTTAACCGAAACATATGTCCCTCGATATAACTATTTTAACTATTCCGATTATATTTTTAGCCGTACATAACCAATTCTTTCAAGTTTGTCATCTCCGCCCACCTTTTTGCAATAGTTGATATCCTTTATTTCTGGTTCAAATCCCACTTACTCTATAAAAATTCTAAAGTAGGTTTGACAAAGACGAGCAAAGCCACAAAATGAATCTATAGTCTATACTATCAAGATTGAGATTAGAACAAGGTCCGATCCATTTTTCAGATTCTATCCTCTTTATATAATAAAATGGAGGAGTACATTTCCTAAGAAAACAACACACTTTTCAAGAAAGATAATATCACAGTTTTCAAGAAATTGGATAACATTGCACACTTGAAGACAAAACTGATCTGACTGACATCCTCCCTCAAACTGATGTGGTTGATCAACCAACATCAATTTTCCTTCAACCAATATATCAACAAACTGGAAAAGACCAAGAAGCTTAGAGCTACGAACTCGAAGAATGAAAATCGAGAAACCAAGTTGTTGCTGCAGTATAACTGCACAACCAAGACACTCGTGCACGAGGATGGTTCATCCAGGACTAGCACAAAAACGTGCATGATGGCAGCCATATAGTTGCCGAGTGGATTGCTTTGAATCATTAATACATGAGGTGGGTAGTTGAAAGACGAAGAAAACACTAGTAACTGATGCGCTTTTAAGAACGACTAAGAGAAAAAAAAAATGTAGGTTTCATTTTTTTCTTTTCTTTCTTTTCAGTCTACCCTAATAGCGACTACTTATGGCAGTCCGGCGGGCGGAGGTGGTGCCACCGCTAGCCCGCCACAGCGAAATGGTTTCTTCAAGACCTTTTCTTTTCTAGAAAATTAACTTGGCTCTGATACAGTGTCAAGATCCACATTAGAACAAGGCCCAATCCATTTTACACATTCTATCATCCTTGTATGCTAAATGGAGGAGTAAATTTTCTAAGAGAACAACACACTTTTTCAATAGAGATATATCAAACTTTTCAAGAAATCGGATAACATCGCACACTTCAAGACAAAACTGATCTGACAGACATATACGAGCCCCGCGTCTTATTCAACATCACTACACTAGATATGGTAAGAAATGCACAATCACGCTACATTTTACAACTGTGTAAACAAGAATAGGAATGAATAAGCTGCAACAAAAAAGTAAATAAACGAATATTCTATATCCATCTCATTTCAAGATAGCACCACAAAATCCAGGAAACATATCTGATCCTCGATCCATTTTCAACCATTATCCTAAATCTACTCCTAGTTCCATTTTTGTATGAAGTTCAACCTAAAAATTGTTGTAAGATCATCTCTACTTTACCTGATCATTTATTTTGTTAAGCTGATCACCTGAAACAAAAAAACAGTAAAAGGAAAACCAAAACCGACAAGGCATTTGTTTCAGTATATATAAACAAAAAGAGAGCTACTCATGGCAACCATATTCCAGCTGCAGGGTCTTTTGGCTTCTTCACTTTTACTCGCACACCGTTAGCTTTATGTCGCATCTCTATAACCTTCCTATGAGAGTTTGAGTGCAATGATGGAACAAATGTAGGACTAGCTGCTGGTCGATATTCCGGAAAGAGACGCCTGGACCTGTATCGAACCCCACATGCGTTGCATAGTGTCCTGCGCCCCATAGGCCCCTCCCTCCACTGTGGAGTCTTTGTTATTCCACAGTGACTGCACTTTCTAGTAGCTGCAGCCTGACAGTTAGGACGAATTTCTGTAGTTTGCGTGGCATCTGATAGTTGAGACGATGTTTTCCTCCCCTCTTCATTTTTCAGGAAATTAGAAGTTCTTTTGGAAAGGGAAATGGTGGCACATAAGGGTGAGATTGAAAACCATGGATTTATACCCGAAGGTCTAACTCGTTTGGATCTGGTTCGTACTGGAACTTTAATACTGGATCTGATAGGTAGATTTTTCCTTGTTGAGGGCAGACTGCTTTCAAGCACAGATACAGGGCTTAGTGTCTGGGGCACACCGGCGAAGTTCTTCCCTGGTCGAATATGTGAGCTAGAAGTCTCTTCCACATAGTGGCGCTCCTGCTTTTGTACGATAGTCCCATCAATCTTCAAGAGATTGAATAATCAATTGAAAAAAGATTAGAGTCAAAACAATTGCCATGATTTAGATAAAGTAAGAAAATGATAGATTTACCAACAATTTAGTATTTAAACTCTCGTAACAGCACACGCCAGCTACATGCATGATAAAGTTGGTTAAAAGTGAAGCAAAATCATCAAATTTCAGAATCCTGAGTACTACATAATAAATGGTCCTCTTCTGGAAAGTGATCTTCTTAGACATTTCACACACAGAAACACCAAAAGATATTGGTTTTTTATTGAAGCGAAATCAGTTACAACCACCCACTTGGTGTGTCATACTGGCCTAATCTGTGCATGGCACAAACTACTTAGTACTACCTCGTGAATATAGCCAATCAGACCCAGTCTGTCATATCAGATGACTTTGTTTAGACTCTAGAGTTTCAAGGGATTCAGGAGTTCAACTTGGATAAGAGTTGATCACTTAATAGACCGATATATCCTTGGTTCGCAAAATCCCGCAAAAGAATCTCTAGTATGAGTCCACAACAATGCCTAAATTGTCTGGTAGTATTATTTCTTATACTTATTTTCTACTTGTTTTACTCTCATTTCTTTTCATCCATTCAATCATGTTACACTATTCACAAATCCAGTTTCTGGATCAAAGCCTTGGCATGAGATTAAAGACATGAGTCATTATGCAGCAATCTCTTACGATTTTAAGGAGGATGGCGAAGAAAGAATTGATGCTCAAAATGGTGAAAGGGCATAAGGACCTCAAAGATTTATCTATATATATATAAAACATCTGCTCCTACAAAGCACCCATGGAAAAGAATAACAGCTTAAAAGATTCAATTTTCTCATGATACGAGGATCCTACATTACCACATCCACATCATGTAGTGGGTGTCATGGAGGATCTACAAATGGACTGCATCAACACCCCGTTCCGAAATCTAATTGTCCTGTATCTATTAGGAGTTAGAAACAATTGTCTCGTATGAATATTTCATATGATAGCATGAGTTGTGCAGATGCTTGGAAATCAACTCAGTAGCGAAAGCTAAAATATGATGTGATTATCTCAGCTGCTTTACTTTTTTTTCCCTAGTGGTGAGCTAAAGTTATGCTGATGAGGAGTGTTCCTCATCAGAATAAATAAAGTTGTATTGCACAAAATCTTTATCCACAGCTGAGATCATACATTCCAATCTGCACAAATCCTCCTCCCCCCCTTCTTACCTTCAATCATATCCGCTCACGCCTACGCTTACACACTTAAGATACACAGTAGCAAAACATAAGGAGGAAAAGTGGAAGAAAATAAGATAGCAAGCTAAATATAGAATCTCAATCTGAATACCTCAGCAGGACAAAAGGTTCATGTAGCTACAAAAACCTTATCAAGTCCTTGTAATGGAAAATTTAGGAACACTTTATGCAAGAGAAAGAAACATGAACTGATTCATGACGATGATGAAAATTATAAGTATGTTATTCACCAGAGGATCAAAAGCCAGAGATGAGTTTCTTCACCTCATCGGACCTGGACATATTCCTAGTTTGCCACTCACATTAATTCTGGTGAGTTAATCGTTACGAATTTCGCAAAAGAAATTGGAGAGGTTTTCACAGCCAAATGAACCTAATTCTGCTATTCCAATAAGAGCCCCACTGTCTGGTTTGATGAATAATAAATGAAAATCTCACATCTATCTCGAGTTCTATGGTTTTCCAATCATACTTGCTGCTTTCTCCCAATCAAAAGCCTACCCCTTGCTATTTCTCTAGGAAATTTTCGTTAATGAATTTGGGTAATTAGTCTCTGATCTTCACTTTCTAGACACTCATCACACGAGTTCAAACATGTTAGATTGACTACATTAAACTCAGTAACATGCTACGTGGAAGTGATAAATTCAATATAGAGATGCAAATTTAATCTTGGCAAGTTGTGATACTTTTTTACAAAGAAGTTCTGTATTTTACTTATATACACGAATTACTACGGGCTCGGCTTCTTTTCCAAATTTGGAACAAATTAAATGGCCTTAGAAGCTGGGGTCCAGCAAGGATATCAAAAAAGAAGTCTGAGTTTGTAAAAATGGGCTTTGGAGTTATAAAGTTCTATAAGATAATTATTGAAAAATTAGATATAATTTTAATGTATATAAATGACTGCACAAAGATATATGGTACATTATATTTATCCAGTCAGTTAAATATATACAAGTACATTTTAGTCAAGTACTAATTACAGCTTTAAAGTGCTCCATCAGACTTCTTTCCTTCCCACATACCGACAATCACATTTTTTGTTTAAGGTAGGGGTTCCGACAGGTTATTCAGTACAATATTAAGATTTCTCATATGATAAATAACATGATGAAAATGATAGTCATGCTAGTTGATGCGCGTCAATTCCTCAAAAGAGAGTAATCATTTGGGAAGACAACCCGTTAACATCATGTGGTCGTTGAACAAAAGATTATGATTACTCAAACAAAAAGAACAACCAATCTAAAGCCGGAGCCTACAATCAACAAGTTTAGCATTATAAGCAGAGGATTATACTATGCACTCCATTAATATACCTCTCATTGGACTTAAAGCAACAGTAAATAAGCATCAGCCAGGAAAAGTAACGTCGGATAATAGGAACTCACAGCATCATATTTAGTTTCAGCAAGTACACGCGGAGACTGACTATTGATTTTTTCATGAGGTATCACAGGCTGCTTCAATAGCATATCCAACGTAATAGGACTCATACACTGCAAACCGCTAGCATCCCAGTCTTGGACAAATTCATCCCCTTCCAAACTCTCCATCGGGAAGTCCAAAATACTAAGCATGCTCTCAAACTCTTCATCTCTCGCTACCCCACTGGTAACCACCCCATCCCAATAGCTACCAGGCCCGACCACTCCCATATTCTGGAAAGATGAGAAACCAAATAGATAAAATTTAACACAATCGAGAAAAGGATCACCCTAAGATGATCATTTCATGGCTATTGAGAACGAATTAAATCCGATGGTTCTATTTCTCAATCTTTCTGACTTGCTCCTACGGAAGGCCAGCAACAAAAGAACAAAGGTAAAAAGTTTATAAACAAAACTACAAGATTGTAACAAAAGGAAAGTTTAAATAGTTTCCAGTCAAAAGTGGCACAGATGAAGCTGGTTCACATTAAAAATGAGATATAACATAATAACAATAAGTTTTAAACTTTTTATGAGGTTAAGTGAATGCCAAAACAAAGGGACACTGATTGCTAAAACTACCAAGTCACAAACTTATTTGTCTGATTCATGACAAGGTTCAAAACTATACCAGAAACAGGACTCTATTAATTGATTCCTCTGCCTGCATATGAGTATGTTTTCCTCATAAAAAAGGATTTGCTTTACACTATATAAAGCAATTTAATATGAAGAAATATTAAATCATGAAACTTGAAGCTTTTTCTTCCAGCTAATTGATAATTTACCATAAATAGCAAGTTCTGAGGTCTAACAAAACTGATCATCATCCACACGACATCGTTTCACTTACACAGAAATCTTCAGTTCCAATTAAATACAGAAAAAGACAAAAAAAGAAAAAGAAATCTTCACAGAATATGAGAAAAATGGTAAACCTAGACAAAACAATTGAACATGAGTACGAATTAGAGAATCTTGCAGTGAAAAGTGGATCTAAATTAATTGGTGCAAAAGAGTACTAAATTGTAATACACTTAGTACTACCACAACATAAAAGCCTTACAACTCTGCTGCACGAACTTGCTTTGTCAGAGTAAATGTGCAAAGAAGCAAAGGAGAAAAGATCTAGTTTGCAATTATAAGAAGATACGGGCAATCGGCAAACGGCAAATACATTTATATTTTTCCATTTTATTGTTGAAATAAAATATATGTTTTATTTTGTCAGATTTTGCAACTGCCAATTAAAGAAGAACTCTATTTTGGGAAATAATACAAAGTCTATGACACATGAAGAGCAACACTAGTCTTATAGTTGGTGTCAAATAGACTCTTAATAAATCGGTCACCATATATAATTCCACTTAAAGTGGGATTCTATTATTTTAAAGGGATAATATCACTCACACCCCCTGAGGTTTGGTGTAATATCAGCAATACTCCCTGAGGTTTCAATAATATCAGTGACACCCCCTGAGGTTTGATTTTCAGGGGGATGTCACTTATAAAATGACACTTGTACCCTTTAATTTAATATTACAAAATACCCTTCAATAATTAAAAGACACAAATACCCTTTGTTCCAGTAATAAAATGAAACAATAATATAATTAAAAGACACATGTACTTTTTTATTTTTTTTGTTGTTCTTTACATTTTGTTAAATCGTTTGTTTTCTTGTTAAATTAAAAATCTTAGTTCTGTTATTAGTAAAAGAAATAAATAACATTTTGATTTGAATACGAAACGTATCCCAGTCAAAATTAATTTGTTTTAATTCATAACTACGAAAATATTTTTGTAGATATAATAATTGTTTATAATGATGTTAACTTTATATTCTTGACGTATTATATAGAGTCATTCCTGGAGTTCGGTAATATATATTATACTAAGGAAAGGGCCACATAATCTTAAAAATTGAAATCAAGTGACTAGGGTTACAAAGGACTTTCTTTTGTCTTCTTATTATTAAATATAGGAATTGTTTTAATTTATGCAAGATGATCAACGATATTCTTAGTTGATTTTATTATTTGAACAAGAAAGGGTACTTGTGTCTTTTATTTTTGAAAAGTTTTAGGTAATATTAAACTAAAGGGTACAAGTGTCATTTTATAAGTGACACCCCCCTGAAAATCAAACCTCAGGGGGTGTCACTGATATTATTGAAACATCAACACCAAACCTCAGGGGGTGTGAGTGATATTATCCCTATTTTAAAGATAACAATAGATTAGATCTCAATGGCTTATCAAAATTAAAATGGAAGATGTTTGTATATTTAGTAATTATCAAATAACAGGAACAAGTATATTAGACGTATTATTCTTTAACTCAGATTTTCTGTGTTCTGGGATTAAACATTCTGGTAAAACTCTCTTATATGATTGAAAAACTAAAAGGATCACAAAACAAAGTTAAACATTTATTCCTAATAGAATATTAATGCTATCTATCAAATATTAGACCTAAACTTTTTCATATTTTAACATATCATGAAAAAGTAGAATATCCATCTCTCTTGAAAGTAATTGGCATAAGTTTAGCCACAACTTGCGAAGATTTAAATAAATTTTTTTAAAAAGTAGAACTGTAGTAATTTATATAAGAGATTTTAAAAGGAAAAAAGAAAAATAAAATCTACACATGCATATGCTTGCTATTGGTAATCAATCAATGCCCAAATTTTAGGAGGAAAAAGTATAATTTTGCCGTCATATAACTTAATGAATGTAAAAAAGAAAATAGAAAGTTTCTTAATTCTGGGTAAAACATACTTATTGCACAACCATATCATTTAATTATGGAGGGCAAATTGGATAAACAAATAAAATTGCTCTGGCAGCACCAAAAAGTGTTTTGGCAATATGACTAGCCTTATAGTTATCGACTAGTAAAAAAAAAGTACATTAAATTAGATTATCCAACCATTATTAATGCTTTGAACTAGCTTTTATGTTATTGGCTTATTATAATGTAGGTACACTGCAAAAGGCTCATCATTCGTCAAATTCTATCACACTAAAGTGTTAATTCTGTAGAAAGAACGTTACGTACTCAATTATCTTTAATTCTTTTTAGTAGTATTTTCATTATCTTATTATATTTATCAATTTTTAATGATAAAAGATATAACCTTTTTTCGATGTACAGTGAGTGATATGGTTAATAAAATTAGAAGCGCTTGAAGTTATCAAAGATAGAAAAATGGTTTTGGAAGGAATATGCGAAACGGATACATGGAGAGAATTCTTTTAACATTAGGATATTGACTGTTTTCTCGTTAATTTTATATTTTGGCGACCTAATAATACAATTTCTTTTTAGAGAATAATAACTTTTTGTTTTTATTTAGCTCAATTAAGTTGAGTATTTTGCATTATGTAGTGAAAAACTCGTCAGTTCTTCTATTTTTTTTAGAGTTCTTATTATTTCTCATGAACGGTTAAGAATACAAAAAACAGTAATATTTGGAAGAAATGCAAACTCTAAGTTTTAAGCTAACACGGAATAAAAATAGTCTTATAGAAACGTTTGTTAAGTCTCTTTTATGCCATTGCACCTAAAAAATATGAAAAATGCCATTGCCAACAAAATTTAGGGTTAAAACAATATTATTGATTGTGTTGTTTGTGTGTCATTTATTAATGATCTCTTCCTAATATTACGTGTTTCTCCATTGTGTGGAATCAAGTCTCTTTGATATTGTTGGTTATGTATACAGAATATCTATAAAAAAGAAAAAGCAGAGAAAAGATAACCTCCAAGTATGTAGTCTCGACTATTAGGCATAGGCTATATGAACCATACGAGATCACGTCGAGTCGAACTCATGGATTCTCCTTCTCTGCGCATTTAGGTAGAGAAGACGTCTTCATTTAGGCCTCCTAACATCATATCTTGTCTTTCTTCCTGCTTTATTTATTTTTAATAATAGTAAATGAACTAATTACATTAGAAAAGAAATATTAACAGATATTATTTAATACTCATTAGTACTTAAATAAGTGGGTAAGCACCGATGTACTGTAGAATAATGCATATACGTTTTGTGCTAACATTTTGATAAGAATTTATATTTTAGCAGTCACCAACAAGGTGGTTAAGAATTAATGTTCCAAATATGTATTACGCATTTTATTTTTTTCTGCTCGCAAGGCATGTTCACAATTATACCTCATGTTACGTGTGTTTTTTACGACACACCACAATAAAACAAATTTAAACACAATGCAGCTACCTATCAAGTAGACATCGTGTTCTTTTACAAGTTTTTTCAGCTAGATTTCTTTCTAAGAAATTTATAAATTCAAATGGTGACCTCAATAAATTGCAAGAAATTTTGTGTTTTTTGCAACTATGGTAGCATGGACGTCCTTCAGATTTCTAAAAAATGAATCGTAAGTAATTTATACGTATATATTGATTTTTTATTTATTCAAATGATATATCTCGTGGACATCCATCTCAATTTCAAAACATATATAAATTTCATGACTTATCTGTTAACCCCACCACCCACATTCATTTGCAATATTTTTATTTTTTAAGTTTTTTTCAAACAAAAATAATCCAATAGAAATTTGACTGCATAGTAACCATGAAAACAAAGTTATTCATACGCTAAGTAAATTTAACACACTAATTTTTCACCAATAATTATTTGAATAGAATCAAGTCCGGGCAGTTTGGGAAGTTTCATTAACTTAAATTTTATATTATAATACATTATCAAGAAAAGATGCATTCCCTCATGAATGCCACGGCCGCAGTGTATGATGTACAGAACTGTAGCACATGTCAGGTGTGTTTTTTACGATACACCAAGATAAACCAAATTTAAACACCACGCAGCTACTTATCAAATATACACTGTGTTTTTTACAAGTTTTTTCAGCCAGATTTCTTTCTGAGAAATTGATAAATTCAAATGCTACCCTTAGTAAAACTCAATAAATTTTGAGTTTTGTGCAACTATGGTAGCACAAACGTCCGTCAAATTTCTAAAAAATGAATAGTAAGTAATTTATACATATATAGTGATTTTTCTTTTTTATTTAAATGATAAGTCTCATGAACATACATCTCAGTTTCTAATCATATATAAATCTCACGACTCATCTGTTAATCAACCACCCACAGAAAATTCACATTCATCTAAAGTATTTTTCTTTTTTTAAGTTTCTTTCAAACCCAGACCAATAGAAATTTCCTGTGACCCATGAAAACAAAGACCTTCATTCGCGAAGTGAATTCAACACACTAATTTTCAACCAATAACTATTTCAATAGAATCCCAAACAGGGGAAGTTTGGGAAGTTTTTTTTATTTTATTTTTTTTAATCTTAAATATTATAATAATATAATATGAAGAAAAGATGCATTCTCTCATGAATGGCACACTCGAAAGATGGTTGTGTATGTATTAACAAGCAATCGATATTTCACGATCAAGGGTGTAATGCTCTTTGTAGTAGCGGTCCTTATATATCGTATTAACAATCGAAATATGGTCGAAAGAAAACATCTCTTAGATGTCTCGTATTTCTCGAAAAAGCGATTCGATTGATGGGATTTGGTATGAGATCGATGATATCGATGAGATTTATATTCGAATATTTCTTCTTAGAACGTATTGATTTGACCCCATAAGCGGGACAAAGCATGTTGATTCATTTTGTTGTTTGTGTGTCATTTACTAATGATCTCTTTATAATATTAAGTGTTTCTCTTTTGCATGGAATCAGGTTTCTTGGATATTGTGGATAATGTATACAGATTATCCAAAAAAAAAGAAGCAAAGACAAGATAACCGCCAATTCTTTAGTTCCGATTACTAGGGGTAGGCTATATGAACCACACAAGAATCACGTCGAGTCGAACACACAGAATCTCCTTCTTCGCTCATTTAGGTATAGAAGAACGTCTTCATTTAGGCCTCCAAGCATCATATCTTGGCTATCGTCGTGCTTTTTAAAAAAAAAAAATAGTAAACGAACTAATTACACAATAGAAAAAATATTAACAGATGTTAGTTAGTAATCATTAGTACTTAAATTAGTTGGAAAGCACCGATGTACTACTGCAGAACTGTGCATTTAAGTTTTGTGCTTTAATTTTCATAAGATTTATATATTAGCAGTCACCGACAAGGTGGTTAAGAATGTTCCAAAAATGTAGTAATGGGATCAGAAAAATTACTCACCATTGCTATGTTTTTTGTGAGTATTGATCAATGGCTACAGAAAATTTTGTAACAAGCTTTTGTTACTATAGGCCTTGTAGGCATAAAGTTATGTCAGCAATGGCTACAGATTAATTACTCACCAAGAATGGTGTCAAGAAAATTAGTCACCACGTAGGGTCAAAATAATCTGTAGCCATGATGTGGGGTCAGATAAATTTGAAGTCATGCAATAATATTAAAAGAAAATCAAAAATATTAAAAAAGGCGTGGCGTCAGATTATTTTGATGCCATCCTTTCTTCTTTTTCTTTTTTAAAAAAGGCGTGGCGTCAGAATAATCTGACCCCACGCCTTTTTTCTTTTTCTTTTTTAAAAATCGTGGCGTCAAAATATTTTGACGCCACAGTTTTTTTGTTTTATTTTTAAAAAACCGTGGTGTCAAAATAATCTGACACCAAAATTGTACCGTGGTGACTGATTATTTTGACACCACGGTTTATTTTATTTTTGTTTAAAATCCGTGGTGTCAAAATCATCTGACCCCAGGGTTTTTTATTTATTATTTTTAAAAACCGTGGTGATTGATTATTTTGACACCATAATTCCGAAAATTTTTAAAAACAAATTGATGGCGGATTTACCGCCACTTTTTTGCCAAAATTTCAATTTTTTCAATTTGGTGGGCTTTTTCCCTCCACTTTATTATATATATATATTTTTTTTATTTTTAATAAATTCTCTTTAACATTTTAAAGAAACAAAATATACTTTGCAAATCATTTAACTTGGTGTTTATAATAAATATCAATTTATATTCATTAACATATATGTTATATAGATGTGCGTATTAATATATTACAACATGCGTTATATATATAAATATATAATTAATAATATACCAACACACACATATATATATAAACATTATATATATATATATATATATAAACATTATATATATATATATATATATATATATATATATATATATATATATATATATATATATATATATATATATATATATATATATATTATATAAACACCCAAACAATACATAACTAATATAACACCCAAAAAAAAAATAGAGATAGAGGAGAGGATTTTCGGATTTTAGAGGGAGATTTTTGGATTCTTTTAGGGAGAGGAAATGATTTTCGGATTTTTTGAGGGAGAAGATGAGGAGATGAAGTTTGTGAAAAATTGGATATTTTTATAGATATATGAAATTGTGGTGAGAGACTTTTTTGACCCCATTGCTATCACATGGATTGTGCTTTTGTGGGGTCAAAAAAATCTGTCACCATGTGTGAAAATGGTGACTGATTTTTTTGAACCCACAAACTTTAAAGCAATGATGACTGATTTTCTTGACCTCACACCTAGTAATCAATAAATCTGTCACCATTGCTTATCTATGGTGACAGATTTTTTTGAAGCTATACAGATATCACACTCATATCACAGATTTCTTATCTTCTTCCCTCATTTCTCCCATTTTCTTCAATTTTTACCTGTTTTCATCCCCAAAAACCTCCGTCTCCTAATTTTTTTTTCAACAAACTCTCCAAATATTTGCTGAGACTCTACTGCTCAAAATCCGCGGCAATTAGTAGGTAATTTTAATACATTTATTGTGTTTTTTTTTGGCTTGATTTTACTTGCTTAAATTTAAATATTTACTTACTTAAAATTATTATGTTTTAGCATGCAATTTAATATTCAAATACAATAGTTCAATTTTCTGTGGTGTATATGATCATCAGTGGTATATTGTTTGTATGTTTACAAATAGTTTGTTAGTGCATTTTAACTGTTTTAATTAAGTGTTAAATATTTTTGCATATGTACATAAATGTTGTAGTGATATATTTATTTCATCAGTGGTATATTGTTTGTATGTTTACAAATATTTTGTTAGTGCATTTTAACTGTTTTAATTAAGTTAAATATTTTTGCATATGTACATAAATGTTGTAGTGATATATTTATTTTCCCATTTTAACAATGGACAACCCCCACACGTAATTGTTTATCAATTAATGGTAGTTTTTGGTGTTTGTAATAGGTTATAAAATGTATAATACTGAAGACCGAAGTTGGATGTACGAAAGATTAAATCGTGGTGGTGATGATATTGGGTATTTGAATCTTGTGTTTGAAGCCGGTGTGGGAATTTTTCTAGACCACGCATTTAGTGCAACACAATTACTACGAAATGGCAAAGCTAGGTGCCCTTGCATTAAATGTTACAATAGGAAATTTGGTGGTAGAGATGGTATTCGATTTCATCTTTATAAGAATGGGTTTTTACCTCAATACTACGTGTGGACTGGGCATGGTGAAATTCGAAGGCCTGCGGAGGGGTTTGATACAAATATGGGGTTTGATAAAAACATGGAGGAGTCGTAGTCTGGGCATAACTTTCAGGATCGACAAAGAGAGATGGTCGAAGATGCATTTGCTGGCCGATTCGAGAAAATAAATGATTTTGAGATTGGAAACGAACAACCGAATAAGGAGGCACAAGCATTCTTCCAGATGCTACGTGAGGCCGAGGAGCCCATACGAGCGGGAGAGGGAAACACAGTATTGGGATGGGTCGCTGAATTTCTCAATAACAAGGTACTCCACTCTATCCCTAATGTGGCATGCGGAAAGAACATACAACTCTTTCGCCAATGGCTGAGTCCCAAAGATCGAGAGAGGATGCTCCACAGTATGTATAGCATGCAGAGATATATGAATCGATTGGGGCTGGGCTACCAAACATTTGATGTCTGCGTTAATAATTTCTTCTTATTTTATGGCGAGTATGTAGACAGTAAGTATACGGTGTGTCCTGAACGCAATAAAGCCATGTTCGAAGAGAGGCTGGATTCGCATAACAGAGCGAAGTTGGTTGGTCGCAAGAAGTTGTGGTACCTACCTTGATGCCACGTTTGCAACAACTCTACATGTCTCGCATGAATGCGGAACACATGATGTGGCATTTGAAATGTCGGAGAGACAATGATCAAACGATCCATCCTGCATGTGGAGAAGCTTGGAAATCCTTTGATGCAACGCACGTAGATTTTGCTAACGAGCCGCGCAATGTTAGACTTGGCATTTTCTCTTATGGATCAACCCGTTTACGAATAATGTCGTTCCATATTCTTGTTGTCCTGTCTTTGTCACGCCGTATAATATTCCGCCTGATCTTTGCATGAGGAAAGAACACATCATTTTGAGTTTGTTGATATCTGGACCCAGAAGCCCGGGGAAGAACATAGATGTTTTGCTTCGACCATTGATTGATGAGTTGAAAGCACTGTAGGAGGTCGGGGTTGAGACATAAGACGGCTTTAGGATCCAAAATTTCATAATGCGTGCAGCTGTTATGTGGACCGTCACTGATTTCCCAAGGTATCTCATGTTTTCGCAGTGGAGTATCCATGGCAGGTTGGCATGTCCATATTGTATGCAGGGGACCAAAGTGTTACAGCTGAAGCACGGGAGAAAGAACTGTTTTTTCGACTCTCATTGACGTTTCATGCCAGCTGACCATCCTTTCAAGGACAACACAACTGATTTCCTAACAGGCAAGACAGAAGAGTCTTTTCCCCTGGTGAGAAGATCCAGGGAAGAGATGCGACAACAGGTAGAGTTCTTGCCGGACATTCTATTCGGCAACAAAAATATCATCATTCAAGGTTTTGGAAAAGAGCATAATTGGAACCGGAGAAGTATATTCCGGGAACTGCCTTATTGGTGCACTAACATGATACACCACAACTTAGACGTAATGCATTGCGAAAAGAACTTCTTCGATAATATCAAAAACACGGTGATGGATGATCCAGAGAAGACTAAGGATAATTTGAATGCGAGGAAAGATTTGCAATTGTTAACGGGCCGGCGGGAGTTGTTCATGGGGCTGGGCCGAAATGGTAGAGTTGTGAAGAAGAAAGCCAAGTGCTGCTTGAGTAAAGAGCAAAAGAAGTTGGTGTGTGAATGGATGTGGGGTGTGAAGTTCCCTGATGGGTATGCTTCTAACATTTCACGATGTGTTCATATGGACCAACTTAAACTAGTTGGGATGAAAAGTCATGACTGTCACGTGTTAATGCAAAGATTGTTGCCTCTTGCATTTCATGACTTATTACCGGATAGTGTTTGTGGTCCATAATGGAGGTTAGCAACTTTTTCAGAGCTTTGAGCGCCCCTGAAATTCGAAAATCCGATATGGCCACCCTCGAGGTCTCAATAGTGGAGACGATGTGCAAGTTGGAAAAAATATTTCTACCAGCCTTCTTTAATTCGATGGAGCATTTGTCGATTCATCTACCGTGGGAAGCGAAGATCGGCGGATCGGTTCAGTATAGGTGGATGTACACATTTGAGAGGTAACAATTTTTGTATTATTACTCATTTCTATATTTATAGTTAGTGAAGTCTATATATTTAATAAACTGGATATGTTTCTTACCAGGTGCATGCTAATTTTGAAGAAATCGACGGGTAATAAGGCGAGAATAGAAGGGTCGATTGTGAAGGCCAATATTACGAGGGAGATTACTAAATTTTGTGCGGTTTAGTTTGGACCAGGAGTCGAAACCCGTCATAGCCGCCTGAATAGGAATGAGGTTGAGAGGTCTCTGAATTTGAGCGATGAGTTGTCCGTCTTTCAAAATAAAGGAAAACCTATGGGGAGACGAGACAGATCACACAATTTGACCCTTGCCGAGCACAGAGCCGCTAAGTTATACTGTGAGGACCGCGCCCCACGAGTCACAATCCGATCCGAGTTGATCCGGTGTTGATCACCTAACAAACTCAACTCAGACCGAACTGTAGCTCATAGGAAGCGGTCTCACTGACCAAGATCAAAACCATAGCATTATAAAATAATTTTACTTTAAAATACAGCGGAAGTCTTTGGAATACAAATACATTTTACAATTTTAAAATGATGTAAATACAAAATCAAACACTTAACAATTTTTGCAAAGTTTCCAAAAGCGGACTTGTCAATCATTCGTTCCATCCGTGCTGCTATACCAATCTTACTCTGAGAAAAGGGACATATAGAATAAAAGAGGAGTAAGTCTTTAATGACTTAGTAAAATTCTTAGATCATGACAATAATCAAACAGTAAATCAGAACAAAACGAACAAGAATGACCAGAATAATTACATCTGCATCATTGAAATGAAATTATCGGTTTAGCGATAATACTGGAATATCCAGAATAACGAGAAAATGAACTTGTGCAATTACATATAACAGATCCAACCTTAACTCCCAAAATTCAACCGTATACCTCCCTACGAGGAGCTACCTCGCAACAGAACATAAGACATGCTCGAGTACATGTCAATCTAACACGCGGGTCACAACCAACTCTTGGCTGCAAGCGGCGCTTAGACAGAATGGGTATTAAGTTGAAATACTTAAACTGACAGCCCTTTGCTGCCGAGCAGTAAATCTTCTCAATCCCTGGGCCCAACTTCCCAAAGGCGTCCCAATGGGTGAAACAGAATTATCAGATGAGCTAGTAAGCCGGACAATATCCGTTGCTCGTTTTTGAACTACATAGGCCGAACATAGTTCGTTGCTCGTTGCACAATTCAAGAATCAATATGGTGATCATGATATCAGGTTAATTATGTTATGAAGAAATGTGTGATTATGAATCAAATGATCGGTTTAACTTAACAATAGGTAAGAAAGCTGATTATGTAAAGAATTAACGATTATCAATATAAAAGTATTAAAATGGTGATAGAGTGTTGCTCGTGATTCGAAACAAAGAATCACAATTGTTATGTCCAAATTTCTCAGGGCCGGATGCCAACCACCTTTTACCGTACGGAAAATTCTTGATTAACGTTGATAATTGCAGAACCTTAAATAAATCAAAAAGATATAATCAATTGTTTGCTCACAAGTTTACAACAATAAACATATATTTCCAATATTTATCATATTTAAATAAGTTCAATTAAATATCTAATTATTGTTAATCTTAGATAAATCCCTTATTTCTGTTTTAACTTTAACCATGATGTAAAATTATAAATAATGAGATTTACCATTTCATAGTAACAAGTTGAAGACTAGATCAGTTACAAAACAGTAATTAAAGTCTCCATTTCTAATTTATTAACCACATATTTGATATTAATATATACATATGCATCAATGCATATTTAAACCCTTTTTAAAACAATATTTCTTAACAATATTCTTGTAAATTACTTATTAAATAATAATCTCAATCCAAAAAACTTACCATGATCTTAACATTGAACAAATACTTCAGTTAGCCCTTGAATAAAATCATATCATATATATAACTTTGGTAAAAACTAATTTTCTTATAGTTATTAGTATAAAATTACATAATATTGCATATATCACTAATAACAATTAAAATAAATTGTAAACATTTAGATCTAATTAAAATTAATGTTTTCAGAATACTTATCATGCTAATAAACTAGATTAGATGATTAGATCACAAGATAAACACAATACTTCAATTAAAGTTAAAGAAATTGAAAGATCAACCGTAAAACAAACTACATGTCTTCTAAATGTTGCAAAATCCATGAAAATTATTAAACATGAGTATAAATTATGATCAACTGATCCAACATCACTATTATTATTTAATGAGTCCATATTAATGATCAATTTCATGATTTGTGTAGCTTTTGCTACATATATTTGTTAATCAAAATGTTTATGCAAATATAAGACAGAAAACTGTAGCAATCTTAGATTCACCTTCAATCGGACTTTCAAACGATATGATAATCTGAAATTGGTTGAGGAGTTCAATCTTAAACATCCTGGAGAGTATGTAGTTTCAAAATCATATCAATAGGACAAGGTTTGGTATTTTAAATAGGAAAGATAGGAGCTGTTTTTAGATTTTCTGGACAGGGGTACGTATTTCTAATTTTAAGACCCCTTAAACGACTTTGGTTGAAGAAATTTTCTGAACATGAAAGTTATATTACACAATAATCAGTATGTGGTAAAAATTTCAGAGAGAAAATCGAAGGTTTGATATGGTTTTCGGACTTCCAAAGTTTCTATACCAAAACTGGCAGTTTTGACCAAACTCGGTTTTGAGGATTTTCAAGGACTATAAAGAAGGCTTAAATGACTAAAACAATTTTTATAGATATCTATATATCAAGAGGAAGAACTTTGCAGAAGAAAAAAAGAGAAGATTCGGAGAAGAGAGGTGTGTGAAAATTGTTGAAGAGAGCCTCCCTTTTATAGGTGAAAATTGGGAGACAAGGATTAATTACCATACCCTACTCATTATTATTTTAATCCAAGCTAGGCCACCCTAATTATGAAGATGTTTCCAGGCCTTATCTGATAGAATTTTATAAGAATAAAATATTAGAAATATCTAGCATAAAAGACAAAGCAAAGTTACCTTTTCACAAATGTAAATGTAAATATGTGAAGATTTACCATTGTAAATGAATGCTTGGATATTTTGAAACTACAAGGGACCAATTTGAAAGTTTTGATAACTCATTTGGTCTTAAAGAAAATATTTGTGGTAAATCATAAATTTTTCAAAAGGGGAAGGACTAAATTGTAACTTTTCAAATCTTTTGGGGCCAAAATCATATTTTCAAAAAGTTCAAGGACTAAAATGAAAATTCAAAAATACTTTTATTTTCTTCTAAATGTCAGGGGCGTTACTTATACGTTCTTCTTAACTGCACTGAGGTTGAACCGTTGATAAGGTATTTATTATATTATGATCGGTCATGTATATATATGTATATATACATATGTAATTTTAGTACATCCCCTAAAGTTGTTTATATGTGACAGGTTGTTTGAACGCGAGATGTGTTCCGGTGTCCCGGATTCTGTGATTTAGGAAAGGCGCAACACTTATTTCGCGGATTGGTTCAAACAGACTATCAGGTCCGGGCGTTACACAGTTGACCAACGCCTGCTCGCTTTAGTACACAGCCCACTATTACGAGTGAAAGTATTCAAGGCGTTTAAGACTAACGGTTACTGTTTCCACACTGAGGAGCATGTGATGGACAAGAAGACGATGAATAGTGGCGTATATCTTAAGGGAAATGCAGGGGGACCAGATGATTTGATCTACTATGGCATGCTACGGGAAATAATTGAGTTGAAATAGTGGGGTAGCGGTGAAACGAAGAGTGTTGTAATGTTCAAGTGTGACTGGTACGATATCTACGGAGGCATGATGAGACATCCCAGTTACCGATTGGTGGACATCGATCCGCAGAGGCGATTGGAAATTGGAGCTGCAGAACCGATTATACTTGCAAGTCAGGCACATCAAGTGTATTACACAAAATACCATTTCCAACAGAACGCGAGCATAAAAGGGTGGTTGGCAGTGTGTACTACAAGGGCAAGATACGTCGCCGATGCCACTTCAGTATTTCAAGATGAAAATGCAACTGTTGTCCTGCCCGTTCCTGATAACAGTTCAGTCTCTCTCGCAAACGACGAAATTCAACAAGTCGATGATGTATACGGAGAGGATGAGGAGGACGAATATGGTGATATAAATGACGAGGTTGGCGATGATTCTGCGCCTGAAGATGACAACATCGATGATGACCCTAATTATGTTAATTAGATTTATCATTTCGATTTCAACGTGTAATGCATATATTTTTATTGAACTGAGGATAAGACGATTGTGTGAACTTGTGGACTATTTTTAGTATTTATCAAAAATATCTATTTTAAAACTAAGACGGAAGAAATAACCATTCGACAACAACTTAATTAATAATTTAATTTAAGACTACTGAAAACGATAATAACTAAAAAGTTACACAGTTAAACATTACAAAAGAAAAAAAATGTTCAACTAATTATATCAAGGGCCGAATGGGAAATCAGTGGGATCGTGGCCATCTCTGCTATCGGGGGTGAGGCCCGGGCTGATGGTCCTGCGTAATCCCTGTCTGGCGGCATAGGAGTGTAAGTCCCCTGTGTCTGCATATGCGCGCGCTGCTCGTTGAACAGACTCAACATGGCATGCTGATCGGGAAACGTAGGCTGCATAGGCTGACTCGTCCCACCTTGGAAGAATCCAGATTTTACTTCCTGCATGAACTACTGGAGCTCATCATGTCGCGCCTTCTGGGTCTGTAACTCTTCCTCCAAATAGGCGATTTGTTCGTCTCTAGAATCGTAGCAGTTGCTGCTCGTTGACGCCCAGCTGTTGTCCTTCCATTTCGGGTACTTTTGAACATCGAACCCCGCGTACTCTGGATCCCCATGCGTCGGAACACCTGAAAATCAGAACATGTAATTTTTATCAAGTTTCAAACATTAAGAGTGGATCAAGATATATAATGCATCACAACATTTAAACAGAAGAATACTTAATTACCAGGCATCTTGTTCCTGTTTGAGCCTCCTACCGCATTCGACCACAGTTGCGGATCCAACGTAGGGTACTGATCTACACCCTGATATGATGCTTCTAGACCCGCAACATAGTTATCCTTTTTATAAAATTAAATATACGAAGTCAATATTTCATTTAGTAAAAATGAATATTTAAAACTGTCGCTTTAATTGATCAAGGTTGAAATTACTTACATGCGCCATTTGATCCTTCTGGCTCGTCCACTGCTCCCGTCCGTTCAAAAACTTTTTGCACTTTCCCGCCTTCCAAGCGTCATGGTGCTTCACATCATATGGGTTCCCCCCGATTCTTCCACCTGATAAATCACATAGAAGTATCGGTTAGATGACTAATTAAGTTAAAGATAAATAAACACTAATAGATAATTATATTAAAGACATACCATTTTTTCCTTTACTCCGTCTATGCTCCTCGACCCGCCAAACCACGTCGGTTTAGGGTTCTTGGCCATGTTCGCCTTTGCAATCACACTCCGTTTCTGGGCCTCCTCAGACTGCCAGTGACGAATGTAAGCCGAGAGATATTTGTGGTGCATTCGATATCTCCGGATCCTTCTCGGCGGGTTTGAAGTGCTCGTGTTTGCCTCCCAATACTTCTTAGCACGATGCACTTCAGAACTGAATCTCTTGGAACAAATGTTGTGGTACATTCTGTTGATCCTAATAGCGTCATGCTCACTCCACTGATACGTCGCCTGAAATTCAAGAATCGATCACATAGTTATTATAGTAAATATAGTAATAATGCATATAATATTAAATTATACTTCATGAAAATTATGGGAAAGTGTACATACCACAAATCTATCCCAAGCCGCCTGACAATCGTCATCCGAAAAACCCGCGTACGTGAGGTACGGTCCATTACAATGCGCCTTCAGATTCGCGCTGATCGTGCTAACCAACCGGTTACTGCCCCTAATCGCCCCAGTGCGAGGGTTGACATAAAGCCTCTTCCTCAGGGAACAGTCTGCGGGGGGATGCTCAGGAGAGTCCCCCCGCGATGCACAACACCGTCAACCTCCATCTGAACCCCCTCCTCGTCACTGTCACCGGCACCCGCCTCCTCGTTCCCCACCGTACCATCCGCACCATCACCCCCTGCTCCACATCATCCCCTCAAATGGACGCCCTCTGTATTTCGCAGTAAAGCACTCACAGCGCCTGTCGAAGCTACACCCGCGAATCCCGATAACTGACCATCGGCATCTGATGGTGGGCTACCTTCAGCAGCTCCTGATGCCAAATAACGAGGTGTAACCAATCTATTCGCCTGAGGTCGTCCGCCCGAACTGTGGAACGACATGGACTGTCGTGGATCTAACTGGCCGCCTGCCTGACCTAAGTTCCCCTGCATCCCGCCCGTGAGGCCTGCCATCCCCTGCGGACCCTGCCATCCTCTGCATCCCGCCTACGGGCCCTGCCATCCCCTGCATCCCGCTTGTGTGGCCCGGCATCCCGTGCATCGGGTTGGATGCCCCCTGAAACAGTTCGCGAACAACATTTGACGGCGTCTACAGCATGTCAATATATGGCATGACTGCATTATGGTTATACGCTCCAACCCTTCCGTCCTGCGACGTACTGTTGGGGTTCTGCCTCATCGCCTCAAACACCCTATGATTCAGCATGGTATACGATGCAGTGATCAATGGTTGTCTAGATGATGCGCCTGTAGATTTTGTCTTGCCTTTGCCCTTGCCTTTGCCCCTGTTGCGAGGGATCGATTTGTCGTCTATCTGCCATCTGTTATACATTAACACAAATAATTGTTAATAAACATCGTATATTATATTTGACGCTCCAATAAAAATAAACACATTATTACTAATTATGCAATAACAGTCATAAAAGTGTTAATTACTAATATGATCATGACATTTAATTAAATACAAATTTAATTTTGCTATTTTATGCTAAATTTTAATTTTTTCCTAAAATTTCATAATATTTCTTGAATTTTCGTAATTTTTATAACAAAATTCAAACACTTTTACTAAAATTGTCCTAATTACAACTAATTATAGAATGAGTACACATATATAATCATGATTCACCTAGCTAAACTTAATTACTAATTAATTTTAATCAAATTACTATGAATTTTATAATTATATTACTGATTATACAATAATTGTCATAGAAGTGTTAATTACTAATATAATCATGAGGCATTTTTTTAAACTACAAATCTAATTTTCCTATGTTCTCCTAAATTTGAGTTATATCCTAAATTAAATTCCATAATATTTCTTAACTTTTCCTATTTTTTAAAACAAAATTCCAACACTTTTACTAAAACTATCCTAATTAAAATGAAATTCTCCTAATTACTACTAATTATAGAATAATTATAGAATGAGTACATATATAGAATCATGATTTACCTACCTAAACTTAATTACTAATTAATTTAACTCAAATTACTATGAAATTAATAGTTTAATTACTAACTATACAGTAATAGTCATCAAAGTGTTAATTACTAATGTTTAATTTAACTACAAATTTAACTACAAATTTAATTTTGCTATTTTATGCTATATTTTAATTTTTTCCAAAATATTTCATAACTTTTCCTAATTTTTATAACAAAATTCCATCACTTTTACTATAACTATCCTTATTAAAGTGAAATTCTCCTAATTACTACTAATTATGAAATGAGTACACACACGTAATGTGGTCCTAATTACACTTTAATTATCTAATAACAAATAATTAAGACATGCATGCATGCTTAACATTCTAATTAACACTAATAATTGCATAAACAAATAAAATGCTAAACATTTCATAAAAATTGAAAAACAAGCAAATATCCAATCAATACTATATTTTGCTAACAATACTCATAAACACAATAATATCAACATATAAAATGCATACAAATAATTAATTTAGAATAAATAGAAAAAATTAAGAAATCTAAAACATACAATTCAACCATAGAAAATCATTTTTTTTTGCATAATAGTGTTCTCCAAACATTATACAAGAACATACCTTAATTAATTGTTGAGTTTGGAGAGGATTTGAGTGGATTTTAAAAAAAAATTAGGGTTTTGTGTAGGGCCGAGCTTGGAGAAGGTGGGGAAGAAGAAAATGGGTGGGGGGGGGGGGGGGGGGGGGAAGGAAGAAAAGAAGGAAAAAATAAATAAATCGGACACGTGGCGTCTGAAAAATCGGACGCCACGTGTTAACGGGCCAGATCATGTGATCTGGCCCGTGAGCCTGAAAACCGGGGCGTCCAAAAAATCGGACGCCACCCTCCTATTTTAATTTTTTTTCGTTGTTTTATTTAAATTAACGGTCCAGATCATGCATTTTTGCATGATCCGGACCGTTAAATCGTGGTGTCCAATTATTTTGACACCACGATTTAAATCAATGGGTTCAAATTATTTTGACACCATTTATTTTGCATGCTACAAATTATTTTATCACCATTGTGTTCAATGGTGACTGAATATTTTCACCACATGCTTGGTGAGTGATTATTTTCTCACCATTGCCGGCTACAAATTTTTTGGACTCAATTGATTTAAATTCAGTTGCTACATGGCTACTGATTTTAATCACTCACTACAAGAAAATGTAGCAATAGGGTCAAAACAGTTACTCACCATTGCTATATTTTCAGTGAGCATTGATCAATGGTTACAAAAAATTTTGTAACCAACTTTTGTAACTATTGGCCTCGTAGGCATAAAGTTATGTCAGCAATGGCTACAAATTAATTAGTCACCAACAATACTGTCAAAAGAATCACTCACCATGTAGTGTCAAAACAATTTGTAGCCATGACGTAGTGTCAGATGAATTTGTAGCCATGCAACTAGATTAAAAGAAAAGTAAAAATAAAATAAAAGGGTGGCGTCCGATTCATTGAATGCCACGCCTTTTTTCTTTTTTTTTTTTAAAAGCGTGGTGTCCAAAGAATCGGACACAACGCTATTTCGTATTTTTTTTTAAAATCGTATTGTACCGTGGTGAGTGAATAATCACTCACCACGGTTTTTTTTTTTTTTTTTTTATTTTTAAAAACCATGGTGAGTGAATAGTCACTCACCATGGTTTTTTAATTTTTTTTTTTTAAAAAACTGTGGTGACTGATTATTCAGTCACCACAATCCGAAAATTTTTAAAAAAAATTGGTGGCGGATTAATCGCCACTTTTTTGCCAAATTTTCAAATTTTTCAATTTTGTTGGCTTTTTCCCTCCATTTTATTATATATACATATATAATTCATAATATACTAACACACACAAATATATATATATATATATATATATATATATATATATATATATAAACATGATATATGTAGTATATAATATATGTTTAAAAATATACTTATATATATGTTATGTAGTGTGTAAAATATATCTATATATATATATAAACACACAAAACAATATATAAAAACCCAAACAATACATAACTAATATAACACCCAAAAAAGAAAGTGATAAAAGAGAGGATTTTTCGGATTTTAGAGTGAGATTTTCATATTTTTTGAGCGAGAGGAGATAATTTTCAGATTTTTTGAGGGAGATGAGATGATTTTTGGATTTTTTGAGGGAGAGGGGAGGATTTTCGGATTTTTTGAGGGAGAGAGGAGGATTTTCGGATTATTGAGGGAGAGGAGATGAAGAGATGAAGTTTGTGAAAAATGGGGTATATTTATAGATATATAAAATTGTGGTGACAGATTTTTTTGACCCCATTGCTATCACAAGGATTGTGCCCTCAATGGGGTCAAAATAATCTGACACCATTAATATCACATGGATTGTGCTTTTGTGGGGTCAAAAAAATCACTCACCATGTCTGAACATGGTGAGTGATTTTTTTGACCCTATAGACTTTAATGCTTTGGTGAGTGATTTTCTGGACCCTACACCTAGCAAGAAATAAATCAGTCACCATTGTTTATCTATGGTGAGTGATTTTTTTGAAGCTATACAACTATCACAAATTATCACAGATTTCTTATCTTCTTCCCCTCATTTCCCCCATTTTCTTCCATTTTCACCCGTTTTCATCCCCAAAAACCTCCATCTTCCATTTTTTTTTTTTCAAACAAACTCTCCAAAAAACCTCCATCGATCACTCCACGGCTCACAATTCTCGGCAATTAGAAGGTAATTTTAATACATTTACTGTTTTGTTGGCTTGATTTGACTTGCTTAAATTTGGGTTATTTATTTACTTAAAATTATTATGTTTTAGCATGCAATTTAATTGTTCAAATACAATAGTTTAATTTTATGTGGTATATATATGATCATCATTGGTATATTCTTTGTATGTTTACAAATAGTTCGTTAGTGCATTTTAACTGTAATTAAGTGTTAAGTAGTGTTGCATATGTACATATATATATATAGATAAATATTGTAGTGATATATTTATATTTTCATTTGAATAATAGACAACCCCACACCTAATTATTTAATAATTAAGGGTAATTTTTTGTGTTTGTAATAGGTTATAAAATGTATAACAACGAAGACCGAAGTTGGATGTACGACAGATTAACTCATGGTGATGATGGGTATTTGAATCCTGTTTTTTTCTAGACTACGCATTTAGTGCAACACAATTATTACGGAATGACAAAGCTAGGTGCCCTTGCATTAAGTGTTACAATGAGAAATTTGGTGGTAGAGATGGTATTCGATTTCATCTTTACAAGTATGGATTTTTGCCTCAATACTACGTATGGACTGGGCACGGTGAAATTCGAAGGCGCGAGGAGGGGTTTGATACAAATATGGGGTTCGATACAAATAGGGATGAGTCGTCGTCTGGGCATAACTTACGGGATCGACAAAGAGAGATGGTCGAAGATGCAGTTGCTGGCCGATTCGATAATATCAATGAATTTGAGATTGGAAACGAACAACCGAATAGGGAGGCACAAGCATTCTTCCAGATGTTGTGTGAGGCCGAGAAGCCCATACGAGCGGGCGAGGGAAACACAGTATTGGGATGGGTCGCTGAATTTCTCAATAACAAGGTTCTCCACTCTATCCCTAATGTGGCGTGCGAAAAGAACATACAACTGTTTCGCCAATGGCTGAGTCCAGAAGATCGGCAGAGGATGCCAAATAGTATGTATAGCATGCAGAGATATATGAACCGATTGGGGATGGGCTACCAAACATTTGATGTTTGCGTTAACAATTGCTTCTTGTTTTATGGCGAGTACGTAGACAATAAGTATACAGTGTGTCCAGAATGCAATGAAGGCAGGTTCGAAGAGAGGTTGAATTCAAATAACAGAGCAAAGTTGGTTGGTCGTAAGAAGTTGTGGTATCTGCCGTTGACGCCACGTCTGCAACGACTCTACATGTCTCGCGTAAATGCTGAACACATGACGTGGCATTTGAACTGTCGGAGAGACAGTGATCAAATGATCCATCCTGCACATGGAGAAGCTTGGAAATCCTTTGATGCAACGCACACAGATTTTGCCAATGAGCCTCGCAATGTTAGACTTGGCATTTGCACCGATGGATTCAACCCGTTTACGAATAATGCCGTTCCATACTCTTGTTGGCCTGTCTTGGTCACGCCGTATAATCTTTTGCCCGATCTTTGCATGAGGTAAGAATACATCTTCTTAAGTTTGTTGATATCTGGACCCAGAAGCCCCGGGAAGAACATTGATGTTTTGCTTCGACCACTGATTGATGAGCTGAAATCACCGTGGGAGGTCGGGGTTGAGACATACGACAGCTTTAGGATGCAGAATTTCATAATGCGTGCAACTGTTATGTAGACCGTCACTGATTACCTAGGTATGGCATGTTTTCGTAGTGGAGTACCCAAGGCAGGTTGGCATGTCCATATTGCATGGAGGGGACCAAAGCATTTCAGCTGAAGCACGGGAGGAAGAACTGTTTTTGGGGCTGTCACCGGCGTTTCTTGCCACATGACCATCCTTTCAGAGACAACACCACTGATTTCCTAAGGGGCAAGACAGAAGAGTCTTTGCCCTTGGTGAGAAGATCCGGGGAAGAGATGCGGGAACTGGTAGAGTGCTTGCCGGATATTCCATTCGGCCGGAAAAATATCGTCATTCAAGGTTATGGAATTGAGCACAATTGGAACCGGAGAAGTATATTCTGGAAATTGCCTTATTGGTGCACTAACATGATACGTCACAACTTAGACGTAATGCATTGCGAAAAGAACTTCTTCGATAATATCAAAAACACGGTGATGGATGATCCAGAGAAGACTAAGGATAACTTGAATGCGAGGAAGGATTTGGAGTTGCTAACGAGCCGACGAGAGTTGTTCTTGGGGTTTAGCCAAAATGGTAGAGTTGTGAAGAAGAAGACAGTTGTAATGTTCAAGTGTGATTGGTACGATATCTACAGGGGCATGACGACACATCCCGATTATCGGTTGGTGGACATCAATCCGCAGAGGCGATTGGAAACTGGAGCGGCTGAACCGTTTATACTTGCAAGCCAGGCACATCAAGTGTATTACACAAAATACCCTTCCCAACAGAACGCAAGCAGAAGAGGGTGGTGGGCAGTGTGTACTACAAGGGCAAGATACGTCGTCGATGCCACTTCACTGTTTCAGGATGAAAATGCAACTGTTGTCTTGTCCGTTCCTGATAACAGTTCAGTACCTCTCGCAGATGACGAAATTCAGCAAGTCGAAGATGTATATGAAGAAGATGAGGAGGACGAATATGGCGATATAAATGACGAGGTTGGCGATGATTCTGCCCCAGAAGATGACAACACAGATGATGACCCTGATTATGTTAATTAGATTTATTATTTCGATTTCAACGTGAAATGCATGTATTTTTATTGAACTGATGATGAGACGATTGTGTGAACTTGTGGAGTATTTTTATTATTTACCAAAAATAACTATTTTAAAACTAATTAAGAGGAAAGAAATAACCATTCGATAACAACTTCATTAATAATTTAATTAAGACTACTGAAAATGATAATAACTAAAAAGTTACAAACTTAAACTTTACAAAAAAAAAAACAAAAAAATGAAAAGAACTAATTATATGAAGGGCCGAATGGGAATCCAAGGGGATCGTGTCCTTCTCTTCTACCGGGTGGAGGGTGAGGCACGGGCTGATGATCCTGCGTAATCCCTGTCTCTGGCGGTAGGGGAGCGTAAGTCCCCTGTGTTTGCATCTGCGCGCGCTGATCGGAGAATTGATTCAACATTGCATGCTGATCAGGAAACGTAGGCTGCACAGTCTGACTCGTCCCACCCTGGAAGGATCCTGATTTTACTTGCTGCATGAACTGCCATAACTCATCATGTCGCGTCCTCTGGGTCTGTAACTCTTCCTCCAAACTGGCGATTCGATCGTCTCTAGAATCGTAGCAGTTGCTCTTCGTTTGCGCCCAGCCGTTATCCTTCCATTTCGGGTACATGCGTACATTGAACCCCACGTACTCTGATTCCCCATGCGTCGGAATACCTGAAAATCAAAACATGTATTTTTATCAAGTTTCAAACATTAAGAGTTGATGCAGATATATAATGCATCAAAACATTTAAACAGACGAATATTTAATTACCAGGCATCATGTTCCTGTTTGAGCCCCCTACCGCATTCGACCACAACTGCGGATCCAACGTAGGGTACTTATCTTCGCTCTTATATTTTTCTGGTAGTTCCGCGACATAATTATCCTTTTTATCAAATTAAATATACGAAGTCAATATTTCATTTAGTCCGTCCATAAACTGTCACTTTAATTGATCAAGGTTGAAATTACTTACATGCGCCATCTGATCCTTCTGGCTCGTCCACTGCTCTCGTCCGTCCATAAGCTTTTTGCACTTTCCCGCCTTCCAGGCATCATGGATCTTCACATTATCTGGGTTCCCCCAACTTTCTTCCGCCTGATAAATCACACAGAAGTATCGGTTAGATGACTAAGTTAAAGATAAATAAACACTAATAGATATTTATACATATATCAAAGACATACCAGTTTTTCCTGCACTCTGTCTATGCTCCTCGACCCGCCAAACCACGTCGGTAACGGGTTCTTGAGCTTGTTCGCCCGTGCAATCGCACTCCGTTTATTGGCCTCCTCAGACTCCCAGTGACTAATGTAAGCCGGGACAAATTCGTCGTTCATCCAATAGTTCCGAATCCTCTTCGACGGACGTGAAGTGCTCGTGTTTGCCACCCAATACGTCTTAGCACGATACACCTCATGACTAAATCTCTTGGAACAAATGCTGTGGTACGTTCTGGTTATCCTTATTGCGTCCAGCTCACTCCACTGATACGTAGCCTGAAATTCAAGAATCGATAACAAGTGGTTAATATAGTTAATATAGTAATAATGCATATAACGTTAAATTATACTTCATAAAATTATGGCAAAGTGTACATACCACAAATCTATCCCAAGCCGCCTGACGATCGTTCGCCGAAAAACCCGTGTACGTAAAGTACGGTGCGCTACAATGCAACTTCAGATTCGCGCTGATCGTGCTAACCAACCTGTTACTACCGTTAATTGCCCCATTGCGAGGGTTGATATAAAGCCTCGTCCTCAACGCAGGGTCTGTGGGGGGATGCTCAGGGAGAGTCCCCCCGCGATACACAACACCGTCAACCTCTATCCCACCCCCCTCCTCAATATCATCACCAGCACCGCCTCCTCGTTTCCCACCGAACCATTCGCTCTATCACCCCCCTGCTCCACATCATCCCCCAAATAGAGCTCCTCTGTGTCTCGACGTAAAGCACTCACGCCGCATGTCGAAGCCACACCCGCTGATCCCGATAACTGACGATCGACATCCGATTGTAGGCCACCTCCAGCAGCTCCTGATGCCGAACAGCGAGGTGAAACCAATCTATTCGCCTGAGGTCGTTCGCCCGAACTGTGGAACGACGTAGATTGTCGTGGATCTAACTGGCCGCCTGAACGACCTAAGTTCCCTTGCACCCCGCCCGTGAGGCCTGCCATCCCCTGCATACCGCCTGCAGCACCTGTCGTCCCCTGCATCCCGCCTACGGGCCCTGACATCCCCTGCATCCCGCCTGCGTGGCCGGCATCCCCTGCATCGGGTTCGATGCCCCCTGCAGCATTTCACGAACCATATTTGGCGTCATCTGCAGCAAGCCAGTATATGCTCCTGTCCTCCCGTCCTGCGACGTACTATTGGGGTTCTGTCTCATCGCCTCAAACATCCTATGATTTGGCATGGTATACGGTGCAGTGACCAATAGCTGTCTAGATGTTGCGCCGCCAGATTTTGTCTTGCCTTTGCCCTTGCCCTTGCCCTTGCCCTTGCCTTGCTCCTGTTGCGAGGGATCGATCTGTCGTCTATCTCCCATCTATTATACATTAACACAAATAATTGTTAATAAACATCATATATTACATTTGACGCTCCAATAAAAATATACACATAATTACTAATTATGTAGTAACAGTCATAAAAGTGTTAATTACTAATATGATCATTACATTTAATTTAACTACAAATTTAATTTTACTATTTTATGCTAAATTTTAAGTTTTTCCTAAATTCCATACTATTTCTTGAATTTTCCCAATTTTAATAACAAAATTCCAACACTTTTAATAAAACTATCTTAATTACAGCTAATTATAGAATGAGTACACATATATAATCATGTTTCACCTTGCTAAACTTAATTACTAGTTAATTTTAACCAAATTAATATGAATTTAATAATTTTATTACTAATTATACAATAATAGTCATCAAAGTGTTAATTCCTAATGTAAGCATGTAATTTAATTTAATTACAAATTTTATTTTGCTATTTTATGCTATATTTTAATTTTTTCCTAAATTCCATAATATTTCATAACTTTCCTAATTTTTATAATAAAATTCCATCACTTTTACTAAAACCATCCTAATTAAAGTGAAAGTCTCCTAATTACTACTAATTAATTATGAAATGAGTACACATAATGTGGTCCTAATTACACTTTAATTTTCTAATAACAAATAATTAAGACATGCATGCATGCTAGCTTAACATTCTAATTAACATTACTAATTGCATAAATAAATGTAAAATGCTAAATATTAAATAAAAATTAAAAAACAAGCAAATATCCAACAAATACTATATTTTGCTAATAACATTCATAAACACAACAATATCAACATATAATATGCATAAAAACTAATTATAAGAATAAATAGAAAAAATTAAGAAATCTAAAACATACAATTTAACCATAGAAAATCGATTTTTTTTGCATAATAGTGTTCTCCAAACATTATTTAATAACATACCTTAATTTATTGTTGAATTTGGAGAGGATTAGAGTGGATTTTAGAAAAAAAAAATTAGGGTTTGGGAGTAGGGCCGAGTTTTGAAGATGGTGGGGAAGAAGAAAATGAGGGAAAAAGAAGAAGAGGGGGGAAAAAAAAAATTAAAAATCGGAGATGCTCGGGTCATAAAAAAAATAAAATAAAATGAAAATGCATGTATGGCGTCCAAGAAATTGGACGCCATGACATGCTCTTTGTTTTTTTTTTTTTTATATATTTTTTGAATCTTTATACCGTTTGATTCAAATTGAATCAAACGGTAATTTTCCTTTTTTTTTAAAAAAAATTTGTTAATTGTTTAGTGCGATTTCTTTCTTTTTTTTTAATCTTTTAATCAATTGTTACCTTTTTCTTATTTTTTTGTGAAAGTCTCCTAATTACTACTAATTATGAAATGAGTACACATAATATGATCCTAATTACACTTTAATTTTCTAATAGCAAATAATTAAGACATGCATGCATGCTTAACATTTTAATTAACACTACTAATTGCATAAACAAATATAAAATGCTAAATATTAAATAAAATTTAAAAAACAAGCAAATATCCAACAAATACTATTTTTTGTTAACAACATTCATAAACACAACAATATCAACATATAAAATGCATACAAACTAATTATAAGAATAAATAGAAAAAATTAAGAAATCTAAAACATACAATTTAAAAATTAAAAAAAAAAAAAAAAAAAAAAAAAAACTCCAAAATCGTGGTGTCCGAAAAATCGGACACCATGGTTTTAAAAAAAAATAAATATTATGTGTAGCTACATGGCTACAGATTATAATCACTCACCATTTATTTGTAGCCATTGCCTTGTATTCTTGTAGTGACTCACCATATTTTTGACACCATTGCCTTGTATTCTTGTAGTGAAACTACTTAGTACTACCTCGTGAATATAGCCACTCGGACCCCGTCTGTCATATCATATGACTTTGCTAGACTCTAGAGTTTCAAGGGATCCAGGAGTTCAACTTGGATAACAGTTGATCACTCAATAGACCGATATATCCTTCGTCCGCGAAATCCCACAAAAGAATCTCAGGTATGAGTCCACAACAATGCCTAAATTGTCTGATAGTATTTTTTCTTATACTTATTTTGTTCTTGTTCTCATTTCTTTCATCCATTCAATCATGTTCCGCAATTCAAAAATCCAATTTCTGGATCTAAGGCTTGGCATGAGATTAAAGACATGACTCATTATGCGGAAAGAACACTTTTTTAAGGAGGATAACGAAGAAAGAATTGATGCTCAAAATGGTGAAAGGTCATATTAGAGGACCTCAAACATTTATCTATATATAAAACATCTGCACCTACAAAGCACCCATGAAAAGAATAACAGCTTCTATTGTCTCTTGATATGGGGATCCTACATTAACACAGCATGTAGTATGTGTCATGGAAGATCTACAAATGGACAGCATCGACACCACGTTCCCAAATCTAATTGTCCTGTATCTATTAGGAGTTAGAAACAATTGTTTAGTATGAATATTTCATATGATAGCATGAGTTGTGCAGATGCTTGGAAATCAACTCAGTAGATTAAGTTAAACAAATATGTAGATTACCTCAGCTGCTTTACGTTTTTTTACAAGAGGTGAGCTAAATTTATGTTGATGAGGAGTGTTTCTCATCAGAATAAACAAAGTTGTATTGCACAAAATCTTTATCCACAGCTGAGATCATATATTCCAATTTGCACAAATCCTCCTCCCTCCCTTCTTACCTTCATTCTATCCGGTCATGCCTACACTTATGCACTTAAGATACACGGTAGCAAAACACAAGGAAGAAAAGTGGAAGAAAATAAGACAACAAGCCAAATATAGAATCTTAATCTGAATAACTCAGCAGGACAAAAGGTTCATCTAATGGAACACTTTTAAAGCAACAATCAATAAGCATCAGCGAGGAAAAGTAACATCTGATAATAGGAACTCACAGCATCAATATTAGTTTCAGCAAGTACACGCGGAGACTGCGCATTGATTCTTTCACGAGGTACCACAGGCTGCTCCATTAGCATATCCAACGAAACCATACACTGCGAACCAGTAGCATCCCAGTCTCCGACACACTCATCCCCTTCCAAACTCTCCATTGGGAAGTCCAAAACACTAAGCATGCTCTCAAACTCTTCATCTCCCGCTACCCCACCGGCAACCACCCCCTCCCAATAACTACCAGGCCCAACCACACCCATATTCTGGTCAAATATGAAACCAAACAGATAAAAAATTAACACAGTCCAGCAACAAAAGAACAAAGGTGAATTGATAATTTACCATAAATAGTAAATTCTGAAGTCACACAAAACGACATCGTTTAACTTACACAAAAATCTTCAGTTCTACTTTAATTCCAATTAAATACAGAAAAAAAAAAAAAAAAAATCTTCACCAATATGAGAAAAAAATAGTAAACCTAGACAAAACAATTGAACATGAGTACGAATTAGAGAATCTTGCAGTGAAAAGTGGATCTAATTAAATTGGTGCATAAGAGTACTAAATTGTAATATACTTACAACTATCACAACATAAAAGCCTTACAAACTCTGCTGCACGAACTTGCTTTGCCAGAGTGAATGACAAAAGAAGGAGAAAATATCTAGTTTGCAATTATAAGAAGATACATTTATATTTTTCCCTTTTATTGTTGAAGTAAAATAAAAGGGAGGGAGAAAGTGTAAGGGGTAGGGATTTTGATTTGGGGCAGAGGGAGAAGAGATGGGCTACGGGGTAGAGAGGTGTTTGGAGGAGGGATTTTAAGTTTTTCTTTTCTTTTTTTTATGATATTAGTTAAACGAAAAAAATAAAAAGAGAGAGATTTCCGGCGAAAATTGTCGCTGCACCTAATAATCTCTTGTCATATATAATCCCACTTAATTGAGATTCTATTATTTTAAAGAAAAAGAAATCTCAGTGGCTTATCAAAATTAAAATGGAAGATGTTGGCATATTTAGTAATTATTATATCAAATAAAAGGAACAAGTATATTAGACTTAATATTCTTTAACTTAGATTTTCTGTATTTTGGGATTAAGCATTCTTTTAAACTCTCTTATATATGATTGAAAAATTAAACAGATTACAGAACAAAGTTAAACATTTATTTATTCTTCTATTAATAGAATATTTATGCTATCTATCGAATATAAGACGAACTAAACTTTTATTTTAACATATCATGAAAAAGTAGAATATACATCTCTCTTGAATGTAATTGGCACTAAGTTTAGCCACAACTTGCGAAAATTTAAACAAAATTAAAAAAAAAAAAAAAAAAAAAAAAAAAAAAAAGTAGACCTGTAGTAATTTATGCAACAGATTTTGAAAGGAACAAAAAAAAAAAAAAAAAAAAATCTACGCATATGCTTGTTGTTGGTAATCAATCAATGCCCAAACTTTCGGAGGAAAGAGTATAATTTTGTTGTCATACAATTTAATGAGGTGGTGTTTGCAAATGCTTATAAAAGGAGCTTGTTCACTGCTTTTGTTTAAAGCCACTTTAAGTGACTTTAATTAAAAAGTCGGGAGTGTTTGCAAATCTCTTTAAAAAGCTACTTAAATCATTAATTAGGTATTTGCAAAAATTAATGAGAAGTAAATTTTCTATTTAAAGACCTTTCAAAAATAACATAATTCCAAAAGTAGTTGGGGAAGCACCCTTGGCCATGCTTTTGCGGCTTGTGCTTTTTGTGATCTTGCACTTTATTCATATCTTCTTCTGTCTCACTGATAAAATAAGAATGTGCCAATAAAAAAGATCAATATTTCTTTTAAATTGTAAAAGGTATATAACGCATGCATGAATTGTAGGAACTTCCTTATCAGCTAAGACGCACCTCTTCGAATAGCTTTTTAGTCCAGTTCAATCTGACTTTTGATAGTCTTGCCTTCCTAACTGGTATTTCAATTTCGGGTGAATGACCAGATCGATATAAGTTGGCCTTCTCTTCATCTATCTGAATCCTGAATCTATCAATCGAAGGACGACGATACTCGAAGACATTCCACTTGATGACCATGTTCATAGAGAGGGCAAGGCTCCCATGGAGAGCCAAACTCAAGCATGCCAAAACAACAACAAGCTAGCGTTTATCAGACTTCTCATCCTTATGGTGCACCCTGTTATGGAAACTTTGACAAACAGTCTACGGCACCTAAACAACCGTTAGTGAGGATTCCTCCTCCTATTGATTGGGTTAAGCACATTTTTAGGGTTTGGAATGCTGACTTTTTTTAGACAAGCAAAAGCAAAAGTCAACATTCCAAACACTAAAAATGTGCTTATGCGGCTGCAAAAGCCAACAAGCTTCTTTTATAAGCATTTGCAAACACCACCTGAATGTAAAAGAGAAAACTGAAAGTTTTTTAGTTCTGGGTAAAACTTAATTATTGCAATTTGCAACTATATATCAGACTACGGAGGGCAAATTGGATAAACAAATAAAATTGCTATGACACCAACAAAAAGTGCTCTAGCAATATCACTAGCCGCACATTATAGTTATCGACTAGTAAAGAAAAGTACATTAAATAAGATAATCCAACCATTATTAATGCTTCAAAGTAACTTTTTTGGTACTGGCTTAGTGGCTTATGATAATGTAGGTAAATTGCAAAAGGCTCGTCATTTGTCAAATTCTATCACACTTATTGTTAATTCTGTAGAAAGAAAGTTACGTACTAAATTATCTTTGATTCTTTTTAGTAGTATTTTCATTATCTTATTGCATTTATTAGTTTTTTGTGATAAAACTTACAACCTTTTCTCGATGTACAGTGAAATGGTTAATAAAAATTAGAAGCGCTTGAAGTTATGAAAGATAGGAAAATGGTTTTCGAAGGAATATGCAAAACGGATACATGGAGAGAATTCTTTTGACATTAGGATATTGATTGTTTTCTTGTTAATTTTATATTTTAGACCTAATAATACAATTTCTTTTTAGAGAATAATAACTTTTTTTTTGTTTTTATTTAGCTCAAGTAAGCTGAGTATCTTGCATTATGGAGTGAAAATTTTGTAAGTTCTTCTATTTTTTTAAGAGTTCTTATTATTTCTCATGAACGGAAAAGAACACAAAAAGCAATAATATTTGGAAGAAATGCAAACACTAAATTTTAACTGGTGATAAAGTTAACATGGAATAAAAATAGTCTTATAAAAACGTTTTGTTAAGGGGTCATTATTCCATTGCACCTCAAGAAAATAAGAAAAATGGCATTGCCAACAAAATTTAGCGTTAAAACAATATTATCTATTGTGTTGTTTGTCATTTATTAATGATCTCTTTTTAATATTACGTACGTGTTTCTCTTTTGTGTGGAATCAAGTCTCTTTGGTATTGTTGGTTATGTATACTAAATATATATATAAGCAGAGAAAAAGATAACCTCCAAGTATGTAGTCCCGACTACTGGGTGTAGGCTATATGAACCAAACGAGAATCACGTCGAGTCGAACTCATGAATTCTCCTTCTCTGCTCATTTAGGTAGAATAACGTCATCATTTAGACTTCCAAGCATCATATCTTGGCTTTCGTCCTGCTTTATCTGTTTTTGTAATAGTAAATGAACTAATTACATTGTAAAAAAAAAAATAGGGTTACTTAATTGCAGAAAATGCCCAACCTATTGGACCTTTTGCACTTGACCCCCTAACCTATGAAAATGTGCGATGTGAAGACTGCATTGTACTCATAATTCATATACCGAAGAGACCAATTTTATGCAAGTTTCTTGATCGTTTTGAGTACTTTTTTCTTTTATTTTGTTGTGTAGGAGTCCTTTTGGTGAAAAAAGACGAAACTTGGTCAAAAAGTGGAATTCTGAGCTAAACATGCAAGCAGAGAAGCAATGGGAAGCGGAGAGGAGAAATCACTTGGTGCAAGCGATCGCTTCGAAGCGAGGAAGAAGATGTATGCGATCTCTTATGTCTAAAAATGACGCAACCCTAAAATTAGCAGTCGTCGCATGCGATTGAAAAACAATCGCTTAGACTCGTAAATTAGGTTTTTGATGCAGAATTAAAGTCTGAGACTTTCCTAGACCAAAGGAGTATAAAAAGAAGACCAAACAACTTGTGGAAAAGGGGAGCTAAAATTAATCTTGGGGGTTCCAGTTTGAAGAGTGCTACATTAGGGTTTATTCGAGTTTTTGGAAGAGGCTGGAACAACTTTTGGAGTTAGAGAAGAACTGGTTGAATTAATTTTAGATTGTATCTTTACCTTTAAATATTGGTTTATGTTTTGGATTTCGTTTATTATTGTGAGTTTCGTACTTTTGTTTTCGACAAGATACTTGTTTAAAGTTATTTTATTGAAGACCATGTTTAGTTTTATAAGTGTTTATGCTTTTATTTCAATTATTAGTAGCTAAATCAATCACGTATCGTGTGACGATGAGAGTATTTGGATAGAGATTATGTTTGATGATTACGTTGAAACGATTGTGTGAGGAATAATTAACCAGAGTTTATAACTTTTAATGCTTTGTGTGCCTAATCAACACATAATTGTTTGACTCTTATGACATATGCGACAGCAGAACTCCTAGGATTGATCTCATAAGTTATACAATTCCATATGTCTTGTGATGGTTGGTGGCTAGATATTAAGGCGTTGGTAATTCATTGAGATGAATGTGTTTGGAGGAAAAACGTACACAGAATAGCATTCCGAACTACATAGTGGCACACCCATAATTACAGGAATACCTCATAGTTTAATATATCTCACACATGAATCGATCATAATTTATCAGGGATTATTTCATTTTTGGTGCCTCAAATTGGCACAATTTCAAACTTGGTGTCTTATTGAGGCAACCATCAATTTTGGTTCCTTATATCGGAATTTTTGTCAATTTGAGTCTCCCGTCGCTGGAAAATTTGAAAATTCGTCGGAATTGCACACGTGGCAATATATTTAGGAATTTTGACCATAGTCAAGGACACGTGGCCAAAATCCGCCACATATACCTTATGCTACGTAAGCAATTAAAAAAAAAAAAAAAAAAAAAAAAAGACAAGGAAAAAAAAATTGTATAAGAAATTATATTTATAAAACCTTTGTATAAGAAATTGTATTTATAAATTCAAGGTATAAACATTTTTGTATTTTAAAATAAAAAAGAACGAAAAATAATAAAAAAATATAAATTCCAAAAAAAAAAAATTAACAGATTTTAATTAAAAATTTTTAAAATAAAATTTTAACAGATTTTTCTATTTTCATAAACAAGTAATCAAAACAAAACAAAATAAATAAAAAAATGGGGGAAATCGTCTTCACCCCGCCCCTTCACCAATCTCGTCAATAGCTGACGAGAAGCTGAGAAAGACCATGAGTATAATTGGGACGAGGATGAGGAGGAGGGCGGCTGGCCGGCTAGCCTTAAACCCCATCAACCTGAAGAAGAGGGTTTTCAAAGTTTGCAGCAAATTTCAATTTTCAATCGTCATCGTCATCGTCTTCACCTCACCACACTAACAATCCTCACATGACCTTATAGATCACTGTTACTTTTTCAATTTCAATTCACTCAAATTAATAATGAGAAACAATTATCACCGTTTAATTTCACAAGCCCCAATTCCCAAATTACAAACCCCTTAAAAACCCTAATTTCAATTCGATACTTCTCAGCTACACCTGAGAAATCAAATTCACCTCCATCCGATCAAGTATCAGACATAGTCAATGAAATCTCGACTCTCACACTACTCGAAATCTACGAAAAAAAAATGGGGATTGAAGAAATGCCGATGATGGCGGTTATGATTGGGACGAGGATGAGGAGGAGGGCTAATTGTCTCCGCCGCTGACGAGGTTGGTGAAGGGGTGCGGTGGAGTGGCGGGGTGATTGGGGAAGACGATTTCCCCCATTTATTTTTATTTTTATTTATCTTGTTTTTTTTTTAATTACTCGTTTATGAAATTAGAAAAATCTGTTAAAATTTTATTTTTAAAATTTTTAATTAAAATTTGTTAATTTATTTTTTTGGAATTTATATTTTTATTATTATTATTTTTTTTTTATAAATACAAAAATGTTTATACCTTAAATTTATAAATACAATTTCTTATACAAAGGTTTTTATAAATACAATTTCTCATACAATTTTTTTATTCCTTGTATATTTTTATTTTAATTGCTTACGTGGCATAACACGTGGCGATATACGTGGCGGATTTTGGCCACGTGTCTTTGATTATGGTCAAAATACGCTAAATATATTGCCACGTGTGCAATTTCGGCCAATTTTAAAATTTTCCGGCGGCAGAGGACTTAAATTGAAAAAAATTCCGAGTTAAGGCACCAAAATTGATGGCTGCCTCAATAAGGCACCAAGTTTGAAATTGTGCCAATTTGAGGCACCAAAAATGAAATAATCCCTAATTTGTCGCAACAATGGTTTGTCTATGATCCTTTAATCATATCTATCCAAAGAAACATAATTCTTTACGACACCACTAGTTTATTATTGATTTAAGTCTTAAATTCATTTAATAATCTTAATTATTAGTTATTATCTTTCGAATTCAAAATCTCCCATTTGTTTATTTTCATTATTGAATCGTGAGTGTGAAAGGTGACAACTTCACATTGATTTGTTTTGTTTTTACACAAATAGATAATTTAGTAGTTAAAGTCAAGCTCAATCCTCCCTATGGATCAATATTTGAGTGTCGTTACTTACGTCCTCTGTATTACATGCACACATACGCTTGTGGTAATATATTGCCACAGAGTTTGGGATGATCAATATGTCCTCCAACCTAATGATTTTCGAGCGATTTGCCCCAAGAGTCTTTTGAGCATTTCTTCATTTTGGACACGTGTCTGAGTTTTTGTCCCTTAGATTTGGCATCAGGGGCGAATTGCACAAAACTCAACGGGTTGGGGTGCAAATCGCACATTTTCATAGGTTAGGAGGCAAAGTGCATCAGATCCATAGGTTTGGGTTTGCTGAAATTAACCCAAAAAATATTAACAGATGTTAGTTAATACTCATTAGTACTTAAATAAGTTGGTAAACACCGATGTACCCATGTTGAATTATGCATATAAATTTTGAACTAAAAATTTCATAAGAATTTATATTTTCGCAGTCACAAGGTGGTCAAGAATGTTCCAAAAATGTATTATGCAATTTAATTTTTGCGCTCGCAATGTACCATGTACAAAGCTATAGTGCATGTTAGGTCTGTTGTCTATGATACACCACGATAAAACGAATTTAAACACCATGGAACTATTTATCAAGTAGACACTGTGTTCTTTTACAAGTTTTTCAGCTCCATTTCTTTCTAAGAAATTGATAAATTCAAATGTTGACCTCAATAAATTGCAGTAAATTTTGAGTTTGTGCAACTCTGGTAGCACAAATGTCCTTTAGATTTCTAGAAACAGAATCGTAAGTAATTTATACGTATATAATGAATTTTTTTATATTTAAATTATAAATCTCATAGACATCAAACTGAATTTCAAATCGTATATAGTCCTCTTGACTTATTTGTTAATCCACCACCCACAGAATTTCTGATTCATCAGAAGTATTTCTCTTTTTTAAGGTTTTTTCAAACCAAAATAAACCAATAGAAATTTCAATGCATAGTAACCAATGCAAAGAAAGTCAGTCTTTCGCTAAGTAAATACGACACACACTAATCTTCAACCAATAATTATTTGGATAGAATCCAAACATGGCAGTTTGGATGACTTTTTTTTTTTTTTTTTTCTTTCTTAAATGTTATATAATAGATATTATTAAGAAAAGAAGAATTCTCTCATGAATGCCACACTCGAAAGATGGTTGTACATGATACTTTCTCACAGTTTCCCCTACAATAGGCCAAAAAATTTGACCAAAATTTATGTGGTTGGCTCTAGACATGCAACATATATGTTTTATAGGTATTATTTGTAAATAAAATTAAGAAGAAAACAAATGAATATACTTGTTCCATTGGGGAATGTATGTACTTATTTGATTTGTTGGTTGTGTGTCATTTACTAATGATCTCTTAAGTGTTTCTCTTTTGTGTGGAATCAAGTCTCATGGATATTGTGGGTTATGTATACAAGATATCCAAAAAATGAAAGCAGAAAAAAGATAACCTCTAAGTCTGTAGTCCTGACTACTTGGGGCAAGCTATATGAACCAAAAGAGAATCACGTCGAGTCGAACACATGGATTATCCTTCTCCGTGCATTTAGGTAGAGAATACGTCTTCATTTAGGCCTCCAAGCATCATATTTTGATTTTCTTTCTGCTTTATCCAATTTCTATAATAGTAAATGAACTAATTACATTATAAAAGAAATATTAACCGATGTTATTTTACACTCATTCTCTCAGGAATGTCACACTTGAAAGATAGTTGTACAAGATATTTTCTCGCAGCTTCCACTACAATAGGCCATAAATTGATCAAAAATACATGGTAAGCTCTCGAGATGCAACACATGGAATTTTCTTTTTCGCTCATTTAGGTAGAGAAGAACATCTTCATTGAGGCCTCCAAATTTCATATCTTGGCTTCATTGTGCTTTTTTTTTTTTTTTTTTTTTTTTTTTTTTTATTTTATTTTTATAATAGTAAACGAACTAATTACATTATCAAGAAATATTAATTGATATTTGTTAATATTCATTAGTACTTAAATAAATTGGTAAGCACCGATCGCTATGTACTCCCGTAGAATTATGCATATAAGTTTTGTGCTAAAACATTCATAAGAATTTATATTTTAGCAGTCACAAACAAGGTGGTTAAGAATGTTCTAAAAATGTATTATGCAATTTATTTTTGGCTCAACCAATGTAACTATAGCGCATGTTAGGTCTGTTTTTACGGTACACCACAATAAAACAAATTTAAACACCATGCAACTACTTAGTAAGTAGACATTGTGTTCTATTCGTAATATTAAGTGTTTCTCTATTGTGTGGAAACAAGTCTCTTGGATATTCAAGGTTATGTATACAAGATATCCAAAAATATAAAGCAGAGAAAAGAAAATCTCCAAGTCTGTAGTCCGGACAACTATGGGTACGCTATATGAACCAAACGAGAATCACGTCGAGTCGAACTAAGGATTCTTCTTCTCCGCGCATTTAGGTAGAGAAGACGTCTTCATATAGGCCTCCAAGCATCATATATACCTTGGCTTTCTTCATGTTTTATATATTTTTTATAATAATAGACGAGCTTCTTAAATTATAAAAGAAATATTAACATATGTTATTTAATACTCATTAGTACTTAAATAAGTTGGTAAGCACGGATGTACTCCTGTAAAATTATGCATATAAGTTTTGTGCTAAAATTTTCATAAAAATTATATTTTAGCAGTCATCGACAAGGTGGTTAAGAATGTTCCAAAAATGTATTACGCAGTTTATTTTTTGCCCTCGCAATGCACCATGTTCAGAACTGAATCGCATGTTACGTGTGTTTTTCTTGATACACCATGAAACTACTTATCAAGTAGACACCGTTTTTTTTACGAGTTTTTTTCAGGTAGATTTCTTTCTACGAAATTTATAAATTCGAATGTTGACCTCAATAAATTGCAATAAATTTTGTGTTTTGTGCAACTATTGTACCACGAACATCCATCATTTTTCTAAAAGATGAATCTTAAGTAATTTATACGTATATTATGATTTTCTTTATTCAAATGATAAATCTCATGGACATCCATCTCTATCTCTAACAAAATATAAATTCCATGACTTATCTGTTAACCCACCCACCCACAGAACTTCTCATTCATCTGCAATATTTTTCTTTTTTAAGTTTTTTTTTTAAACCAAAACAAACCAATAAAGTTTGACCTTGTAGTAGCCGATGAAAACAAAGTTATTCATTCGCTAAGTAAATTTTGTAGGCGATTAGCTGTTCCTGATGTAATTATGTTAAGATTGTTTTTCCCTTCTGTATTGATAGAGTTTCCTTGTGTTAGGATTTGTTGTATCTTTCCTTTTTCACTCTATAGTCTCTGTATATATCTCTGTACTTCTATTCTTTTGTAACCAAGCAATATATCATACGATTTATACATATCACTTATATGGTATCATCCTTTTCATAATCACAAGATTATTCGATCCTCCTCCTCCCTATGGCCGGCTCCTCCTCTGATTCTTCCACCGCCAACTCTGCACCACCAGTCACACCGGCAGTTCCACCCGTGCCTCATGCCCTGATTCCTATCACCGCCCAACATCACTTTACGCTCCGCCTCACCTCTTCCAATTATCTTTCCTGGCGGTTACAAGTCGTTGCTCAACTCAATGGCTTAAACCTGTTAGGGCATCTTCAAGGCACTCGTCCCGACACCTCGGATCCGTCCTATGAATCATGGTTTCAACAAGATCAGCTCTTGTTTGCGGCGCTTGTCGGTTCGCTCTCCCCGGAGCTTGTACCCCTTGTTCACTCGGCCAAATACTCTGCCGACGCGTGGGTTCTCTTGATGTCCGCTTTTGCTCGCCCCGATCGTACTCGTGTGATGTCGCTCAAAGACTCACTCAACACCACCACTCTTGGCTCTCGCACCATCACTGAATATCTCACGGACATCAAGGCGAAAGTTGACGAAGTTGCTATGATCGATCGTCCCCTCCATGACGACGATGTTACCTTATATATTCTCAACGGACTTGGTGCTCAATATCGTGACATCGCCGCTTCGATCCGTCTACGTGATCGTCCTATGACTTTTGCAGAATTGCATAGCGCATTGGTCGCGCATGAAGCATACCTCCGACGCCTTGACAATGATTCCTCTAATCTTGTCGTCACAGCCAATACCGCCACCACCAACAATCCCCCCAACACTCACGGTTCTCAACAAGGCTCGGGCTCCCGCCAGAATCGTGGCCGTGGGGGACAGCACTATCGGGGTGGCCGTTCCAACCATAATCGAGGCCGTAATCGTAACTTCAATTCAGGTAACTTTTAACAGCATCACCCTCGTGAAGATGTGAACTGTCAAATATGTGGTAAATATGGACACTCGGCTCTTCGTTGCTACCGCCTTCAATCCGCCATGATGCCGTCGGCAAACATGGCTCGCACTCCTCCACCCGCCACCTCTCGGCCTCCTCAAGGCTCTTGGCTTGTTGACTCCGGCGCCTCCCATAGCCTCACTGCCGATCTCAACAATCTTACATATCATTCGGAGTACGACGGTACGGACGAGGTCCATCTCGCCGATGGTAACAGCCTGCCTATAACTCATACTGGTAAATCTAAATTTGAGTTGAATAATCATACTTTTCGATTAAATAATGTTCTTTGTGTCCCTGCCGCTCAACACAATCTATTATCCGTCCATCAATTCACAAGGGATAACGGTGTTTCTGTTGAATTTTTCCCTAACTATTTTCTTGTCAAGGATCCAACTACGGGGGACAATCTGGCGACGGGAACATGCACTAATGGCGTCTATCACATCAGGCCGCCTTCTTACTATCTTCAATCCGAATCCAAGTTTGCGGCTCTTGGAGTTCGAACGACATCAAACACTTGGCACGCTCGTTTGGGACACCCGGCACCGAAGTCTAGCTCGTTTTTAATTTCCAAATTTAAATTACCAGTTAGTACTTTATCCTCTGCGAAGGATTTGTTTTGTGAGTCCTGCCATGTTAGTAAGGCTCACCGTTTACCTTTCACGGATTCTTCGTTCAAGGCATTATTTCCTTTACATTATTTGTTTGCGGATGTTTGGGGCCCAACGGATATTTCAGTTGATGGTTTTCGCTATTATTTCTTGATTGTTGATTTATATAGTTGTTACTGCTGGTTATTTCCGCTTAAATTAAAATCCGAGGTGCATGCTATTTTTGTGAAATTTAAACCGCTAGTTGAGAAGCAATTTGGTCAAGTAATTCGTAATTTTTATAGTGACAACGGTGGGGAATTCTTGGCGCTCAAAACTTATTTCTCAACTCATGGCATTAATTGGCTTACGACCGCTCCTCATACTACTCAACAAAATGGCATCTCCGAACGCCGTCATCGTCACATTGTTGAGACAGGTCGTGCCTTATTGCATCACTCTCGACTTCCGTCTTCCTTTTGGAGCTTTGCGTTTCAAACGGCTGTATATCTTATTAATCGCATGCCATCGTCCGCTCACAATGGCGAAACACCATTCTTTAAATTATTTGATGCGGCGCCAAATTACTTGAAGTTGCGCGTTTTTGGGTGCATTTGTTTCCCATGGCTCAAACCATATTTTCCGGGGAAACTTTCTTTCACCTCCACTCCATGCATCTTTCTTGGATATTCGTCTTCTCAAAGCGCTTACAAATGTTGGGATTTTCGCTCCAAGAAAATGTTCTTCTCGCGCCACGTCCGGTTTTGTGAAGACAAATTCCCAGACCTTGCCTCTTCGGATATTGCAGCCCCTATCTCTCACACTCCGACGCCTGTTTTTACTCTCTCAAAATCTGTCGGGTCTTCTCCGCCTTTGCAACCTGTTTTGGCGCCACCTGCACCCCTGTCTCCGGTGTCTCGTCTTGTGGATTCTCCTTCTATTTCCGCTGCCACTCCACCTCACTCAGTTCCTGATTTGACGGCCAAACCTGCAGCCAACATTCACCCCATGCGAACTCGGGCGAAAAACAATATTTTTAAGCCCAAAGTCGCTCACACCGCTACCAAATATCCCCTGCCTTCGTCTCTTGAACCGTCCTCTATCTCCATCGCTCTCGCCGATCCTCGTTGGCGTTCTGCCATGTCCGAAGAGTTCACCGCTTTACTCCGCCACGGCACTTGGGATTTAGTCCCGCCTCCGCCTTCCGCCAATATAATTGGTTGTAAGTGGGTCTTTCGTGTGAAACGTCGTCCGAATGGTTCCATCGAAAAATATAAAGCCCGACTCGTCGCCAAAGGTTTTCACCAACGCCCCGGTGTCGACTTTGTTGAAACTTTCAGTCCCGTCATCAAACCGGTTACCATTCGCTTAATTCTATCTCTCGCCGTCGCTAGCAATTGGCCAATCGTCAACTCGACGTTAGTAACGCATTTCTCCATGGCAATCTTTCCGAAGTGGTTTACATGACTCAACCCCCCGGTTTTCTTGATCCAAATCACCCTTCTCATGTTTGCCGTTTGCGCAAATCTCTCTACGGATTGAAACAGGCTCCTCGGGCTTGGTTTCAAGCCCTTCGTGACGCCCTTCTTGCTCTCGGATTTTTCCAATCGAAATCCGATAGCTCGCTGTTCCTATTTCAAAAATCTGGAGCGCGTCTTTTTCTTCTCGTCTATGTTGACGACATTATCTTCACCGGCGACAATTCCTCTGTTATTTCTTCCATCATTGCAAAGCTACAGACCACATTCGCTCTCAAGGATTTAGGCTCCCTCTCCTTCTTTCTCGGCATTGAAGCTGTTCCTTGTGCCGAAGGCTTACTCCTTTCCCAACATAAGTACATCACTGATATCCTCGTTCGCCATCACATGGATGGTGCTAAATCTGTCTCAACCCCCATGGCCACGAGTGATTCATCTTCTTCCGCCACATCTACTTCTCCTTGTGATCCGCACGAATATCGTCAAACCATTGGCGAACTCCAATATCTTGCTTTAACCCGTCCCGACATAGCTTTCGCCGTTAATCGTCTTGCTCAGTTTGTCTCGGCACCTTCAGATTTCCATTGGTCTTCTCTAAAGCGCATCCTTCGCTATCTCAAAGGAACGGTCTCTCACGGTTTACTTCTTCGCAAATCTTCATCTCTTACTCTCACCGCTTACTCTGATGCGGATTGGGCTGGAAATCCGAATGATCGCACCTCAACTTCAGCATTCATCATCTTCTTAGGCTGCAATCCTATCTCTTGGAGCTCTCGCAAGCAGCGAGCCGTGGCTCGATCCTCTACTGAAGCCGAATATCGAGCTCTCGCTACAACCACCTCCGAAGTTCGATGGATACAAAATTTGCTGTCCGAAATTCAGATTCCTCTTCGTGCTCCTCCCACCATCTTTTGTGACAACATTGGAGCTGCTCACTTATCTCTCCATCCGGTTATGCATTCTCGAATGAAGCACATTGCTATCGATCTTCATTTTGTCCGTGACATTGTTGCCAAGGGTTTACTCACTGTTTCGCACATTAGCACTCGCGACCAACTTGCTGATCTTCTGACAAAGGCCTTACATCGTTCCCGTTTTTCTCTTCTACGGTCCAAAATTGCCTTAGCCGATGGAACGGCAATTTTGCGGGGGCGTGTAGGCGATTAGCTGTTCCTGATGTAATTATGTTAAGATTGTTTTTCCCTTCTGTATTGATAGAGTTTCCTTGTGTTAGGATTTGTTGTATCTTTCCTTTTTCACTCTATAGTCTCTGTATATATCTCTGTACTTCTATTCTTTTGTAACCAAGCAATATATCATACGATTTATACATATCACTTATAAATTTAACACACACTAATTTTTCACCAATAATTATTTGAATAGAATCAATTCGGGGCAGTTTTGGAAGTTTCATTATCTTAAGTGTTGTATTATAATACGTTATGAAGAAACTATGCATTCTCTCATGAATGTCACACTCGAAAGATGGTTCTACATGATATTTTCTCGCAGTTTCCCCTACATTAGGCTATAAATTGATCAAAAATTACATGGATGCTCTAGAGATGCAACATATGTATTTTAATATAGATGTTGTTTGTAAAGGAAATTAAGAAGAATAGAAATACAAATAGTTCTTCCATTGGGGAATGTATGTAATTTATTCCATTCGTTGTTTGTGTGACATATATTAATGATCTCTTAAATATATAATGTGTTTCTCTTTCGTGTGGAATCAAGTCTCTTGGATATCATGGGTTATGTATATAAGATATCCAAAAAGAGAAAGCAGAGAAAAGATAACCTCCACGTATGTAGTCCATATAACCAAGGGTAAGCTATATAAACCAAACGAGAATCACGTCGAGTCAAACACATGGATTCTCCTTCTCCGTGCATTGTGGTAGAAAGGACGTACGTCTGCATTTAGACCTCCTTGCATCATATCTTGCCTTTCTTTCCGCTTAGTCTTTTTTTTTATAATAGTAATTAGGCTAATTACATTACAAAGGAATATTAACAGATATTAGTTAATAATCATTAGTACTTAAATAAGTTGGTAAGCACCGATATACTCCTGTAGAATTATGCATATAAGTTTTTTGCTAAAAGTTTCATAAGAATTTATATTTTAGCAGTCACTAACTAGGTGGTTAAGAATGTTCTAAAAATGTATTATGCAATTTATGTTTTGCGCTTGCAATGTAACTGTAGCGCATGTTAGGTTTTTTTTTTTCAAGATACACAACGATAAAACAAATTTAAACACCATGCAGCTAGTTACCAAGTAGACACTGTGTTCTTTTAAAAGTTTCTTGAGCTCGGGTTCTTTAAAAAAAAATAGTTAAACTCAAATGCTGACCTCAATAAATTGCATTAAATTTTGAGTTTTGTGCAACCGTGGTAGCATAAACGTCTTTCAGGTTTCTAAAAAATGAATCGTAAGGTATTTATACGTATATCAAGAATTTTTTTTTTTTAGATGATAAATCTCATGGACATCCATCTCAGTTTCTAATCGTATATAAACTTCATGACTTATCTGTTAATCCACCACCCACAAATCTTCTCATTCATCTGACTTATTTTTATTAAGGTTTTTCGAACAAAAATAAACCAATAGAAATTTCATTGCACAGTAACCAATGAAAACAAAGTCATTCATTCGCTAAGTAAATTCAACACACACTATTGTTCCACCATTAATTACCTGAATAGAATCCCCAAAGGGAAGTTTGGGTAATTCTTTTATCTTCAATGTTATAGAATAAAATAATATGAAAAACATGCATTCTTCATGAGTGCCACACTCGAAAGATGGTTGTACATGATGTTTTCTCGCAGTTTTGCCTACAATATGCAATAAATTGACCAAAAATTACATGGTAGGCTCTCGACATGCAACATATATACCTTAATATAGATATTGTTTGTAATTAAAATTAAGAAGAAAACAAATAAATATACTTGTTCCATTTGGGAATGTATGTTTTCATTAGATTTGCTACTTTTGTGTCATTTATTAGTGATCTCTTGCTAATACTAAGTGTTTATCTTTTGTGTGGAATCAAGTCTCTTGGATGTTGTGGGTTATGCATACAAGATATCCAAAAAAAAAAAAAGCAGAGAAAAGATAACATCCACGCCGGTAGTCCCTACTACTAGAGGTAGGCTATATAAACCAAATGAGAATATCGCATCGAGTCGAACACATGGATTCTCCTTCTCCGCGCATATGGGGTAGAGAAGACTTCTAAATTTAGGCCTCCAGGCATCATATCTCCCTTTCTTCCTACTTTATCTATAGTAAATGAACTAATTACATTATAAAGGAAATATTAACATATGTCATTTAATACTCATTAGTACTTAAATAAGTTGTTAAGCAGCGATGTACTCCGGTAGAATTATGCATATAAGTTTTGTTCTAAAATTTTAGTTAAAATTTATATATTAGCCGTCACCGACAAGGTGGTTTAGAATGTTCCAAAAATGTAGTGCGCATTTTAGTTTTTCCACTCGCAATCCACCATGTTCATCATGGTAGCGCATGTTACATGTGTTTTTTACGATACACCACAATATAACAAATTCAAACACCATGCAACTACTTATCAAGTAGTCACCGTGATCTTTTTCGAGTTTTTTCAACTAGAATTCTTTCTAAGAAAATTATAAATTCAAATGCTGACCTCAATAAATTGCAATAAATTTTTTGATTTGTGCAACTACTGTAGCATGAACGTCCTTTAGATTTCTAAAAATTGATTCGTGAGTAATTTATTCATATATAATGAATTTTCTTAGTAAAATGTTAAATATCATCGACATCTCTCTCTGTTTCTAATCAGTCAGGGCAGTTTGTATTAGTTAGTGCAACACACACTAATTTTTCATGAATAATTATTTGAATAGAATCCAATCAGGGCAGTTTGGGAACTTTAGTTATCTTAATCTTATATAATAATACATTGTTAAGAAAAGATGCCTTCTCTCATGAATGTCACACTCGAAAGATGGTTGTACATGATATATCCTCGTAGTTTCCCCTACAATAGGCCATCAATCGATCAAAAATTACATGGTAAGCTCTCGAGATGCAACATATGTATTTTAATATATATATATATATATATATATATTGTTTATAAAGAAAATTAAGAAGAAAAGAAATACAAAATAGTTGTTCCCTTGGGGAATGTATGTAATTTATTCCATTTGTTGTTTTTGTGTCATATATTAATGATCAGTTTATAATATTATGTATTTCTTTTTCTTGTGGAATCAAATCTCTTGGATATTGTGGGTTATGTATACATGATATCCAAAAAAAAAAAGTAGAGAAAAGATAACCTCCACGTCTGTAGTCCCGACTAATAGGGGTAGGCTATATGAACCAAACGAGAATCACGTCGAGTCAAACACATGGATTCTGACGTCTTCATTTAGGCCTCCAAGCATCATATCCTGCCTTTTTTCCGGCTTAGTCTATTTTTAATAATAGTAATTGAGCTAATTACATTACAAAGAAATTTTAACATTACAAAGAAATATTAACAGATATTAGTTAATAATCATTAGTACTTAAATAGGTTGGTAAGCACCAATAAACTCCTGTAGAATTATGCATATTAGTTTAATGCTAAAACTTTCAGGAGAATTTATATTTTAGGAGTTACCGACAAGGTGGTTATGAATGTTCTAAAAATGTATTATGCAATTGGGCGCTCGCAATGTTACTGTAGCGCATGTTAGGTTTGTTTGTTACGATACACCATGATAATACAAATTTAAACACCACGCAACTAAGTAGAGACTGTGTTCTTTTACAAGTTTCTTTAGCTCGATTTCATTCAAAAAAATAGTTATACTAAAATGCAGACCTCAATAAGTTGCAGTAAATTTTGAGTTTTGTGCAACTGTGGTAGCACAAACGTCCTTCAGATTTCTACAAAATGAATCGTAAGTTATTTAAACGTTTATAATGAATTTTTTAATTTAAATGATAAATCTTATGGACATCCATTTCAGTTTCTAATCGTATATAAACTTCATTACTTATCCGTTAATCCACCACACACAAAACTTCTCATTCATCTGAAGTATTTTCCTTTATTAAGGTTTTCAAACAAAAACAAACCAATTGAAATTTCACTGCATAGTAACCAATGAAAACACCGTCATTCATTGCTAAGAATAGTCAACACACACTAATCTTCAACCAATAATTATTTGAGAATCCCAAAAGGGCAGTTTGGATAATTTTTTTTTATCTTTAATGTTACAGAATAGTTTAATATGAAGAAAACATGCATCCCTCATGAATGCCACACTCGAAAGATGGTTGTACTGGATATTTTCTCCCAGTTTCCCCCACAATTGGCCATAAATTGACCAAAAAGTACATGGTAGGCTCTTGACATGCAACATATATACTATAGATATTGTTTGTAAATAAAATTAAGAAGAAAACAAATAAATATACTTGTTCCATTGGGGAATGAATGTTTTTATAAGATTTGTTGTTATTGTGTCATATATTAATGATCTCTTGATAATATTCAGTGTTTCTCTTCTGTGTGGAATTAAGTCTCTTTGATGTTGTGGGTTATGTATACAAGACATCCAAAAAAAGAAAGCAAAGAAAAGATAACCTCCAAGCCGGTAGTCCCGACTACTAGAGGTACGCTATATGAACCAAACGAGTATCACATCGAGTTGTACACATAGATTCTCCTTCTCCGCGCATTTAGGTAGAGAAGACGTCTACATTTAGGCCTCCAAGCATCATATCCCGCCTTTTTTCCTGCTTTGTCTATTTTTTATAATAGTAAATGAACTAATTATAATATAAAAGAAATATTAATAGATGTTATGGAATACTCATTAGTACTTAAGTTAGCTGTTAGGCACCGACGTACTCTGGTAGAATTTCCATATAAGTTTTATGCTAAAATTTTCATAAAAAATTATATTTTTGCAGTCACCAACAAGGTGGTTAAGAATGTTCCAAAATGTATTACGCAGTTTATTTTTTCCGCTTGCCATCCACCATTTTCAGAACTATAGCGCATGTTAAGTGTGTTTTTTACGGTACACCACGATAAAACAAATTAAAACACCATTAAGCTACTTATCAAGTAGACACAGTGTTCTTTTACATGTTTTTTCAACTAGATTTCTTTCTAGGAAATATATAAACTCAAATGCTGACCTCAATAAATTGCAATAAAATTTTTGATTTGTGCAACTATTGTAGCGCGAACGTCCTTCAGATTTCTAAAAAATGTATCATAAGTAATTTATACGTATATAATGAATTTTTATTCAAATGATAAATCTCACGGATATCTATCTCTGTTTCTAATCCTTCAACGCGGTTTGTATTAGTTTGTACAACACACATTAATTTTTCACCAATAATTATTTGAATAGAATCCAATCAGTGCAGTTTCAGAAGTTTCATTATCTTAAATCTTGTATAATAACACGTTATGAAGAAAAGATGCATCCCATCATGAATGCCACACTCGAAAGATGGTTGTACATGCATGATATTTTCTCGCAGTTTCCCCTATAATAGGCCATAAATTGATCAAAAACTACATGGTAAGCTCTCGAGATGCAATATATATATGTATTTTACTATAGATATTGTTTATAAAGAAAATTAAGAAGAAAATAAATACAAATAGTTGTTCCATTGGGGAATGTATGTAATTTATTCCTTTTGTTGTTTGTTTTCATGACTTATCTATTAATCCACCACCCACGTAACATCTCATTCATCTGAAGTATTTTACTTTATTAAGGTTTTTCAAACAAAAATAAACCAATAGAAATTTCAATGCATAGTAACCAATGAAAACAAAGTCATTCTTTCACTAACTAAATTCAAAACACACTAATCTTCCACCAATAAATTATCTGAATAGAATCCCAAAAGGGCACTTTGGGTAATTTTTTATCTTTAATGTCATAGAATAACAATATGAAGAAAACATGCATTCCTCATGAATGCCATACTCAAAAGATGGTTGTACATTATACTTTCTCCCAGTTTTCCCTTCAATAGGCCATAAATTGATCGAAAATTACATGGCTTGCTCTCGACATGCAACATATGTATATACTTTAATAAAGATATTGTTTGTAAATAAAATTAAGAAGAAAACAAATAAATATATTTGTTCCATTAGGGAATGTATGTTTTTATTAGATTTGTTATTTTTGTGTCATTTATTAATGATCTCTTGCTAATATTAAGGGTTTTGGAATTCTCGAAGATGGGCGACTAGGGTTTTTCTCTTCCGATAACTCGATTTCGCTGGTCAATTGCAACATGGATTGCGATTTTCTCTTTCCCGAAATTATACCCCAGCGCTCTTCTACTGCAACTGAGATCCCTTCAATCCAGAAACCTTCATACGTTGAGGCTACAAGACAGGCTTCCTCTCGAATCCCGAGCACGCCGCGTCATGGACAGATTGCAGACCTTGGTGGCTTCTTTGCAGTAAAGATCTCTCAACAAGCATACAATCAGCGATTAGCAGCATGCAAATTTTCCCTAATTGGTAGGGTTACACTGGCAAAAGGTGAGAAGCCCTGGCGACAACAAGATTTGAAAGAAAAGCTCAATTCGATTTGAGGGCTTGCAATGAATTGGAAACTTATCTCGCTAGGCAAGGGTTTTTTTCACATCGTTCTCGCCTCTGAGGATGTCATGCAAAGCATCTGGGGACGGGGGGCGTTGAACCTCAAGCCAGGAATACTCCGGCTCATGCCATGGACCCCCGAGTTTGATCCGACTGCACACAAATCTACTTCAACACAGGTGTGGGTGCGTATCTATAATCTCCCTTGGATTTTTTGGGAAAAACAAATTTTATCGGACATAGCTCGTGGGATTGGAGTGCCGCTAAAAATTGACAAAGCTACGCTAGATGGTGAATTGGGGCACTTCGCTCGTGTCCTCGTTGATATTGATCTCCAAAAGCCAATCCAGGAAGCCCTACGTGTTGATACCGATGATATGAAAATTTGGGTTACACTGGATTATGAAGGATTGCCGGAATTATGCTCTACTTGTAAGGCTATTGGACACAATTCGGCATCTTGTCGACGCAATGAGCAAGTGCACAAAAAAATTGAGCAGCGAGTACCACAGAAGGTACGTGAGCATTCACGGGGTCGCTCACGGGAGAGGAAAGTCTGGCGGCGTAAAAAAGCTGATCCCAATGTTCCAGTTACCACGGCTTTGGCTAGGTTAAGGAATTCATTAAGCACTCCACCTGAGCAGAGGCAGGACGATACCCCGCTGAATTCTGCATCACAAGCTAATCTGCTTGTGGAGCAGTTGGTCTCAGATTTTGCACAAGATGCACGACAATCCAGCAGATCACCACATCCACGTAGCCTGGATACCGAACAGCCAATTGTGCCAGATATGCCCGAGGTTTCAAAGTCTCCAGTGACGGGAAACGAAAATAATTCGGGGCATTTTTGGGCTGATGAAATGGATGCAGAAGAGGGTACTTGGACCAAGGTTATGGGAAAAAATAAAGCAAGTGTCGGACAGGTTGCTCGCGATAAGCGAACAACCCGGAAGCCGTTGAGGTATAATCAATGATTGTACTATTTTGGAATTGTCGGGGGCTAGCCAACCCAAAAACGCAACGCGTGTTATTTAATTATTGTAGTCGTTATGCACCAGATGTTCTGTGTTTAGCAGAGCCTAAAACAGCTTTTAATTCTATCCCAGCTCGTTTTTGGGAGTCTTTGAATTTTTCTCTTATTGGTACTAATGTGGCGAATGACCCTTCTTTGTGGGTTTTTCAAAAGAGAAGCCTGGATCCCCCTCATACAATTATTCGTGGAGATCAACATGTCAGTTTTGTTCTTAACGTTCAGGGATCTGTTCAGGCTTTTTCTTGTGTCTATGCGAGTAACGAGCTGATTAGAAGACGGAATTTATTTATGGAGCTTCAATCTCTTACTCATTTGGCTTCGGTACCGTGGATTGTGATTGGTGACTTCAACGCTATCAAAGGTGTTCATGAGAAAACTGGTCGCGCACCGGCAAATTCACCTTGTAGGGATTTTAGGAATTTTTCTGATTACTCGGACCTCGTGGATGTCCCTCTTCACGGTGCATCATTTACATGGTGTAATGGCCGGCGTTCTGGGCGGAGAGTGGAATGTTGGCTTGATAGGGCTCTGATTAATTCCAATTGTTTAAATCATTGGGCCAAAATAAATTGTATCACCCTCCCGAGACATTGCTCGGACCACTCTCCAATTGTGACTACCTGTTGTATGGCTTCGAGACCTCTTTTCTCTCGTTTTTGGTTTCAGGGAATGTGGTTGACTCACCCGAACCTCCGAGCTTGTGTGCAAGCTAACTGGCATGATATGCATCCGATGCATGCACTTCAATTAAAATTAAAAGTTCTACGCACAGCTTTGCGTGAATGGAACTTTTCGGTTTTTGGAATGTTGGATAACAATATAACAGCGGCTGAGAAGAGGTTGGGTGATATACAAAGTGAAATTTCAGCTTCCGGGGCAACAGATCAGAATTTAATGCATGAAGCTAATGCCCACGCTGATTTAGAGTTAGCTCTCACGCAACAGGAAATATTTTTGAAGGAAAAGAGTAGAAACTCTTGGTTGGCGGCTGGAGACCGTAATACTGCTTTTTTCCATCGCTCAGCGGCTATCAAAAACTCACGGGATGGCATTCAATGCTTAATGATCGACGGGGAGATCTCTCTGGATGACGAGAAAATTACAGGGTTTATTAAGCAATATTATGAAGAGTTGTTCGGGGTCTCGAATGAAATTTTGGCGAATGATGCGCTTATACACGAGGTTATCCCCTCTCTTGTCACGGTTCATGATAATGACGAGCTCACTAAGCTCCCATCGGATGAAGAGATCCAGAGCACGGTTATGTCTATGGAGGGAAATAGTGCGCCGGGCCCGGATGGCTTCACCGGCAAATTTTTGCAGGCATTCTGGGACATTGTTGGTAAGGATACTTGTCGCTGCGTTAAACACTTCTTTGTGCATGGTACAGTTACTACAGGCCTAAATTCCAGCTTTATGATCCTCATTCCGAAGGTCAAAGATGCCGTGAATATTGAGAATTTTAGACATATTGTTTTGAGCCATTTTTGCTTCAAAATTATCACAAAGATGCTAGCCAACAAGCTTTCTGACATCGCTTCCAAGATAATTTCACCGAACCAGTTTGGCTTTGTGAAAGGGAGAGAGATTTCACACTGCATAGCCACGGCTTCAGAAGGTGTTAATTCTTTGGACAAGAAGGTTTTTGGTGGGAACATGGCTTTGAAAATTGATATTCGCAAAGCCTTTGACACTATGGATTGGGATTTCATAATTTCGGTATTGGATGCTTTTGGTTTCTCATTGAGGTTTCAGAATTGGATTAAGGCAATTTTCGCATCTGCGCGTATCTCTATTCTGCACAATGGCGAAGCGATTGGTTACTTTGGGTGCAATAGGGGAGTTCGTCAGGGGCATCCGCTATCACCCCTTCTTTTTGTCATAGCAGAGGAGTTTCTAAGTAGACTAATCCCTAAATATGTGGATGATCGAAAGCTGCGGCCGATGCGATACACGTCGAGCTATGATTTTGCATCACACCTTCTGTACGCAGATGACGTGCTTTTGTTTGCTTCGGCAAAATAGCGTAATATTCGCATCATAAGGGATATTTTCCAGATTTATGGGGAGCTTTCAGGCCAACACGTTAATTGGGACAAGTCGGGAGTATGTTTCAACAATTATATCACAGCTAACCGACGGTTGGAGCTGGTCACGGCTCTTAATCTTAAGCTACTGTCTTGTCCCTTTATTTACCTCGGGGTTCCGCTTTTCAAAGGAGCCCCAGAAAGCGTTGGCTTCAATCGATAACGGATAAAATATTGAGTAAATTTGCGATGTGGAAAGGCTCGTTGTTATCAATTGCCGGGAGAGTTACACTTGTTAACTCGGTCATTCAGAGTTCATTCATACACTCTTTCTCGGTTTATGCTTGGCCAAAAAACCTGCTGGACAAAATGAAACGGGCTATCAGGAATTTTATATGGACCGGCTCCATAGACTCTCGGAAACTAGTGACAGTGCCGTGGGTAATGTGTTGTCGACCTATTGCTGATGGTGGGTTAGGACTTAAGGATCTTGCTTGCCTTAATAAGGCGCTTCTTGCAAAGCTTTACTGGAGATTCCTCACGGCAGACTTGTACCCTCTAAACATGTTGAAATCTAGAATTTTTGGTCTTTTTAATGGGATTAAGCGCACCTACATGGCTTCGTCGATTTGGTGTTCCATTAAAAATTGTAGTGCACTGGTCTCGGATTCAATTAGATGGCTGGTTAGCAAGGATTCATCGTGTAGTTTTTGGAATGATAATTGGATACATCCGTGTATTGCTGATCGGTTGAACATTGGAGAACCAGAACGTCTCACTCTTTTGGACAAATTATCGGATGTGTATCAAAATAATCAGTGGCATCTCCCAGCTAACGTCCCTCCAACTTTTGTTCAGGATCACACTTTTTTAGAAGAAGGTCGGGACATATGCGTCTGAGCACTATCTTCGCATGGAGATTTTCAGGTTAGCAGCGCCTATAAATTATTTGGTAATTTTTCTGCTTCTAATGATAAATAGCAACGATTTATTTGGAAAGAGTTTCTGCCCCCAACTCGCTCGTTTGTTTGCTGGAGAGCGGTGCGAGGTTATTTGCCAACGGAGGATGTTTTAATGCGTAAAGGGTTTCAATTTGCTTCACTCTGTCGGTAGTGTCGTGCCTCAACGGAATCCATTGAACACTTGTTGGTGCATTGCCCCTTCGCTAAGGCAGCTTGGATTGCGATTGAGGGTGTTTTTCGCCGGAGGATTAAAACGAATAACTCCCTTACTGATTTGATGAATAATGCGGCTCAGGCGAGTTTTAGTTCACAAATTCGAGCCTTGTGGACTTCAGCTGTTACTTCTTGTGTGTGGCTTCTCTGGAAAACTCGCAACGATTGTGTGTTTGAAGATGTGGAACCGGACATCAACATCTTTTTGAGGCATATTTGGAGGCACATCAAAGCTACAGAGTTTTTTAAAATTGGCTATTGTTGTTCGACGGAGGATTTTCGGATTTTAAAAATCATTGATATGGCTGTTATACCACGCCGAGCACCGAAAATTACTCCAGTGATTTGGCATCTCCCTCTTAATACTTGGTTTAAATGCAACACGGATGGTTGCTCGCTTGGCACTCCGGGTATTGGCGGAGCGGGAGTGATCTTTCGGAATTCTCGTGGATTCACAATGGGTGCTTTTGCTGCGCATCTGAATGCGGCTTATGCTTTTGAGGCAGAAGTATGGGCTGTTATTTTTGCTATGGAGAAGGCGAAGGAGCGAAGTTGGAATCAAATTTGGCTTGAAAGTGACTCCATGTTTGTTGTTAACCTGATTACAAATAACTCAACGAAAGTACCGTGGGCGCTCAGGAGTAGATGGATTTCTTGCTTGAGTTACATTCGTTCCATTACATTTCGGGTTTCACATATTTTTCGGGAAGGAAAGAGAGCAGCGGATGCTCTTGCTTCTTTTGGTGCACGACAAAGCGGGAATCATTGGTGGCCGTCTCACCGTCTTTCATTAGTAGTTTTGTTTTTGATGATATTTGTAACAGGACCAACTACCGTTTTGGTTGAACGTGTTTCTAATTTCATTTATTAATAATATTTGAGTTTCGGGGATAGCACGTGAGAGGTGCCAACCTAGTTGGCATTTCTCACTGCTTCATTCCCGATCTCCATTTCACGGAAAAAAAAAAAAAAAAAAGTGTTTTGGAATCAAGTCTCTTGGATGTTGTGGGTTATGTAAACTAGATATCCAAGAAAAGAAAGAAGAGAAAAGATAACCTCCAAGACGGTAGTCCCGACTACTAGAGGTAGGCTATATGAACCAAACGAGAATCACATCGAGTCGAACACATGGATTCTCCTTCTCCAAGCATTCAGATAGAGAATACGTCTACATTTAGGCCTCCAAGCATCATATCCTGCCTTTCTTCTTGCTTTATCTATTTTTTTATAATAGTAAATGAACTAATTACACTATAAATGAAATATTAACAGATGTTATTTAATACTCATTAGTACTTAAATAAGTTGTTAAGCTAGATGGACTCTGGTAGAATTATGTATATAAGTTTTGTGCTAAAATTTTCATAAAAAAATATATTTTAGCAGTCACTGACAAGGTGGTTAAGAATGTTCCAAAAATGTATTACACGGTTTATTTTTTCCGCTTGCAATCCACCATGTTGAGAACTGTAGCGCATGTTACGTGTGTTTTTTACGATACACCATGATAAAACAAATTCAAACACCATGCAACTACTTATCAAGTAGACACCATGTTCTTTTACGAGTTTTTTCAATTAGATTTCTTTCTGAAAATTTGTTAAATTCAAATGATGACCACAATAAATTGCAATATTTTGTGATTTTTGATACTACTGTAGCACTGACGTCCTTCAGATTTCCAAAAAGAGAATAGTAAGTAATTTATACGTATATAATGAATTTTTTATTCAAATGATAAATCCCATAGACATCTATCTCTGTTTCTAATCTTTCAAGGCACTCTGAATTAGTTTGTGCAACACATACTAATGTTTCACAAATAATTATTTGAATAGAATTAAATCAGGCAGTTTGGGAAGTTTCATTATCTGAAATCTTATATAATAATACATTATGAAGAAAATATGAATTCTCTCATGAATGCCACACTCGAAAGATTGTTGTACATGATATTTTCTCGCAGTTTCCCCTACAATAGGCCATAAATTGATAAAAAATTACATGGTAAGCTCTCGAGATGCAACATATATATTAAAATATAGATATTGTTTGTAAAGAAAATTAAAAAGAAAACAAATACAAATAGTTGTTCCATTGGGGAATGTATGTAATTTATATTAATGATCGGTTTATAATATTATGTGTTTCTCTCTCGTGTGGAATCAAGTCTCTTGGATATCGTGGGTTATGTATACATGATATCCACAAAAAGAAAGCAGAGAAAAGAAAACCTCAAAGTTTGTAATCAGGGGTAGGCTATATGAACCAAACGAGAATCACGTCGAGTCGAACACATAGATTATCCTCCTCTGTGCATTTAGGTAGAGAAGACGTCTTCATTTAGCCTCCAAGCATCATATCTTTCCTTTTTTCCCGCGTAGTCCATTTTTTATAATAGTAATTGAGCTAGTTACATTACAAAGAAATATTAATAGATATTAGTAAATAATCATTAGTACTTAAGTAACCTGGTAAGCGCGGATGTACTCCTGTTGAATTAGGCATATTAGTTTTGTGCTAAAACTTTCATAAGAATTTATGTTTTAGCAATCTCCGACATTGTGGTTAAGAATGTTCTAAAAATGATTATGCAATTTACTTTTTGCGCTCGCAATGTAACTGTAGCGCATGTTAGGTTGTTTTTTTTTTTTTTTTTTTTTTTTTTTTTTTGCAACGATACACCACAATAAAACATCTTTAAACACCATGCAACTACTTATCAAGTAGACATTGTGTTCTTTTACATGCTTCTTCAGCTCGGTTTCTTTCAAAAATATTGTTAAACTCAAATGTTGACCTTAATAAATTGCAGTAAACACTACAAGAATGTAATGCAATGGTTACAAAAATATGGTGAGTGATTTTAATCTGTAGCCATGTAGCAACAGAATTTAAATCAATGGTGTAAAAAATATTTGTAGGCAGCAATAGTGAGAAAAAATTCACTCGCCAAGCATGGGGTGAAAATATTCACTCACCATTAAACACAATGGTGACAAATTATTTTGTAGCAAAATAGGCAATGGCTACAAAAAATATGGATGCCACATGGTGTCAGAAAAATCTGACACCATGTGAGCATCCAAAAAATTTGTAGCCATGGATTAAAGGACCAAATCATGCCGTGTGGCATGATCTGTTCCATCAAAGCGTGGTCTCCGATTTTTTGGACACCACGCTTTCCAATTTATTTTATATTTTTGTTTTATAAACCGTGGTGTCCGATTTTTCGGACACCACGGTTTTCCTCATTTTATTTTTATTTTTTTTAAACTGTGGTGTCCAAAAAATCGGACACCACGATTTTGGAGTTTTTTTTTTTTTTTTTTTTAAATCGTGGTGTCCGATTTTTTGGACACCACGGTTTTTGTTTTTTTTTTTATTTTTAAATTGTATGTTTTAGATTTCTTAATTTTTTTTTATTTATTCTTATAATTAGTTTGTATGCATTTTATATGTTGATATTGTTGTGTTTATGAATGTTGTTAACAAAAAAGTAGTATTTGTTGGATATTTGCTTGTTTTTTAAATTTTATTTAATATTTAGCATTTTATATTTGTTTATGCAATTAGTAGTGTTAATTAAAATGTTAAGCATGCATGCATGTCTTAATTATTTGCTATTAGAAAATTAAAGTGTAATTATGATCATATTATGTGTACTCATTTCATAATTAGTAGTAATTAGGAGACTTTCACAAAAAAAGAAAAAGGTAACAATTGATTAAAAGATTAAGAAAAAAGAAAGAAATCGCACTTAACAATTAACAAATTAAAAAAAAAAAAAAGAAAATGACCGTTTGATTCAATTTGAATCAAACGGTATAAAGATTCAAAATATATATAAAAAAAAAAAAAAAAAAAAAAAAAAAAAAAGCATGAAAGCGTGGTGTCCGATTTTTTGGACACCACGCTTTCCAATTTGTTTTTTATTTTTGTTTTATAAACTGTGGTGTCCGATATTTCGGTCACCACGGTTTTCCTCTTTTTTTTTTATTTTTTTTTTAAACTGTGGTGTCCAAAAATCGGACACCACGATTTTGGAGTTTTTTTTTTCAAAAAAAAAAAATCGTGGTGTCCTATTTTTTGGACACCAAGGTTTTTGTTTTTTTTTTTTTTTTTAAATTGTATGTTTTAGATTTCTTAATTTTTTTCTATTTATTCTTATAATTAGTTTGTATGTATTTTATATGTTGATATTGTTGTGTTTATGAATGTTGTTAACAAAAAAGTAGTATTTGTTGGATATTTGCTTGTTTTTAAAATTTTATTTAATATTTAGCATTTTATATTTGTTTATGCAATTAGTAGTGTTAATTAAAATGTTAAGCATGCATGCATGTCTTAATTATTTGCTATTAGAAAATTAAAGTGTAATTAGGATCATATTATGTGTACTCATTTCATAATTAGTAGTAATTAGGAGACTTTCACAAAAAAAGAAAAAGGTAACAATTGATTAAAAGATTAAGAAAAAAGAAAGAAATCATGTAGCATGCCATAGTAGATCAAATCATCAGGTCCCTTTACATTTCCCTTCAGATATACACCACTGTTCATCGTCTTCTTGTTCATTCCATGCTCCACGGTATGGAAACGGAAACCGTTAATCTTATACGCCTTGAATACTTTTATTCGTAATAGTGGGCTGTGTACTAAAGCAAACAGGCGTTGGTCAACCGGGTAACGGCCCGATCTGATAGTCTCTTTGAAACAATCCACGAAATAAGTGTTGCGCCTTTCCTGAATCAAATGATCCGGGACACCTGAACACATCTCGTGTTCAAACAACCTGTCACATATAAACAACTTCAGGGGATGTACTACGTAATATTTACATATGAATTATATGTATATGAGCTAATAACATGATCGATCATAATATAATAAATACCTCCACGGTTCGACCTCAGTGTAGTTTAAAAGGACATATAACTCAGCGGCTCCGTGCTCGGCAAGGGTCAAATTGCGTGGTCTTTCTCGCTTCCCCATGGGCTTTCCTTTATTTTGAAAGACGGACAAGTCATCGCTCAAATTCAGAGTCCTCTCAACCTCATTCCTGTTCAGGCGGCTGTGACGAGTTTCAACTCCGGCTCCAAAGTAAACTGCACAAAAGTTAGTAATCTCCCTCGTAATATTGGCCTTCACAATCGACCCTTCTATTCTCGCTTTATTTCCCGTCGATCTCTTCAAAACTAGCATGCACATGATACGAAACATATCCAATTTATTAAATATATATATACTTTACTAACTATAATTATAGAAATGAGTAATAATCCAAAAATTGTTACCTCTCAAATGGGTACATCCACCTATAATGAAAAACAAAATTGGAAGATGGAGGTTTTTGGGGGTGAAAACGGGTGAAAATGGAAGAAAATGGGGGAAATGAGGGGAAGAAGATAAGAAATCTGTGATAATTTGTGATAGATGTATAGCTTCAAAAAAATCACTCACCATAGATAAGCAATGGTGTCTGATTTATTTCTTGCTAGGTGTAGGGTCCAGAAAATCACTCACCAAAGCATTAAAGTCTATAGGGTCAAAGAAATCACTCACCATGTTCGGACATGGTGAGTGATTTTTTTGACCCCACAAAAGCACAATCCATGTGATATCAATGGTGTCAGATTATTTTGACCCCATTGAGGGCACAATCCTTGTGATAGCAAAGGGGTCAAAAAAATCTGTCACCACAATTTTATATATCTATAAATATACCCAATTTTTCACAAACTTCATCTCTTCATCTCTTCATCTCTTCTCCCTCAATAATCTGAAAATCCTCCCCTCTCCCTCAAAAAATCCGAAAATCCTCCCCTCTCCCTCAAAAAATCCAAAAATCATCTCCTCTCCCTCAAAAAATCCGAAAATTATCCCCTCTCCCTCAAAAAATATGAAAATCTCACTCTAAAATCCGAAAAATCCTCTCTTTTATCACTTTCTTTTTTGGGTGTTATATTAGTTACGTATTGTTTGGGTTTTTATATATTGTTTTGTGTGTTTATATATATATAGATAATATATTAATTTTTGTGTTTATATATATATATATATATATATATATATATATATATTTGTGTGTGTTAGTATATTATGAATTATATATGTATATATAATAAAATGGAGGGAAAAAGCCAACAAAATTGAAAAATTTGAAAATTTGGCAAAAAAGTGGCGGTTAATCTGCCACCAATTTTTTTTTAAAAATTTTCGGCGGTTTGTAAAAAAAAAAAATTAAAAAACCATGGTGAGTGATTATTCACTCACCATGGTTTTTAAAAATAAAAAAAAAATAAAAAACCATGGTGAGTGATTATTCACTCACCACGGTACAATACGATTTTTTAAAAAAAATTACGAAATAGCGTGGTGTCCGATTCTTTGGACACCACGCTTTTAAAAAAAATACCGTGGTGAGTGATTATTCACTCACCACGGTACAATACGATTTAAAAAAAAAAAATACGAAATAGCGTGGTGTCCGATTCTTTGGACACCACGCTTTTAAAAAAAAAAAAAAAGAAAAAAGGCGTGGCATCCAATGAATCGGACACCACCCTTTTTTTTTTGCTTTTCTTTTAATCTAATTGCATGGCTACCAATTCATCTGACACCACGTCATGGCTGCATATTATTTTGACACTACGTGGTGAGTGATTCTTTTGACACTATTGTTGGTGACTAATTAATTTGTAACCATTGCTGACATAACTTTATGCCTACGAGGCCAATAGTTACAAAAGCTGGTTACAAAATTTTTTGTAGCCATTGATCAATGCTCACTGAAAATATAGCAATGGTGAGTAATTTTTTTGACACCATTGCTACATTTTCTTGTAGTGAAATTTTGAGTTTTGTGCAACTACGGTGGCACGAACGTCCTTCAGATTTTTTTAAAATGAGTCGTAAGTTATTTATTCGTGTGTACTGATTTTTTTTTATTGAAATGATAAATCTCATGGACATCCATCTCAGTTTCTAATTGTATATAAACTATATGACTTATCTGTTAATCCACCACCCATAGAACTTCTCATTCATCTGAAGTATTTTTCTTTATTAAGGTTTAAAACAAAATAAACCAATAGAAATTTCACTGAATAGTAACCAATGAAAACAAAGTCATTCATTCGCTAAGTAAAGTCAACACACACTAACCTTCCACCAATAATTATCTGAATAGAATCCCAAATTATGGGCAGTTTGGGTAATTTTTTTATCTTTAATGTTATAGAATAATATAACATGAAATTAACATGCATTCCTCATGAATGCCGCAGTCGAAAGATGGTTGTAAATGATACTTTCTCCCAATTTCCCCTACAGTAGGCCAAAAATTGACAAAAAATTACATGGTAGGCTCTCGACGTGCAACATATAAACTTTAATATAAATATTGTTTGTATATAAAATTAAGAAAAAGACAAATAAATATACTTGTTCCAATGGGGAATGTATGTTTTTATTATTTTTGTGTCATTTATTAATGATCTCTTGCTAATATTAAGTGTTTCATTTTCGTTAGGAATCAAGTCACTTAGATGTTGTGGGTTATGTATTATACAAGATATCCAAAAAAAGAAAGTAGAGAAAAGATAACCTCCAAGTCTATAGTCCCGATTACTAGAGGTAGGCTATATGAACCAAACGAGAATCACGTCGAGTCGAACACATAGATTCTCCTTCCCCGTGCATTTAGGTAGATAAGACGTCTTCATTTAGGTCTCCAAGCATCATATCCTGTCTTTTTGCCCGCTTAGTCTATTTTTTACAATAGTAATTGAGCTAATTACATTACAAAGAAATGTTAACAGATATTAGTTTATAATCATTAGTACTTAAATAAGTTGGTAAGCACCGATGTACTCCTTTATAATTATGAATATTATTTTTGTGCTTAAACTTTCATAAGAATTTATATTTTAGCAGTCACAGAAAAGGTGGTTAAGAATGTTCTAAAAATGTAATATAGAATTTATTTTTTGCGCTCGCAATGTCACTGTAGCGCATGTTATGTTTGTTTTTTACGATACACCACGACAAACCAATTTAAACAGCTTGCAACTACTTATCAAGTAGACGCTCTGTTCTTTAACAAGTTTCTTCAGCTTGGTTTCTTTTTAAAAATAGTTAAAACTCAAATGTTGACCTCAATAAATTGCAGTTAATTTTAAGTTTTGTGCAAATGTGGTAGCACGAGCGTCCTTCAGATTTCCAAAAAATGAATGGTAAGTTATTTATACGTATATAATGCATTCCTTTTATTTAAATCTAATAGTATATAGACTTCTTGACTTATTAGTTAATCCACCACCCACATAACTTCTAATTCATCTGAAGTATTTTTCTTTATTAAGGTTTTTCAACAAAAAAAAAAAAAAAAACCAATAGAAAATTCAATGCATAGTGGCCAATGAAAACAAAGTCATTCTTTCACTAAGTAAATTCAACACACACTAATCTTCCACCAATAATTATCTGAACAGAATCCCAAAAGGGCAGGGTATCTTTTTTATCTTTAATGTTATAGAATAATATAATATGAAGAAAACATGCATTCATCATGAATGCCATACTCAAAAGATGGTTATACATGACACTTTCTCCCTGTTTTCCCTACAATAGGCCATAAATTGACCAAAAATTATATGGTAGGCTCTCGACATGCAACATATATACTTTAATGTAGGTATTGTTTGCAAATAAAATTAAGAAGAAAACAAATACAGATAGTTGTTCTATTGGGCAATGTATGTTTTTATTAGATTTGTTGTTTTTGTGTCATATATTAATGATCACTTTATAATATTATGTGTTTCTCTTTCGTGTGGATTCAAGTATCTTGAATATCATTGTTATGTATACAAGATATCCAAAAAAAAGAAAGCAGAGAAAAGGTAACCTCCAAATCTGTAGTCGCGACTAGTAGGGGTAGGCTATATGAACCAAACGAGAATCACGTCGAGTCGAACACATGGATTCTCCTTCTCCTTTCATTTAGGTAGAGAAGACGTCTTCATTTATGCCTCCAAGTATCATATCTTGCTTTTATTCCAGCTTAGTCTATTTTTTATAATAGTAATTGAGTTAATTACGTTACAAAGAAATATTAACAGATATTAGTAAATTATCATTAGTACTTAAATAAGTTGGTAAGCACCCATGTACTCCTGTAGAATTATGCATATTAGTTTTGTGCTAAAACTTTCATTAGAATTTGTATTTTAGCAGTCACCAACAAGGTGGTTCAGAATGTTCCAAAAATGTATTATGTAATTTATTTTTTGCACTCGCAATGTGACCCTAACGCATGTTAGGTTTGTTTTTTTACATACACCATGAGATAACGAATTTAAACACGATGCAACTACTTGTCTAGTAGACACTGTGTTCTTTTACAAGTTTCTTCAGCTCGGTTTCTTTTAAAAAATAGTTAAATTCAAATGCTGACCTCAATAAATTACAGTAAATTTTGAGTTTTATGCAACTGTGGTAGCACGAACCTCCTTCAGATGTCTAAAAAAGAATCGTAAGTTATTTATAAGTATATAAGGAAATTTTTTGTTTAAGTGACAAATGTCATGGACATCCATCTCATTTTCTAATCATATATAAACTTCATGACTTACCTGTTAATCCACCACCCAGAGAACTTCTCATTCATGTGAAGTTATTTTTCTCTATTAAGGTTTTTCAACCAAAAATAAACCAATAGAAATTTCACTGCATAGTAACCAATGAAAACAAAGTCATTCATTTGCTAACTAAAGTCCACACACACTAATCTTCCACAAAGATTTATCTGAATAGAATCCCAAAAGGGCAATTTGGATAATTTTTTATCTTTACTATTATAGAATACTATAACATGAAGAAAACATGCATTACTCATAAATGCCACACTCGAAAGATGGTCGTATATGATACTTTCTCCCAGTTTCCCCTACAATAGGCCATAAATTGACCAAAACTTACATGGTAGGCTCTTGACATGCATCATATATACTTTAATATCGATACTGTTTGTAAATAAAATTAAGAAGAAAACAAATAAATATACTTGTTCCATTGGGGAATGTATGTTTTTATTAGATTTGTTGTTTTTGTGTCATTTATGAATGATCCCTTGCTAATATTAAATGTTTCTCTTTTTTGGGAATCAAGTCTCTTGGATGTTGTGGGTTATGTATACAAGATATCCAGAAAAAAAAAAGCAGAGAATAGATAACCTCCAAGTCTGTAGTCCCAACTACTAGGGGTAGGCTATATGAACCAAACAAAAATCGCGTCGAGTCGAACACATGGATTCTCCTTCTCTGTGCATTTAGGTAGAGAAGACGTCTTCATTTAGGTCTCCAAGCATCATATCCTCCCTTTCTTTCTGCTTAGTCTATTATTTATAATAGTAATTAAGCTAATTACATTACAAAGAAATATTACCTGATATTAGTTAATAATCATTAGTACTTAAATAAGTTGGTAAGCACCAATGTACTCCTGTAGAATTATGCATATTAGTTTTGTGCTAAAACTTTCATAAGAATTTATATTCAGCAGTCACCGACAAGGTGGTTAACAACGTTCTAAAAATGTATTATGCAGTTAGTTTTTTGCGCTCGTAATGTAACTGTAGTGCATGTTAGGTTTGTGCTACCAAAGTTGCACAAAACTCAAAATTTACCGCAATTTGTTGAGGTCAGCATTTGAGTTTAATTATTTTGTTGAAAGAAACCGAGCTAAAGAAACTTGTAGCTGATTATATTTTCTTATAAACTTAAAATTATAAATTTATGGGATATTTTGTTTTAATACACAACAAAAGAACAAAAATACAGATATTATAAAATATCCAAATATTAATTTTACTTTTAATAATTATACTAAAAATTTGTTATACCAATTAAATATCTGAAAAAAGATTTATTTTCCTTTTCTATTTTGCTATACAAATTGTTGAAAAAAAATTATAAACAAGTAATGACTTCGTCTTCTTCCCCCATTCCTTCCTCAATTAATTTTGCTCCTCTGCATGTGTCTTCCTCCCTCTTCCCTAGTAAATCGTGTCTTCCTCCACTAATACATCTCTGTCATTTGTTAATAAAATTAACTAAAATATTTTGAAATATCTAACCTGACTTACATATCCTAGAATTTTGTAATTCTTCAAAAAAAAAGAGAGTTCTTCATAGTTTTTTCTGTCTCACTGCTGTCACTGTCAAGAAAAACAAATATTTCCAACAACCAATTGAAAAAAGTTTGTTATGGGGCTTTTCACTGCGCAAGTTAACTATGAAGGCAACATCCACCAATACAAGAGGAATCAAACTCTCCTTTGTTTATTTCTTTGAAGTTTTGCTTTGTATTTACTGAAATAGTAAATATTTGCAGTAAGGCAAAAGTAAATTATCAATGATGGGCTATTTATATTCAGATATTTTTGTAGGTTTGAGCAAAGTTGAAAATCTGTCATTTGTGTTCAGATTGAAGGCAAAAAATAAAAATAAATCAAACATCTATTTTGTAATTGTATGAATATTTTGTTCAATTAAATATCTTGATTCCTTCAAGTTTTTCACTTTATTCGTATAATAAAATATCGTCGGACGATTTTTTCGGGTCTATTTGTTAGGAATTTATAACTCCACAATGTTATGATATTGTCCACTGTGGGCACAAGCCCTCATGAATTTGCTCTTGGACTTCACCTCCAAAGGCCTCATACCAATGGAGACACCACCTACCGTGTTGTATCTTTTGCTTTTGTTAAAAAAAAAAAAAAGAAAAAAGAATGAGTGGTATTGAGATAAAGTGGGAACATACAATTTGCATTCATTTTAACTTGAGCAATCAATACCAACTTTGTTTCTAGAATGCGAACACTCTGTAGTACCCTTCTCATGTAGCTGACCAACGCTTAGCAAATTTGTGTTTAAGTCTGGAACATAAAGAATATTCAAGATGATGTCCAGAGGACTTTTCCTTAGTATGGAGTGTAATCTTTCCTTTTGCCATGACAAAAATTGTAGAGTTAGCCCCAAACTTCACAGAATTGCGAAAATTTCATCTAGATCAGAAAATGCCTTTTTGTCTCCGCCACATGTGGTTGTTGCAACCGGTATCTATATACCACAAATTTCATTTTGGTTCTTTAGCTACGTAGCATACCATAAAAAGAGAAATTTCTTCTTCGTTTACTTCAAAATGAGTTCTTTTTGCATTTTGTCTATTCAAATTAGTTCGGCGTTTTGATTCAATATTTGACTTATCTACTTAATTTGATTCAGAACTTGTTGAATGAAAGTCACCTCGTCCTCTTACTCTTCCTTGTGATTGACTTTCTTGGTGCTGGTAGTGTTGTTGATTGCTTCGATCATGTCTTCCACTGCCTCGATCTCTTCCTCGTTTCCTTCCTCTACCTTTATCTTCTTTTGGTGTGAAGTGGTTATCTGCCGAAGACTTCAATGCATGTTTGTGTTTCTCTCGTCAGTTAAGTTTTTTCTAATGAACCAAAAGAGTGCTCTTTAACTCATCAATTATTAGTGCATCAATGTCTCTCGATTCATCTATCGGGCAAACACCAACATTAAACTTCAGAGTCATTGACTAAAGAATATTCTAATTGATGGTAACATCCTCCACCTTCTCTCCATGGATTCTCATCTTGTTAGCAATGGTCATAGTTCTTCCAAAGAAATCTATAAAAGATTCCCCGGATTACATATGTAGGGTCTCAAATTCCATTCGAAGTCTTTGGAATTGGGCTAGCTTAGCCTGCACATTTACTTGATAGTTCTTCTTCATAGAGTCCCAAATTTTTTTAAGGTATCTTTGCTAAGAATTGTCTCCGAAATTGCCACATCAATTGCTTGGAAAAGATAATTTTTTGCTTTTGAGATCCTTTAGTTTTAAAGCTTCTAACTCTTTCTTTTCTGCCTCCGAAACTATTGCATCGGTTGGTTTCTGCTACTCAAGACTCAACAACTTGCCAATACTCCTTACCTTAAATAATTCTCCATTTGCATGCTCCAGTCATCATATATGATGTCCATGAAAATGTAGGGTCGTTGGTTGCACATTTATTTAGTGAGTACAACATAGAAGAGCAAAAACAACAACTTTTATGTCACCCGCAGCAGGAGTGAATAGTTTAACCTCTAACATTTTTGTGAGAAATCTAGGCTCTGATACCAATTGTTAGGAATAAGTGATATTTCCATTGGTATGAGGCCTTTTGGGGTGAAGCCAAAGAGCAAATTCATGAGCGTTTGAGCCTAGAGTGGACAATATCATATCATTCTGGAAATATGTATTCCTAACAATTGGAATCATAACCAGTACTCCATTCTGTGTGGTTTCCCAGATTGAACGAGAAAGGAGGTGTGAGGTCCTGACTTACGGTGAAGTTCACAGATGGTGAACTCCGAATTAAGAGGAGGCTCGATGGTCCTTTGTTCAATAGAATAACAGTTTGGACAAATAATATTCTGGAAATAAACAGAAAAAATAAGATGATGAATTCTAGTCGCACGGGGACTTAGGGGAAGTTCAGTGGTTCTTTGATAGAAGAACATCGAAAAGATGGGAGAGAGAAACTGTGCTTATAGGAATAAGTGATATCTCCATTGGTATGAGAGCTTGGTCCCAGAGTGGTCGATATCATAGCATTGTGGAGATATATATTCCTAATAGTATCATCGTCTCTCTGCAATTGGATATGAAGGTTTCTCCATTCTTTTTTGCGCTGCGGTGGGGGTATAATGCAGTAGCAAGGAGCAACATTAAGGTGTGAGGGGCGGGGGGGTTGCGGTGGAAAAAGTACTCTATGCAATAGTTGCGTTGTTGACGCGATGTTGTGTTTTTTCTAAACTATAGGAAGTAACCTTTCCACAACCATGTATCTACACCAATAACCGACTTGTTGTGCCACCTCATCCTGCAACCGTCATAAAATAATTTCTCGTTGCAGAGGAGCAAAAGATGAATGGAGGAAGGTTCATCTGTTAATGAATGCATTGCTTTGGTAACTGTGGTCAATTTAGGTTGAGTTAGTTATGTTAGAGATGTTTTTAAATTTTTTATTGAACAAGTGAAAGACATGGTAAAATAATAGTCACGAGGTCCATGAGTTGCTCATGGACCCAACCTCTTTAAGTATTTTCGGATGGATGAGGTGTCCAAACGATTTTCTTTTTCTTTTTTCTCTTCTGAAAAATTCATAGTAGGTGGACCTATTCCTTCATCCTATAAAACACAAATCCCATTTATTAAGGATTTTCTTGTCTCTTTATATTTGATATATTTTATTAATTTGCAAGTACTTTTATGTTGAATTTCATGAAGGCGAAATAGTATTTCAATCGTTTGTTATCTAATTTTTTACTAGCCGACTTAGGAAAATTATCTTATGCAACCGTTGAATTGCTGACGTGGTGCAACCAACTATCAAAATAATAATAATTTCCTAAAATATAGGCATTAACCACCTGACAATCTCATCCCAATCGTGTATTTACACTTAATAACCGACTTGTTGTGCCACCTCCGTACAACGGTTACACGAAATAATCACTCGCTACTTAGAGGTGGTGTTTTGCAGTTCTTCAAATAGCGGGGAAGTTTCTGTAATTGCACCAAAAGTCAAAGGGTGCAATGGTCCCGTCCCTACAAACAGTACCAATATCAGAACTTTCCACATCGCATCGAATCATTTCTTGAACAACAAACAAAAGAAAAATTGAACAAAAGTAAGTATCCACAATAAAAAATTAAAAGTCGGCTTTTATTTAATCATTCCTCTACAAAAGCTCATCAAAACCCACCACAGTTTCTATTTGATATTTTTTTACCTAATCATCATATTATCTCAAAACAAACACGTAATAAGATTCCCATTACATTACATATACATACATTATCCTATCCTATATTACTTTATATAACCTTCGAAAAAACTTTCCGAGTTTACCCTTCACCCAACTCACGAGCTCCACTCAGAAAAAAACAGCCATAAATATCATAATATATCACACACTACAATTGTCAATTGCTCAAAAGCCAAGCAAGCTCTGAGTCTACAAAAATACAAAAGTACTCTCTGTATCTATCATCATCATTATCTAGAACAAAAGAAAAAGGTGAGCATCTATGGCGTCGGGTCGGGCCAGCAATTCGGGCTCCAAGTCGTTCGACTTCGGATCGGATGATATTCTCTGCTCCTACGAGGATTTCGATGCGGATAATGCCGATCCTTCAATCGCCGCTAATTCCGCTAAGGTCAAAATTAGGGTTTTTTACTTTTAGGGTTTTAATGGAACTGAGATGGTTGATTAGATATTACTTGAAGATCAGATTTTTTTACCCTTGGTTGTTCTAATTAGTTAGCTACTTTTTTATTTTCTAAATTTAATTGTTTGCTGTGTTAGATTTGGCTGTTCCTAGATGTATGAAACTAAGAGCTAGTATTGTGAAAAATTTGAAGTGGTTATGGAGAAAAAGGTTTTACTGTAATTGAGTTGTGCTTGTTGCTAGCTAATATTTTGTGGGTGAGCCTTATTCTCTTGATCTGCTTGCCGTCGTTGGTGATTTTATGCGAAGGCTGATATCGGAATGCAGGTTGATTGTTTTTCTTGATCCTTAGGTTTCTATACCATTTGATTGAGGCCTCTAATTAAGATCTTGTAACTTGTTTGTCTTTGCCTATTGGATACATCTGTATCTTCACGAGTTTTTTGAATTGTTAATAGAAATGAATATGTACGTACTGTGAAACTGTGAATTCAGAAAGGCAGCGAACAAATTAGCACGTACTCGGCATGTAGTTTATGTGTTCACATTTCTTATGAAAGAGTTTCCTTTTACCATAAATGAGATATAAATATTCTCAAAAACATTTTGTTTTGGGTAAAAGCATCAAACCTCCCAACCTATTGCCCATGTGCGACTCGCCCCTAACCTTTGAAAAGTTACAACATGCCACCCGACCTTTTAAAAAGAGTGGGAATCACCCCTTGGTTCTTCAGTCAACCGTTCGGTTTGGACACATTTCTACATTTTTTGTCAGTGAGATTTGGTCTGGGGGGCAGTTTGCACATTCTGAATAGGTTTGGGCTATGTTGTAACTTTTCTTAGGTTAGGGGGTAAATTGCACACAGGCAATAGATTGGAGGGTTTTGATGCTTTTTACATCTTTTGTTTTAGAGTAGCCTTCACATTTTTGCCTTTTTGAACAAAGTGAACTGCAAATTGGGAGCTTCAGTCTACATTCTTTATAAATAATAAAATGACATTGCGTAGCAATGAGGGGCCCGATGAATCACGAATGCAGTTTGACCTAAAATGGAATTGATTACTCCACAATCTTCTTCTCCAATATTGTTCCATTATCTTCTAAAACTTTGCTTGATCTATATCTGCTGCTGCTCTTCAACTTGATTAAGTCGTATACTGAACATTTGTAACCATTCTATGCTCTAAATTAATCAGGAGTTCCACAAAAGCAGAATGGCAAGATCGTCTGGTTTTCCCAATGCCACTTACAGTCCACCTGAAGAATCTTCATTCAATCAAGATGTTACTTCCACAATTGAGAAGACTATGAAGAAGCATGCTGACAACATCATGCGTTTTCTTGAGGGGATCAGTTCACGATTGTCACAGTTGGAATTATATTGTTACAACATTGACAAATCTATTGTAGAAATGCGCTCTGACTTGGTTCGTGATCATGGAGAATCAGAGTTGAAGCTAAAATCTCTGGAAAAGCATGTCCAAGAGGTAAATTAAATTCTGTTTTCTGATTCTGCATTGTTATGTTATCTTGGTGCTGTTGTTTAGTGAAACTTCCCTTGCTTGTTTTCCACTAAGCAAGAAAGTTAAGTATGACTGTCGATTGGTGGCTATATAAGGAAAGGAAACACAAACTGGTAAGCTGGCAAGAGTAGATTTGGGTTTTGAAGATAAAGCAAAACGAACCTTGTTTGCTCAGTCCTCTTCAAAATGATTATTTTCATGAATATTCTCCCTTGTTGCGTTCAGAGTATGATGAGTTGTTAGGACAACTTTTCCAGTTCAGCTTTGTTAGGCACACTCCTTGGAGAGAAAATTCCTCCCCTGCGAAAAACACATAATACATTGATATATGTTGAGCCCTGAAATTTTCTCTGTACAACATTTTTTATTGTCTTAGTATAGCATGTAGTTACAGGAGCATGAGTAACTTCTGTTTATGACTTTATAAATGGTTAGCAGCATGAGTTGGTCAGCGAGTCTCAAAACAAACTTGATGATCATTTGAAATTCTACTTTGCAATTCACTGGTGTTTCGTTTTTTTTGGCTCGGATATGTTGATTTAAAAAATGTGATAATTCTACAATGCAAATTGATAGAGGAGGAGCATCTTATTGATTGTGAGTGATGCAGGTGTATGCATCCTTGGTCATGAAACTCTGTTTTTCTCTAGGGATCTGTGTTGTAGATGATGTTTAACTATTTCAAGTGGTACTGATGTTCTAGTTTGTCCGTTGTTGTAAACGCAGGTTCACCGGTCTGTGCAGATCCTAAGGGACAAGCAGGAACTTGCTGATACTCAGAAGGAGCTAGCAAAACTTCAGCTTGCGCAGAAAGAATCCTCTCCAGCTGGTAATACCCAACAGAAAGAGGAAAGAACTTCTCCACCTGCTTCTGAAGCCAAAAAAAGTGAGAACACGCCAGATGTGCATGGTCAGCAGCTGGCACTTGCGTTACCACACCAACTGGCTCCTCAACCGTCTGTCCCTGCTCGACCAGTGGACCATCAACAGCCTTCTTTGCCCCACCAATCATCCATGCCTTCTCAAAGCATGGCACAGGTACAGGCATATTACTTGCCTGCACCTCAAATGACTAATCTACCAGGCCCACCTCAACCGTCTGAGACTCAATATCTGCCGCCACAATCTCAAATTCAAAACCATTCAAGTATCGCACCACAGCCAACACAATCTCAAGTAAACCAGAGCCCACATGTTCAGTCATTACCTCCATACCAACAGCAGTGGCCCCAGCAGCAGGTTCAACCACCGCAACAGCCAGTTATGCAACCACAGATTAGACCCTCACCTCAAGCGGTTTACTCAACCTATGTGCCTAGTCAATCTAACCAGTCTCCTGCAGAAATGGCTCCCAATAGCATGCCCATGCAATTGTCATTTGCATCTCAGCCTGGTTCTGCTGGCCCTGAGGCAATGCAATATGGGTATAATTCTGCTGGCAGGCAGAGTCAACCACAGCCTTCAATGCAGCATCTCAAGCCTGGCTATGGAGCACAACAAGGACATGGAAATGCATATTTGATGTATGAAGGTGAAGGTGGTAGGATGCACCATCCTCCTCCACAGTCTCATTTCCAGCAAAGTGCCTATCCTCCTACTAGCGTTGGTTCACAGAACCCACAGCGCATGCCTAGTCCTAATATGCTAGTTCCTCAGTCCGTGCGGAGCCATCCGTACAACGAGTTGATTGAGAAGTTGGTGAGCATGGGTTATAGGGGTGATCATGTTGTTGCTGTTATTCAGAGGCTCGAGGAAAGTGGTCAGCCTATAGATTTCAATGCAGTGCTAGATAGGCTTAATGGCCACTCTTCTGGTGGTTCTCAACGAGGATGGTCTGGTTAAACCACTTGTGTCTTGCCTGATCTCGACCACTTAGTGTGTTTTCTGTTAAACATGTATTAAATAAATGGTGCTAACATTATGTATGATTTGGTAAATACAGGGATTAAGAGATGCTTTTTATATGTAATCTCTTTCCCTATGTCGTTTTTCTTTTCTGGATATAAGACGAGCTTTCTTGTGCTGCATGGGCTTTAAGGAGTCTCTTTTAACTCGGTACGTTTTCTCTTAGCGGGGAGTTATAAGGTAGATAGAGGATTACTTGTTATGACTTGGTCAATGGCATTTGGTCTTGCAAGTTGCTCGTATCGAAATGATTTAGTTGTGGAACTTAGATGAACCTTTTCTGGAAACTTTGAACTAGTAGTATTAAACCAAGATTGGACAATCCAATGTCTGGCAAGCATTTTACAATGGAAAACAATGCAATTAAAGACGTGCTTTATGAAGCTTGAGCATAATTGCCGCATTTTGTGCAATGAAAAGTCCCAAAAGATGACATTTATTTGAAAAGCCATTAGTCATTCAACTAAGAGTGCAAAAGCTTTGGAAAATAATTTATTTAATTAGTATGATGAAGAACTTTGTGCTAATGGTAGAAGAATTTTTCTATGAATAAGCGGCTATGACCATTCTTAGATGATACTTCATTCTTCAAGAAGAAAATATACTAACTTTGCATCATTCTCGCATCATTCTCTTAACTTTAGTTAATATTGTATTAGCTATATTAGCATCATTTGTAGCACGTTACTTGATCGTGATCCATTTGTGGAGAAGCGAAAAGCTGCCATGTTCCTTTTGTTCATGTTTACAAAGGGACCATTCGACAGGAGAGTCTCATTGGATTGAGAGTTTGTATGATCCTTTTGAAACCGCAGCACTGCAAAAGAGCTTAATTCAAATGTTAGAAGGGCTCAAGACAACGTTTGAAGTCGAAGACCAAGTAGCACTAATTTCGTCAGTCAGAAAAGAATAGGCTCAGAATGGAACTGTGAGCAATGGATGCTTCAAGGCGACATCCTAGTAATAGAGTGAAAACTAAGTTTATGCTCGAGCTTGTGCACCTCATGGTGGCAATGCCGGAGAAAGTGCTTATATTTAGCCAGTACATTCATCCTTTTCAACTAATAAAGGAACAACTAACCGAAGTTTTCACGTGGACTGACCGAAAGCAAGTTCTACTAATAAAAGGAAAGCTAGATCAGAAACAGAGGCCGATCTTAATAAATACCTTCAATAATCCACTAAGTGAAGCAAAGAACATGCTTGCCTCCACGAGGTGCTATTCCGAGGGAATAAGCTTAGTTGGTGCGTCATGGGTAGTTTGGTTAGAAGTTGTATAGTTCAAACCCACACTTGTGAGAACTTATATAAAGTATTCCACAAGTTAAATGGAGTTCTACAAGATGTGGTCTACTTCGGAATTCAAATAGAGTATCTTGGTAAAAGTGTTCAATTGTATTTAGCTTTTAGATGAAGTCTTTTAAGTTAATGTAAAACAAGTCGTTGTAAACGCTTTTGATCAAGCTAAACAAGTTTGAGTTTTTGGGCAAAAGCCTCGTAGGTTGGGATGGTTGTCCGAACCACGTTAAATCTGCGTGTTTGTTTGTTCACTGTTTTTACATGCTGTTGCGACTCGTAGTTACAACTGCTGTTTAGTAAATTATCACAAACTAAGATGAAATACACATAATCAATTTGTATATGATACTAAATTCTTCATTCAAGAGAATGAACAAACTGTGTTGGCATTGAAAAGTATTCTTCGGATGTTCGAATTGGTTTTGAGATTGATAGTAAATTATGCTAAAAGTAAACTTATACGGTTGCAAGTTCAAAATCATGATCTTAGGAAGTATGCAGACTGTCTTAATTGTCAAGTGGACTGTATTCCTTTCATTTACCTGGGGAGTTCCGGTGGGTGCAAATCCGTGAAGAAAAAACATGTGAGATCCAGTCATGAATACTTTCTTGAAGAAGCTACAAAGCTGGAATTCTTTTGACATTTCTTTGTGGAGGTGAATGGTTCTTCTTAACGGTGAGTTGACAACGATGCATATGCATATGTTCTCCTTCTTGAAAGCTCCTCAATCATCCCTCAATGAATTGACAAAAATGCTGAGGAATTTCTTGTGAGGGGGAAGTACAGAAGCTCGAATAATAGCATGGGTCCGCTGGAATTAGGTATGCAGAAAGAAGGAAAACGGAGGGCTAAATATTAGAAACTTATAACTTTTCATTCAGGCTTTGTTAGGAAAATGGTAGTGGCACCAGGTCCTATCAGAACTCCGAAGTTAAGCGTGCTTGGGCGAGAGTAGTACTAAGATGGGTGACCCCTTGGGAAGTCCTCGTGTTGCACCCCTTTTTGCCTTCTCGTTCTTATTTTTGTCAAAATAATTTATGAATTCCTTTTGAATATTGGATTTTCGTTCTTAGTTTTGTGAATATAATATATACATAATTTTTTTATTTATTTTTTACGAATATATACATATATATATGTGTATATACATATATATCTGTGTATACATATATATATGTGTATATACATATATATCTGTGTATATATATATATATATATATATATATATATATATATATATATATATATATATATATATATATATATATGAGAATGCAGCGTGGAGAAAGGTAATCATATCTAAGTGACGGGATTTGGCATTAAGGTATGCTTCTTATGTAAACTCTTACAACACTACTTTGGACTCGATATGGTATTAGGACATGAAGAGTTCATAAATTAATTCAACTAGAAATGAATGGTTTAACAGAGGAGTGGGTATAGTACGAAATGGTAAAAAAAAAAAAAAATTATTCTGGTATGATGTATGGGTGGGAGATGTGCCACTAAAATCCAGGTTCCTGTAATATTCTTGGTGGCTAGAAACAAAAAAGAAGTATGGTGGCTGAAAAAGGCATATGGGAGGAGTGTGTTTGGGAATGTTGGTAATGGAGGAGGATCATGTTCTAGTGGGAGTCTGATATGTTAAGTGCGCTGGAATCTCGCATACGGCAAGCGTAACTTGGTGATGACAGAAAAGATAAATGGATATCAAAGATGGATGCAACGGGTTCGTATATTATAATGAGAAAAGTCATTTTTCGTACCATAACTTGGCAAGACTTTCATTTTGATACCTTAATTTGACAATTATCAATTTAGTCTTCTGTTAATGAAATATTCGATTTAGTTACCGAATATTCGACAACCCCTTCAATAACCATACAACAAACAGCCAACAAAGCACACAATAACTGCAAAAATCGTGTTAGTACAATACGGAAAAAGAAAATTGATTAAGTTAAATACAAAGCATCACAAATAAAATTACGACTTCAACCGAGGATAGCAACAAAGACACCAAATACGACTACCATGCCAACCCAAGTTACATAGATCATTTTTTTTCAACTACTCATTTCCCCCTCAACTTGTACATTTTCTTCTTCATCATTTCTTCCATACTATCGACTTTATTGTTAGTCTTCTCGATATAAATTGTTTGTTCTTTCGTAACATTCGTCAATTTCGCAACATCTATTTCTAACCCACTTATGTTACGTGTTGCTCGCGGTGTAGAATTTGAAGTTGCTTCACTTCTATATGAAGAACTAGGGGGTTCTTGCCTTATGAAGAATTTTACACGGTGTCTGCAAATTAGTGATGATTAACGAAATCCAACATTCAGTAAAGAAATCGAATATTCTACTAATGGAAACTAATTTTGCAATTAATGTTAGTTATGGGACAAAAATCCGACAAATTCAAGTTATGGGACTATTCTTGCAGGAGGGACAAGTTATGGTACCATTTTTTGCAAAAGTTCAAACACGTGTCATTCTTAACATGATGTCATTTTTGCGCCATTATCAATAATATTTTTCAAAAAAAAAAAAATTGCTCTGTCAGTTTCAATTAGCGGAGGGACTAATTTGGCAATTAATTTTAGTTATGACACCAAAACCCGACAAATTTAAGTTGTGAGACTATCGTTGCAAGAGTGACAAGTTATGGTACCATTTTTGAAAAAATCCCTATTAACTTTGAACGATATATTTTTTGGTACCTTAATATGTCCTGCATCATACTTCATAAGCTATGTTGGCCATGTCCCTCATATTATGTACGCCGATATTGTAAATTTCTAATTTTCACCAGAAATTGAGCATGTGGCAACCAACTAACTTCAAATGATGGATTTCAGTCCAATTTGATAATTTTGACACAATTTTGGCCTGATATATGACAAATGACCTTAAAGTTATAAAGCTCTTATTAGGCCATGTGTCTTGTGTGGGGACCAAAGTTGGGTCCAAATCCCCGAATTGGAGGTCACCTTCACGTGCTCAATATCCGTCCAAAGCTAGATATTCTCGTCATCGGAGTATTCAATGTGATGGACATGACTAACATAGGGTATGAAGTTTGATGTGTGACAAATTAATGTATGAAAAAAGATATTGTGCCAAGTTAAGGTATGAAAAATAATTTTTTTCCCTATATATGATAAAAACGTGTACATTCTGCTATCTAAGAAGGTCAATTATTTTCTTGTTCCTCGTGCTTATTTTGCTGTCATTATCAAATTGCATATTTGTAGTATATTCTTCCCCTCAACTTTATTTATGGCTTTTAACGAGGAGATTTGTTATTTCAGTATCCCAAGCGTTTTAAGAACCATTGATTAATTACACTCTCTACGTTGCTTCCAACTTGTTTATGCCAGGCTGATTGCAACATATTATTTAATTAAATGAAGGTGCGACATTTTTTTTTTTCATTTATGTATTGATAATTAATTCTACTTTTCTTATATCCGCATATGGATGAATGTGTGTCTCTCCTATCTGCCACTCACATCCAAGTAATTACCCATACTTTATTTTTTTACGTGAAATGGAGAACGAGAGTGAAACGCCAAGAAATCCCAACTAGGTTGGCACCTCCCGGACGCTACCCTCGAAACTCAATTTATTAAAATAAAATAGAAAAAGAGTTCAACAAAATCGAAAGAAAGTCCTGTTACAAGAATCATCTTCAACTAAACTATTAATAAACGACGGGTGGGACGACCACCAATGATCTCCGCTTTGATGTGCCCCAAAATTAGCAAGAGCGTCCGCCACTCTATTACCTTCCCTGAACTTGTGAGAAACCTGGAAATTGATGGAACGGATAAAACTCAAACAAGAAAGCCACCGATTTCTAAGCTTCCAAGGGACCTTTGCCGAGTTATCATTGATAAGATTAACAACGTAAGTAGAATCAGATTCCAGCCAAATCTGAGTCCAACCGATTTCCTTCGCCTTCTCCATAGCCAAAATGACAGCCCAAATTTCAGCTTCAAAGGCGAAAACAGAAACTAGGTGATAAGCAAAAGCACCGTGCGTGAAACCCCGGGCATTACGAAATACCCCTCCTGCTCCGCCAACTCCAGGATTCCCGAGCGAGCAACCGTCAGTGTTACACTTCATCCAAGCCTGAAGAGGGGGATGCCAAGTGACTGGAATAATTCGTGGTGCCCGTCGAGGTATGATAGTCATGTCAAAAAGCTTAAGAATTCGAAAATCCTCGGTTGAACTTGCGCAACCAACCTTGAAGAACTCTGTTTCTTTAATGTGCCTCCATATTTGCCGCAAAAAAAGATGTATATTCGGTGTCGCATTCTCAAACACGCATTCATTGCGCGTTTTCCAGAGAAGCCAAATGCAAGACGCAATTGCCGAAATCCAGAGAGCTCGCACTTGCGAGCTGAAGCGTGCCTCTGCTGCCGCATTTAATAAGCAAGAAAGAGAAGAACCCGTGTGAATACGATGCCGGAAAATCCCTGAGATAGCAACCCAAGCCGCCTTAGCAAAAGGACATTGCACCATCAAATGCTCAATCGATTCCGTTGAAGTACAACACATACGACAGTAAGAGGCAAAGTGGAATCCCTTACGCATTAAAACATCCTCCGTTGGTAAATACCCTTGTGCGGCTCGCCAGCAAATTAATGAGCGTGTTGGTGGAAGGAATTCCTTCCAAATAAATTTTTGCAACTTGTGATTAGATGCAGCAGCATCTCCGAATAGTTTGTATGCACTGGGGACTTGAAACTCGCCATTCGAGCTTAGCGCCCAAACACCTGTGTCACTGCCATTTTCTGAAAATATATGATTTTGGATCATGGAGTGTGGTACAATATCAGGAAGATGCCATTGATTCCCCTGGAACACATCAGAAACTTTTTCTCGAAGAAGCCGACGATCCAAAGCTCCAATATGAAGCTGATCGGCAATGCAAGGATATACCCAGTTATCGCACCAAAAATTACACGCTGAATCCTTACAAATCAGCCAACGAATAGACTCCGAAGCTAACGCACTGCATTGTTTGAGCGAGCACCACACCGAAGAGCTCATATGGTGTCTTTTGAGCGAACACATACCATCAAAAATTCTGGATTTAATCATGGACAGGGGATACGAGTTTGAGGTAATAAATTTCCAGAAAAGCTTCTCGAGCATCGCTTTATTTAGACTCGGCAGATCCTTAAGCCCCAAACCCCCGTCGGCAATCGGGCGACAACATATTTTCCACGGCACAGTAACCAACTTCCGTGCATCAATCGAACCAGACCATATAAAGTTCCTAATGGCACGCTTCATTTTATTCAACAATGACTTTGGCCAGGCATAAACCGAAAAAGAATGCAAGAATGAGCTTCGAGAGACTGGAATTGCGCCAACCTTCGACCTAATGCCTATGGTGATGGCAAAGTCTAAGAAAATATTTGGAATGGATGGAATTGGAAAAAAAGGACCTTCTCCTCTGTAAGTTCTATTTTACTACATCTATTTTATATAAGAATCAATTGCTTAAATTTCATCTCGCATATTTGGTTTCCTTGGTCACACATTGAAACTCTAGGATCACACTCGGAGAGAAAGAAACTCCTCTTATCTAAATTTAACGGATACTATATTGTAAACAAATGATAGTTTATGGATCTTTCTTATGCTGATCTTACTGATTTATCTTGTCATCGACTTTATTGGAGGAGAGCCTGTTATTTTTCTTGAGAAGCGCAATAGTTGTGAAGTTCATTGAGTTTTTTGTTGAAAACATTCACCAGTCTTTCTGTTCAGTTTGCTGTAATCTATTTGTTAAGAAGTGTACCTTTTTGGTGAACTTTGAACTAGTAGTATCTAAACCAAGATTGAACAATCCAGTGTCTCGCAAGCATTTTACAACGGAAACAATGCAATTAAAGACGTGCATTGAGAAGGTTGAGCATAATTGCGGCATTTTGTGGAATCAGAAGTCCCAAATAATTGATATTTGCTTAAAAAGTCATTAGCCATTCAACTTAGTTTGGAAAAGTCCCAGAAAAATGATATTTCTTTGCAAATCCATTTGTCACTCAACTTAGAGTGGAAAAGTTTTGGAATATAATTCATTAATTAGTTTGATGAAGAACTTTCTGCTAATTGTAGAAGAATATTTCTATGAATAAGCGTTATGGCCATTTTTAGATGATACTTCATTCTTCAAGAAGAAAATATACTATCACTTTGCATCTTTCTCTTAACTTTAGTTAATATTGTTCTAGTTATATTAGCACAATTTGTAACACGTTACTTGATCGTGATCCAGTTGCGAAGAAGCTAAAAGCTGCCATGTTGCTTTTGTTCAGGTTCACAAAGGAGAGGCTCCATGGATTGAGAGATTGTGCGATCCTTTTGAAACCGCAACACTGCAAAAGAGCTCAATTGAAACGTTAGAAGGGCTCAAGACAACGCTTGAAGTCGAACACCAAGTAGCACCAGTGTTTTAAAAGGTGAAGGCGTAGGGCGAGGCGTTTTATGTCTCCAGAGGCGAGGCGTAAGCTTTGCGGATTTTGACATTTAATATTTTAAAAATATATATGGGCTACTTATAATAATAATAAAAATTATTATTATCAATATTATTATTATTACTATTATTATTACATAAAGAAAACTTTATCAAAAGAGCAATGAAGTTGGAGAGTTGTAATATGAAACCATTCGATTTGATACTTAAAAAGTACAAGAAAAACTCCCAAATTAGAACTACTTTATATTAATGGAAAAACTAAAACATGAACTATAATCACATGAGAAATAGTAATATTTACTACATCAAACTTCAAACTCATTCACTCTATTAACTATTCAAACAAAAAAAAAAGGAAAAAGCAAAACAAAATCTAAACAAAACGAAAATAATCATGAAGAACAACCGATCATAACAATATTATGATGTTGATGCAGTCCCCACACTGACTAGATCATATTTAGTGAACTAATGATTATTCTCGATGATTCTGAATAGAGAAAAAGTGGTTTTGGTTTGACTTGAGGTGAAAGTCTAAAAGAGCCGTATTTCTTTTGTTCAAGAAATATTGCACTTTCTTGTAAAATTGAAGTGAGATTCGCTTTTTGCCCTTAATTGATTAAGTAATTTCATTTTCTTACCTCACATCAGAAAAGCATAGATTTTTGAAGTAAAGCGCAAAAGGCGTAAAAGGGCGTACGCCTCGACAAAAAGGCGTACGCCTTTTGATATTTACGCATTTTCTAGTGCCTCGAGGCGTTTTAGGTGAAATTTCACCCTAAGGCTAACCTCAAGGCGTGCCTCCAAAGCGCCTTTTAAAACACTGAGTAGCACTAATTTCGTCAGTCAGAAGGCTCAAGACAACGTTTGAAGTGGATTACCAAGTAGCACTAATTTCATCAGTCAGAAAAGAATAGGCTCAGAATGGAACTGTAGGCAACGGATGCATCAAGGCAAAATCCTAGTAATAGTGTGAAAACTAAGTTTATGGTCGAGCTTGTGTGCCTCATGGTGGCAATGCTGGAGAAAGTGGTTATATTTAGCCAGTACATTCATCCTTTACAACTAATAAAGGAACAAATGACTGAAGTTTTCAAATGGACTGACCGAAAGCAATTTCTACTAATAAAAGGAAAGCTAGATCAGAAACAAAGGTCGATCTTAATAAATACCTTCGATAATCCACTTAGTGAAACAAAGGACATGCTTGCCTCCACGAGGTGGTGTTCCGAGGGAATAAGCTTAGTTGGTCGTCGAGGGTAGATTTGTTAGATGTTGTATGGTTCAAAACCACACTTGTGAAAACTGATGTAAAGTATTCCACACTTTGAAGGAAGTTCAACGAGAGGTGGTCAAGTTTGGAAGTCAAACGGAGTCTCTTGGTAAAAGTGTTCAATTGTATTTAGCTTTTAGATGGAGTCATTTTAGTTAATCTAAAACACATTGTAAATGCTTTTGATCAAGTGAAAGAAGTTTGAATTTTTGGCTGAAAACCTTGTAGATTAAGACGGTTGTCCAAACCAAACGTGTAGGCATTCAAAAGTATTCTTCGAATGTTCGAATTTGTTTTGAGGTTGATAGTGAATTATGCTAAAAGCAAACTTATGTGGGTGCAAGTTCAAAACCACGATCTTTTGACGTATGTGCATTGTCTTAATTGTCAAGTGGACTCTATTCCTCTAATTTACTTGGGGAGTTTTGGTGGGGTGCAAGTCCAAGAAGAAAAAACATGTGAGATCCAGTCATGAATACAACCTCCACGAAACTACATAGCTGGAATTCTTTGGCATTTCTTTAGGAGGGGCGAATGGTTCTGCTTAATGGTACGTTGACACCGATTTCGCATGCATATGTTCGCCTTCTTTAAAGTTCCTCAATCATTGCTCAATGAATTGACAAAAATCCTGAGGAATTTATTGTGAGGGGGAAATGCAAAAGCACGAATAATAGCATGGGTCCGCTGGCATGATCCGGAAACCGTGGTGTCAAAACACCACGGTTATTACTCTATGGGGTCAATTGTTTTTGACCCTATGTATTTTGTTGAGGGACAAAGTATTTTGTCACTATTTTATCCAATGGTGACTGATTATTTTCTCTATAGGCGTGGTAAGTGAATGTTTTGTCACTATTTTTTGCTACAAATTTTGTTGACCCTATTGATTTAAATTCTGTTCCTACATGGTAACAGATTTTAATCTCTCGCCATAGATCACTCACTATTGCAATGTTTTCTTGTAGTGGAATTGCACTTGATATAGTATTTTTTTTTTTAGGCCAAAGATTTTCGACCCTATCGAGATGATTAGCTGGTAGGTTCATAATCAACATTGTTATATATACCTACTGGAGTAATGCTACAACACTGAAACAGTTCAGTTGTAACTTCAAATAGTTCAGTTGGAACCTTCACGAGAGCAGCAAACAAAATAAAACCGATTAGTATTTTGTTCAGTTAAAATAAAGTTCAAATCTTTGAAAATAAATTTGTTTATTTTCTTTGAAAAAATCTTTTGCATCGGAGTAATAGATATTTTTTGCAACAGTTAACAAAGCAGTAAATAAACAAACACACTAGGTTCTTACGTAGTTCAGACAACTGTCGTACTCCACGAGTGTCCCGCCTAATAATTCAAACTTTTTTCAAAGTACTAGAGTGAATTACACCTACAGGATGTTAAATTAAGTCACTGAAATCCCTTCTATGGTTAAATCCCCATTAGCCAAGCCTTTAGCTCTTCTACTCTGTTTGAATGAAGATTTCCACTTTGTTCGAACTCCCTTCGACTTTAATGAACCCTCTGAAAGTACCAACAAGTACTATAACTAGATATGAAACACTAAATGAGATAAGGCATAAGCCTTTTCACTCATGAAACTAATTTGTGGACCTTTCATTATGCAATACAAAGTAATTCGCTCAAAGATCATGACATAATGACTCACCACTCCATTTATAGGCACAACATGTGTCGGATTCGTTCCAGCTGTTGCAATAGCTTACGCGATTTCCAGTTATCCCGAATCCCCTTAATGAAGGAATGATCTTTATCTTCTCGATGAATATTCCCTGAAACAAGACCACATACACAAACCTTTTCTCTATGTAAAAGAAAGCTGAATATATGTCCGAGAATAAAAGATATACATTCCATAAAAGAGATAAGTCAAGATATATCTTTCCTTATCCTAAGTGAGATAGAATTCATACCAAAGATAAATACTATCTCCTAAAGATAGAAACTAAACAATTCAACAATCTTATTTCCTAATTAATTAAACATAACCTTAACACTAAAGCATACGGATCATAATTGTGGAAATAAGTAATTTTTTGAATTAAATAAAACTCTATAATACAAAAAACATAATCTTCCTAAAATCGTGTAACTCTAAAATAGTTTAATCAAAACATAACTATAATTAAATTAATCTTAGTTAATCTAATTAGAGAAAACGAGTTAAACTACTTATGATAATTAATAATTCACGGAACATAAAAACTAGAGCTTAGAAGTTCTCAAATAAGAAATCGTACTGATGTTGTCACAACACATATTGCAGTTGCAACAATATAAAAATATAAAACCATTTCCAGAGTATCTTAATTACGAAAAATCAAAAAATAGCTATAGCATGACTTTTATTGCAACTGGTAAACAAAGAGTTAGAATCACAACACAAATATTTTAATGTTGCACGAAGGGTTCTGGAGTGATCATGCTATTTTTCATGTTGACAAGGGTATTCCCTAACATTAGAGCTCATGCTACAACTGGATGCCTATTGCAAAGTGGTAAGTGCATGTTGCGACCTGGTAAGTGCAAAATAGTTGTTCACTCCTTGAACTCCTTGAAGGATGTGTTAGGACCGAGTGTCCAACATGTTTATTTCCTTGTTTTGCGAAAATATTTTTAAGGAAAATTTTGGTTTTATTTATTTACTAAAATATTCACTTGTGTTTTTATGGAAAACGTCTTCTAAAGGTAAGTGAATGTTTGAGTAAGTTTGGAAAGATTTAACTTGATCTTTTGATTCTTATCTCATGGATAGTTAATCTGTGTCAAACTCTTGTTAATATCCTTAAGAGATTGTTTCCCTTTGGTGTCTATTTTCGTTCTTTGGTCTGCAGGATATGGAGATCGCATGATCTTATCAAAGGAAAAGAGACTTTATCAAAAGAAATCCGGATATTTTGGAAAGATAGAGTCCCGACTGGATTAGGAGACTGGCGCGGATCACGTATCTTTCAAGGAGAGCTATCCTATAAATAGTAGAATTCCTAGGAATCAAAGTAGAACACTTGTATAAAGACGTATTGATATTTTAGTGTTCAAAGTTTTTATTCCTTAGTTTTCACATTTGGTTTTATTCAAGAACGTGACAAGCCGAACAAGAGTTGAAGGTAGTTCAACGGGAAAGTAGTTGACCAGTTGAAGGGAGTTCAACGAAACGTGCTCTATGCTTGGAATGAGTACAGAAAAATGTAGCAATGGGGTCAAAAAAATTACTCACCATTGCTATGTTTTTTGTGAGTATTGATCAATGGCTACATAAAATTTTGTAACAAGCCTTTGTTACGAGCTCCATTTGTTACTATAGGCCTTGTAGGCATAAAGCTATGTCAGCAATGGCTACAAATTAATTATTCACCAACAATGGTGTCAAGAAAATCAGTCACCATGTAGGGTCAAAATAATCTGTAACCATGACGTGGGGTCAGATGAATTTGAAGCCATGCAATAATATTAAAAGAAAATCAAAAATATTAAAAAAGGGGTGGCGTCCGATTATTTTGACGCCATCCCTTTTTCTTTTTTCTTTTTAAAAAGGCGTGGCGTCAGAATAATCTGCCACCACGCCTTTTTTCTTTTTTTTTCTTTTTTTAAAGCGTGGCGTCAAAAACTTTGGACGCCACATTTTTTTTTGTTTTTTTAAACCGTGGTGTCAGAATAATCTAACACCACGATTGTACCGTGGTGACCGATTATTTTGACACCACAATTTTTTGTTTTTTTTAATAACCGTGGTGACTGATTATTTTGACACCACAATTCCGAAAATTTAAAAAAAAAATATTTGGTGGCGGATTTACCGCCACTTCTTTGCCAAAATTTCAATTTCTTCAATTTGGTGGGCTTTTTCCCTCCACTTTATTATATATAAATATATAATTAATAATATACCAACACACACAAATATATATATATATATATATAAACACACAAATCAATATATACATATATTATATAAACACCCAAACAATACATAACTAATACAACACCCAAAAAAAAAGAGTGATAGAGGATAGGATTTTCGGATTTTAGAGTGAGATTTTCATATTTTTCGAGGGAGAGGAGATGATTTTCGGATTTTTTTAGGGAGAGGAGATGATTTTTGGATTTTTTGAGGGAGAGGGGATGATTTTCGGATTTTTTGAGGGAGAGGGGAGGATTTTCGGATTTTTGAGGGAGAGGGGAGGATTTTTGAATTTTTGTGGGAGAGGAGATCAAGAGATGAAGTTTGTGAAAAATGGGGTATTTTTATAGATATATGAAATTGTGGTGAGAGATTTTTTTGACCCCATTGCTATCACATGGATTGTGCCTCCAATGGGGTCAAAAAATTCTGACACCATTGATATCACATGGATTGTGCTTTTGTGGTGTCAAAAAAATCTGTCACCATGTGTGAACTTGGTGACGAATTTTTTGGACACCACAAACTTTAAAGCAATGGTGACAGATTTCCTTGACACCACACCTAGCAATAAAAAATCTGTCACCATTGTTTATCTATGGTGACAGATTTTTTTGAAGCTACACAAATATCACACTCATATTACAGATTTCTTATCTTCTTCCCTCATTTCCCCCATTTTCTTCTATTTCACCCATTTTCATCCCCAAAAAGCTCCATCTCCCAATTTGTTTTTTTCAACAAACTCTCCAAAAATTTGCCGAGACTCTACTGCTCACAATTCTCGGCAATTAGTAGGCAATTTTAATACATTTACTGTGTTTTGTTGGCTTGGTTTTACTTGCTTAAATTTGGTTATTTATTTACTTAAAATTATTATGTTTGAGCATGCAATTTAATTATTGAAATACAATAGTTCAATTTTCTATGGTATATATATGATCATCAGTGGTATATTGTTTGTATGTTTACAAATAGTTTCTTAGTGCATTTTAACTGATTTAATTAAGTGTTAAGTATTTTTTCATATGTACATATATAAATGTTGTAGTGATATATTTATTTTCCCATTTTAATAATAGACAACCCCCACACGTAATTGTTTATTAATTTAATGGTAGTTTTTTGTGTTTGTAATAGGTTATAATATGTATAACAACGAAGACCGAAGTTGGATGAACGAAAGATTAAATCGTGGTGGTGATGATATTGGGTATTTGAATCCTGTTTATGAAGCCGGTGTGGGAATTTTTCTAGACCACACATTTAGTGCAACACAATTATTACGAAATGGCAAAGCTAGGTGCCCTTGCATTAAGTGTTACAATAGGAAATTTGGTGGTAGATATGGTATTCGATTTTATCTTTACAAGATTGCCTCAATACTACGTTTGGACTGGGCATGGTGAAATTCAAAGGCCCGAGGAGGGGTATGATACAAATATGGGGTATGATACAAACATGGACGAGTCGTCGTCTGGGCATAACTTACGGGATCGACAAAGAGAGATGGTCGAAGATGCATTTGCTGGCCGATTCAAGAATATAAATGATTTTGAGATTGGAAACGAGCAACCGAATAGGGAGGCACAAGCATTCTTCCAGATGTTGCGTGAGGCCAAGGAGCCCATACGAGCGGGAGAGGGAAACACAGTATAAGGATGGGTCGCTGAATTTCTCAATAACAAGGTACTCCACTATATCTCTAATGTGGCGTGCGAAAAGAACATACAACTGTTTCGCCAATGGGTGAGTCCCGAAGATCGACAGAGGATGCCCGACAGTATGTATAGCATGCAGAGATATATGAACCGATTAGGGATGGGCCACCAAACATTTGATGTCTGCGTTAACAATTGCTTCTTATTTTATGGCCAGTACGTAGATAGTAAGTATACGGTGTGTCCTGAATGCAATGAAGCCAAGTTCGAAGAGAGGCTGAATTCACTTAATAGAGAAAAGTTGGGTGGTCGCAAGAAGCTGTGGTACCTGCCGCCACGTCTGCAACGACTCTACATGTCTCGCGTGAATGTGGAACACATGACGTGGCATTTCAAATGTTGACTATTTTTAGTATTACCAAAAATATCTATTTTAAAACTAACAGGAAAGAAATAACCATTCAACAACAACTTAATTAATAATTTAATTTAAAACTACTGAAACTGTTAATAACTAAAAAGTTACACATTTAAACATTAAAAAAAGTAAATAAATGTTCACCTAATTATTTGCAGGGTTGAATGGGAATCCAGTGGGATCGGGGCCACCTCTGCTATCGGGAGGGGGGGGAGGTAAGTCCCGGGCTGATGATCCTGAGTAATATCTGTCTCTGGCGGGTGAGGAGTGTAAGTCCCTTGTGTCGTCATCAACGTGGAATGCTGATAGGGAAACGTACGCTGCACAGGCTGACTCGTCCCACCCTGGTAGAGTGTTGAGTTTACTCTTGCCATGAACGACTCGAACACACAAAATCCTTCCTTCTGGGTGGGGTTGGGAAAGATGAAAATGGGGGGAAAAGTAAGAAAAGAAGGAAAAGAAGAGAAAGAATAAAAAAAAAAAAAATTGGACTAGTGGCGTCCGAAAAATCGGACGCCACGTGTGAACGGGCCAGATCATGCGATCTAGCCCGTGAGCCGTTGATCACCGTTGGTGATCAACGACCCTTATTTGACACGTCCAAAATTTCGGACGCCACAAATAAGTGGCGCAGATCCTGCCATTAGGCACGATCTGGGCGGCACAAAAGTGGCGTCCAATAATTCGGACGCCATGCTCCTTCTTTTTAAAAAAAAAAAATCTATTTTCTTTTTTATTATTTACTCTAACGGTCCAGATCATGCCTTTTTGCATGATCCGGACCGTTAAATCGTGGTGTCAAATAATTTTGACACCACGATTTAAATCAATGGGGTCAAATTATTTTGACCCCATTTATTTTACATGGCTACAAATTATTTTGTCACCATTGTGTCCAATGGTGACTGAGTTTTTTCACTCCATGCTTGGTGAGTGATTACTTTCTCACCACTGCTGGCTACAAATTTTTTGGACTCTGTTGATTTAAATTTTGTTCCTACATGGCTACAGATTTTAATCACTCACCATATTTTTGACCTCATTGCCTTGTATTCTAGTTGTGCAAGTTATGGTACCATTTTTGCAAAAATCCCCATTAACTTTGAACGATATATTTTTTTGTACCTTCATTGGTCAAGCATCATACTTCATAAGCTATGTTGGCCATGTCCCTCATATTATGAACTTTGATACTGTAAATTTCTAATTTTCACCACAAATTGAGCATGTGGCAACCAACTAACTTCAAATGATAGATTTTAATCCAATTTGATAATTTTGACACAATTTTGGCCTGATATATGACAAATGACCTCAAAGTTATAAAGCTCTTATTAGGCCATATGCCTTGTGTGGGGACCAAAGTTGGGTCAAAACCCCCAAATTGGAGGTCACCTTCACGTGCTCAATATCCTTCCAAAGCTAGATATTCTCGTCATCGGAGTATTCAATGTGATGGACATGACCAACATAGGGTATGAAATTTGATGTGTGACAAATTAATGTATGAAAAAAGATATTGTGCCAAGTTAAGGTATGAAAAATGTTTTTTTTTCCCTATATATGATAAAAGCGTGTACATTCTGCTCTCTAAGAATGCCAATTTTTTTCTTGTTCCTCGTGTTTATTTTGCTGTCATTATCAAATTGCATATTTGTAGTATATTCTTCCCCTCAACTTTATTTATGGCTTTTAATGAGGAGATTTGTTATTTCAGTATCCCAAGCGTTTTAAGAACCATTGATTAAGTACACTCTCTACGTTGCTTCCAACTTGTTTATGCCAAACTGATTGCAACATATTATTTAATTAAATGAAGGTGCGACATTTTTTATTTATTTATGTATTGCTAATTAATTCTACTTTTCTTATGTCTGCATATGGATGAATGTGTGTCTCTCCTATCTGCCACTCACATCCAAGTAATTTACCCATACTTTACATATTGGAAAAGAAAGAAAGTAAGAAACATGGATGAAGAAATGTTTGTTAGATTCAAGGGTACAATTGTCAAAGGTAGTCTGTGTATTTTCATAATTTCTGCCTATGTACTTACATATAAAGTTGTAACCACTCTAAAAGCGCTACACAATTTTCTCCGCTTTAAATTTTTTATTAGATGTGACCTCTAGTCACAAAAAGCCCTTGTAGATTTTACCTCTAGGTTACGCCGCCTTCATTTCTCGGTCGCATATATACCATCACCACATCCAGTCAATTGGATTCGCCTCCTCCATAATCAGCATAGAAACGAGTTTACCATGATCTATTCTCCTCTACACGTTAACCGCACCTACCGATGTTCTTGGATCTTAAATTAATTTATGTAGAACTACGAGATTCGATTGTGGCGATTTGAAATCAGAGTCGGATAGTTGGCTCAGCATCCAATATTGTTGATGGAAAGATCTTTTTGTTAAATGGATATAACATATAACTCTTCGAGTGTTAGGCCACTATATCATAGTGGTGAGACTGGAATTGCGCCAAGCTTCGACCTAATGCCTATGGTGATGGCAAATTCTAAGAAAAGATTTGGAATGGATGGAACTGGAAAAAAAGGACCTTCTCCTCTGTAAGTTCTCTTTTACTACATCTATTTTATATAAGAATCAATTGCTTAAATTTTATCTCGTATACTTGGTTTCCTTGGTCACACATTGAAACTCTAGGATCGCACTCGGAGAGAAAGAAACCCCTCTTGTCTAAATTTCACGTATACTATATTGTAAACAAATGATAGTTTATGGATCTTTCTTATGCTTATCTGACTGATTTATCTTGTCATCAACTTTATTGGAGGAGAGCCTGCTATTTTTCTTTAGAAGCGCAATAGTTGTGAAGTTCATTGAGTTTGTTTGTTGAGCTCTACTGTAATCTATTAGTTAATAAGTACCTTTTTGGGGAACTTTGAACTAGTAGTATCTAAACCAAGATTGAACAATACAGTGTCTCCGAGCATTTTACAATGGAAAACAATGCAATTATGTGCATTCAGAAGGTTGAGCATAATTGCGGCATTGCAGAAGTCCCAAAAAAATTGATATTTGTTTATAAAGTCATTAGCCATTCAACTTAGTTTGGAAAAATCCCAAAAAAATAATATTTCTTTGAAAATCCATTAGTCATTCAACTTAGAGTGGAAAAGTTTTGAAAAATAATTTATTTAATTAGTTTGATGAAGAACTTTCTCCTAATGGTAGAAGAATATTTCTATGAATAAGCGTTATGGCCATTTTTAGATGATACTTCTTTCTTCAAGAAGAAAATATACTCTCACTTTGCATCATTCTCTTAACTTTAGTTAATTTTCTTTTAGTTATATTAGCATAATTTGTAACACGTTACTTGATGGTGATCCAATTGCGAAGAAGCTAAATGCTGCCATGTTGCTTTTGTTCAGGTTCACAAAGGAGAGTCTCCTTGGATTGAGAGATTGTGCGATCCTTTTGAAACCGCAGCACTGCAAAAGAGCTTAATTGAAATGTTAGAAGGGCTCAAGACAATGTTTGAAGTCGAACACCAAGTAGCACTAATTTCGTCAGTCAGAAGGGTTCAAGACAACGTTTGAAGTCGAACACCAAGTAGCACTAATTTCATCAGTCAGAAAAGAATAGGCTCAGAATGGAACTGTAGGCAATGGATGCATCAAGGAAAAATCCTAGTAATAGTATGAAAACTAAGTTTATGCTCGAGCTTGTGTGCCCCAAGGTGGCAATGCCGGAGAAAGTGGTTATATTTAGCCAGTACATTCATCCTTTACAACTAATAAAGGAACAAATGCCCGAATTTTTCACAGGGACTGACCGAAAGCAACTTCTATTAATAAAAGAAAGCTAGATCAGAAAGAGAGGTCGATCTTAATAAATACCTTCAATAATCCACTTAGTGAAACAAAGGTCATGCTTTCCTCCAAGAGGTGCTGTTCCGAGGGAATAAGGTTAGTTGGTCGTCAAGGGTAGATTTGTTAGATGTTGTATGGTTCAAAACCACACTTATGAATACTGATGTAGAGTATTCCACACGTTGAAGGGAGTTCAACGTGAGGTGGTCTACTTTGGGATTCAAACGGAGTATCCTTGTAAAAGTGTTCAATTCTATTCAGCTTTTAGATGGAGTCTTTTTGGTTAATCTAAAACACATTGTAAAAGCTTTTGATCAAGTCAAAGAAGTTTGAATTTTTGGCCGAAAACCTCGTAGATTAAGACGGTTGTCCGAACCACATTAAATTTGCGTGTCTGTTTGTTTACTGTCTTTACATACTGTTGCGACTCTTAGTTGCAACTGCTGTTTAGTAAATTATCACAAATTAAGATCTAATATGCATAATAAATTTGCAGATGATAGTATATTCTTCATTCAAGAGAAGGAACAAAACGTGTCGGCATTCAAAAGTATTCTACGAATGTTCGAATTTGTTTTGAGATTGATAGTGAATTATGCTAAAAGCAAACTTATGCGGGTGCAAGTTCAAAATCATGATCTTATGACCTATGCAAACTGTCTTAATTGTCAAGTGGACTCTATTCCTCTCAGTTACTTGGGGAGTTTCGGTGGGTGCAAATCCAAGAAGAAAAAACATGTGAGATCCAGTCATGAATACAACCTCGAAGAAACTACATAGCTGGAATTCTTTGGAATTTCTTTAGGGGGGCGAACGGTTCTGCTTAATTGTGTGTTGACAGCAATTTCGTATGCATATGTTCGCCTTCTCTAAAGCTCCTCAATCATTCCTTAATGATTGACAAAAATGCAGAGGAATGTCTTGTGAGGGGGAAGTGCAAAAGCGCGTATAATAGCATTGGTCTGCAGAAAGAAGGAAAATGAAGGACTAAATATTAGAAACTTATAGCCTTTCATTCAGGTTTTGTTGGGAAAATGGTGGTAGATTTCTTGTAGAAGAGGATGCAACTTATGTCCGCATATGGATGAATGTGTGTCTCTCCTATCTGCCACTCACATCCAAGTATTTACCCATGCTTTACATATTGGCAAAGAAAGAAAGTAAGAAACATGGATGAAGAAATGTTTGTTAGATTCAAGGGTACAATTGTCGAAGCTAGTCAGTGTATTTTCATAATTTCTTCTTATGCACATACATATAAAGGTGTAACCACTCTAAAAAGCTCTACACAATTTTTGCCGCTTTAAACACTTTTAAATGTGACCTCTAGTCACAAAACCCTAGTTGATTTTAGCCCTAGGTTACGCCGCCTTCATTTCTTGGTCGCTTATATACCATCATGTTGAGTGTGGTTCGACACTCTGAAGTTAGAAGTCAGAAAAACAGCAAAACAGCAAAACATGATTCAAAAGTTAGTTATTTTTGATTAGAAGCGAGCAGAGTTGCTTTGGCGGGAAAAACGGTTTTAGTGGTTGTTGCGAACTGTTTTTTAACTGATTTTTGTATGCGATAGGTTAGCTCAAGTTGTTGTTTAAATAAGTAATTGAGTGGCGATCATTTGCAGCTTGATCATACACTTTACATCACTTGTAAATCTCTGAAAACATTGAATAAGAATTCTTCTTTTGCTCCTTGGATGTAGATTGTGAGATCACACTGATTTCTCAATCGAACAAAGTAAAACCGTGTGTTCTTGTTCTTGTTTGATCCTTGTGTGTTCTTGTGAGGTTTAGAGTTTATTGTTTGTTTGTTTTGCACGAGTTTGATCGAGTTTGTTTCAACCTATCTTGGTTTGAGTTTGATAATTCACAACAAATTGGTGCGGTGAACGTGGATATCAAACCATGGCGTCTGCTAAATTCGATGTGGAGAAGTTTACTGGTTCAAACGATTTTGGATTGTGGCGTGTGAAGATGAGAGCACTCTTAGTGCAACAGGGTCTTCTTGATGCTTTAGATGAATCATCTATTGATGCAGAAATGGATGTAAAAGCAAAGAAAACCATGCTGGAAAAGGCACGCAGTGCCATCATTCTGTGTCTTGGAGATAAGGTGCTGAGACAAGTCTCTAAGGAGAGATCTGCTGCAGAGATCTGGCTCAAATTGGAGAACCTCTACATGACCAAATCTCTGGTAAATTGTCTGTACCTTAAGCAAGTTTTATACTCGTTCAAAATGCAAGATGATAAGCCTGTTGAAGAACAAATGGATGTGTTTAACAAACTGATCTTGGATCTTGAAAATATTGATGTAACCTTAGATGTTGAAGATCAGGCTTTGTTGTTGTTGAGTTCTTTGCCTAAATCACACAGTCATTTCAAAAAAACTGTGATATTTGGAAGAGAATCAAGTGCAATCTGCACTGAACTCTAAGGAGTTGAATGAGAGGAATGAGGGTAAAACCTCTGTAAAAGGTGAAGGTCTCATTGTAAAGGGCAAAAACCAGAAGAAACAGAACAAGTTTGCCAAAAAGAAGGAGAAAGAGGCATCTAAGAAGGAGGATAGCAGTGAGAAGAAATGATATCACTGTCACAAACCAGGTCACATTAGAAGATTTTGTCCTGAGAGGTAAAAGGGCAAGAATCTTGATAAATTTTGTGGTTCAGGTGATACAGCAATAACTCATGATGGCTATGAATCTGGTGATGTCCTTATGGTGTATGAGAATGATCCAGAAAGGGAGTGGGTGATGGATTTAGGGTGCTCATTCCACATGACACCTAATAGGATGTGGTTTGAGGAGTATACAGAGAGAGAATGTGGTATGGTGTTGTTAGGAAATGACAAACCGTGCAAGATAGTTGGTATTGGTTCAGTGAGGTTCAAGATGAATGATGGTCAAATCAGATTACTCACTGAAGTGAGATATGTACCAGACTTGAAGAGATATTTGATTTCACTTGGTGAACTTGAAAGAAAAGGCTTTCAGTTCAAAGGAAAAGATGGAATTCTCAGAGTTTCAAAAGGATCCATGCTGGAAATGAAGGGTCTAAGGAAGAATGGACTTTACTCACTCCAAGGAGAAGTCATTATAGGCTTTGCAGCTGTTGGATCAAACTCAACACAGAATGAGGTGGAGCTTTGGCACAGAAGGCTGGCTCATGTGAGTGAAAGAGGGTTGGTTGAGCTGAGTAAGCAAGGGCCCTGGGATCAAAGAAGCTGGAGAAGCTTAGTTTCTGTGAGAATTGTGTGTTTGGAAAAGCATGTAAGGTGAAATTCTCCACAGGACAGCAAAGAACAAAAGGAACTCTGGATTACATTCACTCTAACTTATAAGGTCCCTCAAGAACTCCATCTCACTCTGGTGCAAGGTACTTTCTCTGTATAGTTGATGATTACTCCAGAAAAATATGGTTATACACTCTCAAAACTAAGGATGAAGTCTTTGAAATGTTTAAGACTTGGATAACTCTAGTACAAAAACAAACATCTAAGAAAGTTAAGAGACTGAGAACAAATAATGGTTTAGAATTTTGCTCTGAGTTGTTTAACAATTTTTGTAAAGAGCGTGGTATTGCAAGGCATAGAACAGTTGCAGGAACCCTCAGCAGAATGGTTTAGCTGAGAGGTTCAATAGAACTATCCTTGAGAGGGTGAGGTGTATGCATTGTGCAGCTCTACCTAAGATATTCTGGGCAGAAGCTGTTGTGACAGCAGGTTATTTGATAAATAGATCCCCCTCAACTGCACTCAGGATGAAGACACCTGAGGAAATATGGTCAGGACACCCTCCTGATCTTAGTAAACTGAGGGTATTTGGTTGCTTGGCTTATGCTCACATCAAGCAAAACAAACTAGAGCCAAGAGCTCTGAAATACATGTTCATTGGGTATCCTGAGGGTGTGAAAGGATACAAGTTGTGGTGTCTTGAGGATGGTCATTAGAAGTGTTTAACAAGCAGAGATGTAGTGTTCAATGAATCAGAAATGGCATTCAAAAGGAAGGATTCAAAGAATGATACAGAAAGCAACAAAACTGAAAGCTCACTTGAGAAATACCAGATTGAGGTGGAATCTGGTTCTGTGGAATCAACACCTCTACCAGGAGCTTGGCTTTTAGATAATGATGAGCAATCTGATTCATCTCTTGATACACCAGAAATACAGGAAGCAAATCAACAAGCTGATGAGACCAATATGCTCACTAGAGACAGAATCAGAAGGTAAACTAAACCACCAAACAGATATGGATATGCAGACTTGCTGGCATATTCATTTATTGTAGCTAGTGGTGTTCTAGAAGAAGAGCCTAAAGATTATAAATCTGCTCTGAAAAGCAAAGATAGAAACAAATGGATAGTTGCTATGAAGGAAGAGATGAACTCCCTGAGGAAAAATGAAACATGGAAACTGGTAAAGAAGCCTGCAGGTTCTAAGATAGTGAGTTTTAAATGGATTTTCAAAAGAAAGCAAGGGATTCCTGGTGTTGAATCAGAGAGATATAAGGCACGATTGGTTGCTAGGGGTTTCACACAGAGAGAAGGCATTGACTACAATGATGTTTTCTCTCCAGTGGTAAAGCATAGATCAATAAGGATTCTGTTGGCTATGGTAGCCAAGTTTGATCTATAACTTGAACAGATGCAGGGGCGGAGCCAAGAGGGGGAGGGGGGGCATTGGGGGCCACCGCCCCCACCAGCCCCACTCCACCCCCTACCCCCTATAGCCTATATATACATATACATATATTATATATATTGTATATATTTTAATACTATTTGTACACATATATTTTTAATATAATAGTCATATAAATTGTTAAACATAATTTGACATAATCTGAAATTATGACATAACTATATACTCAAAGTTTTTGTTGTATTTCTAATAACTATAAAAAATTTTAATTTCACGATATAATTAATTCATATTTATTATACTACTTTATGAGTTTATCTAATTTTTTTCTTACTTCTTTTATATAGTTAACAAACTACATATAATATAACATTTGAGTGTATATATATTTTACTTTTAGGATGATTTAAAATTTTTCTTAAGCTTTTTAAGATGAAACATGTGGGTTTGTATCGAAAAATTAATTGAGGCAAAGTTAAAGATTAGAGCTAAATTTAATTTCTTTAGTATTGCACTAGTAATTTCAATACCTTGATATTAATTTAGATATAAGTAAATATCCTCTTAAAACATGCGATACAATTGTAGATGTCTAAATGACCATAAATATCTTAGGAGTGTATACAATATCTCTAGTTCGTATCACATTTTTTTTTGTATATATTAATCTAGTTTTTTACTTTAAAACTCTTAAACTTATTAGCTATATATTTCGTTAGTAACTTTATAAATTTCAATATTAAATATCTACTTAAAATACTTATGTTTTGACGATGGTTTAGTATTTTTAAAATGAGTAAATTAATAGATAAAAAAACTCTCTTATTTTTCAAAAACCTCTTCACATGATCTCGCCCCCTTAGACCAAATTCCTGGTTCTGCCCCTGAACAGATGGATGTAAAAACAACATTCCTATATGGAGAACTTGATGAAATTATTATGATGAAACAACCTGAAGGCTTTGAGGTGAAAAGCAAGGAGGGGGGTTCAGTGGATACTGGGAGCATGTCCAGTGGACTCACCAACTTAAGATCGTGCCACGTGTCCTGAAAGCATTTTAGAATTTCTTTATTAGGTTTTTTTATTTTTCTACCAAGCAGCTCACAACATGTGTAAAGTTGCATTTTCTTTGCCAAAAGAACTTCATCCCACTGAACCCTGGTTAAGAATGAATGCTAAAAATTTGAAGGGGGGAAAACAAAATTTTAGGGGTCAATCAAAATTTCAAATTTCAAATGTATACATTTGGTTTACCCAAATGAGATTTTATGACTTTAGATCAGATTTGTTCTCTCTCTCTCTCTCTTCATTTTTTCCTCTCCTTTTTTTGTACTTCATGGAGTTGAAGCTGGCATCGCCACTTCCGCCTGAACTGAACAATGCCATGGCAACAAAAAGCTGCTTCGACTCGTTGCCCAGGGAGGTCGTGTCAAAAATGACTTCTTTGCTTTTCCGAAGAGCTTCTCTTACCACTAATTATATTCTTCTTCCGTGATTTTGTTAATTGACGAGAGAATATATATTTTTGATTTGTTTTTTGTTTTCTGAACGATTATAGTGATGAGGATTCCCAACTGAACAAAACAATTCGATGTTTCACTTCATTTAAAATCAAACAAAATATTTGCATTCTTGTGCTCGCCCATTTTGTAGCTTCATTGGCTTTATTTATTCAAACTATAACTTCTAAAAGGTGATTAATATGTGTACTTATTATTATTTATCATTTATGATTTATATACTGCCTTTTGATGCTACTCAAATTATATGCTGTTTTATTTAATTAATTAAGTCTATTATTGTTCATATAATAAAGTTGTGATACACAACTACAAATACAGTGATAAAATTTTAGTTTGTTGATGCTAGTAAATTATTATAGTGAATCTTGTGATAATTTTCAGTAGTCATTATTGTCAGTGTTCTTAAAACCGGACCGGACCGGCCGGTCGAACCGGTTCGACCGTTGACCGGCCTTTCTCCCGTCCGATTTGTCATTTTAACCAGTTTGGGAACCGGACCGGTATGAACCGCCCAAAACCGGCCAAAAACCGGTAACCGGTGGCCGGTTTTGGCGGTCCGAACCGGTTCTTCTATTAAAAAATAAATAAATAAAATTTGCCCCGCCGCCGCCCTCCTCCTCCACGGTCGAACACCCTTCCATTGTTATATATAGAGGTAGAGGAAAACGAGTCGCTGTAATAATTCTATACCAAGGTTTGCTTCTTTTGTTTTGAGGAAGAAAATAATATATAGATCTAGGTGAATTTGATTTGGGTTTGTTGTTTTATTGTTGAGGAAGAAGGCTGGAGATGGAGTGATTTTGAACTCGATTTGCTCTTCTCTTTTTTATTTTATTTAAAGCAAACTGGATTTGCTCTCTGTTTTTTCTCTTTTTTTTTTTGTTTTGAAGCAAACGAACTGTTGAAGAAGATGATAATTGGGGTTTTTTTTTTGGTAAGAGATGATAATTGGGGTTAGTTGGAGAAATTTGTGGATGAAGGAGAAAAGGACTTTAGTGCAATTAAGGAAATACAAAGTACAAATTAATATCACAATAAATGCAATTGCTCCTGCTGTACACGGGTGTGTGTTCATTTATATATACATTTATTATAATTAACAAATTTGTTATTTTTTAGTATTTTATCAATTAATTCATTAGAAAATAGTCACTTGCGGTACTAAGTTTTACTCTATTATGAATTAATTTTAATTTACACTTTTTATTTAAATGATAAGAAAAATAAAAGATATTCAAGATATATAATATAGTGAATTATGATGTCGTGTATATATATATATATATATTTTTTTTTTTGAGTAACAAATTATGAATTATATGATAATGCTAGAAATATAAAGCACATGATATATTTGTTGACTCCGGACTTTTTATACCGGTCGAACCAGTGGTTAGACCGATTCGACCTATAAAACCTGTAACCAGTAAAGATACCGGTTCGATGACCGGTCCGGTTCTGAGAACACTGATTATTGTAATATTTTACAATAATAGTTGTTGAAGAATAAAGATTAGTGATGAAATTATTATTGATTACCTTCGCAGTTTGAATTAATTAAAAGCTTCATACGGTCAGACAATTATTATATATTTCACCTAGTGTATCGGAAAACTTTCATCAATAATAATAGAGGGTTAGTGACCGATTTGGTAAAAATCACAACAAAATAGGCACTCATCCAAAAAAAAATTATTTTGTTTTACAACATGGGAACGATTTTCAAAAATTCACAGCAAGATACCCTCATCCAAAAAAAAAAAAAAATTCTCGATTTTACATATTTTAGGAAAGATTTCCAAAAAATCACAACAAGATACCCTAATCCAATTTTTTCTTTTCTTTTCTGTTTAACGTATAAAATAGGAAAGATTTTCAAATTGCGTTTTAATGCAAAATATAGTCTCATTAAACTTGTTATTTTATGAGAAACAAACTGATGATATTTGCTAGAGCACCAACTATTTTCGCCAATATATTTGATTTCATGTGTAATTTACAAATATAATCATATTTAAAATATGTTAACAAAACATCCTTTATACAATTTAACGTGGTAAATGCAATTTTGGCATTCAATAATTGTTAGAAGTAAAACCTCCGAATTTAAGTGTTTTACCGATTAGCCATCGTTAACAATACTCATAATAAGTACTATAATAAATTTAATATCAAGAATAGCGAAAGATAAGCAATTTAAACTACTTATAAAACCAATTGAGCGGGCTTCATTATCATTAGCAACAATATCACTCAAAATTACACTTTGCATTATCAAAACAACAGCTAAAATCAATTCAACATATTAAACAATAACAGTTGGTACAATAAAATGATAAATTGTCATAATAATAATAATTACAAGAAATAGTAGGAGCAGTTGTAAAAATAACACACTTCATTGGTCTTCTCAGCGGCGCGGTGGAGGTTCAGACAAAAATTAAAATAAAAAATTATACTATGATAGAAGTGTCTAAAATACTATAACAACAGTGAAAAGAACACAGAAAAACTCAAACTTTAGGTTCACACTGAGAGAGAACAACGTTGTTGGGCCAAAGTCTCTTATTTATTAGTCCCTCTGTTTTTGCCGAGGATTGTCCAATGACACCATTATCTTCCTCTCCTATTTTCTTGTTTAAAGTAGAAAGGAAACAAAAATAAGGAATAAAAAATACATCAGAGCCTAGTTATTAAGTTGTAAAATCTAATTTATATCAAATGGAATTTGAGTTTTGAATTGAACCCCCAGAAATTTGGTTTTCCGCCAAATTTTTTCAACATTTTCGTAATCATACCAGTGTTAACCATGGTTGGACCAAGAAGAGTGTTCTTTTGACAAGAACAATAATTTATATACATGTCGTCATCTAATTGGCAGATTGATATAGAGGCTAAAAAGAACTCTAAAATGTTCAAAGTTCACGTGTCACCATCTCCTGAAGTTGAGTCCAGTGGACATGCTTCCAGGATTCAATAAACCGCAAGGAGGATGAAGTGTGTAAACTGAAAAGGTCTCTCTATGGCCTTAAGCAATCACCTAGACAGTGGAACAAAAGGTTTGATGAGTTCATGAACAGAATAAGTTTCTGCAAGAGCAAGTTTGATAGTTGTGTTTACTATAAATTCAATTCAAATGAAGACTTTGCTATATTACTGTTGTATGTGGATGATATCTTGATAGTGAGCAACAGCATCAGAGAGATATCAGGGATCAAATGAAGTCTGAAGAAGGAGTTTGAAATGAAAGACTTAGGATCTGCTAAGAAGATTTTTGGGATGGAGATAAGAAGAGTGTACTAGGGTGTCCTATTCTTGTCACAGAAATAGTACTTGATGAAGGTACTTGAGAAGTTTGGTACATCTGAAGCAAAGACTGTGAGTACACCTCTCTCACAACAGTTCAAACTTACCAGTGAGCAGTCTCCGAAGACTGCAGAAGAAGAGGATGAAATGAGGAACATTCCTTATGCAAATGGTGTGGGATCTTTAATATATGCTATGGTCTGCACAAAACCTGATATAGCATATGCAGTGAGTATGGTTAGCAAGTTCATGGCAAGCCCAGGAAAGTCACATTGGCAAGCTCTCAAGTGGATTTTAAGATACATAAGAGGCACTTTGGATAAGGTGCTGACATATGGTGGAGCTGAGAGTCAGAGTGATGAGATCACAGGGTTTGTGGACTCTGACTATGCTGGATGTTTGGACACTCGAAAGTCCTTAACTGGTTATGTCTTTACAGTACTTGGTATAGCTATTAGCTGGAAAGCTAACTTGCAAAAGGTGGTAGCTTTGTCAACCACAGAAGCTGAGTATATTGCTCTTACAGAAGCAATCAAAGAAGCTTTGTGGCTTGAAGGGATAGGTAAAGAGCTGAAGATTCAGAAGCAGGTTATTGCAGTGCATTGTGATAACCAAAGTGCTATAAATCTGTCTAAAAATCAGATGTTTCATGAGAGAACAAAGCATGTAGACATCAAGCTACACTTTGTGAGAAAAATAGTGGCAAGAGGAGATGTGTTGATCAAGAAGATTGCTACAGAACACAACCCATCTGATATGATCACCAGGTACTTCCAAGCAGCAAGTTTTTCTACTTTTTGGAGTTGATAAACTTGAAGGATCAGTAGCTGTTGAGCTAGGTGGAGTGCAGAAGGATTGAATGTGGAGAGATGTGAACCAAGGTGGAGAATTGTTGAGTGTGGTTCGACACTCTGAAGTTAGAAGTCAACAAAATAGCAAAACATGATTCAAAAGTTAGTTATTTTCGATTAGAAACTAGCAGAGTTGCTTTGGCGGGAAAAACGGTTTTGGTGGTTGTTGCGAGCTGTTTTTTAACTGATTTTTGTATACGATCGGTTACCTCAAGCTGTTGTTTATATAAGCAATTGAGCGGCGATCATTTGCAGCTTAATCATACACTTTTCATCACTTGTAAATCTCTGAAAACATTGAAAAAAAATTCTTCTTTTGCTCCTTGGATGTAGATTGTGAGATCACACTGATTTCTCAATCGAACCAAGTAAAACCGTGTGTTCTTGTTCTTGTTCGATCCTTGTGTGTTCTTGTGAGGTTGAGAGTTTATTGTTTGTTCGTTTTGCACGAATTTGATCGAGTTTGTTTCAACCTATCTTGGTTTGAGTTTGATAATTCACAACACATCACCACATCCAGTCAATTGCATTTGACTCCTCCATAATCAGCATATAAACGAGTTTACCATGATCTATTCTCCTCTACACGTTAACCTCACCTGGCGATGTTCATAGATCTTGAATTGATTAGTGAACAACAGTAAGATTTGATTGTGGCGATTTAAAGTCAGAGTCGTAGTTGGCTAAGCATCCAAAATTGTTCATGGAAAGATCTTTTTGTTAGATGGATATAACACATAACTCTTCGAGTGTTAGGCCACTATATCATAATGGTGAGACTGGAATTGCGACAAGGTTCGACCCAATGCATATGGTGATGGCAAATTCTTTGAAAAGATTTGGAATGGATGGAATTGGAAAAAAAAAGGACCTTGTCCTCTGTAAGTTCTCTTCTACTACATCTATTTTATATAAGAATCAATGGCTTAAATTTCATCTCGTGTACTTGGTTTCCTTGGTCACAAATAGAACCGCACTCGGAAAGAAAGAAACTCCTCTTATCTAAATTTAACGGATACTATATTGTAAACAAATGATAGTTTATGGATCTTTCTTATGCTTATCTGACTGATTTATCTTTTCATCGACTTTATTGGAGGAGAGCCTGCTATTTTTCTTTAGAAGCACAATAGTTGTGAAGTTCATTGAGTTTTTTGTTGAAAACATTCACCAGTTTTTCTGCTCAGCTCTGCTGTAACCTGTTTGTTAATAAGTACCTTTTCGGGGAACTTTGAACTAGTAATATCTAAACCAAGATTGAACAATATAATGTCTCGCAGGCATTTTATAATGGAAAACAATGCAATTAAAGACGTGCATTAAGAAGCTTGAGCATAATTGCGGCATTTTGTGGAATCAGAAGTCCCAAAAAATTTGATATTTGTTTAAAAAGCCATTAGACATTCAACTTAATTCGGAAAAGTCCCAAAAAAATATGATAATTCTTTGAAAATCCATTAGTCGTTCAACTTAGTGTGGAAAAGTTTTGTGGAAAATAATTATTTAATTAGTATGCTGAAGAACTTTCTGCTAATGGTAGAAGAATTTTTCTATGAATAAGCGTTATGGCAATTTTTAGATGATACTTCATTCTTCACGAAGAAAATATACTATCACTTTGCATCATTCTCTTAACTTTAGTTAATATTGTTTTAGTTATTTTAGCATAATCTGTAACACGTCCCATGATCGGGATCCAATTGCGAAGAAGCTAAAAGCTGCCATGTTGCTTTTGTTCAGGTTCTCAAAGGGACCATTTCTTTTCAACGGGAGAGTCTCCTTGGATTGAGAGATTGTGTGATCCTTTTGAAACCGCAGCACTGCAAAAGAGCTTAATTGAAACGCTACAAGGGCTCCAGACAACGTTTGAAGTCGAACACCAAGTAGCACTAATTTTGTCAGTCAAAAGGGCTCAAGACAACATTTGAAGTCGAACACCAAGTAGCACTAATTTTGTCAGTCAGAAGGGCTCAAGACAGCGTTTGAAGTCGAACACCAAGTAGCACTAATTTCGTCAGTCAGAAAAGAATATGCTCGGAACGGAACTGTAGGCAATGGATGTATCAAGACAAAATCCTAGTAATAGAGTGAAAACTAAGTTTATGCTCGAGCTTGTGCGCCTCATGGTGGCAATGCTGGAGAAAGTGCTTATGTTTAGTCAGTACATTCATCCTTTACAACTAATTAAGGAACATATGACTGAAGTTTTCACACGGACTGATGGAAAGCAAGTTTTACTAATAAGAGCAAATATAGATCAGAAACAGAGGTCGATCTTAATAAATACCTTCAATAACCCACTTAGTGAAGCAAAGGTCATGCTTGCCTTCACGAGGTGCTGTTCCGAGGGAATAAGCCGAGTTGGTCGTCGAGGGTAGATTTGTTAGATGTTGTATGGTTGAAAACCTCACTTGTGAAAACTGATGTAAAGTATTCCACATGTTGAAAGGAGTTCAATGAGAGGTGGTCTGCGTTGGAATTCAAACGGAGTATCTTAGTAAAGGTGTTCAATCGTATTTAGCTTTTAGATGGAGTCTTTTGAATTAATCAAAAACTAGTCATTGCAAAAGCTTTTGATCAAGTGAAAGAAGTTTGAACTTTGGGCCAAAAACCTCGTACATTATGACGGTTGTCTGAACCACGTTAAATCTGCGTGTCTGTTTGTTTACTGTCTTTAGATACTGTTGTGACTCGTAGTTGCAACTGCTGTTTAGTAAATTATCATAAAATAAGATCTAGTACGCATAATAAATTTGCAGAAGAAACTATATTCTTAATTCAAGAGAAGGAACAGAACTTGTAAGCATTGAAAAGTATTCTTCGAATGTTCGAATTTGTTCTGAGATTGATAGTGAATTATGCTAAAAGCAAACTTATGCGGCTGCAAGCTCAAAATCATGATCTTATGACGTATGCAGACTGTCTTAATTGTCAAGTGGACTCTGTTCCTTACGTTTACTTGGGGAGTTCCGGTGGGTTCAATTCAAGAAGAAAAAACATGTGAGATCCAGTCATGAATACAACCTTGAAGAAACTACAAAGCTGGAATTCTTTGGCATTTCTTAAGGGGGGCGAACGGTTCTACTTAATGGTGTGTTGACAGCAATTTCATATGCATATGATCGCCTTCTTTAAAGTTCCTCAATCATTGCTTAATGAATTGACAGAAATGCAGAGGAATTTCTTGTGCGGGGGAAGTGCGAAAGCGCGAAGAATAGAATTGGTCTGCTGGAATTAGGTATGCAGAAAGAAGTAAAATTGAGAACTAAATATTAGAAACTTAGTAACTTTTCATTCGGGCTTTGTTGGGAAAATTGTGGTGTAGATTTCTTGTAGAAGAGGATGCTGCGTGGAGAAAGGTAATCAAATCTAAGTAGCGGCATTCGACGTCCAGGTATGCTTCTCATGTAAACTCTGGCAACACTACTTTGGACTCAATATGGTATTGGGACATGGAAGAGTTTAGAAATTATGCCACTAGGAATGAACGTTTTAACAGAGGAGTGGGTAATAGTAAAAAAAAGAAAAAGGAAACCGTTATTCTGGTACTTAAAAGCATGAATTTGCTTCTAAATTTTTTGAAACTATATGTGTACATATATACAATTCATAATGTGCAGAAAATAAGTATCCTTTTCTTTAAATGATCACTGCATTTTAGATTAAGTCTCCCCTTAATTTTTAATTGTTTCACTGTTGGTTCTTTGGTTATTGGATGGTCATTGAATGCAATCATTCGGATGAGTTGTTTTTAACTGTAAATCTCCTCGATTGTTGATGTTGAGCCGGAAAATACACGGCTCAGGTTGTCCCGAACCAACGCGATTTTTGATTTGCGGGAAATTTCAGTGAATTGAATAAATTTTGATGGGACAAACCATTGAGGCAATGTGCATAAACAAACAAAGACTTAAATGTTGCTTAAGACAACAAAATAGTCATAATTTTATTTAGCCGCAGCGCTTATTACTTCTTTTAATATTTTTTCCTTTATTCACGTTCTGATTATTGTATAAGAAAAATCATTTCTGGTATATTAACTTTGGGACTTTTGCAAAAATGGTACTATAATTTGTCCCTTTTGCAACACTAGTATCATAACTTAAATTATTATTAGTCTTCTCGATACAAATTCTTAGTTCTTGCGTAACATTCGTCAATTCCGCAACATCTATTTCTAAACCACTTATGTTACGTGTTGGTCTCAGTGTGGAATTTGAATTTGTCTCACTTCTATACGAACAACTAGGGGGTTCCTGCCTTATGAAGAATTTTACACAATGTCTGCAAATTAGTGATGATTAACGGAATCGAATATTCAGTAAAGAAAATGAATATTCTATTAATGGAGTCTAATTTGGCAATTAATTTTAGTTAAGGCACCAAAATCCGACAAATTCAAGTTATGAGACTATTCTTGGAAGAGGGACGAGTTATGGTACCATTTTTGCGAAATTTCCAACAGGTATCATTCTTACCATGACGACATTTTGGCGCCAATATCAATATATTTTTCAAAAACAATTTGCTCCATCAGCTACAATTAACGGAGGGACTCGTTTGGCAATTAATTTTAATTATGGGACCGAAATCCGACAAATTTAAGTTGTTGGACTATCGCTGCAAAAGAGAAAAGTTATGGTACCAATTTTGCGAAAATCCCCATTAACTTTGCACGATATTTTTTTTGATACCTTAATTTGTCAAGCATCAAACTTCATACGCTATGTTGGCCATGTCCCTCATACTAAGTACTCCGATACCGTAAATTTCTAATTTTGACCAGAAATTGAGCATTGGGAAGCAAAACTACCTTCAAATGAGGGATTTCAATTTAATTTGATTTTTTTGACACAATTTTGGTCTCATATATGACACATGACCTTAAACTTATAAAGCTCTTATTAGGCCATGGGTCTTGTGTGGGGGCCAAAGTTGGGTCAAAATCCCCAAATTGGAGGTCACTTTCACGTGCTCAATATCCGGCCAAATCTAGATATTCTCGTCATGGGAGTATTTAATGTGATGGACATGACCAACATAGGGTATGAAGTTTGATGTGTGAAAAATTAATATATGAAAAAAGATATTGTGCCAAGTTAAGGTATGAAAAGTAACTTTTTCATATATGATGAGAACATGTACATTTTGCTCCGTAAGAAGGTCAGTTTTGTTCTTGTTCCCCGTGCTTATTTTGCTGTCATTATCAAATTGCATATTTGTAGTATTGTTTTCCCCACAACTTATTTTATGGCTTTTAACGAGGATATTTGTTATTTCAGTATTCCAACCATTTTAAGAACCATTGATTAATTACTCTCTCTATATTGCTTCCAACGTGTTTATGCCAGGCTGATTGCCACACTTTATTTAATTAAATGAAGGTGCAACATTTGTTTTTTCATTTATGTATTGCTAGTTCTACTTTTCTTATGTCCTCATATGGATGAATGTGTGTCTCTCCTATCTGCCACTCACATCCAAGTAATTACCCATTCTTTACATATTGGCAACAAAAGAAAGTAAGAAACATGGATGAAGAAATGTTTGTTAGGTTCAAGGATACAATTGTCAAAGGTAGTGAGTGTATTTTCATAATTTCTACTTATGTACATACATATAAATGTGTAACCACTCTAAAAAGCGCTACACAGTTTTTGCCGCTTTAAACCTTTTATTAGATGTGACCTCTAGTCACAAAACCCTAGTTGATTTTAGCTCTAGGTTACGCCGCCTTCATTTCTTGGTCGCTCATATACCATCACCACATCCAGTCAATTGCACTTGCCTCCTCCATAATCCGCATAGAAACGAGTTTACCATGATCTATTCTCCTCTACACGTTAACCTCACCTGGCGATGTTCATAGATCTTGAATTGATTAATGAACAACAGTGAGATTTGATTGTGGCGATTTAAAATCAGAGTCGTAGTTGGCTAAGCATCCAAAATTGTTCATGGAAAGATCTTTTTGTTAGATGGATATAGCACATAACTCTTCGAGTGTTAGGCCACTATATCATAGTGGTGAGACTGGAATTGCGACAAGGTTCGACCCAATGCATATGGTGATGGCAAATTCTTTGAAAAGATTTGGAATGGATGGAATTGGAAAAAAAGGACCTTGTCCTCTGTAAGTTCTCTTCTACTACATCTATTTTATATAAGAATCAATGGCTTAAATTTCATCTCGTATACTTGGTTTCCTTGGTCAAACCCTAGGATCGCACTCGGAAAGAAAGAAACTCCTCATATCTAAATTTAACGGATACTATATTGTAAACAAATGATAGTTTATGGATCTTTCTTATGCTTATCTGACTGATTTATCTTTTCATCGACTTTATTAGAGGAGAGCCTGCTATTTTTCTTTAGAAGCACAATAGTTGTGAAGTTCATTGAGTTTTTTGTTGAAAACATTCACTAGTTTTTCTGCTCAGCTCTGCTGTAACCTGTTTGTTAATAAGTACCTTTTCGGGGAACTTTGAACTAGTAATATCTAAACCAAGATTGAACAATATAATGTCTCGCAGGCATTTTATAATGGAAAACAATGCAATTAAAGACGTGCATTAAGATGCTTGAGCATAATTGCGGCATTTTGTGGAATCAGAAGTCCCAAAAAATTTGATATTTGTTTAAAAAGCCATTAGACATTCAACTTAATTCGGAAAAGTCCCAAAAAAATATGATAATTCTTTGAAAATCCATTAGTCATTCAACTTAGTGTGGAAAAGTTTTGTGGAAAATAATTATTTAATTAGTATGTTGAAGAACTTTTTGCTAATGGTAGAAGAATTTTTCTATGAATAAGCGTTATGGCCATTTTTAGATGATACTTCATTCTTCACGAAGAAAATATACTATCACTTTGCATCATTCTCTTAACTTTAGTTAATATTGTTTTAGTTATTTTAGCATAATTTGTAACACGTCCCATGATCGTGATCCAATTGCGAAGAAGCTAAAAGCTGCCATGTTGCTTTTGTTCAGGTTCTCAAAGGGACCATTTCTTTTCAATGGGAGAGTCTCCTTGGATTGAGAGATTGTGTGATCCTTTTGAAACCGCAGCACTGCAAAAGAGCTTAATTGAAACGCTACAAGGGCTCCAGACAACGTTTTAAGTCGAACACCAAGTAGCACTAACTTTGTCAGTCAAAAGGGCTCAAGACAACATTTGAAGTCGAACACCAAGTAGCACTAATTTTGTCAGTCAGAAGGGCTCAAGACAGCGTCTGAAGTCGAACACCAAGTAGCACTAATTTCGTCAGTCAGAAAAGAATAGGCTCGGAACGGAACTGTAGGCAATGGATGTATCAAGACAAAATCCTAGTAATCGAGTGAAAACTAAGTTTATGCTCGAGCTTGTGGGCCTCGTGGTGGCAATGCTGGAGAAAGTGCTTATATTTAGTCAGTACATTCATCCTTTACAACTAATAAAGGAACATATGACTGAAGTTTTCACACGGACTGATGGAAAGCAAGTTTTACTAATAAAAGCAAATTTAGATCAGAAACAGAGGTCGATCATAATAAATACCTTCAATATCCCACTTAGTGAAGCAAAGGTCATGCTTGCCTTCACGAGGTGCTGTTCCGAGGGAAATAAGCTTAGTTGGTCGTCGAGGGTAGATTTGTTAGATGTTGTATGGTTGAAAACCACACTTGTTAAAACTGATGTAAAGTATTCCACATGTTGAAAGGAGTTCAATGAGAGGGGGTCTGCGTTGGAATTCAAACGGAGTATCTTAGTGTTCAATCGTATTTAGCTTTTAGATGGAGTCTTCTGAATTAAGCAAAAACTATCAAATCAACAATATCAACAAATTGATCGAAGAAACTTTGCACGATTGAATAAACGGTTGAAGATTATATTCAACGATTGTGTGAATGTAAAGTGAATGTTTGTGTTCTTTTACAGAGAGTGTTCATCAGAGAAGATGAATCAAAAAGAAAAGGAAAAGTTAGTTTTGAAAAATACACGGTCGAACTACTTAAATACTAAACGGATAACAAACTTACTAAAAGAGGAAGGTTACCGTTAACTAACTTAACAGAATTATAAAAGATTACTAAATAAGGAAAGTAAATAAAATACATTATTTAAGACCCCCCCCCCCCCCCTCAAGAGGGGCATGGATATCCAAAATGCCCATCTTGGATTTCATTTTGGTGAACGGTTGAAGAGCCAAGGGCTTTGTAAGAACATCTGCAACTTGGTGTTCATTTGATATATGCACAACTTTGACAGCTCCTTGATGCACCTTTTCTCTTACAAAGTAACAATCAATCTGAATGTGTTTGGTGCGTTCATGGTGGACAGGGTTGATGGCAATGCAATAAGCACTCTTATTGTCTGTGAAGATCATTGGAGTCCTTGTGTTTTTGATGTGAAGATCCTGTAACAATTTTTGTAACCAAATGACTTCACAGGTTGTTGTGGCAAGTGCCCTGTACTCTGCTTCTGTTGAAGATCTGCTAACCGTTGGTTGTTTCTTGGCCTTCCAAGAGACAAGTGCTTCTCCCAAGTAAACAGCATACCCTGTGATACTTCTTCTGGAATCAATACATGTGGCCCAATCACTATCACAGAATGCTTTGAGGTGAAGTTCTTTGTGAGCTGGAAAGAAAAGTCCTTGTCCAGGGCTGGTTTTGATGTATCTCAAGACTTTGTGAGCTGCTGCAAGGTGAGAGACACATGGTTTGGACATGAATTGTGTGAGACACTATATGCTGTAGCTAAGATCGGGCCTGGTGATAGTGAGGTAAAGCAATCTTCCAACAAGCCTTCTGTAGGTAGTAGGATCATCTAGAAATGGTGGATCATCAGCATTGAGCTTTGATTTAGAGTCCATGGGAACAGAATTGGGCTTGCACCCCAAGTATCCTGCTTCAGTAAGGATATCAAGTGCATATTTCCTCTGGCAAAGTGATATACCAGCTTTACTTCTAGCTATTTCAATGCCCAAAATGTATTTCAGCTCCCCTAGATCTTTTATAGTGAATTTGTTGTCTAGATGTGCCTTCAATTGTGTGATCTCATTCATGTCATTACCTGCAAGGATAATGTCATCCACATATATACATAAAGCAGTAAATGACTCACCATTCTTCTTTGTGAATAGGGAACAATCTGATATAGACTGTGAATAACCATAGTTCAATAAACAAGTGGACAGCTTAGTGTACCACTGTCTGGAAGCTTGTTTCAAACCATAGAGGCTCTTTTTCAATAGGCAAACTCTTTGATCCTTAGGCTTAAGGTAGCCTGGGGGTGGTTTCATATAAATTTCTTCATCTAAGTCACCATGTAAAAAAGCATTATTTACATCAAGTTGATGAAGAAACCAATTTCTTGAAGCTGCAACAGCAAGTAAAACCTTTACAGTTGTGAGTTTGGCAACTGGTGAAAAGGTATCAAAATAGTCCAATCCTTCTTCTTGAGTGTATCCCTTAGCCACAAGTCGAGCCTTGTACCTTTCTATAGTACCATCAGACCTATGTTTAATTTTGAAAACCCATTTACACCCTACACAATTGTGATCAGAAGGTAAATCAGTTAGAGTCCAAGTTTGAGTCTTTTCAAGGGCTTCTAATTCTTTTCTCATGGCTTCTTGCCATTCAGGATGGTTCTTAGCTTGAGTATAAGAGGATGGTTCAGTAATCTGAGTAATAGCAGCAGTAAAAGCTAAGTGATTAGCACCAAGTTTAGATGTTGAGATATGAGATTTAATAGGATATCTTGTATAAAAGGTGTTACTGAAATTAGCTTTATGTAAAGAAGAAGGAAGATTATAATCATAAGATTTCAAGTAAGCAGGGGATTAGTTTGTCTGCTAGATTTCCTGGTATGAACAACTTCAGAAGAAATATCAGTCACAGGTAAAGAATGAGAAATAGGAGCAGGTAAAGAATGAGGAATATTATCAGGTAATGCTGGAATAGTATCAGGTAATGCTGCATGAATATTAGTATGAGATATAGGATATTCAGAAGCATCTTGTGAAACATGATCAGTGTTAGGAATAATGTTGTCATGAGAATTATAAGCAACATGAGGAGAGATATTATCAGAAGATGAAATCAGAGGTTCAGGATTACTGAAATTGTCATGTGAGTGAGGACTGGAGCTACTTGAAATGTCTCCTTGATCTGATGGAGGAAGAATGTCAGATGTATCCACAGGAACATAGACATTTGCAGGAGGTAATTCCACTGGTGGTGCTATTACAGGAACATTAGAAACACTAGGATCCTGAGGTAAGATAAAGGAATCTGTGCAAAACTTAGAAGAAGATTTCTCAGTGGCATCAGTAGTAAGTTTATCATCAGAAGTATGAAAAGGAAATTTATCTTCATAGAAAATGACATTTCTAGATGTAATAAACTTCTTAGTATGCAGATTAAACAACAAATACCCCTTGGTTCCTCTGGGATAACCCAGAAAAACACATTTATGTGCCCTGGGATCAAATTTCTGTCTGTGAGATGTTATAGTGGAAGCAAAGGCTAAACATCCAAACACCTTAAGTAAAGAATAATCTGGAGGCTTATTATAAAGCATCTCAAAAGGTGTCTTATTGTTTAAAACAGAAGTAGGCAATCTATTAATCACAAATGCAGCAGTAGCAACACAATAAGGCCAAAATTTTAAAGGAACTTGAGAATGAAATTTTAGAGATCTTACAATCTGTAATAGATGTTGATGCTTGCGTTCCACAACTCCATTTTGTTGAGGAGTTTCAATGCAACTGGTTTGATGTATAATACCATTCAAAGCATAAAAATCCTTCATGAAAAATTCAGTTCCATTATCTGATCTCAAAATCTTGATCTTGGTATTGAACTGATTAAAAACTAAAGCATGAAATTGAGTAATGTGAGTAACAACCTCAGATTTAAACTGCATGAAATAAACCCAAGTGCAACGAGTGTAATCATCAACAATGGTGAGAAAATACTTAGAACCATTATGAGAAGGAGTGGAGAAGGGACCCCAAACATCACAGTGAATAAGATCAAAAGGAGCATGAGATTCTGTAAAACTAGTAGGAAAACTAAGCTTCTTTTGCTTAGCCATATGACATGTATCACAAGGAGGAATGTTAGCAACATTAGATGAAACAAATAATTGAGGTATAGCAGACAATTTAGCATAGGGAGAATGACCCAAACGAGCATGCCAAATCATTTTGCTATTAACAGTGTTGCTTACAGAATTATTACAGGAATGAATGCTATTGTTGTTCTTATTACATGGAATAAAAGATGCTTATTACATGAAGGAACAATAGTATCAGAAATACTCAAAACATAAAGGCCATGCACTTCATTAGCAAAACCAATCGTCCTCTTCATGACTATGTTCTGCATAATACAGGTAGAGGAAAGAAAACACAGGGCAATATTAGAGGACTTGGTTAGTTTAGAAACTGAAATGAGATTGAATGTGAAATCAGGCACATATAAAGCATCTTTTAAAACTAAACCATTAGCAAGGTAAACATTCTGAGACAAAAGAGCTTTAGTAGTATTTGAATTAGGCAAAGATATAGGTAAATCAATGGACTTGGAAGCAGAATCAAATCTTTGAGCCTCACAGATCATATGATCTGTGGCTCCTATATCTAATACCCAAAGTCTATGCTTATTACCATGATAAGATGAACTAGAAGATAAAGCAAGAATTTGAAAGAAACTTTTACCAACTGAGGCAGCAGTACCAGAAGTGGTGACAGTAGCAGCAAAAGGATTCTGAGTAGTTGTTATCTGAGAAGCTCTCTGTGTCTTTTGAAAAGTTAGAAACTGCTCAAAGAGAGCTTGATTGGAATCCTCAGTACCCTGAATTGATGGCTCATCAGACTGACCATCTTCTCCAGTAACCAAATTTGCATGCCTTTTACCTGTAGGACCATCCCAACCTGGAGGATAACCTATGATTTGATAACACCTATCAATAGTATGTCCATTAAAACCACAGTGAGTGCATTTAAGTTTCTTCTTTTCCTTAGGCTTTTGAAACTTATTCTGTTGGAAAGTAACTTGAGCACCAGCATTAGGCTTGTTATAGGTGTCCTGTCCAGATTTAGACCTGGTAAACATGGCAAGAGGATCCATTGAAGTAGAGGAAACATGTAAGGACCTTTGATTCTCCTCTTGTAAAAGCATAGAGTATACTTTTGAAAGTGAGGGCAGAGGAGAACTAAGCAAGATTTGACTCCTTATGGCAGCAAAAGAGTCATTCAGTCCCACCAAGAATGATAAAACACAGTCTGATTGTTGGAGATCCAACATATTCTTGTTGACATTGCAAGTGCACAAACCACAAGAGCAAGCTATAATGGGTCTGTGGCTAACAAATTCATCCCACAATGATCTAAAAGCATTGTAGAAGGCTGTAACAGATTGTGCCTTGTGAAACAGTAGCTAAAGACTTCTGCAGATGAAAGACCCTGGATCCATCTGCTCTAGCATATCTCAACTTCAATTCAGTCCAAACATCAATGGCAGTCTTGAAAAACAAAAGAGTCTGGCGAATGTCTTTTGAGACAGAGTTTAATAACCAAGAAAGGACCAGATTGTTGGCTCTAACCCAACATGTTCGATTAACAGCATCATCTTCTTTAGGAATGGACAAAGAACCATCAATAAAGGCAATCTTATTCTTGATAGTAAGAGCCATTTCAACACCTTTAGACCAAGAAATGTAATTATCTCCATTGAGAACATCAGTGACAATGGACAGCCCAGTGAAATCATGAGATCCGAGAAAGTAAATGGATGTGGAATCTTCAGAGGGATTCTTAGTAACAGTAGTAGAAGTCATAGTGATAAAACAGATCAAGGAGTTCTCAAAGTAACAACAAATTCTCAAACAATCAATAGAGTCTCAAAATAACAATCAGATTCTCAAATCAACAACAGAATCGCAAAGAGAGTAATGATCAATTCTCAAATCAATCAACAAACCAAATCAGATCCGCAAAACAAACGGATTAAACATAAAACGAAACCGATCAAAAGTGATCGCACAATAAAGAGAACAATCTAATCGGTCAAAAACTAAAAAATTCAACCGAAATCAAAATCTAGGGCAAAAAACGCAAACCAGAGATATAGATGCAGCGGAAGAGGATCGAAAACTCGATGAATGATACCATATCAAATCAACAATATCAACAAATTGATCGAAGAAACTTTCCACGATTGAATAAATGGTTGAAGATTATATTCAACGATTGTGTGAATGTAAAGTGAGTGTTTGTGTTCTTTTACAGAGAGTGTTCATCAGAGAAGATGATCAAAAAGAAAAGGAAAAGTTAGTTATGAAAAATACACGGTCGAACTACTTATATACTAAACGGATAACAAACTTACTAAAAGAGGAAGGTTACCGTTAACTAACTTAACAGAATTATAAAAGATTACTAAATAAGGAAAGTAAATAAAATACATTATTTAAGAAAAACTAGTCATTGCAAAAGCTTTTGATCAAGTGAAAGAAGTTTGAACTTTTGGCCAAAAACCTCGTAGATTATGACGGTTCTCTGAACCACGTTAAATCTGCGTGTCTGTTTGTTTACTGTCTTTAGATACTGTTGTGACTCGTAGTTGCAACTGCTGTTTAGTAAATTATCATAAACTAAGATCTAATATGCATAATAAATTTGTAGAAGATACTATATTCTTCATTCAAGAGAAGGAACAGAACTTGTAAGCATTGAAAAGTATTCTTCGAATGTTCGAATTTGTTCTGAGATTGATAGTGAATTATGCTAAAAGCAAACTTATGCGGCTGCAAGCTCAAAATCATGATCTTATGACGTATGCAGACTGTCTTAATTGTCAAGTGGACTCTGTTCCTTACGTTTACTTGGGGAGTTCCGGTGGGTTCAATTCAAGAAGAAAAAACATGAGAGATCCAGTCATGAATACAACCTTGAAGAAACTACAAAGCTGGAATTCTTTGGCATTTCTTTAGGGGGGCGAACGGTTCTACTTAATGGTGTGTTGACAGCAATTTCATATGCATATGATCGCCTTCTTTAAAGTTCCTCAATCATTGCTTAATGAATTGACAATGCTGCGTGCAGAAAGGTAATCAAATCTAAGTAGCGGGGTTCGACGTCCAGGTATGCTTCTCATGTAAACTCTGGCAACACTACTTTGGACTCAATATGGTATTGGGACATGGAAGAGTTTAGAAATTATGCCACTAGGAATGAACAGTTTAACAGAGGAGTGGGTAATAGTAAAAAAAAAAAAAAAGGAAACCGTTATTCTGGTAATTAAATGCATAAATTTGCTTCTAAATTTTTTGAAACTATATGTGTACATATATACAATTCATAATGTGCAGAAAATAAGTATCCTTTTCTTTAAATGATCACTGCATTTTAGATTAAGTCTCCCCTTAATTGTTTAATTGTTTAACTGTTGGTTCTTTGGTTATTGGATGGTCATTGAATGCAATCATTCGGATGAGTTGTTTTTAACTGTAAATCTCCTCGATTGTTGATGTTGAGCCGGAAAATACACGGCTCAGGTTGTCCCGAACCAACGCGATTTTTGATTTGCGGGAAATTTCAGTGAATTGAATAAATTTTGATGGGACAAACCATCCAGGCAATGTGCATAAACAAACAAAGACTTAAATGTTGCTTAAGACAACAAAATAGTCATAATTTTATTTAGCCGCAGCACTTATTACTTCTTTTAATATTTTTTTCTTTATTCACGTTCTGATTATTGTATAAGAAAAATCATTTCTGGTATATTAACTTTGGGACTTTTGCAAAAATGGTACTATAATTTGTCCCTTTTGCAACACTAGTATCATAACTTAAATTATTATTAGTCTTCTCGATACAAATTCTTAGTTCTTGCGTAACATTCGTCAATTCCGCAACATCTATTTCTAAACCACTTATGTTACGTGTTGGTCTCGGTGTGGAATTTGAATTTGTCTCACTTCTATACGAACAACTAGGGAGTTCCTGCCTTATGAAGAATTTTACACGATGTCTGCAAATTAGTGATGATTAACGGAATCGAATATTCAGTAAAGAAAATGAATATTCTATTAATGGAGTCTAGTTTGGCAATTAATTTTAGTTAAGGCACCAAAATCCGACCAATTCAAGTTATGAGACTATTCTTGGAAGAGGGACGAGTTATGGTACCATTTTTGCGAAATTTCCAACAGGTATCATTCTTACCATGACGACATTTTGGCGCCAATATCAATATATTTTTCAAAAACAATTTGCTCCATCAGCTACAATTAACGGAGGGACTCGTTTGGCAATTAATTTTAATTATGGGACCGAAACCAGACAAATTTATGTTGTTGGACTATCGCTGCAAAAGAGAAAAGTTATGGTACCATTTTTGCGAAAATCCCCATTAACTTTGCACAATATTTTTTTTGATACCTTAATTTGTCAAGCGTCAAACTTCATACGCTATGTTGGCCATGTCCCTCATATTAAGTACTCCGATACTGTAAATTTCTAATTTTGACCAGAAATTGAGCATGTGGGAAGCAAAACTACCTTCAAATGAGGGATTTCAGTTTAATTTGATTATTTTGACACAATTTTGGTCTCATATATGACACATGACCTTAAACTTATAAAGCTCTTATTAGGCCATGGGTCTTGTGTGGGGGCCAAAGTTGGGTCAAAATCCCCAAATTGGAGGTCACTTTCACGTGCTCAATATCCGGCCAAATCTAGATATTCTCGTCATGGGAGTATTTAATGTGATGGACATGACCAACATAGGGTATGAAGTTTGATGTGTGAACAATTAATGTATGAAAAAAGATATTGTGCCAAGTTAAGGTATGAAAAGTAACTTTTTCATATATGATGAGAACATGTACATTCTGCTCCGTAAGAAGGTCAGTTTTGTTCTTGTTCCCCGTGTTTATTTTGCTGTCATTATCAAATTGCATATTTGTAGTATTGTTTTCCCCACAACTTATTTTATGGCTTTTGACGAGGATATTTGTTATTGCATTATTCCAATCATTTTAAGAACCATTGATTAATTACTCTCTCTATATTGCTTCCAACGTGTTTATGCCAGGCTGATTGCCACACATTATTTAATTAAATGAAGGTGCAACATTTGTTTTTTCATTTATGTATTGCTAGTTCTACTTTTCTTATGTCCTCATATGGATGAATGTGTGTCTCTCCTATCTGCCACTCACATCCAAGTAATTACCCATTCTTTACATATTGGCAACAAAAGAAAGTAAGAAACATGGATGAAGAAATGTTTGTTAGGTTCAAGGATACAATTGTCAAAGGTAGTGAGTGTATTTTCATAATTTATACTTATGTACATACATATAAATGTGTAACCACTCTAAAAAGCGCTACACAGTTTTTGCCGCTTTAAACTTTTTATTAGATGTGACCTCTAGTCACAAAACCCTAGTTGATTTTAGCTCTAGGTTACGCCGCCTTCATTTCTTGGTCGCTTATATACCATCACCACATCCAGTCAATTGCATTTGCCTCCCCCATAATCCGCATAGAAACGAGTTTACCATGATCTATTCTCCTCTACACGTTAACCTCACCTGGCGATGTTCATAGATCTTGAATTGATTGATGAACAACAGTGAGATTTGATTGTGGCGATTTAAAATCAGAGTCGTAGTTGGCTAAGCATCCAAAATTGTTCATGGAAAGATCTTTTTGTTAGATGGATATAGCACATAACTCTTCGAGTATTAGGCCACTATATCATAGTGGTGAGACTGGAATTGCGACAAGGTTCGACCCAATGCATATGGTGATGGCAAATTCTTTGAAAAGATTTGGAATGGATGGAATTGGAAAAAAAGGACCTTGTCCTCTGTAAGTTCTCTTCTACTACATCTATTTTATATAACAATCAATGGCTTAAATTTCATCTCGTATACTTGGTTTCCTTGGTCACACATAGAAACCCTAGGATTGCACTCGGAAAGAAAGAAACTCCTCATATCTAAATTTAACGGATACTATATTGTAAACAAATGATAGTTTATGGATCTTTCTTATGCTTATCTGACTGATTTATCTTTTGATCGACTTTATTGGAGGAGAGCCTGCTATTTTTCTTTAGAAGCACAATAGTTGTGAAGTTAATTGAGTTTTTTGTTGAAAACATTCACCAGTTTTTCTGTTCAGCTCTGCTGTAACCTGTTTGTTAATAAGTACCTTTTCGGGGAACTTTGAACTAGTAATATCTAAATCAAGATTGAACAATATAATGTTTCACAAGCATTTTATAATGGAAAACAATGCAATTAAAGACGTGCATTAAGAAGCTTGCGCATAATTGCGGCATTTTGGGGAATCAGAAGTCCCAAAAAAATTGATATTGGTTTAAAAAGCCATTAGCCATTCAACTTAATTCGGAAAAGTCCCAAAGAAATATGATAATTCATTGAAAACCCATTAGTCATTCAACTTAGTGTGGAAAAGTTTTGAGGAAAAAAATTTATTTAATTAGTATGCTGAAGAACTTTCTGCTAATGGTAGAAGAATTTTTCTATGAATAAGCGTTATGGCCATTTTTAGATGATACTTCATTCTTCACGAAGAAAATATACTATCACTTTGCATCATTCTCTTAACTTTAGTTAATATTGTTTTAGTTATTTTAGCAGAATTTGTAACACGTTACATGATCGTGATCCAATTGCGAAGAAGCTAAAAGCTGCCATGTTGCTTTTGTTCAGGTTCACAAAGGGACCATTTTTCTTCAACGGGAGAGTCTCCTTGGATTGAGAGATTGTGTGATCCTTTTGAAACCGCAGCACTGCAAAAGAGCTTAATTGAAACGCTACAAGGGCTCAAGACAACGTTTGAAGTCGAACACCAAGTAGCACTAATTTTGTCAGTCAAAAGGGCTCAAGACGACATTTGAAGTCGAACACCAAGTAGCACTAATTTTGTCAGTCAGAAGGGCTCAAGACAGCGTTTGAAGTCGAACACCAAGTAGCACTAATTTCGTCAGTCAGAAAAGAATAGGCTCGAAACGGAACTGTAGGCAATGGATGTATCAAGACAAAATCCTAGTAATCGAGTGAAAACTAAGTTTATGCTCGAGCTTGTGGGCCTCGTGGTGGCAATGCTGGAGAAAGTGCTTATATTTAGTCAGTACATTCATCCTTTACAACTAATAAAGGAACATATGACTGAAGTTTTCACACGGACTGATAGAAAGCAAGTTTTACTAATAAAAGCAAATTTAGATCAGAAACAGAGGTCGATCATAATAAATACCTTCAATAACCCACTTAGTGAAGCAAAGGTCATGCTTGCCTTCACGAGGTGCTGTTCCGAGGGAATAAGCTTAGTTGGTCGTCGAGGGTAGATTTGTTAGACGTTGTATGGTTGAAAACCACACTTGTGAAAACTGATGTAAAGTATTCCACATTTTGAAAGGAGTTCAATGAGAGGGGGTCTGCGTTGGAATTCAAACGGAGTATCTTAGTAAAAGTGTTCAATCGTATTTAGCTTTTAGATGGAGTCTTTTGAATTAATCAAAAACTAGTCATTGGAAAAGCTTTTGATCAAGTGAAAGAAGTTTGAACTTTTGGCCAAAAACCTCGTAGATTATGACGGTTGTCTGAACCACGTTAAATCTGCGTGTCTGTTTGTTTACTGTCTTTAGATACTGTTGTGACTCGTAGTTGCAACTGCTGTTTAATAAATTATCATAAACTAAGATCTAATACGCATAATAAATTTGCAGAAGATACTATATTCTTCATTCAAGAGAAGGAACAGAACTTGTAAGCATTGAAAAGTATTCTTCGAATGTTCGAATTTGTTCTGAGATTGATAGTGAATTATGCTAAAAGCAAACTTATGCGGCTGCAAGCTCAAAATCATGATCTTATGACGTATGTAGACTGTCTTAATTGTCAAGTGGACTCTGTTCCTTACGTTTACTTGGGGAGTTCCGGTGGGTTCAATTCAAGAAGAAAAAACATGTGAGATCCAGTCATGAATACAACCTTGAAGAAACTACAAAGCTGGAATTCTTTGGCATTTCTTTAGGGGGGCGAACGGTTCTACTTAATGGTGTGTTGACAACAATTTCATATGCATATGATCGCCTTCTTTAAAGTTCCTCAATCATTGCTTAATGAATTGACAAAAATGCAGAGGAATTTCTTGTGCGGGGGAAGTGCGTAAGCGCGAATAATAGAATTGGTCTGCTGGAATTAGGTATGCAGAAAGAAGTAAAATGGAGAACTAAATATTAGAAACTTAATAACTTTTCATTCGGGCTTTGTTGGGAAAATGGTGGTGTAGATTTCTTGTAGAAGAGGATGCTGCGTGGAGAAAGGTAATCAAATCTAAGTAGCGGGGTTCGACGTCCAGGTATGCTTCTCATGTAAACTCTGGCAACACTACTTTGGACTCAATATGGTATAGGGACATGGAAGAGTTTAGAAATTATGCCACTAGGAATGAACGGTTAAACAGAGGAGTGGGTAATAGTAAAAAAAAAAAAAAAAAGGAAACCGTTATTCTGGTAATTAAATGCATAAATTTGCTTCTAAATTTTTTGAAACTATATGTGTACATATATACAATTCATAATGTGCAGAAAATAAGTATCCTTTTCTTTAAATGGTCACTGCATTTTAGATTAAGTCTCCCCTTAATTTTTAATTGTTTAACTGTTGGTTCTTTGGTTATTCGATGGTCGTTGAATGCAATCATTCGGATGAGTTGTTTTTTGTTAGGGTTGTGGAGTCTGAATTGCCTAGGAATTGTAGGAGACCCAGTCAATTTGGGAAACAGAGATCTAGTTAATCTGGGAAACAGAGACCCAATTCGTCTAGGAAACGGATACCCAGTTGGTTTGGGAAGTAGAAACCTAAATTGCCTAGGAGTTGCAGAGTTCATGTAAGACTATAATTAGGAAAATGTTCCTATTATGAATAGCCAGCAATATGTAATTGTATTCTTGCGTTTGTCATAACACTCATCAGAAAATCCTGGCTTGACAGCGCCCCGAGAGGTAGTCTTTTGACGAACTGGGTGAACAAATATGTCTTGTCTTTTATCGCTTTTCGTGTGCATGTTTTTTAACATCTCGATTGCTGCGCAACATTTTTAACTGTAAATCTCCTCAATTGTTGATGTTGAGCCGGAAAATACACGGCTCAGGTTGTCCCGAACCTACGCGATTTTTGATTTGCGGGAAATTTCAGTGAATTGAATAAATTTTGATGGGACAAACCATCGAGGCAATGTGCATAAACAAACAAAGACTTAAATGTTGCTTAAGATAACAAAATAGTCATAATTTTATTTAGCCGCAGCGCTTATTACTTCTTTTAATATTTTTTCCTTTATTCACGTTCTGATTATTGTATAAGAAAAATCATTTCTGGTATATTAACTTTGGGACTTTTGCAAAAATGGTACTATAATTTGTCCCTTTTGCAACACTAGTATCATAACTTAAATTATTATTAGTCTTCTCGATACAAATTCTTAATTCTTGCGTAACATTCGTCAATTCCGCAACATCTATTTCTAAACCACTTATGTTACGTGTTGGTCTCAGTGTGGAATTTGAATTTGTCTCACTTCTATACGAACAACTAGGGGGTTCCTGCCTTATGAAGAATTTTACACGATGTCTGCAAATTAGTGATGATTAACGGAATCGAATATTCAGTAAAGAAAATGAATATTCTATTAATGGAGTCTAATTTGGCAATTAATTTTAGTTAAGGCACCAAAATCCGACAAATTCAAGTTATGAGACTATTCTTGGAAGAGGGACGAGTTATGGTACCATTTTTGTGAAATTTCCAACAGGTATCATTCTTACCATGACGACATTTTGGCGCCAATATCAATATATTTTTCAAAAACAATTTGCTCCATCAGCTACAATTAACGGAGGGACTCGTTTGGCAATTAATTTTAATTATGGGACCAAAATCCGACAAATTTAAGTTGTTGGACTATCGCTGCAAAAGAGAAAAGTTATGGTACCATTTTTGCAAAAATCCCAATTAACTTTGCACGATATTTTTTTTGATACCTTAATTTGTCAAGCATCAAACTTCATACGCAATGTTGGCCATGTCCCTCATACTAAGTACTCCGATACCGTAAATTTCTAATTTTGACAAGAAATTGAGCATGTGGGAAGCAAAACTACCTTCAAATGAGGGATTTCAATATAATTTGATTATTTTGACACAATTTTGGTCTCATATATGACACATGACCTTAAACTTATAAAGCTCTTATTAGGCCATGGGTCTTGTGTGGGGGCCAAAGTTGGGTCAAAATCCCCAAATTGGAGGTCACTTTCACGTGCTCAATATCCGGCCAAATCTAGATATTCTCGTCATGGGAGTATTTAATGTGATGGACATGACCAACATAGGGTATGAAGTTTGATGTGTGAAAAATTAATGTTTGAAAAAAGATATTGTGCCAAGTTAAGGTATGAAAAGTAACTTTTTCATATATGATGAGAACATGTACATTCTGCTCCGTAAGAAGGTCAGTTTTGTTCTTGTTCCCCGTGCTTATTTTGCTGTCATTATCAAATTGCATATTTGTAGTATTGTTTTCCCCACAACTTTATTTTATGGCTTTTAACGAGGATATTTGTTATTTCAGTATTCCAACCATTTTAAGAACCATTGATTAATTACTCTCTCTATATTGCTTCCAACGTGTTTATGCCAGGCTGATTGCCACACATTATTTAATTAAATGAAGGTGCAACATTTGTTTTTTCATTTATGTTTTGCTAGTTCTACTTTTCTTATGTCCTCATATGGATGAATGTGTGTCTCTCCTATCTGCCACTCACATCCAAGTAACTACCCATTCTTTACATATTGGCAACAAAAGAAAGTAAGAAACATGGATGAAGAAATGTTTGTTAGGTTCAAGGATACAATTGTCAAAGGTAGTGAGTGTATTTTCATAATTTCTACTTATGTACATACATATAAATGTGTAACCACTCTAAAAAGCGCTACACAGTTTTTGCCGCTTTAAACTTTTTATTAGATGCGACCTCTAGTCACAAAACCCTAGTTGATTTTAGCTCTAGGTTACGCCGCCTTCATTCCTTGGTCGCTTATATACCATCACCACATCCAGTCAATTGCATTTGCCTCCTCCATAATCAGCATAGAAACGAGTTTAGCATGATCTATTCTCCTCTACACGTTAACCTCACCTGGCGATGTTCATAGATCTTGAATTGATTAATGAACAACAGTGAGATTTGATTGTGGCGATTTAAAATCAGAGTCGTAGTTGGCTAAGCATCCAAAATTGTTCATGGAAAGATCTTTTTGTTAGATGGATATAGCACATAACTCTTCGAGTGTTAGGCCACTATATCATAGTGGTGAGACTGGAATTGCGACAAGGTTCGACCCAATGCATATGGTGATGGCAAATTCTTTGAAAAGATTTGGAATGGATGGAATTGGAAAAGAAGGACCTTGTCCTCTGTAAGTTCTCTTCTACTACATCTATTTTATATAAGAATCAATGGCTTAAATTTCATCTCGTATACCTGGTTTCCTTGGTCACACATAGAAACCCTAGGATCGCACTCGGAAAGAAAGAAACTCCTCATATCTAAATTTAACGGATACTATATTGTAAACAAATGATAATTTATGGATCTTTCTTATGCTTATCTGACTGATTTATCTTTTCATCGACTTTATTGGAGGAAAGCCTGCTATTTTTCTTTAGAAGCACAATAGTTGTGAAGTTCATTGAGTTTTTTGTTGAAAACATTCACCAGTTTTTCTGTTCAGCTCTGCTGTAACCTGTTTGTTAATAAGTACCTTTTCGGGGAACTTTGAACTAGTAATATCTAAACCAAGGTTGAACAATATAATGTCTCGCAAGCATTTTATAATGAAAAACAATGCAATTAAAGACGTGCATTAAGTAACTTGAGCATAATTGCGGCATTTTGTGGAATCAAAAGTCCCAAAAAAATTGATATTGGTTTAAAAAGCCATTAGCCATTCAACTTAATTTGGAAAAGTCCCAGAAAAATATGATAATTGTTTGAAAATCCATTAGACATTCAACTTAGTGTTGAAATGTTTTGAGGAAAAAAATTTAATTAATTAGTATGCTGAAGAACTTTCTGCTAATGGTGGAAGAATATTTCTATGAATAAGCGTTATGGCCATTTTTAGATGATACTTCATTCTTCACGAAGAAAATATACTATCACTTTGCATCATTCTCTTAACTTTAGTTAATATTGTTTTAGTTATTTTAGCATAATTTGTAACACGTTACATGATCGTGATCCAATTGCGAAGAAGCTAAAAGCTGCCATGTTGCTTTTGTGCAGGTTCACAAAGGGACCATTTTTTTTCAACGGGAGAGTCTCCTTGGATTGAGAGATTGTGTGATCCTTTTGAAACCGCAGCACTGCAAAAGAGCTTAATTGAAACGCTACAAGGGCTCAAGACAACGTTTGAAGTCGAACACCAAGTAGCACTAATTTTGTCAGTCAAAAGGGCTCAAGACAACCTTTGAAGTCGAACACCAAGTAGCACTAATTTTGTCAGTCAGAAGGGCTCAAGACAGCGTTTGAAGTCGAACACCAAGTAGCACTAATTTTGTCAGTCAGAAAAGATTAGGCTCGGAACGGAACTGTAGGCAATGGATGTATCAAGACAAAATCCTAGTAATAGAGTGAAAACTAAGTTTATGCTCGAGCTTGTGGGCCTCGTGGTGGCAATGCTGGAGAAAGTGCTTATATTTAGTCAGTACATTCATCCTTTACAACTAATTAAGGAACATATGACTGAAGTTTTCACACGGACTGATGGAAAGAATGTTTTACTAATAAAAGAAAATTTACATCAGAAACAGAGGTCGATCTTAATAAATACCTTCAATAACCCACTTAGTGAAGCAAGGGTCATGCTTGCCTTCACGAGCAGGGGCGGAGCCAAGGGGGGGCATATGGGGGCCCCACCCCCCCTCGCTCCAGCCCAAGCCTTACCTAAATATACATATTTGTATTACATATGTTATGTTTGTATATTGTATTATATATAAAATATTTATTGAAATGTATATTTATATTGAGTATATACATAAATATATCTGTATTGTAATATATATAATTTTAGATATTATTAACTTTAATGTAGACTTATACACAAGTTCTTTTTTTAATTTAACTAATTCAATTCCTTAGTTTTATAGTATAGTATTTTACTACTTTATAAAAAAATTCCTACCATTTTTGTGTAGTGAACAAATAAAAGGGTAATTATCTAATTTAACATTGGGCGATTTTATTTTTTTTTGACATTGTTACAGTGAAGAATCTTTCTTTTTTATTTAAAAATATGTGAAGACAAAGTTATATAGTAAAACTAAAGCTATCATCCTAAATATTGCATTAATAATACACACCAAGCAAAATATTACTCAATGCTTTGAGATTAACTTAGTTATAGCTCATATTCTTTATTACCTAAATAATATAAACGTTCTAATTATGTATACAATATATCTATTGACATGATTTTGCATATATTTATGTAGATGTGTACTTTTGTTTTAATTATTTTAGCTAACTTTGGAGTCGATTTTAATTCTCTTTATTTAATATATAATGCTTAAGGTATTTATGTTTTTTTAAGATGATTTATTGTTTTTTGAAAGTGATTAAAAATATTCACCAATAAATATATTCGTACTTATAAAAAAAAATATCATATGAATCCGCCCCCCCTAAACCAAATTCCTGGCTCCGCCCCTGTTCACGAGGTGCTGTTCCGAGGGAATAAGCCTAGTTGGTCGTCGAGGGTAGATTTGTTAGATGTTGTATGGTTCAAAACCACACTTGTGAAAACTGATGTAAAGTATTCCACATGTTGAAAGGAGTTCAATGAGAGGTGGTCTTCATTGGAATTCAAACGGAGTATCTTAGTAAAAGTGTTCAATCGTATTTAGCTTTTAGATGGAGTCTTTTGAATTAATCAAAAACTAGTCATTGTAAAAGCTTTTGATCAAGTGAAAGAAGTTTGAACTTTTGGCCAAAAACCTCGTAGATTATGACGGTTGTCCAAACCACGATAAATCTGCGTGTGTGTTTGTTTATTGTCTTTAGGTACTGTTGTGACTCGTAGTTGCAACTGCTGTTTAGTAAATTATCATAAACTAAGATCTAATATGCATAATAAATTTGCAGAAGATACTATATTCTTCATTCAAGAGAAGGAACAGAATTTGTAACCATTGAAAAGTATTCTTCGAATGTTCGAATTTGTTCTGAGATTGATAGTGAATTATGCTAAAAGCAAACTTATGCGGCTGCAAGCTCAAAATCATGATCTTATGACGTATGCAGACTGTTTTAATTGTCAAGTGGACTCTGTTCCTTACGTTTACTTGGGGAGTTCCGGTGGGTTCAATTCAAGAAGAAAAAACATGTGAGATCCAGTCATGAATACAACCTTGAAGAAACTACAAAGCTGGAATTCTTTGGCATTTCTTTAGGGGGGCGAACGGTTCTACTTAATGGTGTGTTGACAGCAATTTCATATGCATATGATCGCCTTCTTTAAAGTTCCTCAATCATTGCTTAATGAATTGACAAAAATGCAGAGGAATTTCTTGTGCGGGGGAAGTGCGAAAGCGCGAATAATAGAATTGGTCTGCTGGAATATAGGTATGCAGAAAGAAGTAAAATGGAGAACTAAATATTAGAAACTAAATAACTTTTCATTCGGGCTTTGTTGGGAAAATGGTGGTGTAGATTTCTTGTAGAAGAGGATGCTGCGTGGAGAAAGGTAATAAAATCAAAGTAGCGGGGTTCGACGTCCAGGTATGCTTCTCATGTAAACTCTGGCAACACTACTTTGGACTCAATATGGTATTGGGACATGGAAGAGTTTAGAAATTATGCCACTAGGAATGAACGGTTTAACAGAGGAGTGGGTAATAGTAAAAAAAAAAAAAAAACCGTTATTCTGGTAATTAAATGCATAAATTTGCTTCTAAATTTTTGAAACTATATGTGTACATATATACAATTCATAATGTGCAGAAAATAAGTATCCTTTTCTTTAAATGATCACTGCATTTTAGATTAAGTCTCCCCTTAATTTTTAATTGTTTAACTGTTGGTTCTTTGGTTATTGGATGGTCATTGAATGCAATCATTCGGATGGGTTGTTTTAAACTGTAAATCTCCTCGATTGTTGATGTTGAGCCGGAAAATACACGGCTCAGGTTGTCCCGAACCAACGCGATTTTTGATTTGGCGGGAAATTTAAGTGAATTGAATAAATTTTGATGGGACAAACCATTGAGGCAATGTGCATAAACAAACAAAGACTTAAATGTTGCTTAAGACAACAAAATAATCATAATTTTATTTAGCCGCAGCGCTTATTACTTCTTTTAATATTTTTTTCTTTATTCACGTTCTGATTATTGTACAAGAAAAATCATTTCTGGTATATTAACTTTGGGACTTTTGCAAAAATGGTACTATAATTTGTCCCTTTTGCAACACTAGTATCATAATACAAATTCTTAGTTCTTGCGTAACATTCGTCAATTCCGCAACATCTATTTTTAAACCACTTATGTTACGTGTTGGTCTCGGAATTCTAAAGTGTCTCACTTCTATACGAACAACTAGGGGGTTCCTGCCTTATGAAGAATTTTACACGATGTCTGCAAATTAGTGATGATTAACGGAATCGAATATTCAGTAAAAAAATCGAATATTCTATTAATGGAGACTAATTTGGCAATTAATTTTAGTTAAGGCACCAAAATCCGACAAATCCAAGTTATGAGACTATTCTTGGAAGAGCGACGAGTTATGGTACCATTTTTGCAAAATTTCCAACAGGTGTCATTCTTACCATGACGACATTTTGGCGCCAATATCAATATATTTTTAAAAAACAATTTGCTCCATCAGTTAAAATTAACGGAGGGACTCATTTGGCAATTAATTTTAATTATGGAACCGAAACCCGACAAATTTAAGTTGTTGGACTATCGCTGCAAAAGAAAAAAGTTATGGTACCATTTTTGCGACAATCCCCATTAACTTTGCACGATTTTTTTTTTTATATCTTAATTTGGCAAGCATCAAACTTCATAAGCTATGTTGGCCATGTCCCTCATATTAAGTACTCCGATACCGTAAATTTCTAATTTTGACCAGAAATTGAGCATGTGGGAAGCAAAACTACCTTCAAATGAGGGATTTCAATCCAATTTGATTAGTTTAACACAATCTTGGCCTCATATATGACACATGACCTTAAACTTATAAAGCTCTTATTAGGCCATGGGTCTTGTGTGGGGGCCAAAACTGGGTTAAAATCCCCAAGTTGGAGGTCACTTTCACGTGCTCAATATCCGGCCAAATCTAGATATTCTCGTCATCGGAGTATTTAATGTGATGGACGTGACAAAAAAGGGTATGAAGTTTGATGTGTGAAAAATTAATGTATGAAAAAAGATATTGTGTCATGTTAAGGTATGAAAAGTAACTTTTTCATATATGATGAGAACACGTACATTTTGCTCTCTAAGAAGGTCAGTTTTGTTCTTGTTCCTTGTGCTTATTTTGCTGTCATTATCAAATTGCATATTTGTAGTATTTTTTTCCCCACAACTTATTTTATGGCTTTTAACGAGGATATTTGTTATTTCAGCATTGCAATCGTTTTAAGAACCATTGATTAATTACTCTCTCTATATTGCTTCCAACGTGTTTATGCCAGGCTGATTTTGCCACACATTATTTAATTAAATGAAGGTGCAACATTTGTTTTTTCATTTATGTATTGCTAATTCTACTTTTCTTATGTCCTCATATGGATGAATGTGTGTCTCTCCTATCTGCCACTCATATCCAAGTAATTACCCATTCTTTACATATTGGTAACAAAAGAAAGTAAGAAACTGTTTAAATTTAATGTGTTTTCAACAAAGCACACTAATTTGACAAAAATAATTATAAGTCCAAGTTCATAGATCTAAGTTCATGAGTCTAAGTTCAAAGTCCAAGTTCATAAGTCTAAATTCATAGTCTAAGTTCATGGTCTAAGTTCAAAGTTTAAGTAGATGAATCTATTTATTGTGTATTAAATTTATGTTGTAGGATGCACTATAAATTAGCATCCAAATTCCCATTTTGTAACTCAAGCCAAAAAGGCCAAAAAATATAAAAGAAAATATTTGTAGGTGCAACAGCACTACATTTAAAATTTATATACATTATATTTCAATATTTCCAACAAGTGGTATCAAGAGCAAGTTCGATCCAATATTTGGGCGTCAACACTATTTTCATTCATGGCAAATCAAGGAACTCAATATCTTCCTATGTTTGCGGGTGAAAATTTTGATTATTGGGTTGTCAAAATGAAGACCTTTTTCTTGTCACAAGATCTATGGTATGTGATAGAAGATGGTGTGAAAAGTCCAAAAGAAGGAAGCTCTACTGCTGTTGATAAAAATGAAAAACAAAAAGATGCCAAAGCACTATTTTTCCTTCAACAAGCCGTAAGTGATGCTATCTTTTCTCGGATAATGGGAGCCACCTCGTCCAAGCAGGCATGGGAGATCTTGCAGCAAGAATTCCAAGGGAGTTTGAAGATCAAAACCATTAAGTTACAAAGCTTGAGAAGAGAGATGGAAAATCTCAAAATGAAGGACTCTGAGAATGTTATGCAATATAGCACCAGGGTAATTGATCTTGTGAATCAAATGAGATCATATGGAGAAACAATTGAAGAATCAAGAATTGTGCAAAAATTCTTGATAAGCCTCACAGAAAAATATGACCATGTTGTCGCAGCAGTTGAAGAATCCAAGGATCTATCAACTCTATCACTCTTAGAGCTTATGGGATCATTGCAAGCACATGAGCAAAGATTGAGCCGAAGAAGTGGAGATTTGGAGAATGTATTCAAAGCCGTCGTGAACAAACACAAGGCTAATAAAAATAATTATCCTCCATGTCCTACATGCAAAAGGACAAATCATTTGGAAAATGATTGTTATTTCAAAGACAAGCCCCAATGTTCAAACTGTGAAAAATTTGGGCATGAAGAAAAAGATTGCAGAAAGCCAATAAAAAGGCACCAAACAAACTTATCCGAAGAAAACCAAGAATCTTTACTCTTTGCATATCAACCACCCGAAGAAAGAGTTAAGAAGAAAACTCAATTTCAACCAAGTGCAGATATCCTCAAGAAGAAACAACACACATTTGATGGAAAATAGTATGAAAATACTTGGCACGAGAATGAGCAACATGATTGCCATTATGATCATATGAAGACTTTTCAAGTCAAAGGGGAACTTATCTGAAAACACATTAAGGAGGAGTGTTGAAAATTAATGTGTTTTCAACAAAGCACACTAATTTGACAAAAATAATCATAAGTCCAAGTTTTTAAGTCCAAGTTCATAGGTCTAAGTTCATGAGTATAAGTTCAAAGTCCAAGTTCATAAGTCTAAATTCATAGTCTAAGTTCAGAGTCTAAATTCAAAGTTTGAGTAGATGAATCTATTTATTGTGTATTAAATTTATGTTGTAGGATGCACTATAAATTAGCATCCAAATTCTCATTTTGTAACTCAAGCCAAAAAGGCCAAAAAATATAAAAGAAAATATTTATAGGTGCAACACCACCACAATTAAAATTTTATTTATACTCAAATATTCCAAGAGAAACATGGATGAAGAAATGTTTCTTAGGTTCAAGGATACAATTGTCAAAGGTAGTGAGTGTATTTTCATAATTTCTTCTTATGTACATACATATAAATGTGTAACCACTCTAAAAAGCGCCACACAGTTTTTGCCGCTTTAAACTTTTTATTAGATGTGATCTCTAGTGACAAAACCCTAGTTGATTTTAGCTCTAGGTTACGCCGCCTTCATTTCTTGGTCGCTTATATACCATCACCACATCCAGTCAATTGCATTTGCCTCCTCCATAATCAGCATAGTAACGAATTTACCATGATCTATTCTCCTCTACACGTTAACCTTATCTGGCGATGTTCATAGATCTTGAATTTATTAATGAACAACGGTGAGATTTGATTGTGGCGATTTAAAATCAGAGTCGTAGTTGGCTAAGCATCCAAAATTGTTCATGGAAAGATCTTTTTGTTAGATGGATATAACACATAACTCTTCGAGTGTTAGGCCACTATATCATAGTGGTGAGACTGGAATTGCGACAAGGTTCGACCCAATGCATATGGTGATGGCAAATTCTTTGAAAAGATTTGGAATGGATGGAATTGGAAAAAAAGGACCTTGTCCTCTGTAAGTTCTCTTCTACTACATCTATTTTATATAAGAATCAATGGCTTAAACTTCATCTCGTATACTTGGTTTCCTTGGTCACACATAGAAACCCTAGGATCGCACTCAGAAAGAAAGAAACTCCTCTTATCTAAATTTAACGGATACTATATTGTAAACAAGTGATAGTTTATGGATCTTTCTTATGCTTATCTGACTGATTTATCTTTTATTCGACTTTATTGGAGGAGAGCCTGCTGTTTTTCTTTACAAGCACAATAGTTTTGAAGTTCATTGAGTTTTTTGTTGAAAACATTCACCAGTTTTTCTGCTCAGCTCTGCTCTAACCTGTTTGTTAATAAGTACCTTTTCGGGGAACTTTGAACTAGTAATATCTAAACCAAGATTGAACAATATAATGTCTCGCAAGCATTTTATAATGGAAAACAATGCAATTAAAGACGTGCATTAAGAAGCTTGAGCATAATTGCGGCATTTTGTGGAATCAGAAGTCCCAAAAAAATTGATATTGGTTTAAAAAGCCATTAGCCATTCAACTTAATTTGGAAAAGTCCCAGAAAAATATGATAATTGTTTGAAAATCCATTAGTCATTCAACTTAGTGTGGAAATGTTTTGAGGAAAAAAATTTATTTAATTAGTATGCTGAAGAACTTTCTGCTAATGGTGGAAGAATTTTTCTATGAATAAGCGTTATGGCCATTTTTAGATGATACTTCATTCTTCACGAAGAAAATATACTATCACTTTGCATCATTCTCTTAACTTTAGTTAATATTGTTTTAGTTATTTTAGCATAATTTGTAACACGTTACATGATCGTGATCCAATTGCGAAGAAGCTAAAAGCTGCCATGTTGCTTTTGTGCAGGTTCACAAAGGGACCATTTTTATTCAACGGGAGAGTCTCCTTGGATTGAAAGATTGTGTGATCCTTTTGAAACTGCAGCACTGCAAAAGAGCTTAATTGAAACGCTACAAGGGCTCAAGACAACGTTTGAAGTCGAACACCAAGTAGCACTAATTTTGTCAGTCAAAAGGGCTCAAGACAACATTTGAAGTCGAACATCAAGTAGCACTAATTTTGTCAGTCAGAAGGGCTCAAGACAGCGTTTGAAGTCGAACACCAAGTAGCACTAATTTCGTCAGTCAGAAAAGAATAGGCTCGGAACGGAACTGTAGGCAATGGATGTATCAAGACAAAATCCTAGTAATAGAGTGAAAACTAAGTTTATGCTCGAGCTTGTGCGCCTCATGGTGGCAATGCTGGAGAAAGTGCTTATATTTAGTCAGTACATTCTTCCTTTACAACTAATAAAGGAACATATGACTGAAGTTTTCACACGGACTGATGGAAAGAAAGTTTTACTAATAAAAGAAAATTTTGATCAGAAACAGAAGTCGATCTTAATATATACCTTCAATAACCCACTTAGTGAAGCAAAGGTCATGCTTGCCTTCACGAGGTGCTGTTCCGAGGGAATAAGCTTAGTTGGTCGTCGAGGGTAGATTTGTTAGATGTTGTATGGTTCAAAACCACACTTGTGAAAACTGATGTAAAGTATTCCACGTGTTGAAAGGAGTTCAATGAAAGGTGGTCTGCGTTGGAATTCAAACGGAGTATCTTAGTAAAAGTGTTCAATCGTATTTAGCTTTTAGATGGAGTCTTTGGAATTAATCAAAAACTAGTCACTGTAAAAGCTTTTGATCAAGTGAAAGAAGTTTGAACTATTGGCCGAAAACCCCGTAGATTTAGACGGTTGTCCGAACCACGTTAAATCTGCGTGTCTGTTTGTTTACTGTCTTTAGATACTGTTGCCATTCGTAGTTGCAACTGCTGTTTAGTAAATTATCATAAACTAAGATCTAATACGCATAATAAATTTGCAGAAGATACTATATTCTTCATTCAAGAGAAGGAACAAAACTTGTAAGCATTGAAAAGTATTCTTCGAATGTTCGAATTTGTTCTGAGATTGATAGTGAATTATGCTAAAAGCAAAGTTATGCGGCTGCAAGTCCAAAATCATGATCTTATGACGTATGCAGACTGTCTTAATTGTCAAGTGGATTCTGTTCCTTACGTTTACTTGGGGAGTTCCGGTGGGTTCAATTCCAGAAGAAAAAACATGTGAGATCCAGTCATGAATACAACCTTGAAGAAACTACAAAGCTGGAATTCTTTGGCATTTCTTTAGGGGGGCGAACGGTTCTACTTAATGGTGTGTTGACAGCAATTTCATATGCATATGATCGCCTTCTTTAAAGTTCCTCAATCATTGCTTAATGAATTGACAAAAATGCAGAGGAATTTCTTGTGCGGGGGAAGTGCGTAAGCGCGAATAATAGAATTGGTCTGCTGGAATTAGGTATGCAGAAAGAAGTAAAATGGAGAACTAAATATTAGAAACTTAATAACTTTTCATTCGGGTTTTGTTGGGAAAATGGTGGTGTAGATTTCTTGTAGAAGAGGATGCTGCGTGGAGAAAGGTAATCAAATCTAAGTAACGGGGTTCGACGTTCAGGTATGCTTCTCATGTAAACTCTGGCAACACTACTTTGGACTCAATATGGTATTGGGACATGGAAGAGTTTAGAAATTAATTCCACTAGGAATGAATGGTTTAACAGAGGAGTGGGTAATAGTAAAAACAAAAAAACCGTTATTCTGGTAATATTAAATGCATAAATTTGCTTCTAAATTTTTGAAACTATATGTGTACATATATACAATTCATAATGTGCAGAAAATAAGTATCCTTTTCTTTAAATGATCACTGCATTTTAGATTAAGTCTCCCCTTAATTTTTAATTGTTTAACTGTTGGTTCTTTGGTTATTGGATGGTCATTGAATGCAATCATTCGAATGAGTTGCTTTTATGAAGATTCTAGATCAGAGAGAAAAACGATTGTGAAATTCATAATCTGTTATTGTGTGATAATCAGAATGATTAAGTGTTAATTACAAAAGAGAAGCTAATATATATACACGGTGAAATGGAGGGCAAAACACATCCTCCCAAATAACTAACTAACGGCTACTAAAGCCAAAGACAAAAACTAAATAAAAACGCGCTTCTGAAAGTGAAGAATGTGCTTTTGCTGCGGCAAAATTTAACTATCTTTAGATCCCCTCAAAAGATGGGCATGTATGTCAAGTAATCCCATCTTGGACGTCATGGAAAGAAACGGATTGAATGCTAATGGTTTGGTTTAGACATCAGCAAGCTGGTGTTCACTGGAGATGTGTAAAACCTTGATGATCCCTTGAACAAAATGGCAATCGATTTGTATATGCTATGTCCTCTCATGCTGAGCTGGATTGATGGCAATGCAATGTGCGCTCTTATTATCAGTGAATATGATTGGAACTCGAGATTGTTTGATTTTGAGCTCATTCAACAAGGAACTTATCCAAATCACTTCACAAGTGGTGCTGGCAATGGCTCGATATTCAGCTTCGGTTGAAGATCGACTAATTGTTGCATGCTTCTTGGATTTCCAGGAGATCAATGAGTCTCCTAAGTAGACTGCAAACCCAGTGATGCTTTGTCTTGTGTTAGGGCAACCAGCCCAATCATTGTCAGAAAAACATTTCAAGTGAGATTCTGAAGTAGATGGATAAAAAAGACCTTTACCTGGAGAACTCTTGAGATATCTAAGGACTTTGTGAGCTGCTGCCATGTGAGCCTCTGTTGGTTTGGACATGTACTGAGTGAGGACTCGCACACTGTCACTTATATCTGGTCTAGTGATTGTTAAATATAACAATCTTCCAACAATGCGGCGATAAGCAGTGGGATCATCTAAGAGAACAGATTCACTGTTTCTGAACTTGGTTGAAGGATGCATTGGAATTCTGCTTGGTTTGCTATCAAGATAACCACTTTCTGTCAATATGTCAAGAGTGTATTTCCTTTGACAGAGAGCTATACCTTTCTTTGAACGAGCAACTTCAATACCAAGCATATACTTTAAAGTTCCCAAATCCTTAATTGTAAACTTTTTGTCAAGATGAAGTTTAATTTTGTGAATCTCATTCATGTCATTACCGGCTAATATTATATCATCCACATAAACACAAAGAGTTGTAAATGAAGATCCATGAGATTTAATGAACAATGAACAATCAGCAATACTTTGAACATAACCAACATCAAGTAATGCAGCAGTGAGTTTATGAAACCATTGCCTAGAAGCTTGTTTGAGTCTATAAAGACTCTTCTTAAGTAAGCAAACCAAGTTGGGAGAAGGAAGATGGAAACCAGGAGGAGGCTTCATATAAATCTCTTCATTGAGATCACCATGTAAGAAGGCATTGTTCACATCTAGTTGATGTAAAAACCAGCCTTTAGAAGCAACAACAGCCAAGAGAATTTTAACAGTAGTCAACTTTGCAACAGGGGAAAAAGTATCAAAATAGTCTAATCCCTCCTCTAGGGTGTAACCTTTTGCCACTAATCTAGTTTTGTAACGTTCTATAGAACCACCAGATTTATACTTAATTTTGTAAACCCACTTACAACCTATACAATTATGCCCTTCAGCGAGAGAAGTTAGTACCCAAGTTTTGGTTTTCTGGAGAGCATTGAGTTCTTTCTCCATAGCCTCATTCCATTGAGGATGTTTACTAGCCTGAACATAGCTTTTAGGCTCAGTTTCTTGAGATATGACAGATGTAAAAGCCTTATGAGCAAGACTAAGATGATCAGTAGATAAGTGGTATCTTTGAATGATATGATTATGACAAGTAGACCAATAAATTAACATGGGGAGTATCTTTAATAGTAGCACAATCATATAATTTAAGATAGGAAGGAGGTGCTTTATGTCTAGCAGATTTTCTTAAAACAGGGGCATGTGAAAGTGTATTATCAACTAAAGTATCAGATAATACTTGACTGTTATCATGATCATGTTGAGTATCAAGTACACTAGAAGCATCTGGTAATAAAGATAATTGTAACTCATTAGAGATAGGAGGAAAGTTACTTGAAGTTGTAACATCAGGTGTTAGAGAACCTGGTAAGTGATGCTCACTGGTGACAGATAGTTCAGGATCTGCTGCAAAATGGATGTCAGGGATACCAGGGATATCAGCATGCTCATGCTCATCAGGTAGATTAGCAGCATCCTCAATTGGAACCACATCAGTATGAACTGTAGTGTGCTTGGAGCTTTGAACTGTAATGAATGGATCAGTACACAACCTCTGAAGATTATTAGTAGAATCCTCAGGTAAATAGTTAGAACCAGGTGTGTAAGAAAAAACAGATTCATAGAAAATAACATGTCTGGATACTAAAAATTTCTTAGATTGCAGATTCATAAGTACATATCCCTTTGTACCTCTAGGATATCCAAGAAAAACACAAGCTACAACCCTTGGATCAAATTTAGTTCTATGAACATATAGGGTAGAAGCATAACAAAGGCATCCAAAAGCCTTGAGTAAAGAATAATCAGGTTTCTTATGGAACAACATTTCAAAGGGAGTCTGATTTTGTAAAACCGATGAAGGTAAACGGTTAATAAGAAATGCAGCAGTAGATATGCAATAACTCCAAAATTCAATAGGTAAAGATGCTTGAAACCTTAAAGGTCTGGCAACTTGGAGTAAATGCTGATGTTTCCTCTCAATAAGCCCATTTTGTTGAGCGGTTTCAACACAGCTCTTCTGATGTAAAACACGAAAAGAAGAAAAGAAACTTTTCGTGATGAATTCAGAACCATAATCAGTCCTAAGGGACTTGATTTTAACACCAAACTGAGTTTCAACTTCTTTGTAAAATGAAATAAGCTTTGTTTCCACCTCAGATTTCTGTTTCAATAGAAAAATCCAAGTACAACGAGATTAATCATCAACAACAGTTAAAAAATACTTGAAACCATCAATAGAAGCAGTAGAATAGGGACCCCATACATCACAAAGTACTAATTCAAAAACACCAGTAGTAACAGAGGTACTGACAGGAAAAGGAATCTTTTTCTATTTTGCCAAATGACAAACATTACAAGGATTGTCAACATGTTTATTTGCCATAGAAAGCTCAGAAATAGATGCTAACTTCTTGATAGAAGGGTGCCCTAAATGAGAATGCCAAAGACAAGAAATAGATGTAGCATAATTACAATGAGAAGTAACAACATAATCAACAGATAAGCAGCCTAGAGAATCAAGAACATAAAGGCTATTGTGCTCTCTAGCATAACACAATCATCTTCTTGGTGGCTATGTTCTGCAAGAGACAAACATTAGGCAAAATCAAGAGAGCAACTTGTGAAATATTGGTTAGTTTAGAAACAGAAATAAGATTGTAAGTGAAAGAAGGAACATATAATACATTCTTAAGCACAAGAGTAGAAGAAATAGTTATATCTCCAATATGAGTAGCTTTAGTAAACTGTTTATTGGGAAGATTAATAAGGACCTTAATGGACTTAGGAGAAGTAGTAAAATGAGACATGTCACAGATCATATGATCTGTGGCACCAGTATCCAGAATCCACTTCTTATTATGAACAGAAATAGAAGATTTATGAGATGAAAACACAAAATGCAAACCTTGTAAACCCTGGACATCAGCCATAGCAGTAGCAGCATAGTGGTGGCCAGAATCATCCTCGGGATTGAGAGAAGAAGGAACAACCTGTTGAGACTTAGCATATGCAATGAATTGCTCAAAAAGATCTTTATTAGTCAACAAACCAGAATCATTAGAAACAATAGTCTGAGGTGTATCTGTAGAAACAGCATTAGCATTAGAAGCACTTCTCTTACCCATAGGCCCATCCCAACCAGGGGGATAGCCTATCAACTGAAAGCATTTATCAACTGTGTGCCCATTATAGCCACAGTGAGTACATCTCAACTTCTTTTTCTCCTTTTGCTTTTGAAACTTAGAACCAACACCTTGAGAAGACTGATTCTGATTCTGTGGTATAAAAGTCCTGTTCTGATTTTCTTGTGAAAAACGACTTCTAGTGAACATAGCAAGAGACTCACTAGGCAAAGAAGCAATGTGCAAGACTATGTGATTCTCTTCTTGCAATAACAGAGAGTACACCTTAGATAAGGGTGGCAGAGGAGTAGCTAACAGAATTTGACTGCGAATTGCAGTGAACGAATCATTCAGCCCAATCAGGAACTTCAAAACACAGTCATTCTGTTGCAGATCAGTCATAGTTTTATTCATATCACATACGCACAAACCATACGAACACTTCACAATAGGAAGTTGATTAACATACTCATCCCAAGTAGTAAGAACCAAGTTATAATAGGCAGTAACACTCAAATTGTCCTGTGAAATAGTTGAAAGCGATTTCTCCAGTTGATACACACGAGTTCCATCGGTGCGATCATATCGCGCTTTGATCTCAAGCCATACATCAAGCGCAGTAGTAAAATATAGCAAAGTTTGACGCAAATCTTTCGAAATTGAATTCAAGAGCCAAGAGAGTACCAGATTATTAGCACGAATCCAACAAGTTTTGGTGATCGAATCAAACGAATCATCAAGCGGTAAAGATCCATCGATGAACGCAATTTTGTTCTTAATGTTGAGCGCCATTTGTATCGCCCCGCTCCAGGACAAATAGTTTGTTCCGGTGAAAATGTCACCGACAATTGAAGAACCGGTGAAATCTTGTGTACCGAGAAAGTAAACGGACGTAGAATCTTCACTCGGATTGCGAAATCCGGTCGAAGCAGATGAAGTAGAATTGTTAGGGTTTACAGGATTCACCATTGTTGATGAGAAAAATCAACCAATTGATGACAGAACAGAGAGTTAATCGAAGAATGCAGCGGAAAATTACCAAGATCTGATCAAAAACCTAACGAATGATACCATATGAAGATTCTAGATCAGAGAGAAAAACGATTGTCAAATTCATAATCTGTTATTGTGGGATAATCAGAATGATTCAGTGTTAAATACAAAAGAGAAGCTAATATATATACACGGTGAAATGGAGGGCAAAACTCATCCTCCCAAATAACTAACTAACGGCTATAAAAGCCAAAGACAAAAACTAAATAAAAACGCGCTTCTGAAAGTGAACAATGCGCTTTTGCTGAGGCAGAATTTAACTATCTTTAGAGTTTTTAACTGTAGATCTCCTCGATTGTTGATGTTGAGCCGGAAAATACACGGCTCAGGTTGTCCCAAACCAACGCGATTTTTGATTTGCGTGAAATTTAAGTATATTGAATAAATTTTGATGGGACAAACCATTGAGGCAATGGCCATAACTAAACAAAGACTTAAATGTTGCTTAAGACAACAAAATAATCATAATCTTATTTAGCCGCAGCGCTTATTACTTCTTTTAATATTTTTTTCTTTATTCACGTTCTGATTATTGTATAAGAAAAATCATTTCTGGTATATTAACTTTGGGACTTTTGCAAAAATGGTACTATAATTTGTCCCTTTTGCAACACTAGTATCATAACTTAAATTTATTATTAGTCTTCTCAATACAAATTCTTAGTTCTTTCGTAACATTCGTCAATTCCACAACATCTATTTCTAAACCACTTATGTTACGTGTTGGTCGCGGTGTGGAATTTGAAGTTGTCTCACTTCTATATGAACAACTGGGGTTCCTGCCTTATGAAGAATCTTACACGATGTCTGCAAATTAGAGATGATTAATGTAATCGAATATTCAGCAAATAAATTGAATATTCTATTAATGGAGACTAATTTGGCAATTAATTTTAGTTAAGACACCAAAATCCGACAAATTCAAGTTATGAGACTATTCTTGGAAGAGGGGCGAGTTATGTTACCATTTTTGCAAAATTTCCAACAGGTGTCATTCTTACCATGACGACATTTTGGCGGCAATATCAATATATTTTTCAAAAACAATTTGCTTCATCAGTTACAATTAACAGAGGGACTCATTTGGCAATTATTTTTAATTATGGGACCGAAACCCGATAAATTTAAGTTGTTAGACTATCGCTGCAAAAGAAAAAAGTTATGGTACCATTTTTGCCAAAATCCCCATTAACTTTGCACGATATTTTTTTTGATACCTTAATTTGTCAAGCATCAAACTTCATACGCTATGTTGGCCATGTCCCTCATATAAAGTACTCCGATATCGTAAATTTCTAATTTTGACCAGAAATTGAGCATGTGGGAAGCAAAACTACCTTCAAATGAGGGATTTCAATCGAATTTGATTATTTTGACACAATTTTGGCCTCATATATGACACATGACCTTAAACTTATAAAGCTCTTATTAGGCCATGGGTCTTGTGTGGGGGCCAAAGTTGGGTCAAAATCCCCAAATTGGTGGTCACTTTCACGTGCTCAATATCCGGCCAAATCTAGATATTCTCGTCATCGGAGTATTTAATGTGATGGACATGACCAACATAGGGTATGAAGTTTGATGTGTGAAAAATTAATGTATGAAAAAAGATATTGTGCCAAGTTAAGGTATGAAAAGTAATTTTTTCATATATGATGAGAACATGTACATTCTGCCCTCTAAGAAGGTCAGTTTTGTTCTTGTTCCTCGTGCTTATTTTGTTGTCATTATCAAATTGCATATTTGTAGTATTTTTTTCCCCACAACTTATTTTATGGCTTTTAACGAGGATATTTGTTATTTCAGTATTCCAATCATTTTAAGAACCATTGATTAACTACTCTCTCTATATTGCTTCCAACGTGTTTATGCCAGGCTGATTGCCACACATTATTTAATTAAATGAAGGTGCAACATTTGTTTTTTCAATTATGTATTGCTAAATCATCTGGAGAAGTTGTATGTGAGGTCCAACTTTGCTATCCAATATCATTTAGAAGGAGAAATCCGTGCTCTTGTACAGGGAGATCAGAGTTTTCAAGAGTTTTATTCTGAGATGATAATTTTTTGGGATCAATTTTCTAGAACTGAATGCGGTGAATTAAAGGCTTTTGCACCCTATATTGCAAGGAGGGAACAACAACGTTTGGTTCAATTACTGTACAACCTTCGTCGGAAGTATGAAGGTATTCGTGGATCAATATTACATCGAACTCCTCTTCTATCAGTTGATTCAGTTGTGCATGAGTTGTTGGCTGAAGAAACTCGTCTAAAAACTCAAACTGATAAGTCCAACCCCGTTGGTTCTGTTTTGGTTACTCAACCAAATAGTCAAAATCGATCATCTTACAAGCCAAATAAATTTGAGAAGGACGAGTGTCACTACTGTCATCAGAAAGGCCATTGGAAGAATCAATGTCCTTTTTTGTTGTAGAGTGGAAAACAACAACGAGGGCATGGAAACAGGCAGGGAGGAAAACCTCCAAATTCACAGAATTTCCGCTTTGGAGGGCAGTCTAACATTCCTGCAGTCATGCCTAAATTAGAACAATCCTCTGCCGATTCTCCAGTGCTAGAGAAACTGTCTCTAGTTGATGTTCTGCAGAACCTTCTTGAAATACATCAGAATCAGTCCCAGCCATATGCCATGTCTGCTCCATCCATTTCAGGTAGAAATTCGGCCTTATGGGTGTTGGATTCTGGAGCATCCCATCACATGTCTCCTCATCGCAACTCATTTATATTTATGTCTCATGTTTTGCCATCTACATCTGTTATGACTGTTGATGGGACTCCTATGCCACTAGCAGGAGTTGGTACAATCAAAACACCCAATCTATTTTTACCTCACGTGTATTGTATTCCAAAATTGGCTATGAATCTTGTTTATGTTGGTCAATTATGTGATAATGGTCATACTGTTCACTTTTCTTCTACTTCACGTGCAGGATCCAAAATCAAAGAGAATACTTGGGACTGGAAGTAGACAGGGGGGACTCTATATTTTGGATGTTGTGAAGGTTGATAGTCCGGTTGCAGCCACAGGTGTTGATCTATCTACCTTTCATTTGAACTCTTCTTCTTGGGATTTTTACTTATGGCATTCTAGACTTGGTCATGTAACTGGATATTGTCTTAAAGACTTATGTAATAGTGATGTTTTAAGAGACTTGCAGTCTCAAAATATTTCTGATTGTAGTGGATATAAACTTGGAAAATTTTCTGCTAGACATTTTAATCATAGTACATCCACCTCTTTTGCGTCATTTGATTTGGTTCATTCTGATGTTTGGGGGCATGCTCCTGTTCCAACAAAGAGGGGGTCAAGATATTATGTTTCTTTCATGATGACTATACTCGTTATTGCTGGGTTTATTTGATAATACATCGTTCTGAATTTGTCGATATTTATGCTCAAATTACAGATTATGTCAAAACTCAACACTTTAAAGTCATAAAGTGCTTTCGTTCTGATTTGGGTGGGGAATATACTAGTAAAGCATTCTCTAAACTTCTTTTTGCTGATGGTATTGTGCATCAATCTTCTTGTACCGATACACCTCAATAAAATGGTGTAGCTGAAAGAAAACATAGGCACATTATTGAAACTGCACAGTCTATGCGTTTGTCTTCTAGTGTTCCTAGTGAGTATTGGGGAGAGGCAGTACTCGCATCTGTTTATATCATTAACAGGATCCCCACTTTTACAAATTCAGGTATCTCCCCTTATGCTAAGTTATTTTGTCAAACTCCTGATTATTCTCATTTAAGGGTTTTTGGTTCCACTTGTTTTGTCCTTCATCCACATGTGGAGCGCACAAAACTATCATCTCGTGTTGCTATATGTGTCTTTTTGGGATACGGGAATGGCCAAAAAGGTTATCGTTGCTATGATTATATTGCTAGAAAGTGTTATGTTTCTCCTTATGTACACTTTATTGAGAATATTCCATACTTCTCTATACCAAAAAGTTCTCCTAATGTGCCTCTGTCAGATCTTGTGCATCTTGATCCTTTTGTTGATAATGGTGGTGAACTTGATATTGGTGACACTGTTGTTGATGAGAATGTTGGTACTGATGATAGAGATGGAGCTGTTACTGGTGATGATGAAGAGGTCCCCCCTACTGTCCCTCCTCTTGTGATTTCGGATCCAGCTCAGGAGCGTTATCCCAGGCGTACACGTGAGTCTACTCAGTTGCCATATATTAGTTATTCTTGTTATTCTCAGCCTTTTGTTTCATTCTTAGCATCTGATTGGCCTCTTTGTGAGCCTACCTCTTATTCAGAGAAATCACGTGATACTGAGTGGCAAAAAGCCATAGATGAGGAATTGTTGGCTTTGGATAGAAACCACACTTGGGACTTGTTCTCTCTTCCTGAAGGGAAAAAGTCTATTGGTTCTCAAAAATTATAACCAATCTGATGGTTCAGTTGAGCGGTATAATAAGGCTTGTTTAGTGGCAAAGGGATTCTCTAGGGAATATAGTATGGATTATGAGGAAAATTTTGCTCCTATTGCTAAGATGACATCTATTAGAGTTCTTACTGTGGTTGCTTCAGTTCGACAGTGGTATATTTCACAAATGGATGTGAAAAATGCATTTTTGAATGGTGATTTACATGAGGAAGTGTACATGACACCTTCTACGAGTGTTTTTCATCAAAAAGGGCAGGTGTGTAAGCTTAAGAGAGCGTTATATGGGCTCAAACAAGCTCCATGAGCTTGGTTTGAAAAGTTCTCCACAACAGTTCTTTCTCTTGGCTTTTCGTCTAGTTCTGATGATTCAGCGTTGTTTGTTAAATGTACTTCTGCTGGCCACATAATGCTTTTGTTCTATGTTTATGATATGATTATTACTGGTGATGATATCTAGGGTATCAAGGTGTTAAAATACACCTTATCTCGTTTGTTTGATATGAAGGACTTGGGTCCTCTTCGATATTTTCAGGGTACTGAGGTTACTTCATCTCCAAAGGGCTATCTACTGTCTCAGTCTAAGTATACCACAAATATTCTTGAGCGAGCTCATCTTACAGACACACGGGTTGTTGCTTCTCCCTTAGAGGTTAACGTTCGGTATGCTCCAACTGATGGCACACCTCTATCTGATCCCACCTTGTAAATGTCTGTTGTTGGTAGTTTGGTATACTTGACTATTACTCGGCCGGATATTGCATATGCAGTTCATATTGTGAGTCAATTTGTTGCTGCACCGACTTTTGTTCATTGGGCTGTTGTACTTCACATCATTCGTTATCTTTGCGGTACTCCTTTTCAAAGTCTATTGTTGCCTTCTAGTTCTTCACTGCAGCTTCGGGCATATACAGATGTTGACTGGGCTAGCGATCCGACTGATCAAAAATGTACCACATGGTATTGTATCTTTTTGGGTGATTCTATGATATCCTGGAAAAGTAAAAAACAGGTTGTTGTGTCAAAATCTTCTAGTGAGGCTGAATATGGTGCTATGGCTTCTACTACGACAGAACTTGTTTGGTTACGCCGACTGTTAGATGACATGGGAGTGTTACAATCTTCAGCCACACCTATGTACTGCGATAATAAGAGTGCTATTCAGATCGCACATAATTCGGTCTTCCATGAGCGTACCAAACATATTGAGATTGATTGTCATGTGACTCATCATCATTTTTAGCATGGTACTATTAGTCTGCCATTCATTTCATCTTCTATGCAGCTTGTTGATTTCTTCAAGAAGGCACATACGACTCAGCGTCATGGATTCTTTGTTGGCAAACTCTCGCTTCTTTTGGTAGTGCCACCTCGAGTTTGAGGAGGGGTGTTAGCATATTAGCATATTAGTACTTTATGCTTATTATTTAGTTAAGGGCTCTTTTGTCTTTTCAGTCTTTTAGTTCTCTTGTTCTATATACTTTCTATCTCTTGTAAACCCTACTCACTTTTGATATTTCCCATTCTTGTGCTCTTCTTCTACCTTTGTTCTTTCTTTGAATGTCATGTTTCACCAATCTTAACAATCATAATCTCATTAGTTTGATCAGTTTGCCTTTGATTGCCGTCTTATGACCAAAATTGTACTTGTGTCATGATCATGAAGCAGACTAATTAGTCAAACTATAAAGACAAAAATACCAAGTTATCCACGTCACATGCTGTCGAGCAACAAGGAACCAAGAGAAGTGCTCACTCTGTTATCATTCAATACAGTAGGACGGTGGATTTGTTCTGGTTTCAAAAACGTGGAGGCAACATGTAAAAGTCATGGTTTAGCTAGAACTTCTTCCGGAATCGCTCACATGAGAAGGAAGGAGATTACAGGACAAAGATGGGATAAGCCTTTAAGAAGAAAAGAAGTTGACTAGATTTGTTTAGATGGAGCATCAATTACTTGTGATAAAAAAAAAAAAAAAAAAACCCAAGAATAGGGGGTGGAGTCAATTAAAATCCATACATGTAAAAAAAAAAAAAAATCCGAAAGATGACACCAATACCTTTCTATAGCATAACTATAAATGTTTTTGCAATTGTCTCTATTCATGCAGCCTTTTCCTTCTTTCCATATTGGAATGTCACCGGTATATTTGTGTGCCAAATATTAATGATGAAACAGATATTACTGTAAATCATGGATGTAAGCATGCAGGAATTGCACTTGATATAGTTATTTTGTGGCCAATATTTTGACCCTATCCAGATGATTAGCTGATAGTTGTGTAAACATCATTGTTACATACATACCTGTTGCAGTAATATTACAACATTGAAACAGTTCAGTTGTAACTTCAAATGGTTCAGTTAAAACATTAATGAGAGCAGTAAACAAAATAAAACCAATTAATATTTTCTTCAATAAAAACAGAGTCCAAATCTTTGAAAATGGATTTCTTTATTTGCTTTGCAAACACCTTTTGCATAGGAGTAATAGATGTTTTTTCTAACAGATAACCAAAGCAGTAGATATATATTCTTAAAAGCGGACTGGATTGGCCGATTAGACTGGATCAACTGCCAAATCGAGGGGTTACTAGGCAACGGTGCCCGTTTTGGCCGGGGTCTGTATCAAGTGAAGCAGCGAAAAGCAGCCAAGAACCTGCTGCTTTTCCATTGGCATATATAACCAACATAAATCATTAAAACAAAAATATTGTTATCCATACATTTTCCTACAATTAAGTCGTGTGTTTTTAATTAATGAACTCTTCAAATAAAGCTCTATGTTCTTATTAATTAACTCGTGTGTTCTTAATTAGTTAAATTAAGAATAATTTAATAAGAGCTTTATTTGAAGAGATAATTAATTAAGTGTTCCACATTTTTAAGAAGTTTATTTATTCGTGTGCTTTTGTATAATTTAATACACGGTTAATTATTTCCTAAAATGTTTCCTTGTCTACAATTTAACTATCCCCATGATTTTGGATTCAGATTGTTCATCTAATTAGGAAATAAAGATTGTTGAATCATTTTGTTTCTATAGATTTACTTGGCTTATCTATTTTATGGAATGTCTATATTTTTATTCTTGGTATGTTCAGCTAATCGTTTTACTAGGGGAATAGATTTGTATATATGATCTTATCTCAGGGAATATAAATCAAGAAGATAAAGACCAATTACTTTAATCAGGGGATTCAGATTGCTGTAAATGCGAGAGTTGTTGCAACAACTGCATCGGTTCTGACCAAATGTTGAACCTATAATTAAGAAAGCTGGTTCATTTAGTCATTTAACCTTTGAGCAAAATGTAAGACTGGTCAAAAGGTTCATTGTTTAGTTTCACGAATGAAAAGGCTTAATCCTTATTTTATTTTTCTGTTTCATATTTAGACTGTCTCTGTTCTGAATTCGAGTTGAAACTTATCAAGGAGATCCAACAAGGTCGAAGGGAGTTTGCACAAGGCATGACATCTTCTATCAAACGAATTAGAAGAACTAAAGGTGTGGTTGCAGGGGTTTAACCATAGAATGGATTTTGATAGGTAAATATAACATTTTGTAGGTGCAATTCACTTTAATATATCAAAAGAAGTTTGAAGTATTAGGCGAGAAGCCTCGTGGATTTGACAGTTGTCCAAATCACGTAAAAACCTGGTGTGTTTGTTTATTTACTGTTTTACTTATCTATTGCAACAAACATCCATTATTCATGTTCAAGAGATGTTTTTAAAGTAAATTAGCAAATTTATTTTTTGAATTCTTTCAATTGGTTTGAAAATTTGAACTCAGTTTTAACTGGACAAAGTTTTAATTGTTATTATTTTTTTCACTATTCTGGTTGATGTTCCAACAGAGTCAATTGAAGTTACAACTACGCAGTTAAGTTTATATAACTTCAAGTATTCTGCGAAATAAAATCTAACACTATGTATTTACAACTTCGGGTAAAACTTAGTTGGAAGACAAGTCTTCGAAATGTGGTAGCACTCTCAACCACTGAAGTTGAGTATATTGCCTTAACTTTGGCAATGAAAGAATCCTTATGGCTTCAAGGAATTTGCAGAGAACTGAGGTCCAAGAAGTTGTGATTACAGTGCATTGTGGCAACCAAAGTTTCATTAACTTGACTATGAACCAGATGTATCATGAAAGAACCAAAAATATAGAGATCAAGCTACATTATGTGAGGAAGATTGTGGCAAAAAGAGCTGTTAAGGTGAAAAAGGTATCCTCATATCATAATCCCTTAGATATGATCACTAAGGTCATGTCAAACAATAAGTTCAACTATTTTTTGGAGCTAATTCAGCTGATGAATGTGTAGCCTCAAGAGGCTGGTGGAGTGGTGTTGTAGTAGAGTTCAAGTTGGTGAAATAAGGTGGAGAATTGTGAGGTACTTTCTGGTTCACAATATAAGCAAAAAAAAAAAAAAAATGAATTTACAGCTCAAGCTTGGCGGACACTTTTTGGCGGATAAACCTGTTAGTTGGACTTAGTTAAAATTCAGTTTGTTGGATGACTTTTTTTGATGAGTTGTATCTGCAGTTAGTTTTAGTCGATCTTCAAAACTTGTATATAAGTTAGATAGAGCAGATTTGATGCACATTGTACACAAAAAATTAGCTAAAATCTCTCTATAATTTTCACCTCACTGAAGTCTAAATATACAGTAGAAAACTCCTTTGGACGTAGGCTTAAGATTACATTTATCTTCAGTCAAACCAAGTAAAAATCCCTACCAATACGACCAGAGAAGGATACTAAATGTGTTAGATTCGACGTAATTATCGTTTGGTCATATAGCTTATCCCAATGAATTCTGGTTACACACTTGGTGGTTATCTTATCTCTCCTTTTCTGGGATATATTTATACGTATCCCACAATATCCACGGGAAGTGTTTGGTTGGGGGTATGATGATAGATTAAATTTTTAGTCACTCATCATCTAGTGCAAACTTGGAGTGATATTTCGCGCGGGCTTTTCGCCAAACGCACGCTAGCCCGGCACTGTAGCAGACTATTCCACCTTTTTTAATCTCACCCCCCCCCCCCCCCCCAAGATTATTTTGTCTCGGATTTGAAGCAATTGGGTCCCCCTTGTGAAAATACACTTTTACCCCTCATTTACACGTGTTGAAAACGTAATCACCAAATGAAATCGCGATTTTGGGCTTCTTATATCACGTTTTTTTTCAGATCTGAAACTATACAAAAAAAAAAATTACACTTTCTTCTTTTCTTTGTTTGCATAGCTAGGGTTTGGCGAATTTAGGGTTCTTCTCTTCGACTGATTACACATTCTTCCTCGTAAGAATTTCGTTATTATTTTGCAAATCTCATAAAAACTCGTTTGGCCGACACTAATCTTCTGTTAATGTAGGTATATCGCTTCGCAATCGAGTTGGGCGTGAGGTTTGGGTGAAAATTGGACGAAGATTTTGACGGGTATATAGGTGCGTCCAAAATCAGTACTTATTTTTTGTGTTAGTTTATTTTTAGGGTTTCTATTACATCGATTTTAACAGTTGTGCTTTTGTAAGGAAAAATCGTTCGGGTTTCAGCGAGGATTCAAATTTTTTAGAATAGTTTCTCAACTTTTTAGTGCTGAAAAAGGTAAAATTATCATAAACAATCGAAAATATTATTCTAAATGAAGTTATGAGTAATATGTGTGTTTTAATGGAGTTTATTGTAAATGCCATGTCATGTTATGCAAGTGTTGGTATAATCTGTGTGTTTCAATTAATTTATTAGCTGCATTTGTTTATCTATGTACGTACTCAAGTTTGTTTTGACTGATTGTGCATCGATGTTAAAGTATGGATTTGTGATTGTTGTAATACAAAGACATGTTTCAGGGAAGTACCATTGGGAGAAATAGTAGGAATGATTGCTTGAGCATCTTGTTTAAAGACTAGGATTTATTTTTTAAGGGTCCCTTTCATAAGAATTTTTATACTAGAGTCGAAACATCAAACTTAAGTTTATAAAATTATGCTAAATGTCATCTGTATGAGAAATAGTTAGTTTTATATTCTCATGAAGATGATCGATGAGGAGACATTGATTAATAATTGTAAATGGTAACTCGAGGTCATAAAGAGTTGTGTTAAGCTAAGTTGAAAAGCTTAATATATGGAGATGTGAGTTAAATTTTGTACCAAAGCTTCTTGATTTGAGTTGGCAAATTTATACTTGTCATCAGCACCTCAATTAGATGGTTTGTGATGGTTTTGCACATAGTGCTATACATTACATAAGTATGTCGTGACCCTAATATTTTGATACAAACATATTTGTTGTGTGCCAGATGGATCAGCGGCAGAAAACACTCCTTTTAGTACTTTTGCAGTTAATTTTGTTGAGGGTAAGAATTTTTATGTTTATGATGTTGTTTCATGATAGATCTTAGAGTCTTATACTTTACGTTTTAGCAATAGTCGCGGTACCTAGTCTCGACAGATAAGTAGAACAGGTAAGTAAGACAGTAAAGTAAGACAGCAGATTTTAACGTGGTTCGGACTATGTCCTACATCCACGAGGCTTTCGCCTGAATCAAACTTCTTTCAACGGACAAAAGTTATTACACCAACTGGTTTTACTCTAACACCGAATCCCTCTAATGTTGATACCACCGGAACCTTTTTCGCGTCTACTCCGTTTGACCCGTAAGACCAAGACTCCCGTAATGATCTTCTTATGAGAATGCTTCCAAGCGAACTGCACGTACGTATAGAATCCCTCTAACTGGCGCAATCCTTTCCCGTTGAACTCCCTTCAACTCTTGTCGGCTTCTCACGTTCTTGATGTAACTCAAGAGGGCGAAAACTAAGAAATCAAAAGAGAACACCTAAAGATGTATATTTTGTTACACGTGTGTTCTACATTGATTCCTAGGATTTCTACTATTTATAGGATAGCTCTCCTGAAAGATATCCTTGATTCTCGGCCAGTCTCCATATCCAGTCGAGACAGGATCTTTCCAAAGTATATCCGAATCTTTCCATGATAAGGCGATTCTTCCTTTTGCAACGTCTTTGTTTCCAATTGATAAGATCTTCGTGATCTTCATATATCCTGCACATCAAAGACAAAGAAGAACTCCACAAGGAATAGATTACTAAAGGATATAGGAAAGAGTTTGATAAAGATTAACTTTCCATAAGATAAGATACCATAAGATCAAGCTAAATCTTTCCAAACTCACCTAAATATTCACGCGTCTAATTAACAAGATAAATACCATAAAACCGTGTGAATAAATAAGTAAATAAATCAAAGTAAATAAAACCGAAATTTTCCTTTAAAATAATTTTGCAAACAAGGAAATAAAATCTAGTTGGACCTGGCAGTCCTGATTGTTCAACCGAGTTCGAAACCTGTCGGACTTTGCGGTCCTAACATTTCACAATCACCAAAGGCAAATGAGGAATAATGGAAGAAGTAGGGCAATTAGATATAGTCTAATTTCTAAGATGGGGGCTATAAGTAGGCACATGGACAGATTGACGGGATTGAACGATGTCCACTGCTTGAGTCAACTTAGAATGGACAGATATTGTTTTAATAAACTGTGTTGGGTGCTAAAAGTGGTTGGTGGGTTGAAAGACGAGAAATACGTAAGCATCCGTGAACAAGTATCCCTCTTCTTAATGATATTGGCCCACCACACCACAAACCGAACCATTGGCTTCTACTGGCGAAGATCTGGTCAAACCGTTAGTCGTTATTTTAAGAAGGCGTTATACGCTCTCCTCAAGTGCAATCAACTTATGCTGGAGACTCCTAAGCCTGTGTCGGAGGAGAACGGAAACGACGCAGAACCTTGGAAGTACTTCAAGGTAGCCAACTTAAGATCCACATTATTGATTCTGCAATGTTTAAGTAATGGTATTGTATAACAAACCTAAATTGTACTTGTGTGCAGGGCTGTCTGGGTGCACTTGATGGTACCCATATCGATGTAACTGCTCCTACGGTTGACCACCCGCGTTATCGATCTCGGAAGGGAAGGATTTCAGTTAACGTTCTTGGGGTATGTGACATCAACATGCAATTTGTTTACCTTCTATGTGGTTGGGAGGGGTCGGCGGTAGATGGTCGAGTGCTACGAGATGCTGTCTTCCGGCTGGCACCAGATGGTCTGCAAGTTCCACAAGGTTTGGTCCATTTGTTTGTAACGTATCTTATTGCGCTCAAATATTGGTTTTGTTCGTCTAATCTAAAACCATCTTAATGAAACAGGCAATTACTACCTTGTGGATGCCGGCTATGCAAATTGTGAAGGTTACTTGGCACCGTACAGAGGACGTCGATATCACTTGAAGGAGTGGGAAGAAGGACGGGCTGCCCCGCAGGACCATGAGGGATTCTTCAATATGAAGCACAACCGCGCATGCTGCATTATCGAGAGGGCTTTTGGTAGACTAAAAAAGAGGTGGAAGATTCTGAAATCGTCGTCGGAGTACCCCCTTAAAATTCAGAATAGGATCATTATGGGTTGTGCACTACTGCACAACTTCATAAAGAAAAACATGGCGGATGATACCATTATAACATCGTCGGATGACTCTGACTCTGACTCCGACTCCGACGACGACAACGACGACGATCCCCCAACAGAATATATAGAGGGACTTGACAATTCCCCTGCCTGGACCAACTTCAGGGATACTTTGGCCATGGAAATATGGAATGAGTGGCGTGCTAATCGTCATTAAAAGACTTGAGAGTGTTTGTGTGATTGTTTTTTATGAACTATACGTGTTTGTGTTTGAAATTTAAGTTATTTTTATGTACTTTTCTATAAATGTTGCAGACAGAGAACTATTTTTGATTGGTTTGCTTTTAGTAGTTTAAAATTGTTTGCGATTGTTTATGTTAGTGTGTTGTTTGATTTGAGTAGATTGGTGAAATGTGTTATGAACAGTGTGCAATGCGTATGGCTCTCTCTTGATAACTTGTTGATTCTCTTGCGATTGGTCTATGATAAATGTGTTTACATGGCTTGTTTTTTACTAACACTTTTATGATATGTTTCGTCGTAGTAGTCATGGAGGCGTCTAGCTGCAGTTCCAACCCACCTAAAGGTAAAGGGAAAGCAAACAAGAGCGGCAAATGCAGGCGTGTGTGGACCTGGGTGGAGGAGCAGGCACTAATGGACGCACTAAAGGAGCTGAAGGCTAAGGGGTTGAAGGTGGACAATGCGTTCAGGGCTGGATACTTGGTGCAACTAGAAGCCTCGATACAGAAGGCACTACCAGGGACTGATATTCGTGGTGATCCCCAAGTGCGGTCGAAGTTGACCGTTTAGAAGAAGACATATTCTCACTTGTACACCATGTTCGACGGATCTGGCGACGCAGCAAAGTACAATGACAAGACCCAGATGATCGACTTGGTGTCCGAGGACTGGTGGACAGAGTACATAAGAGTAAGACCATTATTTTAGTTTAGACATTGTCACATGTATAAACTGTATAGTCGTTATATCCCTATCACTAACGAAATGATTTCATTAACTAATGGTGCAGGTTCATCCTTATGTTGCGGGGTATCGCATGAAGAGGTTTCCTTACTACGAGGATTGGGTGAAAGTGTTTGGGAAGGACAGGGCTACTGGCGGTGGGGCGGAGGACATTTCGGCGGTTGTCCAAGAGGTCCTGAACAGCCATCCATCAGGAAGCAATGTTGCCGGGCCGTCTAGTGGTCCAAATTTCAGCAATAACTCAGAACAGCACCCTATTGATATGGATGATTACGACTACGTTGGGGATAATGAAGTGCCGATACCGGACCCTCTCAAGATTGACCCCAAGCTCATCTACAAGAAAATCAAGAAGGAGAAAGGAGTTAAAAAGAGGAAGACGCCGAGTGCTTCGGAGAATGATGCGCCAGAAGTCTCGCCTTACATGGATCAGTTCATGAAGGAGTGTAAGAATTCTATTGGCCGCATTGCTAATTTGGTCGTAGACCCACCTACACGAGAGGACCCGGCGTCGATACATCGTAAGGCTCTCTACTCTACACTTGAAGCAATTCCGGAGTTTGATGATGACCAGAAAATGGTCCTTGCGCACAAACTAGCTCACTCACCCGAAGACTTGGACATCTTCTTCACTATGCCCGAGGAGTCCCGACCCAAGTATTTGAAGATGCTGTTGCGCAAGAAATCCGTGAAGTGAGGAGGTTGATTGGTACAAAGTATGGTGGTTCAATGGTTCTAAAAAATTTCTTTTGGCTAGTAATTAAATTATAACACTATCAAATATTTATTTTGCGGGCGTGCATGGTAGTCCATATGCTTATGCTTTAGTTTATGTTTCGGACGTGGTATGCGAATAGTAGGATGCAAATGTGGTAGATTATGCTTTACTTTTTTGGACAGCTTTAGGCTGCGTATTTTGACTATGTTAGGAACAGATGGTTTGAGTGTGCAAACTGTGGTTTAGGCAGTTCAATTGCACACATTTTTTTGTGGCAAGTACCTAATGTAAGGAACTCAAATGCAGCCGTTTATTTAACTTTTCGTTGTTTTCTTGTATGTTATATGTTTCTAGGGTGTATACTGGTCATTGAATAATAGAAATAGGATTGAGCTAGACATGGAAATATGCAACTAAATATGCCGAATAATAATTAAAGATACGAACCATTACAGTACCAATTAAAACAACGTAAATAAAGGCTGTAGTGAGTAGCGTTACATAACAGAAAGATACATATTAAATCATATCGGTTACGTCAGAACTCATACGACTTAGCGGAGCACGAGGCTTGGGAGCTATGAGCGGCTGCATTTGCTTTGTAAGCGTCTTCGGGTACAACGCACCTAACACCATCGGTGTTCGACATCCGGTCACACACCACATCGTCGCCATTGCGCGGGTTACACGGTTCCCCCTTCGACCTACCTGATGTGATTATAGAACATAATAAACGTGAGACTATTAAATATAAAACTTGGACAAAGCATATATTAAAAGATGTAGTGAGGCGATGCAAAAAACCAAAAAAAAAATTTACGAGCAAGTTCGATTATTTCTATGCTCGTTCGGCGCAGCGGTTGCTTGAACACCCTAGCATTTATTGGTGTTTTGCCGAAGAGCTTGGTTAAGTCCTTCCATGCAAACTCCCCATTTTCCTTATATGCCTCTGCCTCGGAATCATGCTTCAAACATAATTAAGTTTATGAAAAAATGAGGGTGCTTTAGTATATAATTTAACAATGCGACTACCGAATTTTGTTTAAAAAAAAACGAGAAATTACCTTAATAAAATTCTCCCATAGCTCGTCGCTTGCATTAATCACATTGTTAGTGAAGTCCCAAGTAACCTCATGGTGGCTTAGTATCATCCTAAAACATTGGTGCCTAGCCGCTAAGTTTTCAAATCGGGTTAGTATATCGTTCGTTGTAAACTTGGTTTCATGGGTTAAATTGACATAATCAGTTGCGTTGTTCACAATCATGTCAAGAAAACGAGAATTGTGCAAGGGAACACAACCGTAGCCCGAATAGCATTGCTCCTTCAAGTTTTTTACTAGCGATGCATCGTATTCAGCCGACCAATGTGAGCCGTAGAAGAAGATTTTTTGGGTTTCATTGGCAGATGACATTTTGTATTGATGGAGGAGTGTTTTGGAATGAAGAAGTTGGGTTGTATGCTATACTTGGCTGAATTCCCCCGTGTGGGTTTTATAGTGCAACATACCATCTTATTGCATTGTAGTCCTTTAACAAAGTTGCATTGGTTCTTATCATTTTAGTCCCTAAAAGCTGTCTTGCATGCTGTACCCTATAGACCTACAGAATCAAACTATGAGAATATATTCTTCAAACATTCACTAAACTACAAAACATAAATCAACTTTTTATGACATCACATTTTGACAACTCAATGCAGCCTTAGACTACACCCTCACCTCAAATAATATGGTGTAAAATAACATCAATTATTAAAGCATAAAACTGTTCGCATTTCGTCTTACACATTAAACGAACGGTGATTAATATAATACGGTAATTTTGCTTAGATTGTCATTACAAAATTTGAACCCAAACAGTAAGGATTCGAAGCCAAAATAATTGTTGATTACCAGCCTAGTTATGAAAACTTCTAAACATTCATATTAACTTACACCACTACTTTGTCCAAATGTGCACAATGCCAAACAACTAAAATAGTGTCTCACTAAAACACTACTCACGCCTGTGTAACCGTTCCATCATCGTCAGAACCTACCATCCCAACGGATACACCTCCACCATTATCGTCACTGCCATCGACGTCACCACCAGCATCTGGAACATCATCGTCACTATTCACCAAAGTCAGGGGATGCTGCATTGAGCCTATCAACTCCTCGGGTAGTAGTGCTGCACGATGGTCGTCAAACACCATACGATGCATCTCGTAGTCTGGGAATCCATACAGACGAAAGTATGTCTCCAGAATATTCTCCTAGCAACATACAGACAAAATTAACATGAAAATAATATAACATAATATAAACTACTTTTAAAGTCTACACCATTCTACTCACAACTAACTCAATATACTAAAATCTAAGCACTTTTTCAAACTTGTTAATACTATCCCATATCACCATACAACCAGTGTTATTATTCAGTGCTAGTTAACCATTAACTATCAATATTAACATTCAATAAAAACTACAAACAAAAATTATGTTTTTATAGCTAATATTGTAATATATCAGATTACACATGTCATATTACGATAGTTGTTACTTTTTATACCATATAAAGCTTGATTTTGTTATCACACTTTTATAATATGGCAACGGGAGGTTATAATGTAAAAGTCCATTACCGTACGACGATGTAGATTGTATTCTGCACCAATGCGCACAATTGCGTGTGTGTAGTGGTTGAATTGAACACCCGACAATGTGATGAAACGGTGAAACAGTCGATATCGGCGCCTTAGTGCAATTACTTTCTCCCTGATTAGTTGGAGTGAGTAGCGGTGAACTCTTCTGTTCACGTAGCGCCTGTGCACCTCTACTAATGCATCTTCCATCACATTTGCATCTGAAAGGTCGTGAGTAGCACTGTAGTTGAGCAACACATGCAGGACATAGAAACCACCAATATTCCCAAAATCTGGTGCATGGAAGTTCTTGTGTAGCCATTGCTTTCTTGTCGTAGGCATTCTCAAACACACTATTATGAAGAGAGCATAGATGAGAGCTAGATTAATATGTCATACACACAACATTTTATAACTCATAAAAACTGTCTCATAAGGCTGCATATAATCAACATCATAATTAAAAATGAAATCACAAATGTATTAAGCAAAAACAAGGTTTACATTATAAAGTTAACATACACCACTAGTGATACCAACTAGAATAACATAAGTCATTACATTTCAATCCTATTTAGATACCGTAATGATGGCCATTGCCATGAAGGCTACCATACAAATGAACAACATACACCATGACATACAGCAGCAAGCAACAGCTAATTTTGCTACCATCCTATCATCAATTGGACCAAGAAGTGGTGGAGCCACATCTTTCTTGTGTTCTTCATTGGGGTGGGATGTTGAAAGTGGAGTCACACGCCGAATCATGGACGGTGGGTTCAGGGGTGTGTTGGCATTGGATGAATGAGTATTTGGAGGAATGGAGTCTGTATTATTATGGTTAGGCATTGTGTTGCCCCAGGATGTAGAAGCCCCAGTGTTTGAATTCGTTGCAGTCTTGCCAATATGGTCATATTTGTGGTGGGTTACTTGATCTGCCCAAATAAACCAATCAACGTGTTTCATGCGTAACGGACAAATGTAATAATAACGTCCGGAAAACTTGGCATTGAGACCTGCTTGGAGGTAAGTCATGTTCCCTTGACGACACGAACAAGTAATCGTAAATGGGGCTTCCATCTACAACACATTTAATAACTACATATCTTTGTGCATTAAATATTGTCGTAATAAGTTTTGGATTCCTACAATATATCGCATGTTATATTTTATGGGGTGCAAACAAACTCAAAATCAGCGAAGCTCCAACATAATAGCAATACAGCATTTCTAGTTCAATCAACTTAAACCTATTGTCACATTATGGAGCACCTAATAGAGACAAATAACATACAGCCTTAAATTTCGAAATCCCACACAACATTCTCAAACAAAATAACTAAAACAATTCGTCATTTTTAAATAAACCCCCATATAATTCTCATTTCTCCATATAATGAAACACACGGCCATACAATTTCACCATATAATTTGTAATTTATGCAAAATATTTGTAGATTTAACACGAGAACACAGACCTTGATTACGAAGCGGTGCGAATCTCCAACGCCCGAGTGTGCTCTTCAACACAACTGTGACCTACGAAAATTTCATAAAAAACAACAAGTTAGTCAAGGTCCGTGTAAATCTGGACATAAATTTCAAACATTTTAAAAAATTATACAGAAAACCATCGAGAATCGACCTACGATTTTTTTGATTTCGAAGAGCAGTCGACCTAGGGCTTGAGTGATTTCGCGATTTGGGGAAAAATGCAATCTGATTTCGTTTAAGGGAGGGGTGTATCTCAAAAGACGCGCAGGGGTATATTTGTCAATGTACTACAATGGATTACGCGAAATATTTAACCTAACACATTTCTGGAAAATTGGATTATTTAATCCACAAATTTAACGGTTCAAACAAACGCAAATCTTAAAATGTGGATTAAACCAATAGCAGTTTTAATGTATGTTTTTATCAATCTAAGGATTGCGCTGACTACCCAACCAAACACTTCCAAAAGACTTTATTCCATACATAAGAGAAAAACATAATATTAGAAAGAGATCATTAGTAAAAGACACACAGGCCACAGATAGAATAAATCACATACATTCCTTGATGGAACAAGTATTTCTATTTGTTTTCTTCTTACTTCTATTTACAAGAAAACTACATTAAATGATAAATGTTGCATTTCGAGAGAGGAAATTTCAACTTGCGTCCTCTAACTTGGCTTCGATTTGTAATTGGTCCTTTAACTTAGCACCACCTAAAATTAGTCTCGTAGCTTGGCAAAAAGTTCAATTTCAGTCCTCCGGTGCAGGAAATCATTTAATTTGGTCGGATTTGCGCACGTGACCACCCATATGGCCCCAATATTCAGACATTTGATTATAATTTGGGGATAAAAACAAACTTTACCCCCATCATTACTCTCAAATGATGGTAGAGATTGGGTAGGCCGGAGCAATCGAGTCAATTGAGCTTATTTGTGAATCAATTGAAATAAAAAATCTCTAATTGAGGCCATATGAATGGTTTGCTGCGCGAATCCGACAAAATTAAGTAAATTCAAGTATCGGAGGACCGAAATTGAATTTTATGCCAAGTTAGGGGATCAAATTTATGTAATGCCAAGGTATAAGACGATTTATGAATTGACGCCAAAATAGAGTACTAATGTTGAAATTATCTCCGTCTCGAGAGCTACCAAGTTAGGTGTTGGTCAACTTGTGGCCAGTTGAAGGCAAGACCGCGGGAAAATATCATATACAACCATCTTTAATGTGAGGCATTAATGAGAGAATGCATCTTTTCTTCGTATTGAATTATTATATGACATTTAAGATACTAAAACTTCCCAAACTGTCTTGATTGAAATTTATTCAAATAATTGATGCTAGAAAATTTGTGTGTTGAATTTAGTTTATGAATGACATTGTTTTGACTGGTAACTCTGAAAGGAAATTTGTATTGGTTTAATCTGGTTTGAAAAACATTAAAAAAATACTTCAGATGAGTGATAAGTTTTATGGTGGAATATTAGATAAGTAATGAAATTTAAATATAGTATGAAACATATTGCATGTCCATGGGGTCCATCATTAGAATAAAAAACTTTACTAGTTAACAAATACATTATTTAAAATTCAAATTTAAGAAATCTGACGTTCATGCTACCATGCATATTTGCACGAAATGCAAACTTTATTGCAATTTATTAAGGTGGGCTCTGGAATTTAGCAGATTTAGAAAAACTTGAGCTAAGAAACTTTTAAAAGTTCGCAGCGTCTACTTGGTAAGTAGTTGCTCGATGTTTAAGTTAGTTTTACAGTGGTTTATCGTAAAAAAACAAACATAACATGCGCTATCTTTTGGACATGCAACTTTGTGATGGCAAAAAAAACATTTTTGGAACATTTTAACCACCCCATAGTGTAACTTATAAAATACAAATTCTTATCAAAAAATTTCAATTTATCTAATATGCATAACTTTCCCTGATACACGAACAATAAGCGGTGTTACAAATGTATTTAGGTTTCTTATTATTGTATAGTGTGATTGAGTTATTTTTACAATTAGGGAAAACACATAAAGCAGCACGCAAGAAAAGATATGATGTTTAGAAATCTAAATGATGATGTCCTTCTCTATCAAAACAAGCACAGGAGAAGAATGCATATATTCGACTTGACGTGATTCTCTTATGGTTCATATAGCCTACCAGTCAATTTAGATTACAGGCTCGGTGGTTTTCTTGTCTCTGCTTCTTTTTGATATATTTATACATATCCCTTAATGTCCAAAAGACTATATTGCAAACATAATATTTGAAGAGATCATTAGCAAAAGTCATAAAAACCACAAAAGGAATAGATTATATACATTCCCAAATGGAACAAGTGTTTGTATTTCTATTCTTCTTAATTCTATTTAAAACAAATCATGGTGACTTGCCACCTTGAAGGGGTATTACCAGAAATCCCCGGTGCCACCCCTTAAAATTTTCCTTTTTTTTTTATTTTGAAAAATGGTATTATTGTTAAAAGTAAAGGTCTTTATTTTAGAATTAAATATAAAAAATTATAGCCATTACTAAAATTTACCTTTCTTATTATTTGTTAATTTATACTTCATTATATATAGTAAAACGATTTCGCGAACATCATAGTATTTTTTTAAAAATTATTTATAGTAACTAAAGTAATTCTAAAAATATAATAATTACACGCCAAAGACATCATAATATAAGTTACACTACCTATAGCCTATAGGTGAAATGGAAGTATGGTTTGACAATTTTGGGTCCAAGTTGACCAAGGACAAATCCACTTTTTACTAAAAAGAATCATATAACGTCATGACTTCGTATTCTTGTTAGAGATTTTAACAATTTATCCCTGTGTATTGACAAATTACCCTGTGCAAAAAAAGGTAGATAAATTAGTCTTTACTGATTTCTAAAAGTAGCAAAATACCTCCACATCGAGATGTTATTTACTCGTCCAAACTTGAGGGTGAAAGGTAATTTTTCGGGGAAAAAAATACATATATGCCCCTTTTCATATGGAAAAGTATGTATTTTAGTTTAACACTTTAAATTACGAAAACTAATAAAAATTAAAAACCTAAATAATAAGATAATTTCCAATTGTGTAATATATGTGCTTATATTTTAATTTCAACTCACTTATAATATGTCTTTAAGAAATGTTACAATTAAATTGAAAATTATAGAAAAGAGAAATCTTAGAAATAGAAGGGTATAATGGTAACCAAATATAAAAAATGCACTGCAAAAAATCACTAGGGTAGTGTGCAACTTTTTAAAATCATAAGAGGGTATCGTGTCTACTTATTATTCATAGGGGTAATTTTTCTGGTGATGATGGATATCTCCCTGGGTCAATATTCATCGTTGCAATCTTTTCGGACGTTAATCTCGACCTGGAAGGGTTGGGTCCCGGTAGAGCTGCCTTCATCCAGCGGATCGTGGTGGTCGTGTTAACGTGATTCCTACAGTGGATGTCCTCGGTGGAGGTCTAAGTTCTTCAAGTGTGTGTTCTCGTGAGCGGAATGCAACGGGGTGGTGTGAAGTGAGTGGCTAGCCTTAGTGTGTTTCTCGTTCTCTTGTGACCTCCATCCGAAGTGAAATTCACATCTTTATTTATAGAGTGGTACAAGGGTAAGAGTGTCTTTACTCACGAAAGGGGGTCATGTGGTCAGGCCACATGAACGTGTACGGCCCTTGCGGAAGTATACGATCATCATGTTAATTTGGCATACCACATGGTTAAATTGCCGAAATTCCCTTTTTTTTTTCTTTAAGAAAATAAATCTATTAGATATGGGATATCAAATCTCAAAGAGTGTCATGACAACTTCATATGAGAATCAAGAAATTAGGTCAAACATGAGGGGTCTTAGTGGTATTATCCTTAAAATTTTATGTACGGATGGACGTGGGAATGTTTTTGTTCTTTGTTTTTGTTCCTGCATGAGATCACAATTTTGTCACATCTTGAGATTTTCATAATGCCATAATAATGAATGGACGCCCCCCACAACCCCCGCAGCCCCAAAACGACGGCGTTTACAACATAATCCCCGTCCACGGCCTCCAGTCCGACCACCCTTCCCTCCGTTTCCCGGAAGTCCGCGCCGCCGCCGCCGCATTTCGATCCGTCGGCGATCTCCGCCCTCCGCCGCACTCGCCATGGAAGCCGCACTACGACCTCCTCGACTGGCTCTCGCTCTTCTTCGGCTTCCAATCGTCGAACGTCGAGAACCAGAGAGAACACCTCGTGCTCCATCTCGCCAACTCTCAAATGCGCCTCTCTTTGGCCCCCGACAGCATCGAATCCTTGGACCCCACCGTTCTCCGCAGATTCCGACGTAAGCTCCTCAAAAACTACTCCAGCTGGTGCTCCTATCTCAATGTCAGGTCAAACGTTTGGTTAAACGACGCAAAATCGATAGATTCTGATCATCGCCGCGAGCTTTTGTATGTGTCGTTGTATTTGCTGATTTGGGGAGAGTGTGCTAATTTGCGTTTTATGCCGGAGTGCGTTTGTTTTATTTTTCATAATATGGCGATGGAACTGAACAGGATATTGGAGGGTTATATTGATGAGAGCACGGGGGGACCTTTTGTGCCCTCCACGTCCGGGGAGGAGAATGGTTTTTTGAATAAGATTGTGAAGCCGATTTACGACACAGTGAAGGCTGAGGTGGATAATAGTAAGAATGGTACGGCTCCGCACACGGCTTGGCGGAATTACGATGATATAAACGAGTATTTTTGGAGTAAGCGGTGTTTTCAGAAGTTGAAATGGCCAATAGATGTTGATAGTAATTTTTTTTTCACTGGGGGGAAGGGGAAGAAGGTAGGGAAGACGGGTTTTGTGGAGCAGAGGTCGTTTTGGAATGCGTTCAGGAGCTTTGATAAGTTGTGGACCATGTTGATTTTGTTTCTCCAGGCCGCAATTATCGTGGCGTGGGACGTGGCGGAGTACCCATGGCAAGCGCTGCAGAGTAGGGATGTTCAGGTAAGATGCTTGACTGTGTTTCTTACGTGGAGCGCATTACGGTTTCTGCAGTCGTTGTTGGATTTTGCAATGCAGCATAATTTGGTGTCGAGAGAGACTAAATCTTCGGGAGTTAGGATGGTTTTAAAGTGTGTGGTTGCTGTTTTGTGGATATTGGTGTTTCTGGGGTTTTATTTGAGCATATGGAGTCGACGGAATGCTGATGGTAACTGGTCAGCAGCTGCCAACAGGAGAGTTGTGCTTTTTCTTCAAGTTGTGGTAGTTTTCCTAATCCCAGAGCTCTTAGCTTTGGTTCTCTTTGTTCTGCCATGGGTTAGGAATTATTTGGAGAATACAAATTGGAAGATAGTCCATTTGTTGTCATGGTGGTTCCAGAGCAAGGTTTTCGTTGGTCGGGGCATTAGGGAAGGTCTTGTGGACAATATTAAGTACTCCCTTTTTTGGGTGGTTTTGCTTGCAACAAAGTTTGCTTTCAGTTACTTCATGCAAATTAAGCCTATGATTGCTCCCACAACGGCCATGATGAATCTCACAAATGTTTCTTACGAGTGGCCTGAGTACTTTAATATTAGTAACAGGTTTGCAGCGGGTCTCTTGTGGCTCCCAGTTGTTTTGGTATACCTAATGGATATACAGATTTGGTACTCTATTTTCTCTTCTTTTGTTGGAGTTGGTGTCGGCCTTCTTGATCACTTGGGCGAGATACGGAGCATGCAGCAGTTGAGATTGAGGTTTCAGTTCTTTGCTAGTGCAATTCAGTTTAATCTTATGTCTAAGGAGCAACTTTTGAATGCCAGGGGAACATTTAGGAGCAAGATGGCAGATGGCATTGACAGATTGAAGCTTAGATATGGGTTTGGTCGACCCTTTAAGAAACTTGAATCCAACCAAGTGGAGGCCTACAAATTTGCGTTGATATGGAATGAGATTATCAACATATTTAGGGAGGAAGACCTCATCTCTGATCATGAGGTTGAGCTGTTGGAGCTGCCCCGCAATGATCACAAGGACCCCAAATGTAACTGGGAAATTCGGGTGGTACAGTGGCCGTGCTTGCTCCTCTGTAATGAGCTACTGCTTGCTCTCAGCCAGGCAAAGGAGCTGGATGATGCTCCTGATAAGTGGCTTTGGTATAAGATCAGCAAGACCGAGTACAGGCGTTGTGTGGTCATTGAAGCATATGAGAGTTTACAGCACTTTTTACTTGCAATTGTCAGACATGACTCTGAGGAGCACTCCATAATCAGAACTTTTTTCCAAGAAATTGATCAATCAATTCAGCTCGAGAAATTCACGAAAAAATACAAAATGAGTGCACTTCACAAAATCCATCAGAAGCTTGTCCATCTGCTGAATCTCGTACTCAAGCCAAATAAAGATGATGGTAAGGTTGTCAATGCTCTTCAAGCCCTCTACGAGGCTGCTATTAGAGATCTTCTGAAAGAGAAAAGAAACAACGAGCAACTGCAAGAAGACGGTCTGGCTCCTCGAAGAAAAGTTTCTGATGGAGGATTGCTCTTTGAGAATGCTATCGAGTTACCTGGTGCAAGTAATGAAACTTTCTACCGTAGGGTGCGACGGTTACATACGATCCTTACATCTCGGGATTCTATGCAGGAAATTCCAGAGAATCTTGAGGCTAGGCGACGAATTGCCTTTTTCAGCAACTCCTTGTTCATGAGCATGCCGCATGCTCCTCAAGTTGAGAAAATGAAAACCTTCAGTGTTTTGACCCCATATTACAGTGAAGAGGTGTTGTACAACAAGGAACTTCTGCGAACTGAGAATGAAGACGGGATTTCGACCCTTTACTACTTGCAAACCATCTATGCTGATGAGTGGATGAATTTTTTGGAGAGGATGCAGCGAGAGGGTATGGCTAGTGAAAAGGAACTCTGGACAACTAGGTTGAGAGATCTTCGGCAGTGGGCTTCGTACAGAGGCCAGACACTTGCCCGCACGGTCAGGGGAATGATGTACTACTATCGGGCACTGGAGATGCTGGCTTTTCTGGATTCAGCTTCTGAGGTTGACATCAAGGAAAGATCTCAGAAACTTGGTACCACGAACCACAACGACGATGTGGATGGTTTAAACGCGGAAAATTTGCCCTCGCCAACAACTTTGAGCCGAGCTAATAGCACCTCAGTTGGTTTGTTTTTCAAAGGCCATGAGCGTGGGACTGCCTTGATGAAATTCACCTATGTGGTTGCATGTCAGATTTATGGTTCTCAGAAGGCCAAAAAGGATCCCCATGCTGAGGAGATCCTGTATCTGATGAAAAACAATGAAGCACTTCGAGTTGCCTATGTTGATGAGGTGTCCTCGGGGAGAGACGAGAAAGAGTATTACTCTGTGCTTGTGAAATATGACCAGAAGTTGCAGAGAGAAGTTGAGATATATCGGGTAAAGTTGCCTGGTCCCTTGAAGCTTGGAGAAGGCAAACCCGAGAATCAGAATCATGCCGTTATCTTCACCAGGGGAGATGCAGTTCAGACCATTGACATGAACCAAGACAACTATTTTGAGGAGGCTTTAAAGATGCGGAACCTTTTGGAGGAATTTGACCGTTATTATGGCATCCGAAAACCAACCATTTTAGGAGTTCGGGAGCACATATTTACAGGTTCGGTATCATCACTTGCTTGGTTCATGTCTGCACAAGAGACAAGTTTTGTCACACTGGGGCAGCGTGTTTTGGCCAATCCTCTGAAAGTTCGGATGCATTACGGCCACCCTGATGTGTTTGATAAGTTTTGGTTTATGACTCGAGGAGGAATGAGCAAGGCTTCGAGAGTGATTAACATCAGTGAGGATATTTTTGCTGGATTCAATTGTACATTGAGAGGTGGAAATGTTACCCACCATGAATACATCCAAGTTGGGAAGGGAAGAGATGTCGGGCTTAACCAAATCTCAATGTTTGAAGCGAAGGTTGCTAGTGGGAATGGAGAACAGATATTGAGTCGAGATGTTTACAGGTTGGGCCATAGGCTGGACTTCTTCAGAATGCTCTCTTTCTTTTATACTACTGTGGGCTTTTTCATGAATACCATGATGATTGTCCTCACCGTCTATGCTTTCTTGTGGGGCCGTCTTTACCTTGCGTTGAGTGGGATTGAGAGCTCCGCGATGGCAAATACCAACAACAACAGAGCACTTGCGACAATCTTAAACCAGCAGTTCATTATCCAACTTGGTCTCTTTACTGCGTTACCCATGATCGTTGAAAATTCACTCGAGCATGGGTTTCTGACTGCCATCTGGGAATTTATTACCATGCAGCTCCAGCTTTCTTCAGTTTTCTATACATTCTCCATGGGGACACGTGGACATTACTTTGGTAGAACAATTCTGCATGGCGGCGCAAAATATCGTGCCACTGGTCGTGGTTTCGTTGTGCAACATAAGGGTTTTGCCGAGAATTATAGATTGTATGCTCGTAGTCATTTCGTAAAGGCTATTGAACTTGGATTGATACTAATCATATATGCCGCCTACAGCCCTATAGCAAAAGGAACTTTTGTGTACATAGCATTGACCATTTCCAGCTGGATTTTAGTATTGTCTTGGATCTTGGGGCCCTTCATTTTTAACCCTTTGGGCTTTGATTGGTTAAAAACTGTTTACGACTTTGATGAGTTCATGAACTGGATATGGTACAGAGGTGGGGTGTTTGCAAAGCCTGAACAGAGCTGGGAAAAGTGGTGGTATGAAGAGCAAGATCATCTAAGGACAACCGGTTTTTGGGGAAAGGTAGTGGAGATCATTTTGGATCTCCGTTTCTTCTTTTTCCAGTACGGAATTGTGTATCAGTTGGGCATCGCTGCTGGGAGCAAGAGCATTGCCGTTTATCTGCTTTCATGGATCTATGTTGTTGTGGCCCTTGGATTTTACATGGTAGTGGCATTTGCTCGGGACAAGTACGCTGAAAAGGAGCACATTTACTATCGTTTCCTTCAGTTAGTTATTACTATTGTTGCAGCACTACTGTTAATTGCTTTGATGGAATTGACCAACTTCAGATTTTTGGATATTTTCACTAGCTTAATGGCTTTTGTTCCCACTGGGTGGGGATTCATATTAGTTGCACAGGTGTTTAGACCCTTTCTGCAGAAAAGAAAGTTTTGGGAGACTGTTGTTTCCGTAGCTCGCTTTTACGACATAATGTTTGGAATCATTGTAATGGCCCCTGTGGCTGTTCTATCTTGGTTGCCTGGATTTCAAAACATGCAGACGAGGATTCTTTTCAATCAGGCGTTTAGTAGGGGCTTACACATCTCCCAAATTGTAGCAGGCAAGAAACCCAAGTCGGATTTGTGAGGTAAGAGCTTTTCGTTTGGTACCGCTTTAACTATGATCAGAACATATTCCAGTTCATATTACTTCAATGAATGCGGTGTTCTCTGCTCTTAGTCGGCTGCGCTTACATAACTTCGAATTATGTTCTTCATAGATTCTGCACCAGAATTCTTTACATTTGTTTCCCAAGTTAAATACATAACCTTATGTCCATATATTATGTCAATCTTCTTAGTTCTTTCCAGTTATTTGCTCCCTTCGGAGATACCATGGAGAGTGGTATCACCGCACACGAGTTCAAAAAATGAAGTTAAATATTTGTCTAAGTTTCCGCATACATTAAGCCATGAGTACCGTTCTGAGTAGCTCCAGTAACATGGTTCTCTTAATTGAAGCTGTTTGTATCTGTTTATAGTCCTAACATTGAAGTAGACCTCAGAAATTATTCATACTCACTGTTAAGGAAAATCTATTGGCGTTCTCTAGTCTTAAAAATATTCACTGTGTGGTTATACTAGCAGAAGATGACACTTCTTATAATTGATTGTACTATGATGTCCTTCATTTTTTCTGATCTTATTGTGTTACGTCTTTTAAGTTCTTAGGAGCTAGAGAATCTATAGCTCATGTGACATTTAATTATGACAGCACTTTGCTGGAATTTTAAGTATTATTTTCTTATCGTGATCATCATAATTGTTGCTTATTTTTTTTATGCTAAAGAGTACCAAATTGTTTGCAGGTTTATGGTTGTTGAAAATTCTATGTAAATTGTGTACAAGAGGCCTAGTTAGGATTAATCTGCACAGCCAAAAGTTCCGAAGGTTTCTGATTGGTATTCATATCACTGGCGGCTTCTTCTTCTCTAAATCTTTGTAATTAGTTCAATTCTTTCGACATGTATATTATTGCTTAGATGATATATTCATTCATTCTTTGATTATTTTTTTTCAATGTACATACACTTAAGCTCATAAGGCAGCAGATTTTGTAATGTCAATATTTTTTTTGAAAATGTTGTTGCTTCACATTTGTACTACTACATTTACGTGCAGATTGTTATTACGCTGGAGAAGTGTGTGAATTTTCCATTAGTTGAGTCACCGTAGTCGTACCCCTGATGAGATTGTTCTGCGAATAAGAGACAAAATTTCAAAATATTCTAGTCATCATCAGCTCATGAGATATCCGAGACACGCGCAAATAATATTTTAACTTTATTGGTGCGAAAAAAAAAAAGGTGCTTGAATATAACTATATATAAGTGCTAAAGAATGTGGAATAAAGTACAAGGATGGAGAAAAAAAGAGGATTCTCGTAAAGGCGGTATTAAGGGAAATTCGTACTTTTGCAATCATATATAAGAACGTGCATGTGAAGGCACATAATAAAATGATTTTTTTTTTCTCTTCTGTAATTACAATCACTTAGTAGTCTACATTTAGTAATTAGTAGAATGATTGTTAATGTAAATAAATTAGTACAATGATTGTCCTGAATTTATAAATTTGTGGTCAAGAGAGGTTCGGACTCAGTCAAATTGAATGAGTTCTAATTGACCAAAAAAAAAATGTAAATGTAGGATTAAAATAAGAGCTGTAAGTCTATTATGCCATCAGTTTTAAATTGAATCACTAGCAAATGAACAAAATGTATGACAGTAGCTGATTGGTTGACATTGACACAGCTCTTGAGCAATTTGTTATGTTGCAATGGCGATCATCATCTTGATTCTTGAGTAAAGCGCGCGGTTTCTGTCCTTTTTGACAATTGAGAACTCGTACAGAAGATATGGTTTAGACACCATAATGAGATGAAAATTGGGATACAAACAAATGAATTATGACAGGCAAGACATTAAGATTTTAATGGTTATTGACCTATTGTCAAGGAATGGACTATTAGAATTATAGAATGACCAAGGAAACAAAATGCTGAATATGTTAAAGATTCACGGCCGCTCAGTTTAACACATGCCCAAAAGAGGTACGGTAATTCTAATTCAATATAAGATTAGTCAAAAATAAAGTCCACATTTATTTTCACAATTATGTTATATTCAACATAAGATTAGTCCAAAATAAGTCCAAATTTATTTTGACAATTATGTAATGCTTTGCATTATCATTTTGTAACCATCAGATAATTTATTCATCTTCATTCAGAATACATTAGTTTTTCCATTCTCACCAAAATATGGTTATTTTCTCAATAAAAGAACTCTACTTTTTCATCAAAACATGGTAACATAGGTCATGGTGATGAAGTGTCATGTGTGAAATTCAACTATCATCAACTTATAAAAAACGTCACTTGTCTCTAACGAAAAGAATGAAAATGTCATGTGTTTAATACTTCAATTCCACTATCATCAACTTATCAAAATATTTACAATTTACATTTGATTTGAGGAGGTAAAATGAAAACTATATATAAATTAATAAATAAATAAAAAATATGAGTCTTTTGTGTGCAAGTGCTGCATAGGCGCTGCCGACAAAAAATCCCACAGTTTTTAATGCACACTTACCAATAACAATTCGCCAAGCTGTCACCGTCCTCCCCGTGAGCATAGCATTAGGGTTCAAAAAATCCCCAAATCAAATCAAAATCCAACTCATACAACCCCAAATTCTTGCATCGAAATTCTCAATTGGTATGGGATTTTATCAATTCAGCCCAATGGGTCAAATTATATATTCCTCAAATTCCATTATTTTTTGGGAATGAAGCAAGCATGGACATCCATTCCATGATCTAGGGTTTGGGATTCAGTTCCCAAATTCAGATCAAAATGTTGTGGAAATGGACTACATTTTCACTATTCATACTCCCTATTTCATGATTCATCTTATATATAGCTAAAATCTCAAATCATAAGCATAACAGAGAATTTTTAGCCATCAAGATTTTATTTTTTCCATTTGGGTTAGTACACTGGGCATTTTTGCTTAATGGGTTCTTCTGGGTTTTTCGTAATATGTATGTTACACTCACTGATTGCTGTGACTTGTGGAAGTCTGATAATGTTTTATCTTACAGAGATTTCAGTTCTTGGACATGGCATTGAGACAGCAACTAAGCTGTTGGGGTCAACCCCACATGATAGTCTGTTGATTCAGACCTCTCATTCGTTTGCCGGGTTGCTTCTGGTTACGATCGGGTGTTTGTTGTTCATGGTGGCTTTTGTGAAGGACAGGGAGTTTCAGAGTTTCTTTGCAAAGGGGTGCGTTCTCCTTCATCTGTCGATGGCGCTATGGAGAGTGTATTTCGAGAGGAGGTTGGAGGATTTGGCCTACGATTGGCCAAGGCAGCTTGTTGGCGATCTTGTGCTGGCGTTGTCGTGGGTGTTCTTTCTGGTGTACACGTGGAGGGAGAAGTATGATTAAGTGCATAGTGTAGCAAAGTTTATGTATCGGAAGCAACATTTGTCTGATTGTGTTTGTTATAGGCAAAGCTTGGCATTAACGCAAATCAATACATTGATATTCGGATGACAGCCATACGAGCGTTTAGGAATTGGAAATGAATGATGCTTGAACTATGGTTCGGTATTAACCATATATGGCTGAAGGTAAATTTTTAGGCTGTTCTAGCTGCTTCTTAGATAGAGGTTGATGTTGTAACTTTGGCTATTTCCTTCCTCATTGACAAGTTACAGTTCTTATATAGAAATCGAGGCTGCAGGATATTACGCTTCATTGAAGTATTTGTGAAGAAATTTGATATTTATATAAGTTGATCTCCTGAATCATAGGTTTGAAAATCTTTCTGGAGTTCTTTCTGTGTTAATCTAATTTTTTCTGTCATTTATGCCACTGTACTACTCACATGAATAAGAATTCTGATTGGAAGTTCATTGCAGAATATTGCAGTCATGTATAATTTCAGTTTAATTTTTGAGTAATCGCTTGATGAAGGCTATTAACTTTATCATTGGTTTGAGTATCAGTTCAAAACATTTGTATAAGAACTATATGTGTGTGACCATTCGTATTTTGTGTTGCCAACTATCGGGATTGAGTTGCTTAATTGAAGTAAAATTATTCTACCAGAATTCTTTTCACGCGTATTATCTAATTTACGACATCCTTTTCTTGAATCTTATAAAGACCAGGATTTGATACACCTCTAATAATTTCAGTCACCTAGGAAACATATATAGTAAAAAACGATTCACGTTCTCTAAACCTTGATTGTTGAGCAGATTGAGAGGTCATTTTTTGTATCTCTTTCACTGATGTTTACTCATATATCTTGAGGAGGCAAAGTATGAACAAACTGCAGGGTAATTATAGCTACACCCTTTAAGTGGGTGCAGTTACAAAAACTTTCGATGCTGTTTAATAAATTACAGAGACCATTTGTGGAACTGACTCAAACATTTCAGTTTGGGCCATCCATGATCAGATCTATGTATGAGCTTGGGTGGGGCTCGAACTCAGGCAATTTACTTTTTTGCTATACCTAGTAGTTTCCTAAGCACATATAAGAAAACTAGAAAAGTAAAGTTAGTTTTAATTAGACATTGCTTTTCGAACCAGGCTATTCCCAGTTTGTTTTCCACATTTATGCTCATTCTCATCAATGTCGGTACAAGCAATGTCAAGATAAATCCATCTATTATCGTGCACTATGTTCTTCATGTGCCTAGTCTTTCTTGTAATCTTTTGTCAATTAGTAAAATTACTAATACTTCCAATTTTTGTACTGCTATGATCCATATCGGTGTGAGTTTCAAGAAATTGAGGGGGGGGGGGGGGGGGGGGTTCTTTTTTTCTAAGAATGTTAGCTTTGGTACTAAATACTTGAAGATTCGAACTTTTATTACTTGAAGTACTTGTTTCCTGATTTATATGAAAATAAAATATCTTGTTGGAACCGGATGTTTAAATCAGAGATTAAGAACATAAAATGTTCAAAATATATTAAGATTATGAACTAACATATAAACATAAACATGAATATAATCATGAATTGACTAAAGCAGAAAAATTAAACAACTAAAGAACCGAGCGTCATCCAACCATAGTTACATAGGATGAGACAGAGGTGAACCCCTTCCCCTTAAGCTCGATATGTTTGGCCTACGCTTCAAACCATGTGGAGACCAAACTCCCAAGGTACAACATCTTTTCTTTGGAGTAGCCGGTGAAGCTCAGAACTAACCCCTCCGAACCATTTGATATTTGCAGAACCGGGAATATTTATGCTATGAAATTCAAGAAAGAGATTGATTTTTGGATGATTTAAAAAGAACTGATGAGCGTCATATTTATAGGGTAGGAGGAGCTCATCAGTCAATACCATATTCACGAAGATTAATTCACGAAATTAATTATGCCATGAATGCCTAAACTAAAATTGTCGTTAGAGACGTTTAAAACATTTGTAATAAGTGTGTGTTTATTATCATTTAAATATTCAAATTTTTAATTTAAATACTTAATTTTTATTTAATTTAATAATTAAATTACACACTGCTTCTCATTAAGCAATTTAAATTCACACATTAGCTCAATTGAAAATTTTCTCTAAAAAAGTCCAATTTATTTGCAATATGAGCCTAAAGATGCAATATGGACTCAATTGACTCAATGCACATGAGCCTGAAAATGCAATATGGCATTCAAGAATTATGCGAAAACTTGTTATTCATGATAAGTGGTTATCAGCCTTTGAACCTTCCTTAGTGAAATACCATCGGATATACTTATCAACTAGTGAACACAATGCCTTGAAGTATTCGGCGTTTTGTATATACCAAGACAATTTTACTCACATAACTTATTCAAATATCACCTTGGTCCATTTGTTGTTGCCCATTTCGGTGCGGAACTGCCTCGGCATGTTTTCATCGAATGCTCTAGAAATTTAGTCATTTTAACTCGCCTCATAGAAGTGACCCCTTCACATTCGATATAGGTAATCTATTATAAGAGGTACCTGTCATACCTCACTTGTATTCACAAATCATAAAAATCGTTAAAACCTAAAATTTTCCTCACTATATACATGAATATGGTAGAAACTCAATTTCACGAGTGTTTTGTTCGACGTCACTCTCACAATTCCGTTCTTCCTCTTTAACTTGCAAATTATAATGATAACATGTTATAAATAAAAGCTCTTACCGAAGCTAATATTTGTAGAATATAATGCACATATAAAAGATTGAGTAATAATATAGTTTTCCATACGGAAAGCGTGTCCATACAATTTGCAACAACACTTATTTACATACCAATTCCTCAACTATATTGCCACAGACGTCTTCATGACATTAATTGGAGATCAGCCAACCCATTTTGACCCTTATAACAACGTGGACTTATCGTAGTTAGACTAGTACCTAGAATAATTAAACGAGCCCAATTCCGAATAGGCAGATGTCTAGCACAAAACACCTTTATATTTTTTGATGTAGTAAACTTTGTTCGCTTGTCAATAAAAGAGTCAAGAACATTAACATATTATACAACTTCCCCTAAACTTTAAACTGAACATGAGCCATAGGAACCATACATATAAAGATAAAATTATCTAATCTTATAAAATAAAATAAAATAAATTCCCAAGTGGGATTAGGGTTACTAATCTACAACTATTCCCAAATAATTGCACTAAGTGAAGCAAAAACTTTCACGCACATTGAAGCGCGTGAGCACTAAAGCAGGGATGTCATTCTATTGCTGGCTCACACTTCACCAAACCATCCTAAACAAGTCATTCGCCAAAGCACCACCAGTACACACACAAGACCACAGACAAAAGAAAAAGAAAAAAAGCAACATCTGCAAAAAAAAAAAAAAAAAAAAAAAAAAAACCCTCCCACAAAAAGCAACAATTCAGATCAAACTCGTCAAAAAACCAAAAACCCATCTTAGATTCACACCCCAAAAGAGTAGAAAAAAAAAAAAGAAATGGAAGAAGAACCCTCATCATCACCCACTCAAGAACATTCTTCTTCTAACATCATCAACAACAATAACAACATGCCACTAATCCTTAAACTCCTGAGCAAACGACGCACATGGGTTTGTCTCTTCATATCCGTGTACACGCTCCTCCTCTCTCTCTCATGGAACCTCCTCAAATCCGTGCTGTCGTGGTACGAGTTTCAGTCGAGGTGGCCCGCGCTCTACGCGTCGGTCCTGCTGGGGCTGGCCTTTGGGGTCCTGTCGATGGTGGCGGCGCTGGCCGTGGCGGTGCCGGCCACGCTGGTGACTTGGATAACCGTGCTCGTGCTCTTGACTTTCTTTGGCAAGCCCAGGAAGACGCTTGTAGTGGAGGGCAAGAAATTGACGGCTGAGATTACTGGGTTCGTGGCGAAGGTGCTCATTAAGGAGGGGAATCTTGTGGCTGTGGTTTGTGCGGTTCTTGGCTATTTTGCGCTTGTTAAAAAGAATAGAGATGGTGATGCTGATGGATTTGAATGATGATTAAAGATCTGGTTTTGATGATCGATTGGGTTTTTTCTTTTTTCTTTTTTTGTTTGTGAGGTTAAATAATTTGTTGGAATTTTTGATAGGTGTAGAAACTAATTAGTGATATTATGTGAGCTATGAAAGAGCTTTATTTGGCTAATTTTAATGTCAAAGTTTCTTAATTGTGGTGTCAGTTAGTTTTTATTTTTCATTTTAATGTGTTCTTGCAATAATTTGTGTGTTTCTTCAAGGTTTGGCAATGTAATTGGAGCAATAAATTATCGAGAAAACATAATATAAAATGTGGTTGGAGCAATAAATTTGGCCTAACGATCTTGAGTACTTGGAAACAATTTTCTTTTTGTACTAAAAAACAAATAGTAAAAACAAGGGTACTACACTAGACTTATCCTGTGAAGGAATAGAAAAGGAAGTACCAAACAACCCCCACACACAGCTCAGTGGTCCACGCGCCGCACGTACAAATGCTTTTCAGCCTAATTGCGTGATTGATTTGGCATTGTCTCATGTTAATTCTTTGTTTGAAGAGGAAGTGATTCCATATAATGAAGTTGTAAGACTTGGTTCACTTAGGACAAAATAATGTATCTCTACCAGCGGTTAGAATGCACGTTTCTAGTTCCTAAGTTTACTACAATAAATACGCTATTCGGGCGGGTGAAAATTACAATAAAATTTTAGTAATATCACTGATATCCCCGAACATCTCACACCAGCAATAAAACAACTAGTTTTACATTAAAATGAAATTATTGCCCTTTTCACTATATGTGTCATCATATAATAGAGGACCACACAGACACTAAGTGCAACTGATGTGCTAGCATATAATTATCTATCTAGTAGATAGCAAAAGAAGTCACTTCAACTTCTCTAATGGAAAATATTCTAAGTTAACATTGCATGCTGTAAAACACTCCATTTCCTAATTCAACAACTTATTGTATATGGCTATATTCAGCTCCTGCAAGCTACGATATTTTCTTGATTTTGCATTGTGCTCTCTTCAAACAAAGTTTTCAAATAATTCATTCTTTGCAAAACTAAAATGCAACTCATTTTGGAATAATAAATTGTGCTAAAAACATAAGCATGCAATTTTGGTCATACCTCCACAATGTCATAGTATCGACAAGTTGTTGTTGCATACCCTTCGCGTCTAAACTGCGATCCTTATATGTCGACATCAAATGTCGTTGTAGTGTGCCCGTTCTAAATCCCTTTATTATGCGAATAACCTTTCGGACAAAGTATACAGGAAGCCCAGTCAGAGCCGATAACTTTTATAAACCATGTCATACCTCGACTATTTTTGACTTTTTACAAGTGGACGTAGACACCATTCGCTCGGCTGAAGTATCAAAAATTTCATCGTCATCCTATATCGCGACATACTCGTCCGTATCACATTCCATGTCATCATTCGATCTTTCCACCTTTGCACAGCACGGGTCACCGTATCCTCCACCATGTTCACTGTCGTGTCGTGATGAGAAGTGCCACATGTGGCCCAATTCCCCCCGCCAGATAGTGATGAGAAGTGCCGACTTCTTTACTGAAAATGAGTTCTTCATGAGAAAGGCTGACATGTGACCAGATTCCCAATTACGTATCCCATACTGAAAAACTAAAATCGTGACAAATTTCTCATTATACTCTTGCTTTTGGTGGCGGGTAGTACGTAAATTTTTATATATATGGTGTAGGAGTATCGTAAGCACAGTGACACACTTACGTGTCGATACTTGGATGGTTCAATATTGGAACGTTGTGCAATGGCGCTAATTCTTCAATTTTGGGACGAGGTGTCACGGATTTGCCACAACTATCGAAGTTTTCTTCGTTGTACATAATTCAAATGTAGAACGAAGATATTGTGTGAAAGAAAAATTGAAAATGTAATAAAGTACTAGAAATTGAAATAGCAAATTAATGAAATTGGTTATTAGTTGAAAGTGTAAAAGAATAGAAAAGTTGGGGTGGTATTTACTGGTGTAAAAAGGTTAGGGTTTAAAAAAAGGAAGAATAAATAAAAATAAAAAAGCATTTTTGCAGCTGCAGTGCATCACAATTCAGCAAAAGCGTGGATTTCTAGTTATAGGTCCAACAACCATTTGGCCTTTTTTTTTGTAAAAATTTAAACTCGGCCTCTCAGGACCAACACCATGGCTGGGCCAAATGCGAGTCTGGCTCGTGCCGGGCCAAATTGGCACGACCTAGTTCACATTTTTATCAGCACCCCACACACGTGCAACTCACATGTGAAGCGGAATTAGTCAGCATTAATTCAACTTCCGCTTAACAATGAAGACACAAAAGTGCATTATGCGTTATTGACTTTTTTGTTTAAAGTTTTCTCATATCTTTAAAAATCAAGAGGACATAAGTATAGTTTAGCTTTTTACAACATAAATATCAATAATAGCTTAACAGTACCAGCTATGTAATTTAAGAGACCGCACATATATAATAAAGTTATCTTGATAGTTTTTATTTTGTCATTCTTATCCCATCTCATTTTCAATTAATATGTTTTAAATGTACTCAATATCATTAGAGAATGACATGTTTTACGTGTTTGGAGTCTGGACTTGTGGTATGATCTTATCTATTCTTGCGATCCGTAAACTTGACCAAACTTACAACCGTTACGTGCAACTAGTAATGGTTTGCAAGTAACACAACCAACTTGCACAGCAAATTAAACCCGTTTCCCAACCTTTTATAATAGAATATTCTTTAATCCATCTCTAAAATTATCAAACAATATTATTATAAGAACCAACTCGACATTTGTTGATCCTAATATTCATCTTTTCAATTTTGAATTACATCAGGATTATTTAAAAAGAGTTTTGAGGCCAAAATTTAACATTGCCCCCACGTATAATTATATTATCATTATCGTTATGAAATTGAGTATCAAAATGCAAAAATTAAGCATTTATAGTCAATTTATTGTGACAATATTAGTGCTATATAATTCTCTGAAACCCAGTTCAGCATCAACGCACTAAGCACATTGAGATGGATATTCACTTTGTTCGCAAGAAGGTTGCTAAAGGTCAAGTCCGGGTTCTACATGTTCCATCTCGGTATCAAATAGCATATTTCTTCACCAAGGGACTTCCTCGCCTTGTCTTTGATGATTTTCGTGATAATATTAACGTTCGTCCTCCTCCCGTTTCGCCTGCGGGGGTGCAATAGATATTATTTGTATATATCTTGTAATTATTTAGTAGTTACCTATTAGGACTATATTTACCAAATTGGTTAGGACTTTCTCATGTATATATTCAGGATCTCATATCCATGTTATTCAAGGGAAATCATTATCTTACAGCTAGCACTATGAGGAATACTTTATCAGCTTTAAAATGTTCGAGCAAATTCACAAAACTTATAAGTTGTTGTTGAATGTTTGAAATTTAGATTTTATTTTGGGGATGAATCTGCCCAACACCACCTATGTGTAATGTTTATTGTGCACCAGAGTGAGATAAATTATCATGTTACATTGATATGAGACATTTTAATCTTAAAGAAAATATTTACAATTATTAAGGGTTGGACCATGAATACGTATTGTGTAAGTTAGATAAATTATTATCCTACATAAAAATGAGATACTATATATAATGAAAGAGTCTGAAATATTTTAGTAACCTCTCTTATTTGCATAAAAACTATTAAATCTATAGTTATTAACTTACTATTATATATATGTTAGTTTAATAAGAAATCCGTTTTTATGATTCGACAAAGAGATTATGCTAGAAATAATTGTGATAACATATATAAACAGACATGGGAAAGCATACGAACAATTAATTAATCACTATGTTTTAAATTTATCATTATTTTTGCTTAAGAGTACCAACTCATGCACGGAGAAAGACGATTATAAAAAAAAACGAATATCTTAATTTGTAAGAACTATAAAAAACATTACTGGAGCTGGAGATGGCGATCCTTGCACGCACTCTGCCCTAAAGTCAAGATTAAACATTTTTATGAGAAGTAAGGTCTAGTCTTCGTTGGGTCTGCGTATTCAGAGGCGCTTATAAGTTATACCTAACAAAGTACAATTTTGTCCTAAAAATATCATACATTATAAACATATGCCCCTCGTTTCGACATAATAACTCTCCATAAAAGTTGAAATTCAAACCTTTAAGAAAGTGCATAGTGTCCAATCAACAAAAATAAGAAGAAAAAAATAAATAAGTAAAAAGAAAAAACAGGAAAAATTACTTCAAGTGCTCTGACTATCAAACAATACAACATGCCTTTTGAAATGTATACTCTCATATGGAGAATGAATTCTCTCGCTTGGGGCTGCAGCATAGGAATTGCATACCTACAGAAGTTATACTCTACATGCATACATGGCCAGCTTGATGTCCAAACCAATATCTATTTAACCTTAAATATTATATAGATTATCCACCAGGCATAAAATATAGAAGTCAAGTTCAAGAATCGGGAGCTCTGCAAGTGTAGCCCAATACCATTACGAAATCCTTCGCAGACGAACCAATCGTGACTGGTACTTTATCTGTAACGGTAGTTTGAAGCCAACAATCAACTAAATCGTTGAGAGTTAGTGTGGGAATGACTCTCTGTCCCATGCATTTGATCTCGACCTACAAAATATGAAGAAACATAAGCTCATTACTTCAAAATGACATTTTCGTGCACGGCTATTGCGCATAAATAACGCATTATCATCGCAATTTATGCGCACATTAGCTGCATATGTTGATTATGACATCAAAATATTCGATCACTACTATAGAGTTCCTTGCAAAAATAGGAATTATTGACCACAAGTTATCGACTATATATGTGCTTGACTTATAGCAGAAAATAACAGGCGAACGAGGTACCTCTTCTTCACTTGTAAGATATAACTTGGCTTTGAGGTACTTCTGAATAAAAGAAACTAAAATATTTCCATCCCTGTAAAGAATGAAATGGTATATCAGCAAGAAAATGATTATTCGCAAGAAACTGTTTGACTAGTAATTTTCAGTTATATTGCGCATAACACCAGCAATTTTTTATTATAGTTCACAACTGTTTCTCCTTATTCATTTTCTTTTTTTTTCACGATTGAGGATTAAATAATTAGTAGGACGAGGAGAGAAAAAGAGATTTGAGCGCATAATCAAGTTTGATTATATAAAAGAGGACAAGTTTAATAAAAGCTTCAGTAGCAATATGTTATGCAAGGTAGCGAATGCAGAATTCATTAAGGTAGCAAACGATTCCACGACAAAAGACGAGAAAGGAAGAAAAAAGTCACCCAAAGATCTTTAAAATAAGTGTCATAAACTAAATAATCTGCATTTCATGTCAAACAGTAAAAGGCTAAATTGTTGGAGGTTAATGTTCAAATCCTTTCAGATTTTGAGCAAAGAGAGTGATAATTTATTGGTTAAATTAGGAGTAGAAAACTCCAGCTCTTATAGAGGGTTCATGCTTGATGCATGAGATACCGATATCCAGATTATCAAATTTATTGAGTTCAATAGATCGACTTGCTAAGACCTCTTATGTTTAAGAAGTTAACAAAACTTTGTTAAACCAAAACAAGTTATAATATGTTGGATGAAAAATTCTAATAAACAGTTTCATGCATTTTTCATTAACATAATTTTTTGACAGATGTATCTAATTAATGATGTTATAAGCAACAAGCAACACAATGTGCAACGTTCGAATCCCAATTCAAAAGCGAGATATACAAGAGCCAAGTTAAGGGTACTTACTTTATTCTTATGTAATGTGCAGGAATTTGGGGTAATGGTAGATAATCTCCTTTCCTGAAAGTTCATTACAAAAGATTAGAAAAAAGAACAACAATAGACTACAGATGTATCCGTAATTGGATATGAACAAATTCTGATAAGGTCTGAGATAAAAATCTTACACTTCGTCCAAGGCTACTAATGAAAGCCAAATTGGATGATTTCTTTGGTCCAATTTGGCACTAGTAGTATCAACCACAGCCTGCGGTGGAATCTCAGATTCTCCAAAGTTTGTTGCCCTCTTTGGACGACCTCTCAACTTTCTAGGCTTTTCCGATTCTGAAGGTGAATGGTCAATGTTGTTCTTCTCATCATGAACATTTGAATTTGTTCTGCGTTCTTTATTTTCGTTTTTATTGAGAAGTTCATCGCTGGCGTGAATGTGTAACATTCCTGATTTAGCCAAAGATCCTTCACTGCCAAGTTCTGCAGACCTGCTGCCAACTGCTGCTTCAGCCAAACAATACAGAGGGTTCCAAATATCTTTTTTCCTTTCTCTTTCTTTAAAAGGACTACGGTGATTAGATGGTTCACCAGAATCCAAGTCCTGCAAGAAATATTATCGTAGACATGTTAGGTATTTATTTGCAGACTCATATAATTATAAGAGACTTGAGAACTAGTTTGCTTACCTTCTTCATATTCCGAGTATATTTGTTCAACCTCTCTTGGGACTTAGCACTTTTTGGGTGATTCTTGATTGAGCCATCCTCTTTCGGAGCAGGTTCCTCTATGGTTAAGCTGGAACCCTTTAACGCTTTCCTTGCCATAGATCTTGATATTCTCCTGTTCAGTTCACTCTGTGTTGATATACTTGTAGTGCTAATCCCTAACGTTGAGAGAGATCGTTCCTTTCTCTTGGCATGTAATGTAACAGGTGCCACACACTTTGGGGACTCCTCTTTATGCCTCCCACAAGGGAATATTTTATCCCTTATAGCTTGCAAATCATGATCAAACCTGATAAACAAATAGCAGTGACACGCAAAAGAAGATGAATATACTTAATGAAATGCATACCAATTGATGTATTTCACATTTAACAACTGTGTTCTTTAGAGAAGCTTACACTTAAAGCAAAGCTCTGTCATCCTAGATTTTGAGTTCTATGTAGGCTTAGTTCTATACCTAAACCACTATCCATACTTTCAGATTGTTTTAGCAGAAGAATAACAAAATAACAAATTCCATATTTCCCTGTGAGTTGAATAAAAATGCACGTTGGGTACACTTCTCCTGTGCACAGTGCGATATCTATGCTAAGAAATCTCACTTTTAAGGCAACAACAAAGCAAGAATATTGAACAAAAGCTCATGGAGAGTAAATATCAGAAGTTAAGAAAGCATAACTAAAGCATCCTTTGATAAATCAATTATGAAGCAATAAGGAATTCACGCATAAACTATTAGTTACCTCCAAATTTATATGCATCATCCTCGAGCACAGGATCATACAAACACTATGAGAAATTTATGCGCATTATGTGTGCAAATTAGTTTATCTATCTATCCAAGAGAGAGAAAAAGAACTGACCTCAACTTCTCTAATGGAACACATCCCAAGTCAACATTGCATATTGGGCAACGTTTCATTTTCTCATCCGACAACTTCTTGTATATGCAGCTCTTGCAAACTACATTGTTCATGAAAAATAAAATCATTATATCCAACAATAACTCAAACATTTAAAATAAAATAAATATTCTCAAATTTCAAAACTTTTTGAATGATAGAGAACCAAATGCACTTATATTGAGATCAATACATCAACAAGTATATTGCTAGAAAACTATGTCCTCTCAAGCATCCGGAGACTTTAAACAAGTTTTCAAAGCCTATTATTAGAATCACTTCATTTAATGTTAAGATCTTTAATAAATTTGTCTTAAGATGAACTCATATTTTGATAAATTAAAAAACGACCCTTATAATTCAAAACAATCCACCTTGCATATAATATCCCAACTATTCAACAACGAGATTAACAGATTCACCTCTACATGAACGCAACTAAAATATCCAAATCAATATAACAAAATTTCAAACAAAATTAAGCACATACCAGATCACATAGCTCAGTCACACTCAAAACAACAATTGAGAAACAATTACAATGGCCTGATGAAATGGGAACTCACAGGTGTGGAGGCATTCGATAATAGTGGTGGCTTCGCGTAACAGTTTGTGGCAAAGAGCGCAAGTGATGCATGGTGCCACCGCATCTCGCCTAACCTTTGCCACCCGATGCGACATTGTTTCACCTAATTCACCAAAATCAAGACAAAATAAAAATTATATCAAAGCTCTCCAAGTATGTTAAACAGTGCATGCTAGCGACTAAGATCAACAATTCTTCTTATTCTTTCTAATGATTATGAAAACCTACATTGAAAATTTAAAACCAGTAAAAGAAAAACCTACAATTATAAGAGATTATCACTTATTTACCTATAATACTATATTAAACACCAAAGAAACATTAAAGTAAACACCAAATAAAACTATATATATCAGACTCCCTGGGTATCTTAGGTTGTACGTAAGACTTATTGTTTATTTAAGATTTTAAACATAGCTAAAATTGTAACTTTATTCTAGCTATATGATACACCTCAATTTATCACTTTAGTACCTTGTACGTACTATAATTCTATTAACATATCTGGGTATGCATGCAATATCGAATCTTAATACTTTTAAATATCCGTGTCCTCGTATCCGTATCATATTCTATGTGTGTCCTTGTATCCGTGGTCCGTACAACATACATTTTAACTTATGGAAAAATATCCTAGTTACTTTTGAATATGACTTATCTCGTAAATTGATTTCATGATTTGAGATCATTTAAACGTTAAACTAGGAATTGATGAAAGATTAGCCTTGATGAGAGGAACACAACCTATATATTCAATCAAGTATTTTGTACGTAAGCTTTCTAAGACAAATATTTGATTTTAAAATAGAAAAAAAGAGCATAGTTCTTTTTTTTTATAATTAAGATATATTAAGGACTAAAAGTAGGATTCGTAAATGGAGAATTCTTCGTCACCAAAAGCATCAGGAATGAAGATCTTGGACGAGATCGATCCATATCTACCCGAAATACAAACTCATTTGCACGAACTTAGTGCTGCAAATTTGATTTGTTAAAAAGATCATTGTTTAAATGCAAAAACCTTTTATTCAAGCTCATCCTAGCCCTCTCCCTTTTCCACGGTCTTTGATGCAAGAAAATAATAGATACTTTTGAAAAAGTAATTACAAAATAAAATTTTGTTCAATTATTATTACAATTATGTACATTAATATTAATTTTGTAAACTAATTTAAATTTGAAGTAATTTTTTAAATTAAACCTGGGTATAGTTAAAGGCTAATTGTGTTAACTAAATTTAACATTATTCTACTTGTAAAATTATTTGTATTTCAACCATCCAAAACACACATATGTTCCTTTAGTATATAGTTAAACACATTTATATCGGTTCGAATAAAACCACAACTCTAATAGTAAATAAGAATAAACTATTTTATTAAAAAATATATAATTTATTTTTTACTTCCAAATATTTTAATTTACATATAAAATCCTTGTCTATAAACACGATACTCGTTTCATAATTTCAAATATTTATACGAAATTTGTTTTTCCATGACAAAGACCAACATGTACATGAACTCAACAAATAACTTTATCAGCTATAACATGTCATGAATGAGTACGTTATATAACACATTTTCTCTTCTGTGGGGTACATTCCATGGATCGATAGGAAAAACGGTTTGAACTCAACATGAACATTTAAAACTAGAAACAATTCAATCTATAACTCCTAATGTTTGATATAATTACGCAAACTTCTCGAACTCGTTGAATAATTATCAAGACAACCCTAGCACATCCAAGATATGAAAACAATTAATGTCTATTGCATATTTTCTAAACTTTTATTGAGTGTCTCTGTAAATATTTATACATCCAAATAGTCTATGTTTTTTTTATTAATTTAAATAGGTGTTCATGTTATTACGCGGGGATATTTCACTCATTCAATCAAACCTCATGGTGTAGATGCAATTATGCCTAAAAATTAATTTATAACCATGTCATACACTTAGGAATCATTTAAATCAATCAAAATATAATGTGAAATTCAAAAAAATTAATAAATCAATATATTACCAGGTCATCAATGCACGAACCATGTGAATTAATGAGAAGATGTTAAGTAGGGTTAAGACCAAGGTCGACATAATTATGAATGAGATTCAAAATTAACTATCCAAATTTCAAGCAACAAAAAAAGATCCAATCTCAGACCCAAACTATTTGAGTATCCAATTTTTCATACCCGTTTGGAATTGGGTTCCGAGTCCCAACCCTAGTATCAATTTTATTTTTTCTTTTCATTCTCAAACAAAATTTTTGATTCCAGATCTAATTCATTTTATTTGAAAATTAGATCTGAGATCTAAAACCATAGATCTAAGGTCTAAGACCATAGATCTGGTAAGTTTTAGATATGAGATGTCACGAAAGTCTCTTAAAATTAAAACCTATGGATGAAAGGGAAAGAAACGATTGAAAACAAAAAAGAGAAGAGAGTGAGAGCTTACAATGTCTGTGGAGTTGCTTTGCTGTAGGGAGGAGACAGAGAACGACTCAATGAGAGAAGAGGGTGAACACCACTGTGATGGTGGTGGTTCGGTTACCGAGTAGAGAATATAGGTGCGGCAAAGAAATAGATGAGAGAAATGATGATGTGCGTTGATTCTGGAGACGAGAAAGAGATATATAGAAAAAACCTAAATGTGTGGAGTGTGCACGATAAAATTACAACGAGGGTGTAACAAATGACAAAACGAGTTATTTATACTCTTATCAAATGTGTGTTACGGAACATAATTTGGTTACTCTATCCCGTTGCCCACCCTTAATAATAAGAATAAAATGAATTGTACAAACCAATATCTTATGTTTGTTGCTCGTGTATGAGCCAAAAATTTGATTGCAGAGCTGAATGTTACAAAACATAAATATAGTAAAAGATTTGTCAACATACAAAAATAATAATGTTTCTATTTTACAAATTTATTGAGCTAAGTTTGTGAATACAATTTATTTTTTTAAAATATATATCTCATTATGTTGATAAGAAAAACGATGAATGCACTACAACGTGAGAAGTTACACAGTGAAGTACTAAGTTGTAACACATAGGCACGACTACATTAAAAAAATTATTTTTACGATCATGCGTGTTCGTTTGCTATTAACTACAACACGTTGTGTAAGATGGATTGCATGAATTGAAATGAAGATAATTAAAATACTAAATGAGTTAAGTAAATCAATATCTTACCATGCCATAATATGTGAAACACATGGATTAGTTAGAACTAACTAAAATGTAAATGAACTACAAATATCAATAATTTCCACTCGCAATGATGTAGACAATTATAGAACTTTTGTTTCAAAAGATACAAGGTCCTAAAAGAGAAAAACAATATGAGTTGGTCATCAAACATTTTAGCAAAACATACTAATCAAAACCAAATGTGTTCACTGGGCCAGTTCAGCCCAGCCAGGACCGCTTGAGGCCCAAATTAGGCAGCCCGGGGCTGGCCCACCAAAGCAGGCCGGTCCAAATCTAGGCCCAAACTCGGGCCTGGGCGAGTTTTTCTCGGGTTGACCCTTTCTTTAAAGAAAAAAATGGTCAATTCTCATCTACTTGGCCGGTTCTGCCCAGCAGATAAGGGAGGCGCCTTTGGGGCCAAATCAAATTGGACCCAAAGGCCAATTTGCAGTGGTCAAAATTTCATCCGTTAGCATGGCAGCGGTTATCTGCTAACGCCTATAATGGGCCAGTGCACTTTGCCCCCTTTTTTTTTTTAAAACGCCTCTCCCTTTTCATTACTATAACTACCCTCCCCCCACCCTTTCATATTTTTCACCACCACTCTTCAACCTACACTATAATCTCTGCAATATATTTCTAGATTCCCAATTTACTCCTTTCATTTTCGCAATTACTCTTTTCAATTTCGCAATTAGTATAAAGTTATTTTGCAATTCGTTCTAAACTATTAAAAAATTTCAGAATGTTGATTTATGGTGGTTATGACTCTTCAGGTGATGAAAATGATGAAAATTGATACACAACACCTCGACCAAAAAATTGTGCACGATTTGTTCATGAAGTACAAGTCATGGTTTGTTTCCGTGAATGCAAGATGTTCCATTCCAACCGGGCTACGCAGTGGACTCAAACATTGATCCAAATGTAGCCTGGTTGAACCAACTATTTGAGGTATTGTGCTCTAACATAGAAATGCGCAACGTTCAAGCTGCAAATGCGGAGCAAAACCTAGAATTTCATCGTCGTTTAGAAAGGGGAGCGACGAAATTTGATACTCCACACTCTCAAGAAGAATAAGAAAACCAAAATGATCGTCAACCACCTTATGAGGCAGAGGAGGGAAAGGATGATGCAGAAAATTCGACCCAAGCACCTTTGTCTTCTCGTCCAAAGAAATTAAAATCTAAGGTGCGGCAATTTTTTGAGAAGAATGAGGTGAACGAGATGGCTATTTGCAAAACTTGTAAGCAACGATTCAAATTTGTGAAAAGCAGTGGTACAGACACTTGTCTCGACATTTGCTTCGAGCAGATCATTAACAACGGGTCAGTACAGGCGAGAGCTCTCGAATTGGTTCACATGAGACTCAAGTTCCATTCAGGTTTGACGATCAAACCGCATGTGTTGCAACTACTAAATTTATTGTTCAAAATGACTTGCTTTTTTCTTTCACCGAAAACGAATTAGTAGAAAGATTGATACGTCGTGCATACTGTCCGAATACTAAATTCGTTAGTAGACATACATGCTTTAGGGGTGGTTATAACTAGTATTTAAAATATAAGGATGATTTGAAAATGATGTTAGGGAACTTAAATGCGAAAATTTCTTTCACATCAGATTTGTGGCAAGCTACTGGTAATGCACATTATATGTGTGTAACTAAACATTGGATAGATCCTAACTGGGTGATGCGTACTAGAATAATACGGTCCAGTACTTTGTACCATGGATCAAAATTTCGAAAAGTTTCGTACGAAACATACGAAAGATTTCGGTTTCTAGGTAGAGCAAAATGGAAACAGATATCAATTTCGAAATTACAAGATTTCCTCCGAAACACGCAAGTTTCCTCTGTTTCCACCGAAACATTAGGAAATTTCCAAACTTTAAAAATCTTATCGAAATAGAGTCGTTCTTTCCTCTCCGAATTTCTCTCTAAAAAAACTGATTAGCTAAAATTATGGAATAGATATACTACAAATCTCAGAAACAATAATTATAAAACTCGAATTATACGTTACAAATTTCTGATTCACATTAAAGAAAAACACAAATCAATTAAATGGGGTTTTGACTTTTGAGTCAGGTTGAACAAACACAATCAAAGCTAAGAAGTGGGAAAGGAAAAATGTCTCATTCAAGAAGCACAATTGGAGCTAGGAAGTGAACAAGAAAAAACTTTGTTCAAGAAACACAAGCTAGAAAGTGAGCAAGAAAAAAGTCTACCATCGGAGCTAAGAAGTCTTGAACATAAAAGCAACTCGAGGTATGATCTTTTTATGTTTCAATGTATGTGGAATTCACCTTTTTCTGCAATGCAAGATCGAAATATCAAAACTACCTCACCCAAATGTTAGTTTCATCCACACTTCTTGTTTTCTCGAATTTATCACTAAATTATTCTTCAACAATTGGTTTGGGCCGGAAAAGAGGAGATGAGAGAAGGAAATTATAAGTTGACATAGTAAATCAAGATGAAGAAAAGAAGACTTGATAGCAGATTTATTCAAGCAGGAATGGATGTATTCGTAGGAAGTTTTGGAGCAATAGATATATTAGGGAGAGAGAGGAAGTTAATCCAAAAGGGATAGCAAAATTATGTAAATAAGAAAGAAAAGACATTACCCCACTCATACAAGTATTGATTGAAGAGAGCATGAAGGTGCAACTCTCAAGAATATTACAGCCACATATTAATTGCATATATCAATGAGTGACCTTTCAAATCTTATGTGTTTATATCTATATATATGTATATATGTATACATACGTATGTCAAGACAATGAAGAGACTTTTTAATAGTCCCAATGCAGCACATAGTTAATTGGTTATATATATATATATATACTTATGCCAAGACAATGAATGACAAGACTTTTTAATAGTCCCAATGCATGCAGCACACGGTTTTAGAAGAAATGTATGCTATGACATACAATAATATATTGGCTATTGTTTATAATTAGTAAAAAATATTGAATCATTATTAAATATATTAATATTAATTATGTCATTTGAAATATTTAACTTTTCTGTCCTAAACATTATGTTTTTTATTTTCTAAAAACAATTCATATACTATCAAATATTGTTACCTTGTAACATCCTAAAAGAACAAACTTATAAAATGAATTCAAAGGTAATTTCCAATAAAATAATGTAAGTTAATTATTAAAAAAAATGTGAGTTTATTTTTATGTATGATGAACTTGTTTACGTGTAAGTTGAAAGATGGGTACATCATCATAACAACTAGTAAGAACTTACTCAATTTATGTATTACTTCAAGTCTTTACTCCAAGTCTAAATCACACACAACATCAATTAAAATGCGATTTGTTTCCTATCTATTTGGTATATATCTTTAATTGTGATGTCAAGTTAAGTCTGTAGATTAGATATGATCTTTTAGATGTAAACTTATTATTTTTTATGTTTTGTAGATATGACTTCAAATGCAACTAAAGGGCGTAAGCGAGATATAGGATGGGAGCATGGTGAAATGATTGACAATAATCCTCGATGGACAAAATGTAACTATTGTAGAAAAGAAATGAGAGAATCGGGTGTCTCACGTTTGAAACAACATATTGCTGGTGGTTTTTCAAACGTGGAGAAATGTGAAAAATGTCCAAAAGCTATTTCAAAAGCTATGCGACTTCATTTGGATAGTAAAAAAGGAGAAAATGAAGAAGCCATAATCCAAAAGGCGGCACTTCGAGAAACGTTATTGGATCCTATACGAAGAAGGCATGGCCTAGTTGATGAATTTAGTGATGATGATGAATCTGATCAGGAGATGTCTCCCGCGGAGAGGGAATACATAAATATTGCTAAGCAACGATCAATTGAAGATATACATGACAAAGAATGTGGCCGCAGTAGAGCAGATTTTCGTGGACCATATCAGGGAGCATCTTCCTCTCGTCATACTCAACACATGAACATGCAATTTTTCAAAAATAGTGAAAACAAGTTCAAGAGAAAATCGGGTTTGTTTGGGAAGAAGAATCAAAGTTTGAACATTGAAGAGATGGATCCTTCTACTTATAGAAACCGAGAGTGCACACAACAGAAATTATCCAACATGTGGACAAACAATAGCTCGTTCAAGACGGCAAAGCATGCGATTGGGAAATGGTTTATTTATAGTAGTATCCCACCAAATGCAGCTACCAATCCTTATTATCAAGCTGCAAATGATGAGATTGCTAGGGCAGGTGCTCGAGTGAAAGGTCCGATACCATATGAGATCACTGGACCTATTTTAGATGCAGAAATAAATGAGATACAAGAATATGTTGGTGGTTTTAAAAAAAAGTGGGATGCTTACGGTGTGACCATTATGTGTGATGGATGGACGTCAACGACAAAGCTATCTATAATTAATTTTTTGATATATTGTGATGGTAAAGTTGTGTTCCACAAGTCTATCAACGCTTCAAGTCGAGATAAAGATACAAACTACATATATGAGTTGATGGATGATGTCGTGGAAGAGATAGGTGAACAATATGTAGTTCAAGTGATAACAGATAATGGCTCTGCATATAAGAAAGCTGGAGAGCTCTTGATGAGAAAAAGAAAGCATTTGTATTGGACTCCTTGTGCTGCGCATTGTATTGACTTGATGTTAGAAGATTTTGCCAATAAGACAACTGTAAAAGTTGTGGTCGAGCAAGCCAAAAGAATCTCAAATTTTATATACAACCATAACAAGGTGCTTGATATCATGAGGAAGTACACCAATGGGAAAGAATTGTTGCGTCCTGGTGCTACGCGTTTTGCTACTAACTATATTGCATTAGAAAGCATTGTGGAGCAAAAATTAAATCTTCAAAGGATGTTTACCTCAGAAGATTGGTCAAAAAATGCAGCAAGCAGGGATCCATCAGGGAAAAAAAATTCAAGATGTAATTTTGGATTCTTCATTTTGGAAGAGTGCAAATAATGTTTGCAACTTACACGCACCGGTTTCAGGGGTCTTGCGTATGATGGATGGTGAGAAACAAGCAACAATGGGCTATGTTTATGAAGGTATGCGGCTTAGTAAGTTGGCAATCGAAAAGGCTTTACCAAGATCACATAAAAAATACTGTGATATCATAGAAAAACGCTTGAAAAATCAGATGATACACGACATACATCTCGCAGGTAACTAATGTTAGAATTAACATTTTATTGTTATTTTATATGATATACATGATTTATTAATTGACACATCCTTATATTATTGGTGTAGCATACTATTTGAACCCTGCTTATCAATATGAGCTGGAACTTTCACATAAGCAAGAGCTTTTAGATGCACTAAAAAGGGTGATACAAAAGCTTGAACCGGATCCCAACATAGTCGCATCTGCTCTTTCAGAGGTATAAATCAAATTTATATTTCATCATTGTTATTACTTAAAAAATAGTAGAATAGTTTCTTGAGCTTCCACTACTTATATTGATTTTATAACATATTTATTTTTGCAGGGAAAATATTTTCGAGAAGCCATGTATTGTTTTACTGATACCACGGCAATTAGAGCTAGGCAAAAAACCGAACCAGGTATTAAATTTATATCTTTTTATGCAAAATTTAATAAGAAAAAAAATCTAAATTTTAATCCATTACACTTGCAGCGGAATGGTGGTTTACGTATGGTACTGACGCTCCTAATTTGAGAAAATTGGCGCTAAGAATTTTATCTCAAACAGCTTCTTCTAGTGGATGTGAAAGAAATTGGAGCACATTTGCACTTATCCATACTAAAGTGCGCAATCGTCTTAACTATCAAAAGTTGGAGAGATTAGTCTATGCTCATTATAACATGAGGCTGAAATTGCGTCATCTCATGAAGGACAAAAGAAAAGTTGATCGGGATTTTCAACCCATTGACCTGAGTAATATATTTGATGAGGATGATGTTATGTCAGAGTGGTTAGATGATCCTGGAGATGCACTTTTAGATGAACTTGATGGTGATGGACAACCACCTAGACCTAACACCTTTTTAGCTACATGGGTTGAACGCCTGGATGGTCCTTCTACAAGCGATGCAATGCCAGATAAAAGAAGCGCCGATATATCAAGTACCATGGAATTGAGTGATGAAGATTACGAATCAAATTTATCAAGGCGGGAGCGAAATGGAAAAAGAATTCAAGACGATGATGAGGATGAGGACGAGGAAATTGTTGCTACTGCTGATGATATTGTTCAAGACCGAGATGGTTGTGATGATACGTTTGGTGTTGAAAAATCACAAAGTTCTACGGAGCAAGTGGGCCTTATTTTCACTGAAGAACAATTCTTTGACTACGCAACTCAAGATGAAGATCATGGCAGTCGTAGATCGAAATGATAGCCATCCATTGTTTCCTAATTAAACAGGTTACATGTTTGTTTTAGCTTGAGGTATTTTAATTATATTTTATAATTTCGAGTACTAATCTTGTATTATTATTTTTTTTGCAGATCTCGAACTACTAGACAAGTGGCTTAGCATTTAGTTTTATGCAAAGTGATGCAATTCTTTTATTAAAAAAATAATGTTCATGTCAATTGAGCTTTGTTATGGATTCATAATTATTTTATTTGATATTTTTCTTGTTGATTATAAATTGTGTGCAATTTGTGAATTCTAATTATAATAACTCGGGAAATTATTTAATACTTTTGAAATTATTATTAATCTTGGCAGTTATATTGACTATAATAAGCAAAAGTCATAGTTATTACGATTTTTTGCATAGTATATATTTATAGTGACATCCTTTGATTATTTGCATGCTTTTACATTATTTTTTGTGGATTGTTTGGATTTTAAAGGTGCAGTCGAAACGTTTTCGAAACTTTTCGAAACGTTTCTTAATTTTAACTATCCGGAACTTACTTTCGAACCGAAATTTTGATCCATGCTTTGTACAACCTTAATGGCTACATTTGACAAATACAATATACAAAATAAAATTATGAACATTAGTTTAGATAATGGTAGCAACAATAACAATGCTTACGTGCCCTATTACATCCAATACTTGACGGAAGATTATTTCACGTTAGATATGCATTTGTCATATCTTACATTTATGTACCAAGTATAGATGTTAACCGGGCTGGCCCAACACGTATTCGCTTGGCTCGCGAGCTAGGCGTGCCGGGCCGTGCCGGGCCTGTGGCACCACGGGTCGTGCCGTGTCGTGCTGGGCCTGATTGGCGCCAATTCGGCCCAGCACGGCCCAATTGTATTTTTTTTTACTTAATATTAAGTTAATAACATGGAAAAAAATTGTTGGAAAAAAAATAAAAAGGCTGGAAAAACTTGTGCACAAATATAAAAAAATAAAAAGACTTTCTTCATTGAATTCTTGTGAAAAGAATAGAATTTTACAATTTAACATTTGATGATTTATAATTAAACTAAGTACTAACTAGCAAACTTTCATGAAAAGAGGTAAACTAACAATTGTATTCTACCAAAAAATACAAAAAATGTGAACTTAGAAATAAAAAGGGATAAGCATTAAAAGGGCTATAAATTGAGCTAAACAAAAAAACATAAAAAGTGAACTTCAAAATAAAATCATTAAAAAAAAACATAAAAGGTTAACTAAAAAAAAGAATATGTTGCAACTTGCATATGTTGAATTTAGTGGATATTTGTAAAATCATATAGCATGGTTGCGTCTTCATTATCATCATCTCCATTCGTTCCCAAGATCGTTTCAACCTTCCCCAAATTTTTTTCTCTGTATTGTTGGTCGGGCATGTCTTTCCAAATCATGCAAAACTTTACACTATCCGGTTTCAATCTGTTTCTTGCTTTCGTAAGCACACGATGACCTGCACTAAAAGTACGTTCCAATGCAACTGTAGACATCTGCGAACTAAGTAAGTATTTGGCAATACGAGCCAAGACAGGGTTTACTGGCTCGTTTTGTTTCCACCATTTTAGTATGTCAAAATTTTTGCCCTCTTTTGAGGTCCTTTTTGTACAAATAAGTGGATTTCACTATAAATTCCTGTACTTGATTGGTTAGATTGTTGGTTTGACAACAACTTATCAAAAATATTAAAACCACTACGTCTAGAAGCATTAGTAGGAGATTCTTCCATTTCAACGGATGGAGCATACATGTCATGTAAACGATACAGCATATATAATATTCTAAAACGTTCTGCGTTAGAGCCAAATAGATTGTTTAAAGCCGCATGATATATTTCTAATAGTTGTATAGTTCCATTTAATCTAACACGTGTGTCTAAGCGACTAGCTAAAATACAAATATTAGGAACTTTTTTATAATACTTTACCCATTTCTTTTCAATTTCTGATATGATTGGCTTCAAAGTTGCATGTTCTCTATGATCACGGAATAATTTGACAACAGAAACCATATACAATAACATCATGTTCGATGTAGGAGTATAACATGAAGACATAATTTCCGTAAACTTTTCAAAAACCGCTAAATATGGAACAAGTATATCACAGACTTTCCAATCGTTGGCAAAAATAAAAGTTAGGCCAAGTGCTCGGTGACAAAAAAAAGTAATTGGATCTTTATATAGTTGGCCCTCAATTAACATTCTATATGTAGCACTCCATCTATGTGGTACATCAAGATAAATATGTTTAACGGGCATGTCGTGGGTTGCACACACAGCACTAAATTGTTGTACTCTACTAGGATAACTGTTAATGTGAGATAAACAAACTCTAATTCTATGAATTGACTCAATTAACACAAATAGTCCATCTTTAATACATAAATGCAAAATATGACATATGCATCTAACATGAAATAATTGACCGTCGAGTATAAGATTCATTGCCGGTTTGAGTGACTTTATAGCATTTACATTGTTACTAGCATTATCTAAAGAAATGCTTAAAATCTTATCTTTAATACCCCAATAATCTAAAGCGAATATGGTGACATCGTGTATACAATCCCCGGCGTGAGGCGAGTCTAATTATGCACATTCAATAATTTTACGCATAACCCAATCTTTATCTATCCAATGTGCGGTAATGCAACTAAAATGAATGGATCCACTACCTTGCCACAAATCAGAAGTCAAAGAGATTCTACCATTAAAAGTTTTAAACTCATTTTTTAATTCTATAATATCGTTCTTATATTGTTTAACACCATCCTTAAAACAAGTACCCCTAGAGACTTACTTAAATTTTCATTGCACACCTTTTTGTATAAAATTTTCAAATAGTTCATTTTGTGCAAAACTAAAGGGCAACTCATTTTGAACTATAAATTGAGCAAAACAAATACGCATGTAAGCTTTGTCATACCTCCACGGTGCCATAGTACCGTCTGGTTGTCGTTGCATTTCCGGTTCGTTCTCTTCGCGATCTTTATGGTCTCTCTCCAAATGTCTCGTTAGTGTGCCCGTCCCGCTTGATTTTTGTGGAAATATCTAGTCTGACAAAGTAAACATTGAGCCCAGTTAGAACCAGTCACTTTTGAAAACCATTTCCATACCGGTGCTTTCTTCTTTCTTGTTCGAGTTGAGGTTGTGGAAGTGGCCATTGCTCGACAGGAGTATCGAAAATTTCTTATTCACCCATTTCTTCTTCCATTTGTGCATGTTCTCCTTCCGTTGTTTCATCGTCCTCCGAGCCCACGCTCGTTGAAGCGCCACCGGTCCGGTTGCCCTCCGCCATGTTTGCCGACGTATGGTCCGCATTGTAGTTGGAATGGCCGGCATTGTAGTTGGAAGGGCCAAAACCGGGCCCAAAAGTATGTTCTTGTTGATAATTGCCAACCTATTGCCCGATTCCTAATTGTGTATCCAATGCCGAAAATTCAATGCCCATACTAAAATTGGGTACGAACTCTTGTGAGGTGACGGGTTGAATATTGCCCATGTCCACATAAAGTGAATCCTCATATGGTGTATTAGCACGATGTTGTGGATACGGATCGTTACTGGGAACTCCACCAATTGAAAATAAGAATGGTGGTGGTATTTCATTAATATCGAGAAAAGGTGGGACGGATTGGCCACAACGATTTTCTTCATTCGCCATAATTGGAAAATAAAACGAATATATTGTGTAGAAAGAATTTGAAAATGAAATAAAATACTAGTAATTTAAATAAAACACTAAGAAATAAGATATTTAGGATTATGTAGATTTTGGATGGAGAGAAGAAATAGAATAGAATTGGATGATTGAAAGTGGGAAAAAACAGAAGAGGTAGGGGGGTATTTATAGTTTTTTAATTTTATAAAAATACTAGTAATTTAAATAAAACACTAAGTAATAAAATATTTAGGATTATGTAGATTTTGGATGGAGAGAAGAAATAGAATAGAATTGGATGATTGAAAGTGGGAAAAAATAGAAGAGGTAGGGGGGGTATTTATAGTTTTTTATTTTATTTTTTTTTTTAAAAAAAGAAAATTGGCGCCTGAAAATTTCAGGCGCCTGATTGTTCAGAATTCAGAACGGTCCAATTTCACTGAAATTGGACCGTTTCGAATTGTAGTCATTGCTTTTGCAACGGCTACAATTCAAAGGGTGCAAATTGCACCAAAAGCGTGGCATTGTGCCACGCTTTTAGCAATGCTGACCCACCAAGGTGGGTTGAATTTCAGGCGCAGCTGGGCCAAAAAAAAAGGGGGGAGGGGTTGGGCCCGTGTGGCCCACTATTTAGCGGGTCAAATGCGTGCCTAGATGGACCGGCCCAGGCACGCATTTAAATGGCCCGCCTGGCCCGGCACGCAAAATAGGCGTGTTGGGCCGTGCTTTTGGCGCAGTTAACATCTTTAGTATCAAGGCCTATTTACGGGTAGTCCAAAGACTTATAGAAAAAATTAGAGACTGTTTAGCTCATATTAAAGTTGGCCATGGTAGACTTCAATATTATGAACAAATGTGCGTGCAAATTGGAGAAACATTTAAAGTTCCTTATCTTAATTTCCCACAGAGGTGGAACTCGACATATAAAATGATACTTGAAGATACTATCACACTTTTCCGTGAAACTCGTATAAGCAATATGGCTCCTCAATGTACTTTTTAAGATTGGAGAGTTTGTAAAGTGATTCTACCATTTTTAAGAAAGTTTGATAGAGTTACAAGATTAATGCCAGCAGTTTACAGTCCAACTTCAAATGATATGTTGATGCATTTAAATACAAATGTTAGATTATTTGAAAAAGTTAGGAAACAAATGGGATATCATCTAGTGACTCGCCCATCGAGCTCGGATTCAGACACCGAGAACAAAGATGAAGAGGGTGAAATAGGACTTTCAATGATAGTCCGGGGAATGGAGACCAAATGGTTAAAATATTTTTGCAACCCGTCAGATATTATTATCTTGTCCACGTGTTTAAATACTCAAATAGGATTATCTTCTTGCATTGAACTACTAACAACATACTATGATTGTATGAGTATAGAATTTGATGTAGAAACAGAAAGTGTGAGGACCGCGCCCCACGAGTCACAATCCGATTCGAGTTGGTCTGGTGTTGGCCACCTAACAAACTCGACTCAGACCGAACTGCAGCTCATAGGAAGGGGTCTCACTGACCAGGATCAAAACCATAGCATTATAAAATATTTTTACTTAAAATACAGCGGTAAGTCTTTGGAATACAAATAAATTTTACAATTTCAAAATGACTTATACAAAATCAAACACTTAACAATTTTTGCAAAATTTCCAAAATGCGGACTTGTCGATCTTCCGTTTCATCCGTGCTGCTATACCAATCTTACTCTGAGAAAGGGACATATAGACAAAAGAAGAGTAAGTCTTTAATGACTTAGTGAGATTCTTAGAACATGACAATAATCAAACAATAAATCAGAACAAACGAACAAGAATGACCAGAATAGTTACATCTGCATCATTGAACTGAAATTTTCGGTTTTAATGATAATATTGGAATATTCAGAAGAACGAGAAAATGAACTTGTGCAATTACATATAACAGATCCAACCTTAACTCCAAAAATTCAACCGTATACGTCCCTACAAGGAGCGACCTCGCAAAGATATGCTCGAGTACATGCCAATCTAACACGCGGGCCACAACCAACTTCTGACTGCAAGTGGCACTTAGACAGAATGGGTATTAAATTGAAATACTTAAACTGACAGCCCTTTGCTGCCCAGCAGTAAATCTTCTCAATCCCTGAGCCCAACTTCCCAATGGGTGAAACAGAAATATCAGATGAGCTAGTAAGCCGGATAATATCCGTTGCTCGTTTTTGAGCTACATAGGCCGAACATAGTTCGTTGCTCGTTGCACAATTCGAGAATCAATAGGGTGATCGTGATACCAGGATAATTATGATTATGAAGAAAATTTTTGATTCTGAATTGAATGAGATTTGATTTAACAATAGGCAAGAAAACTTATTATGTAAAGAATTAACGATTATCAATATAAAAGCATTAAAATGGTGATAGAATGTTGCTCGTGATTCGAAATAAAGAATCACAATTGTTATGTCCAAGTTTCTCAGGGTCGGATGCCAAACAGGGTTTCGAACAAATCAGAAATCAAACCTCATCTTTTACCGTATTGGAAATTCTTGATTAACGTCGATAATTACAGAACCTTAAATAGATCAAAGAGATATAATCAATTGTTTGCTTACAACAACATATATTTCCAATATTTATCATATTTAAAGAAGATCAATCAAATATCTAATTATTGTTAATTTTTGGATAAATCCCTTATTTCTATTTTAACTTTAACTATGACGTAAAAATATAATTTACCATTTCAAAGTAACAAGTTGAAGACTAAATCAGTTACAAAATTATTATTAAAATCTCCATTTCTATTTTATTAACAACATATTTGATATTAGTATATACATATGCTTCAATGCATATTTAAACCCTTTTTTTTTAAACAATATTTCTTAACAAAATTCTAGTAAATCACTTGTTACATAATAATCTCAAATCAAAAGTTCTACCATGATCTTAACATTGAATAAATACCTCAGTAAGTCCTTGAATAAAATCTTATCATATATAGAACTTTGGTAAAAACTATTTTTCTTATAATTATTAGTATTAAATAATATAATATTGCATATATCACTGATAACAATTAAAATAAATTGTAAACATGTAGATCTAGTTAAAATTAATATTTCCAGAATAATTATTATTCTAATAAACTAGATTAGAAGGTTAGATCACAAGATAAACACAATACTTCACTTAAAGTTAAAGAAAGTGAAAGATCAACCGTAAAACAAACTACATGTCATCTAAATGTTGCAAAATCCAAGAAAAATATTACACATGATTTTAAATTAAGATCAACTGATCCAACATCATTATTAGTGTGTAATGAGTCCGTATTAATGATCAATTTCATGATTCGGATAGCTTTTGCAACATAAATTAGTTAAACAAAAGGTTAATGCAAATCTGAGGTTAAAAACTGTAGCAGTCTCGGATTTACCTTCAATCGGATTTTTAAACGATATGATAATCTGAAATTCGTTGAGGGGTTCAATCTTAAACATCATTTAGAGTATGTGGTTTCAAAATCAGATCAATAGGACAAGGTTTGGCATTTTAAATAAATCATGAAAGATAGGAGTTGTTTTTAAATGTTCTGGACAGTGGTACATATTTGAAAACTTTAGACCCCTCAAACCACTTTGGTTGAAGAAGGTTTCTGAACATGAAAGTTAGGTTACACAATAACCAGTATGTTGTAAAAACTTTAGATAAATAATCGAAGTTTTGATATGGTTTTCGGACTTCCAAAGTTTCTTTATCAAAACTGGAAGTTTTGACAGAACTCGGTTTTGAGGATTTCTAAGTACCATAAAGAAGGCTTAAAGGACTGAACAATTTTCTAGAAATCTTAACATCAAGAGGAAAAAATTTGCAGAAGAAAAAGAGATCAAATTCGGAGAAGAGAGGTGTGTGAAAATTGTTGAAGAGAGCCTCCCTTATATAGGTGAAAATGGGAGAAAAAGAATTAATTACCATACCCTACCCATTTTTATTTTATTCCAAGCTAGGCCACCCTAATTATGATGAATTTTCCAGAAATCTTATCTCTTATCTCTGATTTGATTTTTATAATATTAAATATTAGAAATATCTAGCATAAAAGACAAAGCAAAGTTACCTTTTCTCAAATGTAAATGTAAATATGTCAAGATTTACCATTGTCAATGAATGTTTGGATATTTTAAAACTACAAGGGACTAATTTGAAAGTTTTGATAACTCATTTGATCTTAAAGAAAATATTTGTGGTCAATCATAAATTTTTCAAAAGGGGAAGGACTCAATTGTAACTTTTCAAATCTTTTGGGGTCAAAATCGTATTTTCAAAAAGTTCAAGGACTAAAATAAAAATTTGAAAATACTTTTATTTTCTTCCAATTTCAGGGGCATTACAGAAAGGGCTCAATAATGGCGATGTATAAAGAACTTTACTAGATGTACTATCGCGGCCCATCAAGTCCTTGATGTGATTCTACAAAAAAAGTTTCAACCACTAGTAAGGTGAAAAAGCTGATTAAAAGAACGTCGAGTTGCAAGAGAACTCGGATGACAACAGTTAGTGGTTTCAAAGAGTTCAACAATTACTTAAACAGAAAACCTAAAGAGGAAGTAGAATGTGTAAAATTTGACATACTAGGATGTGGAAGCATAACGAGGGCACATACCCAATTATTGCTCGTATTGCTCGTGATATGCTAACGGCTCAAATGTCTAAGGGAAAGAACTTCATCACGCTGTATGATTTGAAAAAATAGTTTGGACCAACAATGAGGTAAAACAAAGCTCAAAGTGTGCCAAGTATTTATAACATAAAGGATGACGAAGTTCATATCGACTTGACCTGTCTATGAATTAGATTCCCTTTTTTTTAAGTTAACTTTTAATGTTTTTCTTTATTAGGTGTTTTTTTCTAGGTTAACCTTTTATGTATTTTTTACTGGAAAGTAGAATCATTCATTATCTTTACTAGTTTACTTTTTATGTTTTTCGTATTAGAGTTTTTCCTAAGTTAACCTTTTATATTTTATTTACTAGAATCATTTCACTCTCTTTGGTAATTTACTTTTATGTTTTTGGTTGAAGTATAAAATGAGAATAACATACAAATTAATTTCATCATTATGTCATTTTTATCATAGAAAGGTACTAATTCAATTTAAAAAGTTGAATTTTTTTGGGTCGGGCCACCAGTGGGCCTGGGCCGGGCCCAAAATGGCAGGAAAATAGCCTGGCCCAGACCCGGACTCTTGTGAACTAGGCTGGGCTGGGACCAACGGGGTTTTTGACCAAGCCGACCCACTTCTCCCCGTGAACATACCTAATCAAAACTAATACTTTCTGAATTTGTTCCCTTTTTCACCAACTATTATATACAATATGGTAAATCTTGTATTGCATCATGCGAAGCTACACAATGGAATATTTAGTTGTAACTCTTCATAAATAGCATATCTATGATATATTTTATCCTTAAAAAGCATGTTGTATTTAGACGCGACATAATTGTACTACGTCACATGGTAATGAGTTGCATTGATAAACATGAAGATGATTTAGATTCTAAACTCGATTTTAAAAATTAATGAGTTATTATGTTTTTGATTGATTTGCACCTTTATAATTTATACAAGATTCAAATCTACTTATTTAATGTCATTGACTATGTGAGACATTTGTTGTGCAATCAATGCGAGTCTTTATCTTTCATTTTTGTATGAGCATAGGCATCAAAACTTTTTCATGTTCTTTTCTTTTGTAATGATTTACATCCATCATAATTTACATGAGATGGTGATATTTTAAATTTTAAAGATTGGAACTAACATTTTTGTAAGATTTTTATTTCGCAGAATACGTGAAGTTACACAACCTAAACTACGGAGTTGCAACTTCAAGTGGTTCAGCCGGAAGAGCAGTAAAAAAATAAATAGAATAAAACCGTTATTAACTTTGTTAAGTTCAAATGAAGTTTAAGCAAAACATAATTAATTATTTACTTCAGAAAACAATTTTTGCGTTGAAGTGAAGAATCCCCGTTGTAACAAGTACGTAAAAAAGTAAATAAACAAAGACGCCAGGTCTTTTTAAGTAATTCGGACAACTGTACTTCTCCACGAGGCTCTGCCTAATGATTCAAACTTCTTTCAAAGTGCTAAAGTGAATTACATTTAGAGGACATTACTTTAACTCACTAAATCCCTTTTATAGTTAAATCTTTATAAATCACACATTTATCCCTTCTACTTTGTTTGAATGAAGATGTGTATCTCGTTTGAAATTTTTTTTTTTTAACTTTGCTGAACTCTCATTAACAACGTACCACTCAAACTCGATGACTAAAATCAATATCATAATCCAAATAATTTGATACATGAACCTTTTCACTCATGAAACACAGACTTGAACATTTCCTCACGTAGTATATTATAATTCACTCCAAGGTTAATTAACATTGCATAGTAGCACTCCTATATATAGGCACAACAAAGGTCTGATTCGTTCCAACATTGTAACAGCTTCCACGATTGTTATGATCACGAATCTCCTTAATGAAGGAATGATCTTATCCTTTTGATGAATATTTCCTGAAACACGAACACATACAACAGGCTTTTCTCAAAGTAAAAGATCAGATATATATATCATCCGAGATTAGAAAGATATATTCAATCAAAGATGAAAATATTCCATAAAAGAGATAAGTCATAAGATATATCCTTATACTAAATGACATAAGATACTAAACATAAATAAATTCAATCTCTTATAAAAGATATAAACTAGATAACTCATGATACTTATTTCCTAATTAATTAAACATCATCCTAAAACACTCGATATTAAAATCATAAACACGAAAATAATTAACTCTCAAGTAAATCAAAATTGATCTTCCTAAAAACACAAAACTCCTAAATAGAAATTTTATTAAATAAATAAGAACAATAATAATATATGGAAGATAAATAACTCGAACATAATAAGAATAAAGACTAAACAACTTTTTATTAAATAGAAAAATATAAAATAGGACATTCACATGGTCCTCACAATTGTTATTCTAAAAGCTAACATGATACTAAACTAAGAAACTTATCTGAGTTCCAAGTCAAATAATATGCAAACATAATTAATATATAATACCTTAGCATGAATGACTCGGATACCAAAAATAAACGACTTCATGTTAAAGGGAATACTGGGTTTTTGGAAAAACTAACACATGTTATTCCTCATTTACAACTCAGGCTACAAGTACTAAACCATGCAATGACCTTCAAAAGTTTTGTGCCTTGTAGTTGCTCTAGTGCTTTCAGTTCTTGCCAATTTTGTTCAACCTACCACGATGTTAATCTTGTAATATCTGCTTACCTCATGCCCGATCAACCTTGTATCGATAGTGCACCACAAAATCATTTTTTTTTTTCAAACCATATGAGAACTTAGCTAAGGGGTGGTCATCATCTTGATGCCATTTTTATTGGGAATTTATTCAACATAATCAAAACCATACTCGAGATTATTTCTCATCAAACAAATTAATATTTAAAAATTCAAGCTAAAGTGAACATGTGGTTTAAGTAATAAATCTCTTTGAGTTAACTCATGCTTGAATAAATTTTACAAACCCATCAAGTATGACATTATTTTTGAGGATTTACCCAATGTGATCCTCGCAGCGTCCTTGTACAACTAAATTTATAAGAAACATGCAAAATTGATAATAGAAGGCTTGCCCATAAACCTTGTGAATTTTGTTTGGTGAAGATGCTTCCAAGCTTCAAATCCAGAACATCGGAGCTCTGATTCATAAGTCTACCCAACTCCCCTTATGTTTCAATCTGTCTGTACAAATTTTATGCCACTATATACAAATTAACTTAGTGTATAAATAAATAATGGATATGTTTTAGATTAGTTGATTTGATAAATTAATCAGTGATTTGGTTAATGTGATTAATTTATATTATTAACTGACATTTTCACTTTGAAAGATAATTTGAAAAATGAAGTTCATAATAGGAGTATTTGAAACTAGGAGTTGTAGGCTTTGGTTTTATGTGATAAGTTAAAATAAGTTAAGATGGGTTTTAATTGGAATTCATTATCTATGAAAAAAAAACTAAAAAGTCCAACTCAAATAAATTAAGCCCAAATGTTGAGTGTTGGCCTGCCCTTCTTGGAGAAGACCTTAAGTCTTCTTTTACTCTTCGAAATCGGATTAAATATATATTCAAATTTTATAGATGAAAGAATTAATTATTTCATTACATGTTAATTACTTGCCTTTTCTAGATAAGATGGAAGAAAGTAAGATAGGGTTAACTACCTAACTAAATATATACTTATACATACATATATACATATATATATATATATATATATACATATATATATATACATATATATGTGTGTGTGTGTACACGGGAATTTCCTCATGGCTGGGAAATTAATTAGGAAGAGGGTTTGCAAGACTATGAAGATTTCTATCTGCATGAAACATAAGGTGGCGTACGTGAGCCACCAATCCCTTCGTTCTCAGTTTTTCTTGATATATCTCTCTGTTTTAATGCTTCATAATTTTGTGCTTACATTGTCAAATTCCTCCTTTTTTAGTATTACTATAGGGCCTTACGGAGACCCCACCCCTTGGAACTGACTGCTACCTGGGCTCTCGAAGGATTTGGTGTTGCTCATATTTTACAAGAGATGCTTACTTATAAATAAAAAAGATCATTAAAAAGGCGTGAGCCGTTATTAAAACATTATAAAGTTGATGATCCTTTCTTACGGAATGGACCTATCTGTAAGGTTTGTGTTGGTTTCAGGGGTGCCATCGTAACTTTCAAACCATAGAGGAGTTTTCTGTAATTACAATAAACATCAGGGGTGTACCTGTAATTACCCCAACATATTATTGTAAACTAACAACGCAATTCTTTAAAATGTGTTTTAACTATACACATCAAACTAATAAAAACTATGTTAGAAGAATATAATTACTTCAAATATAGCTTTTCAGTACAAATCAATATCATATTTTATTTGGCTAATTATATTTATCAAATTAATTAAGAGTAACTAGATTTAAACATTTTATACGAATACGCCGAGTGACATGCTAATTGAGGAATGTGTAAGTAAATTAGTTTGTAGATTAGAGAGGTTAAAATAGTAAATACTAAAAAATTGCTCAGCAATTAGGGATATTCAACCAAATATAATATTGCCCACCATTATGTCAGCAATATCCACAATCCTCGATAAATATGATCTTTCAGTGTTCTCCCCTCTCTCTCATTCAAGATAATTTTGTCCAACCAGTGAATCCAAGACAAGTCACGCCCCTTCATTACATTGTCTCTCTTCCAGCCAAACTCAAATAAAAATGACACATTATGGCGTATACAATGTGGCTAATGCGAAATAATTTTTTATTGAGTCCCCTACCTATCTCACCCAAAACTATTCCTATTCCAGCTCTATAATTACTATGTCCCAAAACCCACTCTAAGACATCTACCTAGCCATACTTTCCTTTGAAATGGTAATGCCCTCGCTAGATTTTCACATAAATCAACGTGGACGTATCATCCTATGGCAACCATGGTCCTATATATGGGCATTGGCAGTATTATCAGAGACTCGATTGGAGATTTTATGGTGACATCTTCAACTTCAATTTGGACACTCATCAAATAATTAGGCTAAGTTCGCAAGATGGCCTCTCGTTGATACACCATTTACAAATACACAATATCTTGTAATACTAGTACTAATTCCCTATTCATGTTTGCCATGGACACAAGCTAACCCGCCACATCTAGTTGGACTTCTAATGGATATCTGTATCCCACCATCTAGCTTGACATTACTTACATGATTTTTTGTTCTTTCTTGAAATTAACCAAATGTCGGAATTTATAGTTAAGTTTAGAACAATGACCTCTTCAACGATGTTGGCCATGGGCAACCCATTTGGTATCATATCTGAGACCCGTATCCACCATGGATGCAGTCAATGTTGTGTTTTTATTTTTCTGTTGCCATAACTCGTCGCTCCCAATCCCCTCCTTATCTATTAAAGTTTTCATGTTCAAATAAATAGTTGACCATTATTGTTGTTAAACAAAGGAACCACTAATAATGCTCATGAAATATTATATAATAGCTATTTGTCGATTGTGGACTTTGAAACCTGAACTGGGCATCCATAATTTCTTTAATTAATTAATAGTATATTTTCATACTAAAACTACAATCAAAATTTTGGTCTCAATTTAAAGTCAAATGAGATGAACAAGTCTTAACATTTTTTTGGGGAAAATGCATAAAACCTGCATGTGGTTTTAAAAACTGACACGAAATTCCCTTGTGGTTTGGTAATTGTCTAGAATTTCTTTGTGATTTCATAAATTTTGCATAATATCTCTTAACTTGCACAAAAAGTCCTCTTGAGTTTTATAAAATTTTACAAAACCCCCTTTTGGTTTCACGAAAAAGAGATTTTGTGCAGAGTTTATAAAACCACGGGAGTTTTAGACAATTAATAATTCACAAAGGGATTTCGTGCAGGTTTTCGAAACCACAATGGATTTTAGCTAGGTTGGTTCCCGCATTTTCGATCTTCCTCTTCTCGCTATATTTTGAAGAAAAAAAACAAAACTATAGTATGTTTCTGAGCTACAAAATCTTATAACTGCTAGATTTATGGCTACTATTACACATTAACAAAATCTTCTGTTCGAAACTTAACAGAGGAAGATTCTTACATAAAATTCGTTTGTTCAGAATGTTTATGTTTTTTAGTCGCAATCACACCAGGCAATCGTTATCATGATTAACATTGTAAATACATAGTCAAAAGATTAATAAATTTCTCATTTGTTATAGTCAATAATGAATTACAAAAGAGGAATCCGTCATCTTCATACCAAACATGTTACGACACATGTGAGCTAACCTAATATTGGTAAAAGAAAAGAAGAGAAAAAGACCACTGGAATTAGGTGCATATAATTATTAACTGAGCGAGGGTTGCACCTAAGTTAGTGCCGAGTGGCACATCATCACATGGAGAGAAAAACTCGGTAAGTCTGATGTTGTTGATCTTTCACCGAATTGTATGCAGAAATACTCAAAGACCATTAGTTTGTATAAGTGACAAAAAATTCTAACCTGAAAAAATCTGTGTGTTGTGAATAAGATGTAAAAAAGTCCATGCGGAAGGAAGAGAGGGGAAAAACTTCATGTAGTTTGTATAAGTGACAGAAAATTCTAATCTCAAATTAAGAAAAATCGGCTAAAGAGTACTTCCCTGTGATTTAAAGAAAATGCAAAAAGAACCCATATTATCTCTTTATGCACACGAAGTTTTTTTGTCAATTTATCATTCACAAAGAATCTCTTTTTTTCCACTTATGTAAAAGAAATTGAGGTTCTTTTGCCTACGCTTTTCTTGTTTGTTTTTGCAGGTATTTTTTTTCTTTTTTTTACTTTTTACGCATAATCTTACGTGTTTGTTCAAAGCCTGGAATTATAAGTAAGTAATTGTTATACTAATATCAGCTTAGTATATATTATTCTAATTCCACATAGTATGTTTGTCAAAAAACCTAAAATTAATTAGTATATGTATTTGTTATACTAATATTAACAAACTCGTCTCACAGAGGAAAATAAATTTCTATCGCAATAAAAGGATAAATGATCCTTTCTATGAGGGTTTTTGGCAGAAAACCCCCTTGTGTTGTGCAAAACAGGCAAGAAACCCCCCTGTGAAATGAAAAGAAGCAAGAAACCCCCCTGTGTATATGAATACGTAGCAATTTACCCTCTTATGTACGAGAGTGGACTGCACTCGCCCAAGAGTGAGAGTTGGCTTTGACACCTGCTTACAAAATGACTTATTTACCCTCAAACTTGAAAGCCAATGGCTAATTAATCCCCCATGTTCTATTTAATAGACAAACAGTCCCCATATTTTATGCTCAATATAAATAAACCCTTATAAAAAAACAAAGTGTCAAACAACCCCCAATATTTTTTGAAATAATAACACAAGTACCCCCTTTTTAATTTTTCATGTACTTTTACCTCTTTTTTTGTTAATGGCATTTTTTTACATCTATACATTAAGATTTTATTGGCAATATTACTACAGTAAAATCTATATCAATTATTCACTTTTTCGACATTAACATACAGTTAAAAGAATTAGTTAAAACAACACTTAAAAATTGTAATGTCCTGAATTTTTCCGTAATTTCTTTTACTTCTAAAAAATTGAGTCAAAAGAAAAATACAAAATTTTGGATTTTGATCATTAGAATTGATATATATATATATATATATATATATATATAATCAGATATTTTATAGTAGTGGGCCTTTTCTAATCTTTTAAGTTAACTTGCGTAAATGAAATAAAAGAGTCAATTTTAAAAGCCCAAAATAGCTTGAATCTCTTAAGTAAACTCTATGTCAATTATGTCTCTCATAAACCAAATTAAGGGTTTTACTCATGACGTGCTGCTCTGTTCTCACCCACCCGACGCCGCTTTCCTTTTCTTTCACTTGGTAACGTTTCTTCATTATAATTGTTCCTAGTCTTCTTTCTAATGTTCTCTGCTTTATATGATTAAAATGATTTGGTTTGAATAGTATAACTTTGGAAACAGAGTTCGGTTGCCTAAGGATCCTATTTTACATTGTTAGTTTTTGTTTGCAGCTTAGTCAAACATGTGATACAGTATTATATACATTAATGGGAGACTAATCAATTTTCAGAACCCACTTCATTGGAATAAAATAATGAGCATGTTACTTTATATATGTTACCTTTGGCAACTTATACCTCATTTAATAGAATAAAGAATTCCTAATATTCATTAGTAACAAAGATTGAAAATTATCAAGAATCAATAGTTTTGGTATTTATTTATTTGAAAGTAAATACGTGCATGTATATTAGAACATATAGACATAAACAGTGGAATTCGATTTATGGAAGTTAAGGGTGACTTGTTAGTTTTCCAATATATATATATATATATATATATATATATATATATATATATATATATCCGGATAATAAAATAAAACAAAAAAAAATTTACTTAAAAGGGTTAAATTAGTCATTTCAAGTGGAAATACATGTAAATGTGAAGGAGGGGGGCAGTTAGCTATAAATTTCATAACACAGGGGGGTTTTTTGCCTCTTTTGTTTTCACAGGGGGGCTTTTTGCCTCTTTTGCATAACACATGGGGGTTTTTTGCTACTAGCTCTTTCTATGACTCTAGGTATATATGTACCAATAACTAACAAAAAAAATGATATTATCGTCATACCCAAAATGGTAGACGTACGAAATAATATATACCAGCATATTACTTATTGTGTGCAACATATAATTGTTACACATTTTAAGGAAACGTGAAATATTCATGACCTTCTAGTACCTAGCATTTGATACCAAGTACCAACATTCACTTCATGTTTTAATAAAATCTCTGGTACGTAATCTTTCACACTTATACTGATATATATATATATATATATATATATATATATATATATATATATATATATATATATATATATATATATATATATATATATATATATATATATATATATATATATATATAGTTTGATATTTTGGTCGAAAGTATGAGAATTAATCTAGTACTTGTTACTCTTACCTATATGAATTCTGGTGTGTAAAATGAGTTGAAGAAAATCGGTTCCTAGGAAAAGATCATTAACTGATTGGAAGAAATCAATTTTCAAAATGAAAACCAAAAAATACAGAAAAGTAGAAAACATAAAAGTAATTTTTGCAGATTATAACTATTTAATTGAGAGAAAAAATAATTGTTTAATTGAAAGATCAAATAAAATTTCAATTGTTGCTTCCGGACAATTCTGTAGATTTATAGATACTGGTGTATGACAAGAGCCCACTGATTTTGAATATTTTGCAGTAGAAAAAGGTTTGCATGATAACAGCATAACTTTTGATCCGGTGCTCCGAGTTGAGGCCCATAAGATATTAAAACGAATGTCCTTTGTGCACTAAAGTTGATCTACACATATATTATTATACGACGCGACTTAAGTCTATAAAACACCATTCAGGGCAATTTTGGAGCAAGATAGTTTTACTTTGCATTAAGATTTTGATTTTATTAGGACTTTAATTTAATTAGAATTTTTATTTTATTATTATTAGAATTTTATTATTATGAGATTTTGTTACTTTATGAAAATGTTTCCTAATATGATTTTATTTCCTAGTTTAGTTAGAGGTTTTTTTGACAACTATATATAGTTCTTCGTCTTTATGTTTTAGTTATCTTTTGAACCATTATTAATAAGATTTATTCCAAATTCCGGTAGATTCTAGCTATCATTCATCCGGTACACATTTGTGTATCGGTTGCACATTTTCATTCTACAAGTAAACCATGATTTGAAAAGATGACATACGTTTCAGAAACCTTTCATGTACACGCGCAACTTGTCAATTTAAATCTCAACCGTCAAATTATGAATAAACCAAGTAATTGTTTGAATTATTAAACTATTAATATTATAAATATATTAAATATTAAATATTTTTCAACAACTAATTTTTGGATAATTGAAGCCTTTAGATTTTATCTTAAGTAAATTAAATCTGTACAGCTGAATTTATTTTGATTATTTAATAATAAGGTTAAATCCCAATCATTTTATATTTTATCGACAATGCAATATTATCAAAGAAGCAAAGTGGTACAAAGTTTGACCGGAGTACGAACAGTACTCCAAGAAACTCATATCCATTAATTTATTCTATTGCATAATAAGATGTGATTTAGATCGATGTAAGTGATTGTTAGGTCTGCCAAACAAAAGCACCACAAGCCCAAACCGACACCACATGTGTAGGTTCAGACTCGGCGATGCTCCTCAACATCTGCACCTCTTGCAATTTTCATTACGAATGCAATAAAATGTAAATATAGATAAATCTGGAAAAGAAAAGGTAATTTTTCAGTATGGGACTCTCAAGTGATGTTAGCAAACTCCTAAAAGGTTATAATCATCTTTTTATTTACCATAAATCTGTAAAAGGCTAGCGATATTGGTAAAACAATAATTGTTGCTGCTAGAGCAATTATTTTAGTTCTTGATTTGCCCTTGTCAATCAAGCACTTTAAAAGTCTAAATTTTTATATACCATTTTTTCTTTATTAACCACATTTTTTAATATGAAACTCAATCTCTGGACATTAATACACAACCTAATTCGTCTCTCACTCCAATATTCTTAAAATTCAATCAAAACAGTCAAATTTAATGTAATTTTCTTTACTTTTTGTGATGAAATATACTATTGCTAATAAATGATTATATATAATTATATTTAACACACATAATCCATTTATGTCTACTTATTTATTTATAGGTATGACTAAATTTTTATTTCTAGTGAGTGTAATAAAGTTATTAGTTTTTCTAATTTTATTTTCTCCAATTTTTCCTTCAACTTAGTCAATGAGAAGGCACTATTCACATTAATTAGGTGAGAGGTGTAACAAAATGTAAATTTTAATGTGAATAAAGGAAGAATTCTAAATACAAGAATTAAGAATTTTTAGTACGAGAACTAAGAATTCATAAAGCGTCCTAGTGCGGAGCACGCTAAATTTGCGAGAGCGCGATTAAAGCGCAGTGTGTTTGCCAATAGAGAAGGATTACGCGACTTCCGTTATGACATTTGTCATATTTTAAAAGATTAAAAAATATATTACAACGGATCTCATAGACAAGGGTATTCGCTGCATTTATCCCTTTGATCTATCAAAATTTCAAATTATTTAAAAAATAATCTAACATATATATAGTAGGTGTGATTTTCACGAAATCTTTGCACATGGTCTCATCCATTCCTGTCGTCTTCATTAAACATAAATAGCCCTATGCTTCTCATTACATTATAAATTGATAGTAACTATATAAAGACTTAAGACACAGAAAATACAAACAAAAACCCACACACAGAGGTCACCCACCCCACCCCACCCCTCTCTTCTCCAACATAATCCACAAAAATCCTTATTTTGATGATGCAGTTTTGATTCGTCATATGTAGCTCAAATTTGAACCCCCATTCATAGTTCTTGGACTTTAACTGTCTTTTGCAAAAAAGGGGATCTGGGATTGTGTTGGCCTTCAAAATCTTGTCTTTATTTGGCCACCAAAAGATTTTGGAAGCTACAAAAAAATCCAAAATAACCCATCTTGGGATTCACATTTTATAAAGATACGTGCTTTTTTACTCAAATGATTAATCTTGGTACTTTATTTTGAGCCATTTGTTGATTTTTAGACCCAAAGATCAAATCTTTATTTTCTTTTTTGATGGTTAGAAGTGGAGGGAATGGGGTTTTGTACCCAATAGTTGGTTTTGCATCATGTGTGGCTTTTATATACTTGTCTTTTGGTGATTTTTGGATTGATTTTCGTGGCGAAACGAAGCTGAGTTTCGTGCAGAGGAATGGGACTCAGTTCATTGTGGATGGTAGGCCTTTTTATTTCAATGGGTGGAATTCATACTGGATGATGGACCATGCTGTGGATGAGTCTAGGAAACACAGGATTAGGACTATTATTGAAACTGGTGCAAAAATGGGTCTTACTGTGTGTAGGACTTGGGCCTTCAATGATGGTGATTACAATGCTCTACAGATTTCGCCCGGGAAGTTCGACGAACGAGTGTTCAGAGTAAGAGATATCTTGTGTTGTTGGGATGATCATTAGTCAAGTGTATTTCTTTTGCTGGTGCTCTAAACATTTGGTCAGGGTTAAATCTGTTATTCATTTGGAAAAGTTAGAAGTTGAAATTTAAATCTTGGTGTAATTAGTTTTTTTCTTAGAGCTGATCCTTATTGGATGGTTTGGTTACATAACATTATAATCCAATGAATTGGCTCACGTTGATATTGATGTTTTCTGTTTTACTGTTCCTTAATAAGTACCTTATAGAGGGAGAGTTCAGGTAACTTTTAAATCAAATAGTGCTAGTGTGATCCTTTGTTTTTAATCATTTCATGATAATGGCCCACTAATTTTTGGGTGTTTAGGTGTCTTTATGTTAATCTGCATTAAGTTAACCTTTGAAAGGTGATCTTGAATCTAAGTCCTACGCACAGTTATTGTATTGTTAATTTTATTTGGATTAGCGTATTCAATGATTAAATGTTCTATTGGCAGGCCTTGGATCATGTTATTGCAGAAGCAAGGCACTATGGAATAAGGCTGATGCTATGCTTGGTTAATAACCTGCAAGCATATGGTGGAAAGACTCAATACGTGAAGTGGGCGTGGGAGGAGGGTGTCGGTTTAAGTTCTTCTAACGATTCATTCTTTTATGATCCGTCGATACGGAACTATTTCAAGAATTACCTTAAGGTACATTTATTATTTTATCCAATTTTTACCAAGCAATATTTCATTAAGAAACTCCTAGCATGCCTCTGTTATTGATTAGAGTATGGAAACTACCGATTATTTTGTCTTACATGAAAACTGCAAAACAGCATACTTCATGTCAGCAGGAATTTTTGGATTCTTTTTCCAAATTTAGGTATAGAACATGTCGTGTGCATGCATCACAGCCGCCTGCAACTTTGGAATTTTATGGTTCTAAACATAGCGGTTCCTTACTTATCTCCAGAGCCCCTTGCGCCGCCCCCCCAACCCCAATACACAAACAAAAAAACAATGGAAAACAAAAGAAACCACATGTTCTTGACGTTATAAGAGTGAGAAGAACTAAATATTTGCCAATAAATATAATGTTGTCAAGAGCCTGAACAATGTTTTACATAATGTTTCTGGCTGTAAATTTTTATTTTATGGTACATTTTGATGTGGAAATTTGTGAGACTAGCATGCATCTTGAGTATGGTACTGACAAATTTCAGTTGAATTCCCTAGATATTCCTACTAAAGTCCCTTCATATTATTTATCTAGAAAGTATGTCTTATGCAACTACACCAAGTGTCTTTCTTTTTCTATTCTTTTCTATTTGGAACGACTCGAAAATCTAGACTTCACATTTTTTGGCAAGAGATGGAGAAAAATAGATTTTAAATGGAGCTTAATTTACGAACACCCATATTTTAATCATAAATTGATAGGATAGTTGGAATTAGAGGCTGTGAGATTCAAGAATAAAGAAAGGGAGAGGAAGATGATAGGAAGAATAAGAAGATTTGAGAAGAACTAGAGGAGAAATAGAAATTTATGAGGGCATTTCTCAATATATATTATCAATGTTCAATCAATAATGATTCTGATAAAAAGAATTAGCTCATATTTATAGACTATACAATGGAAAATTACCTATTAGTATAGGGAACTTCATATGCAAGAATCTAACTCGCTATGAGAACTAGATACCAAAGAATCCGAAGTATCCTAAGAAATAATAATATATCATATAAGTCTAAATATTAGAAAATAAATAAAACGTAACCTTTTCCTACAACTTTATGATCTTTGCTTTGAATCTGAAATCTCAAATCAAAGAATTCCGTCAAGCTCCACTATGCAAACAGGACCGTATATCATTGCAGAGTCATAAGATTCTTGATATCAGAGGCCAAATGCCAAAAACTTTAAAATTCTAATCCTCCCTCAAAGATACTTGCAGAAATGAGACCAGGAAAGCGTACAATAAATTGTGATGGCTTTTCGATTTCCACGTGATCCCTTAAGGTTCAAGCGGTATCAGTTAGACTTTATTCCTCTGATAAAAAAAAATGGAAGGTGTAATAAGTTCCGACGTGAAAATATGGAAGAATAATAATGTTATTGATGGAATACCACGCTAGTTATTTTCAACTTTGCAGTAGGAATTCCAAGCTCACTTATTTCTCTTTCCTTGAATTTCCGGCGTCCTTCACTTAGAAATTCAGATTACTGTCCACTTTCCTATTAGAAGTCATGTTTGAATTATTCGCTTGCGGTCTCCCGTTATAAGTAGTGCGTTCCAGATTAAGAAATGATTGTCATGGTTTCGCTTACATTATAACTCAGCGTGCAAAATGTAAAGGGGCAAAACGGCTAATGCAAACATTATCTTCCTTCATCTAGTAAAACTTTAACAATATCTTCCGTCTCGTTTGATGTAATGCGGAACAGGAAAGTTCCACTGTGAATAGCCATAAGTAAGAAAAAGACAAATATTGTTTTGCCTCAAGACTGGTGTTGTCAATTATGTTGCATGTATTAAGTATTTAATGATATCTGTTGGAAACATATTCGGTCAGGAATATAATTGGAGGTCAATTTAATAATGGTACGCAAAGGGAAAGAAAGCTTTAGCCGTGCCTCCCCCCTCCCCCCCTGCTTAAAGAACTAAAACTTACAGTATAGTCAACAAGTTATTGCTTCCTTTGATTATTTTTTGATTGGTAAGCACATGGGAGAACAATTGCATTAAGGAATTGTCATCGACAGACCATGGGGCATACCACAACTGTTGGCTCCATGACTGGTTGAGATCTACTTATTTTTGTTATTGGAACAAGCCATTTAAGGTTGCTATGTTTCTGATCCCAATCAATATGACGTTCCATATTCTCCCTTAGTAATTGGTATCATCATCCTTTCCAGTTTCCAGCAGAAGCGAAGTCTAAAATTTTCTGTCTCTACTTTAATGCTTGAGTCCTATCATCTCTACTTTAATAGTTAATACTTAAGTCCAATTTTCTTCTGATGTTCTTGGACACATAAACCAAATAATCCTATTTCCCACTGTTCTCCTGTTGCCTTCATTTTTCCATTCATTCCCAGGATTTTAACCTTTATATCTGCTTTTCCCCTTCGTCTTATTTATCATACAGTTCTTTGGTGTAAACTAATTATATTTATTTAATTTCCTGTTTGGCAGACTGTCCTAACAAGAAAGAACACGTTGACTGGGGTGGAGTACAGGGATGATCCAACTATCTTTGCCTGGGAATTAATCAATGAACCCCGTTGTATAACTGACAAATCTGGTGATACACTTCAGGTAAGTAAAAGCTTCCTGTCCTCATAACTCTCTGAAAGTTTATGCACCAAGAACTCGTAATGGCTATTGAAGTGTGAGGAAAATTTAAGCTTCAAATTTATTCCAACCTTCGTGTCTTTCTATGAGATGCCACTCGGAACTTGGGCAATGGGCAGTAGTCTCTGCAATGTTGCAATCTAAAATCTTAGATTTCTGATGTTTAGTTTTGATAGACTCTCATACACTTCTTTTATCGTTAATTATATTTGTTTCTCAATGAATTGTATCTTATATAAATGCAGGATTGGATAGAAGACATGTCAAGTTTTATAAAATCAATTGACAGGAACCATCTGCTGACTGTGGGCCTTGAAGGATTTTATGGACCTAAAAGTACTAAAAGGCTGACAGTCAATCCCGAGTTCTGGGCAGCTCATGTAGGAACTGATTTCATTCGGAACTCTAAGATCTCGACTATTGATTTCGCATCAGTTCATATTTATCCTGATCACTGGTAATCTCTTCATTTCATTTACTTTTTATGATTTTGGGCTATTAATTATCTAGCTTGCATTATATATTTATTTTCATATTTCTCTAGCTTTCATTATTTGGACTTGCGAAATTCTTTCCCATACAGATGCACATTTTCAAATCCTTGAGACACTGAAGACACAAAAATAGAGTTAAAGGAAATTATAGAAAATGCGACGGTGGAAAACTAAAAAGATTAATTTTCAACGTTGTTCTAAATACTTTAGCGGAATCTATATGATTTAAAGGGATAGGTATATCTATACTCCCGGATGTTTGGTTTATATAGAAACCTCCCCAACCCTCCTTACTGTTTGAGTAACAACAGAGACATCCCCTGAGAATGCATAAACATGTAAAAGTAAGGGGTCGATCTATCTGTAACATTTTTCAAACTAAGGGGATGCATTTATGATTAGTTGAACTTGAAGGGAGCCTATTTGTACTTTCTCTTCAAATTTCAAGGAGTGTTCGTAAAATTATTTAAATAGAATGGAGATGTTTATGTAATTTCACCAAAGTTGAGGGGTATAAGTGTAATTGTACCTAATTTCTAGACTTGCCGGTAATGTGTGGGGAACCGAATTTGGAATTAGACGCATGTGAGTTCTCTTATTTTCGAAATTCCATTTTGTGATAGTAGATTTTTCTGGCAGGACTCATAATCCAGATTTTGAATATAAGCTTAAATTCGTTGCGAAGTGGATGGTATCCCACATTGACGACGGTGAAAAAGAACTGAAAAAGCCTGTACTCTTTACAGAATTTGGATTTTCTACTGAGAACAAGGATTTCGACCCATCTCAAAGGGAGAGAATGTACAAAGTGATTCTTGATATTATCTACAAGTCCGCCATAAGAAACAGGTCTGGTGCCGGAACTTTAGTGTGGCAGTTTCTGGTTGAAGGGATGGAAGACTTCAATGATGAATTTGGATTTGTTCCATGGAAAAGGCCATCGATGTATAAGCTTTTCACTGAACAGTCCTGTAGACTTGCAAGACATCAAGGTGCTCTTCCTTCACAAATGCCGTATTTGAGAAAATTATGCACGCAAAGACGGTGAAAGCATACATATATATACTATAGAGGATGAAGCTTAAGCTTTTATATGTGACACCTGATTGTACATTCTTCATGATTTTGAATGTCTAGAGGGATCGAATTTGAAATATATTATCACATGTAAAGGTGTATATTTTCATCCAATGATACATACGTGCAAAGATGTTTCTCAGCTTTCCTTTTCTTTATAAACACCTGTGGTCATTGATGGATGCTCTGAAGAATTAAAAGATCAATTATCCAGAGCATCTCAATTGAGAATGGTTTATTTACATTGCTACCCGCGCTGCTAGTTATGCATAACCTTACAAAAAGGCGTACTTGAAGCATGAGAAAACAAAATGTATACTTATTTTGAAGAAAAATCCTGGTTTATTTAGTTTTTGCAAACATTTCTTGCCAAAATGGCTTATTAACTTTTGGGTTCACAAAATGCCTTTGTAAGAGTTTGCATTGCTTGCTAATGCTTTTGTTTGTCTTAAGGAATAACAGGAGTCCAAGAAATTAAATTTGAAAGTCTCTTATAATAGAAGATGTAATCTTATATTATAGTATAGTTAAGAGTAAGAGCAAAAGTGTTGGGTGCATGTCTTCTGCTTCTTTCCGAATGGGTGAGTGACTACGCTAGTGTTTCCTGGAGACAAAAATGTCGAATGCTACTACATATTTCATGCATCTCCGGTGAGGGACGACGACGCAAATCGTCTTAAAAAAGTTGTATTTCTTGCAATCCTTTCTCATTTTCATTCTTCTTGTGGTTTATTGCTTTCGTGACATCTTGAACTATTAGAGTTTTTAAGTGCTGGGAAAGCTTATTCATGCTCCTGTTCGACTAAAAAAGAAATAAACGCATAGAAAACTTCATCTAGGCGCTTACATTCTTAACATCTCAACTGATACCGATTATAATTGTTGCGACTAAATTTTTTTCTTCAAATATCTGAGGTGTAGTTTGGATATTGCAAAGAAAAGAATTAATTTGGTAGAGGTCACGTCATATTTATTAGACTTGATTGAAATGATAGAGTTGATAAGATTAATATTTTTATGTGTTCAAATGATATATTTAGAAATATGTAATTATTGGAGGTGTGTATAATGTTATTTTGGGTAATGATTTAACTAATGAGTGAAGTGATATATAGATGATATTTGTAGATAAATAAAAGTTTTGAAATACATAGTTGGTATATTTTGGTTAGAACTGGTACAAATTATGTTTGGACCCAAAAATATGGACCCGTCGCAAGAAAAATATAAGCAAACTTATGGAAGGACTTAGTCCTCATGACTAGTCTCGGATCTTGGTATTTCTAGGATAAATCTTTTGGTAGTTATCCAAATCACATTTCTCGGCTTGGGGGCTCAAGTTTTTTGGTTAAGCTATTTACTAGCTTATTAGTGCAATGTCACATCTGAGGGTGCGGAAGGTTTCTAAAGAGATTATTTCTTTTTTGGTAAGAGATTAGGGATTTGTTTTTTTTTTGGGGGATGAAATGTCGACCAAGTCAAATATGAAGAATTTGAAGTGAAGGCGCTGTGTTGTTCGGAAAATGTGTATTTGAAGAAACAACAACGTTTTGGGCTAGTGCACTTCTTTTAAATGGCCGGCGATTGTCAAAGCTAAAAAGTGTTGGAACCAGAGCAAAGATCAAAGCTGAAAATTGAGGACGTGTGGGTGAAAGATCAAAGCATTCTTAAACCACATGCTGTGAATTTTTTCCTGTTTGTGTTGTGCGTGGAGCGCTTATCCTATTTAATCCGTGAAGCGGTGGAGGACGTTTGGGTGAAAGATCAAAGCATTCTTAAACCATATGCCGTGAATTTCTTCAAGCGACTATTTAATAGAGCGGAAAACCCACAGTCCAGACTATATATTTCTCGGTTTCAAACAGAAAATTGAGGAGTCGGATGCGACAATTGTCGGAAAAGGAATCGAATCTTAATGGTGAAAATTGACGACGTGTGGGTGAAAGATCAAAGCATTCTTAAACCACATGCTGTGAATCTTTTCAAGCGACTATTTAATGAAGCGGAAAACCCACAGTCCAGACTATATATTGCTTGGTTTCAACAGAAAACTGAGGAGTCGAATGTGACAATTGTAGGACAAGATATTAGCATGAACGAACTTCGGGCACCAGTCTGGGCGTCTCATCCTTATAAAGCACCGGGGCCAGACGAAGTTCAAGCCATATTCTACCAAAAATATTGGAATTGGGTCAGAGAATCGTTGCTGGAGTTTGTTGAAAGAGCGTTTTGAGAAAGAACTTTCGATCCTAAGGTATGTAAAGTACACTTGTGTTTAATTCCGAAAGTTGAAAGTCCTCAATTCCGACCAATATCTCTTTGTTATTTATAAATTTATTACAAAATGCATTACGTTGAGATTGAAGGATCTTATGCCGCAACTAATTGCTCCGACGCAATCAAGTTCTATGAAAGGTCGATGCACTCAAGATAATATTTTTGCAATTCAAGAAGTACTCCATAGCCTTCGCGCAAAAAGGAAAAATAAAGTAGGGTGCATGATTCTTCAGCTTGATCTTGAAAAAGCCTATGACAAGATTAGTTGGAGCTTTTTGGAGGACACGCTTCATGCTTTTAATCATTTTTTGTGTGCGAAATGCGTCAACAAAAAATATGTGGAATGGGGAACCGCTTGAAGCGTTTAATCATGGATGTGGCTTGCGTCAAGGAGATCCACTATCGCCTTGTCTATTTATGTTATGCGTGGAGCGCTTATCCTATTTAATCCGTGAAGCGGTGGAGGATGGTAAATGTGATCCGATTAAGCCCTGCCGAGTGGGTCCTTCACTTTCTCATATTTTCTTTGCGAACAATCTAATTCTTATGGGCATAAGGCGAATTTCGCGACAACAAGGGAGATAAAGAGAATTCTAGGAATTTTTTGTGAGTAGTCCCCCTGAGACCTAACATTTCAAGAAGATAGAGCACTTTGTCCCCTCAAGTTTCATAAAATGTGCAATTCGCCCCATCGAGCGTTGACCGACGGAATATTCCAAACCGTGGCAATCACGTGCCTGAAGCACATATTCGTCCAACCCATTTTGGTAGTTACCCCTTAATCTTTGTACTAACATTGACCCCTTGAACTTTCTTAGCCTCCCGCTTAACGTATTGAAGTCTATGCACTATACCCCTAGCGTATTGAAATTTAAACTCTATACCCCTAACATTTTATGATAAATCGTTCTATTCTTCGTTGTATTGATATGATTAATTTAAATTATAGATATTTATTTGTGGCTTATTATACCACTTTCCCACTATTTCTTAAATAACACGATCTTTGTTACTTATCATACCATTTTTTCCCTCTTCTCTTGAAATTCATATTTTAGTATTTTCTTTAGTTATAAAAGAATAACAAAACTAAGAGCTAGTAGCAAATTGCACCTTTAGATTGTCTCATTTTGGCAGATTTCAGCCGTAGATTGTCTCATTTTGGCGGATTGCACTCCTAGATTACAACAATAGGCAATTTGCACCCTTACATTGTAATTTCTTGTTAAATTGAACCCCAATTTGTCTTCAACTTAGACATGCAGGATGCTTCTAAAAGCTTGGATACTGAATGCCAAATAATGCGTAGCCTTAGACACATAAATCTTATCAAGGTCATCACAAATTGTTCCAACCTTGACTCTAAAGCCTTAGTGATGGAATACATACCAGTGGAAACCTTGACAAATGGCTCCACAACTCAAAATACACCTTAAAGGTTGATGAAAGATTTGGAACAGTGATTGGTGCAGCAGTAGAGTATTTACATCTAAGTTATTTCTCTCCTATTATCGTCCATTGTGATTTAATACCGAGCAATATCCTGTTACATGAATATATGGTAGCACATGTAGTAGACTATTGAATTTCCAAGGTCCTCGTAGAAGATCAAAGAATGCAACAGAAATATTAGACTCTAGGGACAATTGGATACATGACACGTGGTAAAGAAAATGATAAAACCCAATTATTTTTACAGCTTTATCTTAACTCCGTTAACTATCATTTCTATATGTCATTTCGTATGGATTGGCTAAGCTAGACATTTAGAGCTATGGAATATTATTGATGGAAACATTTACCAAGAAGAAACCGACATATCGTTTTTTTTTTTTTTTTTTTTTTTTTTTTTTTTTGGATAAAAACCGACATATCGTTTTTGTTGAGACTGATTTTAATAATCAATTATTAGTTCTAGTAATGATATGAGAATGATGATATAGACAAGAGCCTAACATCACCTTCGTGTTTCAAATCACCCGTTTGCTGCAATAAAGTTAAGCCTCTTATTATAATTATTTGAACAGAAAATGTTAAAAAGATGTAATAAAAAATTGGAAGTGCTCCCATGATTTTTGTTTGTTTACTCACTTTTATTAATTGCTTATATATAATAAATCTGCTGAGCATGTGATGGTCTACCAGACGCCAATCTCGAAATTATTCAGATCCAGTTCTTTTTGTCCTTTGTTTATTTTATGGAATTTGTTCTTTATTTTTTCATTAGCACCTGGACTAAACTATAATACTTTGACTTCCTCCATTCACATTTTCTGCTTTAAAGAGTATAATTTTAGCCTGAACCTTAGCTCCTATTTTTATGGCGCTAAATTATATGTTGTACTTATGTGCTGATTTGAAACTTGGGTCTTGTCTTAGCTAACATCAATGTTAGCTCCTTTCTCACAATGATGTGAACCCCACTTGTGTGGGACCCGCAACAATGTGAGAGGGTGGATGCTAACATTGATGTTAGCTAAGATGCCACCACTTGTGGTTATAAATGTTTCATATTTTTAGTAGAGAGAAAAAATGCATAAAACTCCTTCGTGTTTTATAAAATTTGCACCAAAACCCCTTGTGTTATTAGATTCGTAGAGAATCCATACGTGTTTTCAAATCCGTGTTATTATATCTGTAGAGACTCCACACGTGTTTTGAAGAGCTCTAAACTTTTTAATACAAATACTTAACATAAGTTAATTCAATATGAATTGTCAATTTCGCTCCTCAAGAAACGAGGGTGTTTAATGCAGTTTTTAGTAAGGCGAGGGCCTTAGTGCATGATTTTTCATAACATGATGGGGTTTTTTGCAGGTCTTTAAGAATATAACCGAACTTGAATAATTTTCAGAAAAATACAAGAAGTTTTATGCATTTTCTCAAAGAGTAAATTATAGTCAATTTAGTAGGTATAAATAAAGGTCGAAAAGACAAAGACAAGTTTGATATGAAAAGAGTATACACTCGAGTTTTAAAATAGGGTCAATAGCGATTTCCCCCCTATCGTTTGGGGCGTTTTGCGACTTGCCCCCTATCGTTTCAGAAGTTAGACTTTCTCCCCTAACGTTTCATAAGTTTTGCGACTTGCCCCCTGGACCGTTGACCGGCGGAATATTCCACCGGAGATTCCAAAACGTGCCCAGCACGTGCCCGGCGAAAGGGCATTTTCGTCCGACCACTTTGGACGGGACCCCCCTAACCTTTGAAACCAACGTTTCCCCCCTAACGTTTTGAGTTTGACATTGCCCCCTAACGTTTGGCAAAGTTAAGCAGATTGCCACCTAACGTTTGGAAAGTTGAGCAACTTGCCCCCTAACGTTTGTATACTTTAAGCGAGTTGCCCCCTAACGTTTGGGAACTTGAGCGACATGCCCCCTAACGTTTGTATACTTTAAGCGACTTGCCCCCTAACGTTTGTATACTTTGAGCGATATGCCCCCTAACGTTTGTACAGTTTTGTGGTTTGCCCCCTAACGTTTGTTAACTTTTTGAATAAAAATACCACCTTACTTGTCAATCCTGTTCGCGTTAAACACACGATTGAAAATATTATTAAGAAGCTCAACTCAACAACGAATAAGGATAAAACACCATTTATAAAGAAACATAACATACAAAATAAAAACATCCAAATGTGCAACTATTTAAAAAGACTTATGTTACAAGGCTAATACTCCAACTCCAATTCCAAAAAAACTTAACCCCGTTTTGTTCCAGTCTTCTTTGCAGCTGCTTTCATCCTTGCAGCTTCTTTTTTCATAGCTTGATAGTGCCTTTCTGCAGCTGCTTCTTTCTTTGCCAACTCTATTGCAGCTTGTGCTTCCATCGCTGCTATTTCTTTGGCATTTGCCTTCTGTTCTGCAATCCAATCACTGAACTCATGTATACCATACTGCTCAGATAACGGTGGCCCACCAGCATCCCTTTTTTCTATTCCTGTATAGCGAGTGGCCACTCTGTAGCCCCTTCTCTTACGCCTCTCAGGCTCAAGTTTTGAATATATGTCCCAATCAGGTTGTGGTTCATTTACAGCATCAGGCACTTGATCTGCTGCACTTCCCTCACTTTTCTTTTGTTTATCTCCCTTAGCTTCAGGCATTTTCTCCTTTACCTTTTCTTTGCTCTTCTTCAAAGTCTCTTCCTTTCTGACCATGTCTTTAAGCTGCAAAATACACAAATCTTTAGCACATTCTTGAAAGTATTGTAATGAAGCAAGTTTTATAGAAAAATTACCACTGCAAGGGTTGCCTCTGCTATTGCCTCCTTTGTGTTCATCACCCCCCTTTTCTTCTTTGGAGGCTTCTTACCAGAAATATCCTCCACCAATCTGGAAACTCTCTTCCTCAACCTACCTCCATGCCCTAGCTCAACCCCTTCCACCCTATCTGATGTCTCTTGGACAACCTTCTGTTTTCCTTTTCCAACAACTTCTTTCTCCACCAAAGTTTCTCCACCCCTAACTCTCTGCCTGGTCATCATTCTTTCACCACCACCCTCATTAATAACAACACCTACACTGACCTTGGGCCCAACAGAAAGTCCTTCTACATTATCATTGATACTTATTCCTTTACTGGATTTTTCCTACACAAATCAAAACACAATGATGCAAAAATCAAAAACAAAAACTTAGGATTGCAGCCAACTCATGCATTGAACATATTTACACATACCTTGGTTGGACTCTTCATTTTTCTTTTCATCAAGTGAGACAAAGGCACATCCTCTGGCATCCTTTCATCTTCAGCACCAGCAGCAGATTGAGGCACATCAAATAAATCATATGCCATATCAAGTAAATGGTCTGGCACATCATTATAAACTTCAGCTCCATGCCCTCCAACATCATGCACTCCTGCAACATCCTCATGCACATATGTGGAGCACCCCTCCCCACTATCATTCACAGGTGTTTTCTTAGTTTGCTTCTTTGCTCTCCTTGGCTTGGTAGTCTTCTTAGTTTTCCTCTGTGGCACAATAAAAGTAAAGTTAGTCTATTTGAAACTCAACATAAATTAGTAGGAAAACAATGTATCATTATATAACCTCAGATTCATGTGGCCCACCAACATGTGGTGGCACTTCCATCCTTTCATCTTCAGCACCTTGCATAGCCTTTCTTTTTGGACATGACCTCTTGTTGTGTCCTGGCTCACCACAAAACTTACACCTCATTATCATGCCTTTTCTGGACATTCTAACTGTCTCTCCACTTGCTGCCTTCTTCTTCAGTTCCTCTATTTCTTGAGGTGTCTTTTTCCTGTCATTCTTCTTAGGCCTGCCAGGCATTCTCTCTGGAACAGGTGGTGCAGGTGTTGGCAAGTTTGAATGGGGCCATTCTGAAGGTGCATGGAATATGTGCATGCAATGAGAGTAGCTCTTCATGTAAGTGGCTACCTTGTAGCAATCATCAACCCATTCCTCAGGCTTATATCCCATGAACAGCATGGCAGAAACTGCATGCTCACAAGGAACTCCTGTTAGTTGCCACCTTCTGCAGGTACAGGTCCTTTGCTCAAGATTGACTGCTCTACTGTCACCAGGACTACTTACCTCAAATTCATTCAGTCCATTCCACATTGGTGAATGGCCTACACCTCTCTTCCTAGCCTCATTCACCATCTTCTCTATATTAGGGCAAATTTCCTTCCACTTCTTTGCCATGTCTCTCTTCACATACACCCTCTTCATCAGAATCAATCTGATGTGCTCCAACATGTCAATGATGGGTTTAGTCCTGGCCTCCACCACTAGTGCATTGAAACTCTCACTGAGGTTGTTGAGCAAGATGTCACACCTTGGCCTTGGATTGAAATATGCTCTGGACCAGTGTGCAGCAGGTCTCTTGGCTAACCATTTGAAAGCCTCTTTATCCTTCTTCCTTAGCTCATTCATAACCTTCTCAAAATCCAGAATGGTGGTGGACTTTGCTGCCTTCCACAGCAGATACTTCAGTGACAAACCCTTATGTGCTTGTTTGAAGTTGCTGTACAAGTGCATCACACAAAATCTGTGATCACTGTATGGCAACAAGGCATGGACTGTATCAATTAGTCCTTTTTGCTTGTCAGACATGATTGTCCAAGCACCACTCCCATCTTCTGTTATACCTAAATCAGCAATCAAAAGGTTCAGAAACCAATTCCAGGTTTCCCCCTTCTCCTTCTCCACAACAGCATATGCAAATGGGTACATGCTATTATTAGCATCTATACCCACTGCAGTCAAAAGAATACCTCCACAGTATGTATTTAAGTGACAGCCATCAAGGCATATCACAGGCCTGCAACCCTCCAAAAACCCTTTCTTTAGACTTCCCCAACATACATAGAATCTTTTAAACACAAGCCCCTTCTCTGTCTTCCTTGTCTTTATCCTAACTGTATTCTCCCTGTCACTTCTCACAATCTCTGCAGCATATCTCCAAAGCAGATTGTACTGCTCATGCTCATTACCCACTGTCATTGCTTTCACCCTAGCTTTTGCCCTGTACATTTGAAATTTTGAGAAAAGTATGTTCTGATTCTTCTGAGCTGTCTGCTTGAAGGAGTTCACTTTCCAATCAGGATCAGTCCTGATAGTAGTCTCATACTTCTCAGCCAGCCATGTAGATGTGGCTGCACAAACTCTTTCAGACCTTGTGCAGTCATGCAGCCCATTATATGTTTTGACCTGAAATGTCTTCTCCCTTCCACTCTCAGATGCAAAAATCTTCCATGTGCACAACTCATTCTTGCACTTCACCAAAACCCTAGTCCTATCATTTTTCACAAACATCAAATCCCTCCCACTGTTGATGGAATGCTGCCTCACTGCTTTCCTAAAGGTAGCAACATCATCAAAACACAATCCCACAAAGAATTCAGGCTTATCCATATCCACCTTAGGATTGAACACCTGGTAACCATCATATAAACTAGGGTCTCTTCTTGAGCTTTTGTAGGTGGACTTTGATGCAGTCACACTCCAAAACTGCTCCATAGTCTGATCCCTCACCACATACTCCTGCTCATCATCAGTTTTGTCCCCTTCACTGTCCTCTAAACCATCAGAATGTTGTGAGTCACTTCCCACTGAATTGTTATCATCCACATTTCATCTCCCACATCCATAATTAGGTCATCATATATCTCCTCCTCACTATTGCCCCCATCCTCATTATTCTGCCCATCCTCACCACCAGCATCAAAATAACCACCATCCACACCACCAGCTTCATCATTACCACCATCCTCAGCTTCCTCACCTTCATTATAACCACCATTCTGACCCATGAAATCAATACCTTCCTCAACTTCAGGCAATTCATTTGTGCCACCACCCTCATTGTCAGCATCCTCATCATTTTCCCCATCACTTTTATCCCCTCCATACCCCATATCTTCCTCACTAGGACTGAGGGCAAACACTACCACAATCATATCTTCATTCACATATGTTGCCAATTTCAAAGCATCTACATCATGCAGCAAAAAATCTAACATAATATCATCCATCCTACCATTGATACTTGCAAACAACTCAAAGTTATTTTTAGCCAACCCTACTTCTGTTCCCATTTCCTTTAACTCTAACATGGACATCTCATCTTCACAACAGTAATCATAATACACTGACTTACCCCCAACATATGTCTGCTTTACTTCTTTTACAAACTGACCACCATAATGAAACCAGATGGTAAAGTGCTCACTATTTGGCCCTGCATTGAGATTTGTTATGTATTAGTGTCATGAATTGTCAAACTTATACATTCTTCATAATTATTCTACATACATAACTTATGAATTGCCAAACTTTTCATAACTTAAAAACTTATACATTATTCAGAAAGTCCTTCTACATTATCACCTCAACATATACATTCTTCACAAATGTGCACCAACTATATTTTTAATTGCATTTTAACCAAACTTTTGCAAAAAGCAGAACAGTCACATACAAACATTACTTTAACATGGATTGCATCCAAAACCGTGGGAGAAACATGCAAAAAGTTCAGTTTTTAAACAAAAAACGTGGGCAAAAGATTAACTTTAACATACACTGCACACTAAAACCATTAAAAAACAACATATTATGAATAAAATAACACAAAAGTCATGTTTGTTTTGCAAAATCGAAACACTTGGGACCACTGTGTGCGTTGAAACCATAAAAACATATAACTTTTCTAATAAAATGATTAAAATAAACACTACACTACAAAAACACACACATTACAGCATTAAACAAAAAAAACCTAACATGCAACCTACAGCATTTTATATTTGAGGGTGGGAACAAAAAACTGACCATAATCGGGCGCATTTTTTCCATTAGGAATGTCGTCCGCGTCGGTTCTCATTCTCCACACCATTTTTGCACTAAGATTGCGAAAATTTTGACTGAATCGCGCTGAAATCGATCGAATTTTTCGAACCCTAAATTTTCCCCCAATTTGAAACGTTTGGATTTTTTTGCGATTTCCCCCTTAACCTTTCCAATATCACCGTACGACACGTCCAAAAGGCGGGATATGCGAAATGACCAGCGTGCCCTCGTTATGTTACACGTGCGAGGCGTGCGAAAGAATCTCCGACGGAATATTCGATTTTAAGTAGCCGGTCAACGGTCCAGGGGGCAAGTCGCAAAACTTATGAAACGTTAGGGGGGAAAGTCTAACTTTTGAAACGATAGGGGGCAAGTCGCAAAACGCCCCAAACGATAGGGGGAAAATCGCTATTGACCCTTTAAAATAAGCTGTTCAACTCAGTACTGGTCCATATGCAGATCCGTCTCAAGACTCAACCTAAAACCAGCACGTTTCAAGATTCATAGAACTGAGCAAAAAGCTGCACACAAAATGGCACAGACATATGCAATATTGCTGCCATTGTTCTTGTGCCTGTTTTGTCACAAAAAGATCAGCTCTGCTGCAAATCTCAACACAGCCACTGACGAATACTCTCTTTTAGCGCTCAAAGCTCGCATAACTTCCGACCCGAATAATTTATTAACTACAAACTGGTCACTAGGAACCTCTTTCTGCACCTGGATTGGCGTGACTTGCAGCGTCAGGCATGCCAGAGTCGTCGCGTTGGATCTTAACGACATGAGTTTGCACGGCACCATTGGACCTGATATCGGCAACCTCTCATTCCTGATGTTCCTAGACTTGAGTAACAACAGCTTCACTGGCCTCATCCCAGATGAGATTGGTAACTTACGCCTCCTTCATTCACTAAATATGTCGTCTAATCAACTCAGCGGGAGTATTCCGTGGAGCTTATTTAACATTTCCTCTTTAAAGGAAATCGCATTTTCGAATAACAGGCTCTCAGGTTCTCTTCCTTCAACCATATGTCCTCCTTCTGCAAAACTTGAGCATCTGAGGCTTTCGCGGAATCAGTTTGTCGGGGATGTTCCTACAGGGTTGTCTAACTGTGCAGAGTTAAAGACAGTTTTGTTGTCCTATAATAATTTTACTGGAAGTATGCCGCTGGATATTGGGAACTTGTCGAAGCTGCAAAAACTTAATATCAGGAGAAATCAGTTGACAGGTATGGTTTTGGATTCAGATATTTACATTGTGAATTTTGAATTGATCTCTTACTTATGTATGTCTTCATTGCATTAATGTCTTGATCTTGTTGATTCCTAGTAATTAAATTGCTAAAAAACCTGTGTTGTTCTATCATTAGTTAAATACTGTCTTCATTTAGTCAATAAATTGATTGACAATGCTTTTAAGGCACAGGACTTCTGATGATATGATCTTAATATAGAAACCTAAGCCACAGATTCATTCAAAAAATGGGCGACGCATTAGCATACCAATTGATTAATCAACATACAAGAAATCATCAGGACATGAGAAAATAAGTACATATGAGAACTTCATTTCTTGCGCTTGATAACTATAAAAGCATATGCTCATTGATTTTTTAGAACTTGATCTGTAATTCTAAGTGTATGCTTGTATCCTTCCATAGGTACTATTCCACCTTCAATTGGTAATTTGTCGGATTTGGATGAATTGGACTTGGCTTCCAACATTATTGAAGGGAAAATTCCTTCAGAAATGGGAAATCTATCCAGTTTAACAAATCTGAATTTAGCACTAAACAAACTCAAAGGTGAAGTGCCACAATCTATTTTCAACATCTCGAGACTGCAGTTACTTTCACTTACAATGAACAAGTTCTCAGGCAGTTTTCCACGTTCCATAGATGAAGGGCTCCCATATCTCCAATTTCTTTATCTTGGGGGGAACCGGTTTACAGGGGAGATTCCTAGTTCATTCGCAAATCTATCCAACCTAAGGGAGTTTGATATAGGTGGGAACTTGTTTAGTGGACTCATACCCATAAATCTCGGGAACTTACAACGTCTTAAAAGAATGAGCTTGCGAAATAATTGGTTCATAAATGATTTGTCCATACCAGAACAAGAGTTTCTTACTTCATTGACAAAGTGCAGGAATCTGAGCTTCATCGAGATACAAGATAATCCTCTAACTGGTGTGCTTCCGAAATCCTTAGGCAATCTCTCTACATCTCTTGAATATTTATTTGTTGCGAGTTCTTGGATCAATGGCACAATTCCTAGTGAGATTGGTAATCTGCATAATTTGGTGTGGCTACACCTGGCAGACAATGATTTTACTGGTGAGATTCCTGAGATGTTGGGACGTTTGAGAAATCTGCAGCGCTTAACGATCTTTGGCAATAAACTGCACGGGACAATACCAGATAGCATTTGTAGCCTTGAACATTTGTATGATCTTAATCTAGAAGACAATAGGCTGTCAGGACTCCCAAGGTGCCTAGGAAACGTTCTTTCATTGCGAGAACTTTATTTATCCAACAATAACTTCAGTTCCAGCATTCCATCAACTTTGTGGGCCAATCGGGACATTCAAATTGTTTCCTTGTCTGGTAATCTTTTTCAGGGTTCTTTGTCTAGCGAAATTGGCAATCTAAGGAGCTTGATAAGGTTGGATCTCTCCGGGAATCAGCTTTCCGGGGAAATTCCGAGCACCATTGGGGAACTTCAGAGCCTAACTCGTCTAGAACTTCAAAACAACAAGTTCAATGGCTCAATACCTCTATCTTTTGGTGATCTGAAATCATTGCAGTACTTGGACTTGTCCCAAAACAATTTCTCCGGTTCGATTCCAAATTCTTTGGAGACCCTTGAGTATCTTGATTACTTCAATGTTTCTTTCAATCAGCTTACTGGGGAAATCCCAAATAGAGGGCATTTTGAGAACTTCACAGCTGAACTTTTCATGGGAAATAAAAATTTATGTGGAGAACCTCGATTCAGGGTCGAGAAGTGTAAAGGGAATACAGCCAAATCTTTAAGAAAAAACAATCTTCTTGTATATGTTCTACCACCAGTGGCTTCAGTTGTAGTTGCAGCTGCTATTCTGATCTTTTGGTTCAAACGCCGTGCTAGAAACTTTGCCTCTTCGCCTCCACGTGATTCCCCTTTTGGCCTCGCGCGCGAGAGAATTTCATACTATGAAATTCTTAGAGCCACTGGCGACCTTGATGCTGGAAACTTGATAGGGAAAGGCAGCATTGGTTCAGTATACAAAGGAACGTTTTCTAATAAAACGACGGTTGCAGTTAAAGTCTTCAACTTAGACATGCAGGGAGCATTTAAAAGCTTCGATACAGAATGTCAAATAATGCGTAGCCTTAGACACAGAAATCTTGTCAAGGTCATCACAAGTTGCTCCAACCTTGATTTCAAGGCCTTGGTGATGGAATACATGTCCAACGGAAACCTTGACAAATGGATCTACCATCCCAAATATCCCTTAAAGATTGATGAAAGATTTAAAATAATGATAGATGTAGCATCTGCAATAGAATATTTACATCAAGGTTATTCCTCGCCAATTGTCCATTGTGATTTGAAACCGAGCAATATCCTGTTAGATGAAGATATGGTAGCGCATGTAGCAGACTTTGGGATTTCCAAGCTCCTCGTAGAAGATCAAAGAACTGATCAGACAAAGACTTTAGGGACAATTGGATACATGGCACCAGGTGAAGAAACTGATCTACTCCAGCTATTTTTACGAGCAATACTGTTTAGAATTTTTCTGTACATCTTTATGTTCATTGCTTTCATTTCATTTATATATTTTATTTTCCAGAGTACGGGTCAGCAGGATTAGTTTCAAGAGAAGTGGACATTTACAGCTATGGGATTTTGTTGATGGAAACATTCACGAAGAAGAAACCGACAGATGAGATGTTTGTTGGAGGCTTAACAATGAAGAGATGGGTGTCTGAATCATTTCCCAGTACTGTAACGCAGATTGTTGATTCTGACTTACTAAATGCAGAGGCAGATTATGTAAGAGATATCATTAACGAGTGTTTGGTGTCAGTCATGGAAGTAGCCATAGAATGTGCAGCAGATACGCCAGAGGAGCGGCCAGATATGGAAGATGTTCTTGTCAGACTCAAAAAGATAAGTATTAAGCTTGACAGCAGGAATTGAAGTGATATAGATGGTTTTGCAGTAGGAGCCGGCCGTTGGCACCCATTGTGCCGGAGAGCATAATTACCGAAATAAATCATATATTGTTCATAAAGACGTATAGTAAGTGAGTCAACATTTCTTCTTCTTTCTTTTTTTTTTTCACAGTTTTCTGCTCTTTCATGTTCTGTTATTTCATCTGGCTGAATATGATTATTTGCCATGTACGCAAATTGTATAGCTTTTTACTAAATGTACAAGCTGGTTTTGAAAAAAGTTAATTTACTTCCCAACTTGAATTAGAGAGAGAGTTGCATGTATTCTGAACCTTGGAAATAAGATTTAGAGTTGTAAGAGCCTGAGAGGTGTTACAAAGTTACTATCAAGCAACCATTTTAGGAGATGGAGCTTAAATTTTTGGAGTTCCATTGACAAATGGGAGTAGTCTATCATGAAATGCATAGCATGACATAATCTTATTGTTCTACTGTTAGTATCATATAGTCCAACTCTTTATCCACTCTGTATAACATATATGTGAATAAAGCATTTCAAAGAATTGGATGCTTTGAATGTTAAAAAATTAATTAAGATTCTAAACACTATATACATATATACATGTTGCGTCATGTCGAATCTATGGCAGGAATTTAACATTATACATGCATTGAGACCAAATTCAAAAACGAGATTATCATTCCTTTATACTGGGTATTATGATTTTCTGTTTTTCTTATAAAACAAGAGCAAGCAAGCAGCTCGTGTTTTATTTTTTCTTTCCAACGAAAGATGGAGACTTGGTGACATCTAGTGTCCGGGCATCCCAACTAGGTTGGCACCCTCGAAGTTCTCATGTTCAATATTGTGTGGACAAGTTCATAGAAATCTTTTCTGAAAACTTTTAACTAAAACCTTGACATAGTGGAAGTTATAGGAAAGATGAACAATACTCGAATTTGCTCGAAATTGGACTATGTCATGTCGAAGCGATGCATATTTCTCGTTGGATCATTTCGATAGAATTTGGCTGCTAAGTTGTCAAAAGCGGTCCAGTTCAAAATTAACACTTGGTCTATTTATATAGCAAAATTGTATAATGAAAAGCATACAACCATTTTAGGAGATGGAGCTTAAATTTTTGGAGTTCCATTGACGAATGGGAGTAGTCTATCATGAAAATAAAAGTGCTTATTTATCCATAGTACAAGGGGCAAAGTGCTTATTTATCCATAGTATAGGGGGCAAGTCGCAAAAAATAAAAGTATAGGGGGCAAAGTGCAACAGGAGGTATAGTTCAGGAGGTTTAATGCTTTTATCCCTATTTTATTACGGCGTTGCTAGTCTTACAGTCTGTAAGGTTACAGACTTTTAATTTATCTTCAAATTTGTTTTTGGGAACGATTTTCACGGATCTTATATTTAACTAAACCACTAGAAGTTATAAATATTATTAAATTAACCCCAAAACTTTCATAAGTACTGCATAGAAAATAAGAATAAAAAGATCAAGACACATTAATTAATAAACTTCATAGAATAAGCAGGAATTAAGATTTGAGACAAAAATTTATATATAATCTGTTTGAAATAACTAAGTTACATGTTTGATTTTTAACTTCAAAATAGTTTTAGTATAACCCTTTTTTTTCTTTTTTGTAGTATCATACTATATGGTTTTTTTTTTTTTTTTTTTTCTTGCCCAGGATATCATACTGTATGTTGATATTAGAACTCAGGAATATCTTGCAAACTAATTATATAAAGATGCTTGTTTCTTTGTAAAATAGACAATAAATGTGAGTTGTATCAATATTGTGTTTCTTCAATTTAAAGTACGTAATAATTTAAGTTTAGTTACTTCTTAGAATATGAAACTAATTAAATTGATGGTGCTAGTAATAATTTAGTGTTAAATTCAATTACAGAAGAGTATTTATCATATTAATATACTTGATATTTAACATGTGCTAATTAAGGTGTTTGATGTTTTACAATTTTCAATCTTTGTTACTCGATGTAATGTTGATTCTGTAGTTCAAACTAATGGTTACTTTCCATGCTCATACGTATAATTATTGTTAGTCGGAATTATAATAAAAAAAAAAAAATTCAAGTCAAAAACCTTTCCCAAGTATAAAGGTTTTATTGATACTTTTCTTTAATTTATATGCTTGTATGTTGTTTAATTTTTCAAAATTATTTGTCTCTTTTGTAAAAAGGCTAGTTTTCAATGACACGAAATAAACTAGTGAGTCTATGATTATATTATTGGGGATTAATATGCTATTATAAAAGGATTGGGGTCCAAAGCATTACAATATAATTATTTGGGGATTAATATGCAATAAATTGAATAAAATATGAATGCTTTCCTCTTGACTGTATGCTTACAGTCTGTGAGGAAAGCATTTTCCATTTTATTATATCTCACAAAGATAAAGGTGATAAAAAAAATGATGCGTTTTACTTTTTCCTCATTTTAATATGCAATTCTGCCCCTCTCCTAGCTCTTATATTCCTTCCGTCCTATAAAACTATCTTAAACTCAGGGTCACCATTCATTCTTAAAACCATTCGATCAGGCGAATTAGAACTGAACTCCACTTGCCCAAAATAAACACTAAAAATCCAAGTAAATGGAAGAACAAGTAGAGGTGAATATACTTGTGCCAAGAATAAAGCTTGGTTCACAGGGCCTTGAGGTATCGAAGCAAGGACTAGGGTGCATGGGCATGTCTGCTTTTCGAGGCCCGCTAAAGCCCGAGTCTGAGATGATCAACCTCATCCACCACGCCATTGATGCCGGGGTCACGTTCCTCGACACTTCCGACGTATATGGGCCCCACACAAACGAAATTCTTATAGGCAAAGTATGTAGTTAGTTCATATACTTTCATTAATTATGGATATTCTTTCATATTGATGTGAATCATGCATGTCATGCACCGCTACATATAGTTTTAATATTCATGACTTCATTGTATGACATGTTATTTTTGGAGTTTACTTTAGGCTTTGAAAGGGGTCATGAGAGAAAAAGTGCAGATAGCAACCAAGTTTGGAGTAACATACGATGGCACGATGAACGTTCGGGGTGATCCAGCGTACGTGAGGGCTTCGTGTGAGGCGAGCTTGCAGCGACTTGATATCAATTGCATCGATCTATATTACGTTCATCGGATTGATATTAATGTTCCTATTGAAATCACGGTAAGAGGCATTAATTCTTGTGGTCCTGTTGTATTAAGCTTAATGGTTTTCAGTGTGATTGTGATATTGTGGTCTATTAGTTGAAAGGTACTTTCTTGGTTGTTGCACGGCCATGAGAAACACGAGGACCAAAGATCGATTAAAATTTGATAGAGACACGGCCACGTAATATTATTGAAATTAAATATTTCATCACTAATTTCTAGTAAATCCAATAAGATCACAAGTTTTTCTGTCATTTTTAAATAAATATTAACTATGTTATTTAAAAATTAGCTATTAATATTACGTAATACATAGAAATGGATTATTCCGTAAAGAAGTTGGATTAATTATTAAATTAATAACTTATAAGCTCACCAGTTGTTGATGTCAATTTCATAGAATGGGTTATTTGTTAAACGGGTTGAGTTAATCATAAGATTAATAATCAGAAAGATCATCTATTTTGCATGATCACTCTCGTTTCCAATCTTTGGTTTGACGATAATTGTCCCCGTCAATTTTTTTTTTTTTTGCTATTGACTTTATTTTTTTGTTAATTTTACGTGATTAATATATATATTATATAATTGGTAATTATAATATCGACAAAAGATTTACATTCACCTAGTCCTCTAGCTTGAAAATATATATCTTCCCTTCAATAAATTAATTGTTATTATTGGAGGTGATGTACCATATTTTGGTACTGCCACGTCATAATATTCGATATAATATCTGAGCATATTTCGGGATTATTATGCCACGTCAGCACCATTACTTTTTAATGCAAAATTACAATTCAAAGCAAAACTCAAAATTAGGCCTGTGCAGGCCCAATTTAGAGTTATTCAGGGCCCAAGTCAACTTATAATTCTACTTGGAATGGACTTCTAGCTAAGGAAGGACTCTAAGTGGTATATAAAGGGGAGGAAAACTTATAATCCTACTTGGAATGTACTTCTAGCTAAGGAAGGACTCTAAGTAGTATATAAAGGAGTCATATTCATCATTCAAGAGGAGGAAGTTTTGGAGAGCCTGGAGCTGGATTTCGACTAGTGAATTCAAGCTATCAATTCAAGTTCGAATTCGATCAATCTTATTTTTCTGGAAAGCCTCTTGAGTCTAGTTTCCAAATTAAAAAGCAGATCTAGATACCGAGGTCCAGAGAAGGAGATATAGCGAAAACGGTGAGGCTGCGCAAAGCTGGAGAATAAGTCGAAAGTCAAGAGCCTGGAGCTGGATTTCGACTAGTGAATTCGAGCTACCAATTCAAGTCCGAATTCGATAAATCTTATTTTTCTGGAAAGCCTCTTGAGTCTAGTTTCCAAATCAAAAAGCGGATCTAGATACCGAGGTCCAGAGAAGGAGATATAGCGAAAACGGTGAGGCTGCGCAAAGCTGGAGAATAAGTCGAAAGTCAAGAGCCTGGAGCTGGATTTCGACTAGTGAATTCGAGCTATCAATTCAACTCCGAATTCAATGAATTGTATATGCGTGGAAAGCCTCTTGAGTCTAGTTTCCAAATCAAAAAGAAGATCTAGATACCGAGGTCCAGAGAAGGAGATATAGCGAAAACGGTGAGGCTGCGCAAAGCTGGAGAATAAGTCGAAAGTCAAGAGCCTGGAGCTGGATTTCGACTAGTGAATTCGAGCTATCAATTCAACTCCGAATTGGATGAATTGTATATGCGTGGAAAGCCTCTTGAGTCTAGTTTCCAAATCAAAAAGCAGATCTAGATTTCGAGGTCTAGAGAAGGAGATATAACAAAAATGGTGAGACTATGCAAAGCTGAAGAATAGGTCGAAATTCGACCTATTTGGCCTATTTCGACCTATTTGGCCAAATTCGACCTATTTGGCCCAAATTCGACCTATTTGGACCAAATTCGACCTATTTGACCCAGTTGACCTATATCAAGCCCAATCCGAGCTATATGGGCTCAAATAAGATCTATTTGAAGGCCCAAAAGCATAATTCGAGCTATATGGGCTAAAATCCGATCTATGTGAGGCCCAGGAGTCCAGTTAGAGCTATATGGGCCCAAATTCGACCTATTTGAGGCCTAATTCGACCTATTTGATGGCCCAATTCGAGCTATTTCAAAATAGCTCTAATTCGACCTATTTTGAGTCATAGTTCTACTTAGATTGCACTTTTAGACGAATAAGGACTCTTATTACTATATAAGGGGGTCCCATGCCTCGTTCTAAGGTACGTTTTTATTTTCTAGCATTTAATTTCGAGCTATATACATCGAATTCGAGCTATAGAGCAATAATTCGAGCTATATTGCAATAGCTCTTGTTCGATCTATATAGAGTGTATTTCGAGCTATTTGAGAGTAATTCGATCTATTCGGGTTTTCTCATCACGGTTCTCAATACCATTTCGAGGTGTGCTAATTCGACCTATAGGGCCTAAATTCGACCTATTTGGGCTTATTTCGACCTATATATTTGACCTATTTTCGAGCTATAATTTCGAGCTATTGTCTCTGATGACAATACCTCAAATTCCGACCTATCTGACTTGAGCGTCGGAGTGCCTTTGCCGGAGGAGGCACCGGCTTAGTTTACGTGTGGTGTTGAGTGCAGGTTCCGAACTCAAAAGCTGCTTAAGCATCCAGCAGGAACTAAAGCAGTCTGACGTGGAGTGTTGGAGAGCGGACACGTATCCAGACGAAAATACCCCACATCAGGAGGGTAAGATGGTAACTTCATCAGGGTTATAAAGGAAAAGATAGGATTGATTGGTAACGCTGTGTGCGCAAATTAATTTGGTTTTGAATGTCTACACCGGTAGTGAGAAGAATATGATTTTTGAGTAAAAAACATCAAACATAGCAATTTACACCCCGTTTCAAGTTGCCTTCTAATTTAAAAAAAAAAATTACTACCAGCATAGTTAGCGGGATAAAATCATTTTTTATACCATAATTTGGTACTCATCGATTTGCATACCATAATTTGGACACTTTCTTCGCACTGGATACTCGGGTGCCGAAAAAGTACACGTATTGACGTGAAAAATTGTTAATGTGGGTAACAATTGGTCAAAATCCCCGAATTTAGAGTCAAGGGATGCTAGTTTGTATCTTTTCACCACTTAAGTAACCAATATGAAAAAAGTATTCAACTTATGATATGCACATTGATGATTGCCAAATTATGGTATGAAGATGAAAATTGTGTCAAATTATGGTATGAAAAGTGATTTTATCTCCACAGTTACCTATTAGAGAATGTGTAAACTTCCCTTAAAGTCGAATCTAATTGACTAAAATATTGAAATGTATTCAAAAATCGAAATGTTGATCAGGGGACAGTTCAATAGATTATGGTGTTAGTAGTGATTGCACAAAAGAAAAAAAGGCGGCGACTTGTAAAACACTCTATAGACTGGGGGTTTGATGCTTTTTACCCTCGTCTCTTATAAACAGATTTTGATTGGTTTCATGTGGTTCTTCATAATTTGACACAATCATGTACCACATTTGTTGTTTATGAAGATGGGAGAACTGAAGAAACTGGTTGAAGAAGGGAAAATAAAATATATTGGGCTATCAGAGGCGTGTTCGTCAACAATCAGAAGGGCTCACGCCGTTCATCCAATAACTGCTGTTCAGAATGAATGGTCTTTGTGGTCAAGAGACTCAGAACAAGATATATTTCCTACATGCAGGTTTGCAATACAAATATTGGATCAACTTTTAATAAATGTTGCAAGAGAGTAGGAACAATATTCTGATATCTTTGTCTTGAGTATTTCAGAGAACTAGGTATTGGTATCGTGCCATATAGTCCACTTGGACTCGGTTTCTTTTCATCTGGTCCCAAGATGGTACAGAGCTTGGCTGAGAATGACCTTCGTAAGGTTTGTTTATTTCTATATTTTTATAAAACCATTACTGATTAAGATAAAAGAGTTGCTCGCATACGCACGAAGTATATTTTCTTAAGTGGTTCCTACTGTCTTCTTCCGTTTCACTTGTTAAATCGTTTGAACTTAAGTTGTATACACATTTTTGAGTCACAGTTAATTTCGAATTGAACGTGAGTGTGTATACTTGGTTCACGTAGTAGTTGGCAAAATATCCACAATATACTCGGTTAAGTCCCTATCAGGCGATAAGAATGGAGAACACTTGTGTGGATTAGATATTTAACAGATCTTGTGGCTAAAATTGCTATGTATTAAAATTTGTGCTTCTAATTACATCATGCATATTATAAAGCTGGGTTTTGGAGTCAGAAGTACTGTGCTAGTCTATGTACCTCGGCGATCCAACTTGCAAGGGAGTTGGCTAGGGGTTGTTGAGGGCAGAGCCGGCTGACTAGGGGTTCAACACCTCTTTGTTGGTTTGAGAGCCTATTGTTTGCCCCAACCCATTTTTCTTGAACAAAGGATCATCAATCTCTTCTTAATCCGGGGGCCCATCGCCCTAGCCTTTCCTTAACTTGAAGTTTGCCACATTCCTTGTTCATTTTGGAACACCACACGGGTCGGAGTACAAGCACTAATACTAGTTGTTAGGATTATATTTGTCGATGGTACAATACTTTCCCTCTGTTCTTTGGCTCACCCCAAAATATCTCATCACGACAGAGATAATAACTATTCCTATATACTCATATCTACTCCATTAATCTCTCCGATGATTGACTATTGTTTGCCCAACAAATTGTACCACAATTTTTCAAACAATGTGCAACATCACAGTGATAAGGTCCCTAGACAGTTTTTGTATAATGAATCAAGAATGCCTTTCTCATATACATGCTCATAATCTGGCATTTATTTTTGCAGATCTTTCCAAGGTTCGAGGCACAAAATCTTGAAAATAACGCACTTATATTTGAACGGGTTACTGAAATGGCGACGAGAAAAGGCTGCACCCCGTCTCAATTGGCTTTGGCTTGGGTTCATCACCAAGGAGACGACGTGAGTCCCATACCTGGTACCACAAAAATTGAGAACTTCAACGACAATGTCGGAGCTCTATCAGTGAAATTAACTCCAGAAGAGATGACTGAACTTGAATCCTATGCTTCAGCTGATATTGTTACAGGAGAAAGGAGCGGTTTCATGTCAAGCACATGGATAAATTCGGAGACGCCTCCTCTGTCATCTTGGAAAGCCGAGGAAAGATTGTGAATTATCCGATAATCATTGACTGGTTTGCTTTTGCTTTTCTTACTCTTTTGTTACTACATATGTCTACAGACAATTTTATGTTTGTTAACTGAAAAATAATTAGATTATCTGTTTGCTGGAGTGGGAATATGTATTCTACATGGATTAAAGAAGAGTAAACCGATCAAGCAATATTCTAAGAAAGAGGGAGTTTCTTAGAGAAGGGACAAGGAGATATTTCTTCTTCTTCTCCAATGGATGCTGAGAATATGAAGAAAAACAATGATGTAGCTTTATTATGTATCGAAATTATATTAATATGGGAAGATTCAAGCATACTTTCGTCATTTACCTGGGGGATGGGGGCTAAAGAAAAGCCTATTAGTGGAAATTGAAGTAAGCTTAGGGTGTTTCGACTTATCTCGTTGATCCTTCACAGCCTTTGACACAGTAGTTCAAGATAAATGGATAAAAGTATAGTAATAATAGTACACTGCGGGATATATTCTGGACGGCTTTATGAGTTTGTAACGAAGAACTAATTCCTTTTTTTCCGGGAACAATGCGCTAAAAGTGAAACATAGGATTAGAACAACAAACTTTTAACTATTTCATATAAATCTCTCCTCAATACGGGACTTGACTGACTATTACAAAGTATAAACTGTCCAAACAATACATCCAAACAACTAAAAGAATACATGATTTGCAGGTATTAGGATCACTAAATCAGTACATATCTGTCACTACTTATTCAAAAAATTCAAACTGAACAAACAAATAATGTTGCAGAACAGAAGTTGATCAACCCTCATTTAAACTGAACATTCAGTAGCTGCATTTCAAATCCACAATCACAACAACAAATTCTCCTATATGCATAAAACCCCATCGAAACTCAAATCAAGAAAGTGGACTTCTCACAGGATAATGGCCTAAGAGAACGTATCTTAATTTCGTATGTGCTACAAGCAGAGATCCCGTCCCAAGTTTCTGAATGCGACTTGACTGTTTGGAATGGCGAGGAAGCCGTTTTTCCCATCCGTGCAGTGCCAACGTGGTTAGCGCAGTTTCTGCACAGCAATACGGTTTGTCGTTGAAACAATCTCCACGAGTTCTTGGATGTGAGGTATGGGAACCATCTGAGTTTGTTTATTTGTGTGAATCTGCTCTCATCAATCGAGAAGAAAGAAAGAACCCCACGTTTCATCGACTTTCCGTATTTAGCATCGATAACGGATAAGTTACGGTTACACGAATTCAGGTTCAGCTCGTAACCACACGATCCGCAGCTGTCACAGGTATAAGCATCAGAAAAATTGGAGGCAAGGAAATAAACACACACAATGACACAAACAGCGTGATGAAGATGAAGATAGAACCTGTAGGACACGTGTGCTCTCAGGGAGGAGTCGTTCGCTGACGATGATGATAAGGGAAGAATAACGTCAGCATTATTAGGACTGTCCATCAGAGTATGTGTATGTGTTTGTGTTTGTGTTTGTGTTTGTTTTATCATATGTTGTCTTAATTCAAAGGGGCCGGGGGACAAACATATGATAAAACAGACACATTTTGAGAGCTTCATAACGGTAACTAAGTGTAGGGCCGCCCCAAGGAATAATTAAATTTAATATTTATGGGGCCGCTGTGGACTAATTAAGTATGATGAGGCATGACAATATAATCAAATCATCATTCTTCTCTATATTAATTTGCACTAGAAGCAAAGGCCTATAAGATTAATATTTTGGATATGGCAATTTCCACCTAAATACTTTATGGATATAAAAGATACTTCATTGTTTATTTGTTTCAACCTATATTAATATCCAGATTTAAAATGTTAACGCTCGACCTAATATATTATATATATATATATATATATATATATATATATATATATATAGCTCTCCTTACTTTCTCAAATCCATTATACCAATTCAAAGAACTTTCTGAATACTGTTTCGTCTAGTAAGTTAACCTTTATAACTTTCAATTTTTCACTCGACCATTAATATACATATATTTCATTATCCAATCGAGTATCATGATTAACTGTCTCTACCATGCCACTCGCATAATTAAGTCAGTCAGATTGTTTATCAACACATTAACGTTAAGCAAACTTTCACTTTTTCTTCCACATAATTGCTAGGAGTTCCATTTTTTGATACTTGTAATCATATTCGGTCTCCAGCACAATTTAAAAAATTGGTTCATTCACATTGCCCGTCAAATATTGTCTTTTGACACTTTGTGACCTCAAAATATAACTTTGACATTTTACACCCCATAAATAATAATAAAAAAAATCCATTTTATTGTCAAAAACTTAATTATTAATAATAAAAGTAAATTTTATTTGTATTTTTAATGATAATTTCGAAATAAAGAACATATTTAAAAGGGTTTGCTCGCAAGACAATGAGACATGTTCAGTCACTATACCACGTTTCCAATTATGATACAATGAAAGTATTCACAGAACAACTGGTTTTTAATATTGTCTTAACTTTTCTTTTTCTTATTGGCATGTATATGATTTAGGCATGTAAATGGGTCGGCCGGATCAACCCAGCTCCTGCTCTTTAAGATGATGTAGAGGAATGGAGTACTGGAGTGAGTTTAAATTGAAGCCTTGAACTCTGACTAAGTTAGTAAATACACTTATTATTCCAACTCATCCATTTATAAATAATCATGAAAGAATTATAAACAGACAAAAATGGCTTTCTTCTCTCCAGTCACAACTGATTTTTATAGCTTAACCCCTCTAGTTTTAGGAGCCAAATGTAGAAAAATTATTTTATACAACCCATATATACTAATGTGGTTCAAGATTAAAATTACAATAATTTTTTAGATTGAGCCACCACCTTTCCAGTAATCTCATCCTATCCCTGCATTAAAGATAAATAACCAAATTACATCCATCACGCCATCGTGTAACGATTGCATGAAACAAATCATTCTCAAAAGTACATAGTGTTTTTGGGTTTAGTAATAAGGCCCTATCGTGCAAAACGACACAGTTCCTAACACAGAACAAAGAGAGAATAGTCGCACATGATAGAAAGAAGCGATCCTCCAACAATCATTAATCATATGTTGAGCCATTAAAGATAATCCTTCCACAACATGAAGCATATCTCCCCAACCAAATGCTCAACTAGTTGTGTGCAAAATGTTCCGACACATAAGTTACGGACAATGGAAAACAGGTCAAAGGGCATAAAGGCTCTTATCTTCTTAAACAACAGATGGTAGCCACTCAAGAGTTTCACCAGCGAACATTGGTACGATATCACCCCATGCAAAAGAATATGTCGCTGGTACCTTCCAAGGGTCCTTGGCCAATTTAATCTTTGATGTGTTTCTGGGAAGACCGTAGAAGTCTGGACCATTAAAGCTCGTAAAAGCCTCTAACTTGTCCAGCGCACCAGCCTGTGATATGCAAAAAAGTCCACGATCAATAAGATGCAAAAGCAGTAATCAAAACTTAGGTAGGTAATATTGTCCCAAATCCGAGCCCATAGGGATGAATGATGTATGACATCTCATAACGTTTGATCAATTGACCAGACACAATCACATTTCAGAAACGATAGAACATCAAATTTCATGAGGAAGTGCTTGCCAAAAATGACGAATAATGATTTGAGTAGACTCTTAATTCTATAGATTTAAAAAGATATACAAACAAATGTTTAAAACTGTAGATATAATTGAAATTCTTAATCTTTTTCTATTGTTTTTGCATCAAAATGATTTATATTAGTAATATGTGGTCCTCTCCAGAGGTATCTTATTTCAGCAGCCATAATGCTATTATCTTTGTTGCTACTGCTATAACTCACAAATAATTTTATAAGATATTATTGTAATTTCTAAATTGCAGGGAGTATTGTTATTTGACCAAATGTCATTAGTATCGTGATTCACCAAAAATGTTTTTACTTGGCCCGTGAGAAAGACATAAAACTATCCGCATCTATGAAGAAGATAAAGGATGACAAACAGAACCAGCAACAACTTAAACACTTGAATTCCATACAAATCAATTATTTAGTAACCCCAAAAGTTTAAAAGATGTTGACTTCAAAAGTTATTGATAGGATTTTGATAGAAGGAACGAAGAGAATGTAACATGCATAACATTACTCTTGAACTTCCATACCATTTGAATTCCATGAATTTCATAATTTTGTAACCAAAAGTTTATAAGGTGTTTACCTCAAAAAATACCTTGATCGAAGGAATGGAGTATTCAAATGTTCAACATGAAATCTAAAACTTGTTCAAAATTTGGAAAAGAAATTTTTTAATAAGCAAAATGGCTGCAGATAATATTTGTGCAGCGACACTGAGTCCAAGCTGAACTAGGTTACAACTTACAAGTTTCCAAAGAGAGAAAAAGAAAAAAGAAAAAAAAAAGTTAGAAACTTTCCGAAAAGTTGTACAAGAAAAAAGTAAATGCCATGAGAAAAAAGTTATAGTAGACAATAGAACTACCGAAAACAGGTGAATATAATGTAATTCTGTTGGAAGATGTCATTCAAAATTCCTTTCCTAAATTCCAAATAGGAACATTACCAAAGTCTTCTTGCAGGTTAGCTGAAAAGTTGGACAATCTATATGTATAGTGCTAAACATTATGGAAAAATGATCAGACAGCTAACGTGGTCAGGCAAAGAATTAGGCTACCATTGATCTGTTTTATTCAACTTATATTTTATTATGCATGGGTGGAATAACTCATATTAGTTACTTCCTGAACAAGGTAAAATGAACGTAGAGTTTACTGTCAGCAGTTTCTTGTCATAATTATCAGTGTGTTTACGTCGGTCTGTCATCCCTAAAATTCAAAACTTCAAGTAGAAAAAAGTGTTAAAGTTACTCCGAACTCTATGGTCTATGAATTCTGTCAAATGGTCACAAGCAGTTGTAACATACAAAATATTTTAAATAAATTACCTCTTCAAAAATCTTTGCATACACTGATAAGGCCACAGGTGCATTGTAGATTCCAGCACATCCACAAGTAGACTCCTTTCTTCTTCTCTCATGGGGAGCACTGTCAGTTCCAAGGAAAAATCTTCTGCTTCCACTTGTAACAGCTTTCACAATTGCTTGTCCTAGAATGAAACAAATGATAAGCCAAATACGGAAATTTGTTGCTGGGCTTAAAGGTGTGAATTCACCAGGATTATCGAAAGCTGATTTTATGTATAAGGTATTACATAAATCTCATAGAAAATCCTTGGCTAATCATTTATCATTTATTATTTCGAAAACCAAGGAAATTTAAATCTTTGTGACAAGACTGCCCACTGGTTCTGCTTATCGTACAATGCATGAAACACTCTTCCATTGCTTACTTCCATTCCAGCAGCAAATAAGAAAAACAAAAGAAATTGCTCAAAATTTTAGCACTAAGTACTGGTAAATATTCAAGTTTGATGGGCCAAAGTACTCTCTGCTTCTCTTGAAGCTTAAAGCTAAAGGGCACCTCAATCATGAAAATTATTATAAAAGCCAGTTCCAAGTGACAGATGAGAGAGCGGACAAGCTTCTCTAAAGATTAATACCGTGGCACACTAGGCAATAACATGTAAATATAACAAAAAGTTTCAATCATAAATGCAAGTATTCATCAACTCCCCCCCCCCCCCCCCCCCCCCCCTCTCTCGATATGCGATAAGTCAATTTATTCTCCCATGACAAAAGGAGTTGGCAAATAACCTTCTACATTATTTTTACATAGGGCAGAATACCCCTTTTCTATGACATGCAGTTCCCTAGCGATTTGTGTGTAAGGTGACCTTTATATGTGTACTTAAAAATAAATACATCTTTTGTTTTTACATCTATAAATACAAAAACCCATGAAAAGATGTTGAAATTAAAAATTAGCCATTTCAAACAGTTGATAATATATACTTACATTGTGCTAAATTCTCTTAGGGACATTTGATTATTTTCAAGCAAAAGTACATGAAAAATAAAGAGGCTGACAGTAGCAGTGTTTTCAGAACCGGCCCGGTCGTAGAACCGGTGATCTTACTGGTTAGTGGTTTTATTGGTTTAACCGGTTTAACCACTAGTCCAACCGGTATGATAAATGTATAAATTTATTATTTATTTAGTGTTATATTGTCAAATAAAAGAATATATATATATATATATATATACATATATATATATTTTATTTAGTTGATTTTGATTTTTAAATGAAAGAATTCAAGTGAGAATAATAGAATAAATAATTTTTGTATAAACACATGTTTAGTATACAAGTTAAGAAAAGTTGAAATTACAAGTCAAATAGAGAATTGTATTTAAAGTACGATTAAAATAAATTCAAAAAAGATATGCATAATTATAATTTGTAAAAGTTTTTGAAAATACTAAACAATAACCTTAAAAAGCTAATATTTAGGAAAAACTAAAGCAACTAAAAACGCATTTTTTTTATAAAAAAAGTTACATATATATTATTTTATAATAATATTAAAAATAAAAAAGTAGGATTATTTTATAAAATAACGAAAGTACACTTTAATTATGTATTGTATATATTAATATGTACATATAACATCAAAGGTGTTGTAGCTCAATTGGTTGGAGCATTGAAATTGTGCTAAGAGGTCAAGGATTCAATTCCTCTTCCTTACAAAAATTTAAATTTTAATATAGAATGCAAAAAACCGGTCCAACCAGTGGACCGGTTCATCAAAATAACCGGTTATTGACCGGTTTTAACCGAGTTTGAGCGGTTCGTTGGCAAACTGGTTCTCTAATACAAACCGGACTGGACCAAGCACCGGATACCGGTTCAACCGGTCGGACCGGCCGGTCCGGTCCGGTTTTGAAAACAATGGACAGTAGGCAATCATTTTGAATTTGCATGGGGGACTACTTTGCCTCTGGGTTTTCGCAATGAGTTATGTTCCTAATAGGCATAACATATGGTGTCTGTTTGCAGTTAGCGCTAAACGTAAAGTACCAAACAACTGGGATAATATCTCACTCTAAACCTGCAGCATGTACTCTGTGCTCTAATCAAGACTTCCTTTCTAACAAACACTGTTATATCAACTAAGCATGCACACTACAAATTAAGGAGTTAAAAAGCAGCTTGAAATGATGTATAAGGTCAAAAGACATACTATGCATCTCTCTTTTGAGCACTGGAAGGCAGTAATTGTGAGGTTGCAAACCTCCTTGAAAAAGGGAATTCCTGTTAAGAACAAGATGCTGCGGCGTTACTGTTGCAGCAACAGATCCTGTGAAATTAATGAAATTGAAAGAAACAAATTAAAGATGCACTTGTTTTTTTTTCCGCAAAAAGTAGTAAACCTCCAAAAATTCAATAGAAAGGTTGAGTTACCTTCATCACAAGACTCTACAAATTTTACAGCATCCATAGTAGTAACATGCTCCATTACAACCTTCAATCGTGGAAACTTTTGGACGAGGCGGCTCAGAACTGTTTCAATAAACACCTTCTCACGATCGAACACATCAACTTCAGGACTAGTAACCTCTCCATGGACCTGCAAATAGTATTTAGATGAAGTTATAAATGAAATACATTCCCTGCTAGAACGGAACACAAAGCACATTGTAGGCTGAGAAAGTCTACTTACTGGATGCTCAAAATTTTGTGTATTGACTTCACTCATCTTGAGATAAAATGAGACCCTTTCTTGCAGAAATCATTGTTGAAATCTCAGTAAAGTTATATAACTACAACTTAGTAGTCAAACTCTGCCTGATCTCTGTAATTTGTAGTCGGAGTTCCTTTAAACTCGTGCATTCAGATTGTTTTAGTTCAGGTACTTCACAAAATTATCAGATTTTACAGTCTTAAGATATGTAGATTTTAAAATCTTTGCATGCATGTTGAAGGAACTCTGAATTTTCTCTATGAATTCAGTTAAGCTTGTATTTTCAGTAGTTTAGCACCGATATACAAAATCTTCAAAAAGTCTTTCAACATACACAAGATCCCAATATGTAAATTTAAAGCAATTCTTGATTTTTTGTCTTTCACTTCATTTCAACATGTACATTCAGTATTTTAGTGCAGGATCTCAAGAGGTCTTGTAGCATAAGTAAGACATGTCAGAAAGCTTCTTTCCTTTCTCTGCTTCTAATTAGGCAGAGACCCACGTCTGTGGACAGAATAATTTACTTAAAGTGCCAATCCAAACTCAGTCAATTCACTAATCAAATAACAACCTACTACTAAAATGATGTCAAATATCCACTCCAATAGTCTGATGCGCTATTTACCTTTTCTCCAAATTTATCAAAAGATTTGTAACCTTGAGATCACAGCCTAATCCCACAACCGATGAAAAAAGAAAGGAAAAACAGTAACTTCAGAAACAATAAAGAGATGAACACACGTGTTCTTGTTTTATCTGGTGCTTTAATGTTTATTTATGCATCACAAGTTACATCAGGGACTCGCGTGCAATACATTTAAAAATCTCTCTGACCCTAAAAGATTACCAAGATGCCGCCAAATTTGATATCATTATGCCAATAATTATCTTTTCTACAAGGAATATTGCACCTGATATTTTTAATGGTCCGGTTATCATTGTATAGTCGATCAAGTGTATATCTTAAAATCTAAACAGTCTACGTATCATCTTTTTGCAAATTTATAGTCTGGATTTATCAATTCTATAAGGGGCTGAATAACCTCTGCATCAGCACAGTAACCTGACAACCTTATTTTATCACAATACTTGCATGAATAATCCAAAGGAAAATTTGAAGAACAAGGAAAACAAGTACTTAACAAATATTTTCATGCTACTTTCAACCACTCACTGTGGCCAAAGGCAAAAACATGTAACAATATATTGTAATCTAAACAAAGACATATATAGCCCACAGGAGCAAGGAGAATATCAATAAAAACTATTCGGAGAAAGTATCAAACTGCCGTTGTATAAATTTCAAAAGAACCTCCTATGAAACCAATTCTTTACGTCTGTCCAAGAATCTAGCTTTTGCATGACAAAATTCTATAGACATAACCTAGTAACAACAATTTCGCCAAGAGTAATATAGTGAATTAGAAAAAGAAAAAAAAAAAAAAAAAAAAAAGAATGTCAATACAAGCACATGTCAGCTCGAAAAAGACTTGAGGTAATAAAATAATGTAACTTACCAACAATGGCATGTTATGCTCTACCATTTGCTCAAGAACAGGCAAACACTTCCCAAATAGATCTGTTACACCATCTTGGGAATTTGTGGTAGCACCCGCAGGATACAACTTCACAGCAAATAGAGCCCCACTCTCCCCTATGTAAGGAGCAATTAGAACATATATTTATCTAAGATACTGGAAAGGAAGGAAGTGTTTTCCAACTTCCATACAAGCAGATAAAGAAATTAAAACAAGCTCAATTTTCATGCAAACAATGCACGTTGCAGCAACAGTAACACTACACATGCTCGAAAATCTTTGAAGAGTCTGTGACTTCAATTTGCCTCTGTTCCCAAATGCATACAGACAATAAGTCATTTTATCTAATGTCTTTCCACTTATTTTGCTGGAAACAGATATCTACGACATGGAAAGTCACATAAAAGATATATCTATCTTGATTGACTTCATTCTCTTTTTTCTTTTCTTTCTCCATTTATAGGTTGCCCAGTGATGAATTTCCCTTCAACCGACCTAACTAGTTGTCTGAGTATCATCTATTAGTCTTTCAAGTAAGATACAAGTTAAAAACAAAAACAAAAAAACAAAAAGAAAAAGAAAAAGAAGAGAAATTTAAAAGAGGCGGAATTTCAGAGTTTAATCAGCGCGCTTGCAATCTTCTGCATAAAATGATTTTTCATGCAAACAATGCACGTTGCAGCAACAGTAACACCACGCATGCTCAAAAATCTTTGAAGAGTCTGTGACTTCAATTTGCCTCTGTTCCCAAATGCATACAGACAATAAATCATTTATGTAATGTCTTTCCACTTATTTTGCTGGAAACAGATATCTACGACATGGAAAGTCACATAAAAGATATATCTATCTTGATTGACTTCATTCTCTTTTTTCTTTTCCTTCTCCATTTATAGGTTGCCCAGTGATGAATTTCCCTTCAACCGACCTAACTAGTTGTCTGAGTATCATCTATTAATCTCTCAAGTAAGATACAAGCTAAAAAAAAAACAAAAAAAAAAAAGAAAAAGAAGAGAAATTTAAAAGAGGCGGAATTTCAGAGTTTAATCAGCGCGCTTGCAATCTTCTGCATTCTCATGATTCTCTCAATAAAAATATTGTTCAGGTCAATAACATCAATTTTCATTTCTTGGATCATAATATGCAGAAATCACCAATCCACCTCCAGCATCCTCATATCCATAAAAAAAAAATAAAAAAAAATAAAAAAAAAAAAAAAAAAAAAAATTAGTAGTACAGAGAAACAAATTAATAATCACAAGTATGAGCTCACTTGCTAGCTTGATCTCATTAGGACTGGTAGTGTCTGTTAAATAAAGGGTCATCAAAGGAGTGAAGCCACTATTTTTGGGCAAAGCTTTCAAAATTGACTCTCGATAAGCCACAGCAGCGGCTGTAGTGGTGATGGGAGGTTTCAAGTTTGGCATGATTATTGCCCTTCCAAAATGATGAGAACTGTAAGCACAATAGTTCTTAGAATAAGTAGAATGATAAATTAAGAGGAAAATGCAGTCCAACAGTAAGAAAGAAGAAGAGAAGAAAACTGAAACGAAGAAGCATTTAGCTTAGCCTCAAAGGAAACTAGTTTTTAAGTCTGGAAAAAGACGGAAGTTGTAATAGTACTTACCTGTGTGGTACAACTGCTTCTAGAAGTTCACCATCACGAAGATGAAGATGCCAGTCATCAGGTTGCGTGATTGAAAGCTCCATTTTGATTCTAGATGCTTTTAGTTGGGCTTGCCTATTGAAGCTCAGAGTTGGAACTTGTGACAGCTGAGAGAGGAAAAAATCATGATACAGTTATACAAATGATTCTCATGTGTTTTCAACAAGATGGAGTTCACACAGAAAATTTATTCATATGGACTTCAAACATGTAATATTTGTTTTCCTGCTTCAAACTAATGGACCTTTCTGCTGTTATTATGGAAACTATGATGCAGCAAACATAGTAAATACTGATTTTTGGTTAGGAAACTACTGGTTTTAATATGCTGATGATTTGATCGGCAAGAATGACTGAAATATTAACACAAACTTCAAAAGTTCTGCATTTGTATGTGATATAAGCTGCAGATGCCAGAAGCCAACAAATATATTCCCAAGGACAAAAGAGAGCTATTACTGCACTTAACAAACACACCTTATTTGTAACACCATGTTAGTGGCCTATAGTTAATTGCAGAAATCAACCATGTGATATGCCAAATTGGCAAAAAAACTAAAAAACAAAAACGCATGTGCTAATTTTATTAGCAAATAACCTCAGAGTTAGCAAGTCTAATGGAGAAAATCCCTACTGCGTACAAAAGGAATTTTTTTCCAAGAAGACATAACACAAGCTTGATTTTGCAAGTAACTCCCTTGGCTAATTGAACATTCAAAATGTCATCACGATAAGCAATTGAGATGCACCGGTAGACATCAAATAAAAGAGATCCACAGGTAAATGGCAAATGAGGTAATGATCCTACCAACTAGCCATAAAGGATGTCTTAACATGCTACTACATAATCTCCAAGTTAACCTCGAAGCAGAAGAATCTACTAAATCCTTTCCTAAAAGATCAAGTTCAAAATTCAAGCCTGCACGTTTCTTTAATAGTTGCATTGACAAAGCTACAAGGTGTTCAATAATATTTGTCATGCAGCAGCACACTCAGTGCAGTGCGCTGCAGGTCGCACGGCGGCACGGGCCTCACGACTATCTTGCTGGCGTGAGCGTGTGTGTTAACTGGTTTTTCCTTACCTGCTCCAGAATTGTCTTCTTTGTAAGGTTTTTCTTTCCACATGTAACAGATGTGTCTTCCATACTGTACATCTTTCATTTTATGTTTAATTAGCCCACCCATGTTTTTTCCTAGAAAGATTCCTAGTGTTTTATATTTAAAGCACCACATCCCACCTACCTTTTTCCTGTAGTATTGCTTTATTATACTTACTTTATTCACCACCCACCACTTGTTTTTCCATTCTTTCTATATTCTTGATTCATCCTCTTTTAATATCCTATTCCATCACTTTCCTCAACTTATCGTCTCTATGCCAGCACTTTAACTTACTTTACACTCCAGAACCACCATTTCTTTCCCTCTTCTTACCAATTCTCCTTACTGCAAATTACGTTTTTGTGACCAGTGCGACACATTATTTAGACCTATGAGCAACAACTACTTCAAGGCGTTCACCATTACCAAGATGAAGATGCCAGTTCATCAGGTTTCTTGCTTGGAAGCCCCATTCATATTTTAGATGCTTTTGGTAGCACTTTTCTTCTAGTGGTCGTGGAGCAGCTAATAGTGCGAGCACAAAACAATGATACAGTAACAAAATTGATTCTGATGTGTTTGCAACAAGACGAAGTTCACATGAAAAATCAATTCATATGGACTTCACGCAATTATTGTTTGTTTACATGGTTAAACTGATGCAACTTAGTGACGATACTCTGGAATTTACGGTGCACCACACATAGCTTATGCTGGTTTTTAGTTGTAAAATTATGCTGATTCTTTTGGCAGAAAAAAAATGACTGCGATATGCTTAGATACATCATACAAAACTTTGAAAAGTTCCCTTGGTATAGAATATATGCTTTATTGCAGAAACCATAAGCCAATGAGGGTATTCCTAAGGAGAAGAGCAGAGTTCAAAAATGCGATTTCAGAACCAAAATTTCATCTTGACTAGCAATTGAATGTACCCGCAAATAGCAAAAGTAGCTAAAAATAATGATTTCTTCAATTAGTTAAAAAGATGTCTCCACATGGACATGGTAGAACTTATGCCTGCTAATAAGTAAAAGAATCTACTGAACCCCAAAGATCGGGTTCAGAATTCAATCCTGCTATATCTACTTTAGTTTTTGCCATTGATGAACTACAAGGTGTTACATCATTCTTAAATTTGCATAATCGTGATAAATGGTCCATTGCTTACTTCACATGGGGGCTTGCATGAGACAAGTGATCAGATCCAATTCAAAATTCACGAATGTAGAAAAACTTTAACTTGTTAACTAAAAGATGGAGTGCATAATATGAGCAATTACTATCTGTTTTCAACAATAATAGTTATAATGATCTAGCAAATATTTCTAAACATCACTAATACAAACAGTTATATTGTTTCCTTAAGAAGGTAAGGAAGCTAAGAGTAAGAGGCTTCATCACAAAGATGAAAACATCCAAACTCAAGACAATGGACATGGTACTCATAAAGATTGTGCTAGGTAAAAATTACTCCACGAACAAACAACATTATTTTTCGCGCGAATGAGAATGTACCAATACGTTGGAGGGCAAGAATGATGTCTTCAGCATTTGTAAACCAAGGCGGATTTAGTGATTGACGTACCGTGATCGTCTGTCAGCCAAAAAACACATATATAATACGGACCAAAAGGTTTCTAAAACTCTTATAAGTGCCTTGCTAATTTTGGTTTTAGGGAATTGTCCAGCCCCCAAAACCTTAACTCAACAAATATAGCATAAGGTACCAATTATATCTAATAACCAATCAATGCAAACCCGTTTCTAGGCTGAGTACAAGTGCCTAGGAAATTAAGTGATCAACACATATGCTCGAACACTTTTACAAACTTAAAATCCCTCAACCCATTGATCCTAGTAACATAAACAACACATCAAGCCTATTATCAAAAACATTACAGTACCATATACAAAACCAAGTTTTCTTTTTAAATAAGGGCAAAATGTCTCTCTCCTAAAATATACATCCAACAGCCTGCCACTCCCTCTCAAACCTTCATTGTCAAAACCTTAACTCAACCAAGATAGCGTATTATATATCGAATGACATGTCAACGCCGAACCCATTCGTTGAACTGATCAACACACACATTCTTATCAAACTCATCAAATCCTAGCAACACAAATAACACATCAATCCTATTATCAAAAACAACACACTGAAGCAACATTACAATACCACATTCAAAACAAGTTTGATTCGAAACCTAATTAGCGTTGACTAAATCCATTCAGCTTCACAATCGAGATGAAGATAGAAAACATACAAAGTGAAAACACAAAATCAGCAACTGCCACTCAGAAGAAGAAGAAGACGCGGCGGAACAATGAATGAAGCCTTTTTATTTTATTTTATTTTTCGAATGTTTATTGTTGAGTAACCAAGAAAATATATTTTATGAGACTAATCTGGTGCAACCTGTGTTTTCAAAAGCGGCCCGGTCCGCCCGGTTCAGCCGCGAATCGGTGGCAATACCGGCCGGCGCCGCCCGTTTGGGCCGGAGTGTGAGAGAAACGTAGTGAAGCGGTGAAAACCGGCCGGCCGGTGGCCCGGGTGGGCGCTCGTAAGCGGCGAGTTGCTATTTGGAGAAGAAACTCAAAGTTTCTGTTTCAGATTTCAGATCTGAAGAGAAACGTTTGGGCTAAAGTTTCTGTTTCAGATTTCAACCAATTCTTCCACAGCGCAAGATTGAACTTGAGATTTTTGGCTAATTGCAATTTAGGACTTTTAGAAGATATTATTTATGAAATCCAACGAATTAGCATTTAATATATTCCGAAAATTAATTATTTTCCTAATTATCATCTTAATTACAGTTTAATTCATTAATTTGGGTGTTTTTATGCTTATTTAATTTAAAATTTTAATTAAATGTGTTATTTAATTTAAAGTTTTTAATTAAATGTGTTATTTAATTTAAAGTTTTTAATTAAATGATAGTGAGACGTTAGTAATTTAACATTTTTTTTAAAACTTATTATTATTTATATGTATTTAGTTGTCCTATTATTTATGGTGTACAACTTGAAAAAATTATCAACATTATTGTTTATCTTTTCAATTGTTACACTTATGTATTACATATTATATATATTTATTGTGAAATATACTAAAACCGGTTCGACCAGCGATCGAACCGGTTGAACCTATAAAACCAGTAACCAGTTAGGTTGCCGCTTGAACGCCCGGCCCGCTTTTAAGAACATAGGGTGCAACTAAGGTTAGATAAAAAGTGTTTTTTAAATATAGATTTCAACTGTGTATTTATACTAATAAATAATCGACTTATTGTATCACTTCATTATGTAACAGTTGCACAAAATAATTTCTCGACTAAAAAAGAAAATGTGGGGAGTATCGAGTACCAACTACCAAGTTATCTAAGTGATTCAACAACCAATTTCGGGAACAAGATTGATTCAATTTGGTCTATAAACCAAATCAATTTCGATTCTGCACGAATAATTACGCTGAAACTGAAAAAATTAAGACTATTTTACTTTCTGAAAATTAATATTTTTAAAGTTCTGCTAACTAATTGTACATATTTCAATTTAAGTTTTAATACTTTATTTAATAAGAATTTATGTTAGTTAATTTATTTGAATTTGATGCTTCAAGACTTTTTTTTTGTTATTTCATTACCTCTTCATTGTATTTGTATAGGAAATCAGGGATGGAGAATAATTCTTCTCCATAGCCTACTCCTGCTGCTCAACCGCAATCACAAGCAGTTGAGAAACATTACATTTCTCTATTTTATCCACTTTCAATGACTCATATTGCACAAAGATATTGTATGGGAATAGTATCTAAGTCAGAATACTATTAAATCAGTGTATATTTTGCAATCTAATTATCAAATGAGGGAAAAGTAATCGTGTAAAGCAACATCTTGAAACATCTTGCTTGTATTGCATGTGATGTCGAATTTCTCATAAAGTTCCTGAAACTATTAGCTATGAAATGAGAAGGAGTTTAACAGATAGAACTAAAAAGGAAAAGAAATAGTTGGGCATTACAAAATGAGGAGATTAACGTCAAAGAAATGAGTTTTTCGCATGCCGCACCTTGAAAATAGGGCTCTTTAACAAATTATGCCCTGGAAATGCAAATTGAGCACATTGCACCCTAGAAAATGCCCTATTTCGACAATATGCATCCTAGAATTAAGGTGTTTTGGCATTGGTTAATTTAGCTCATTCACCCAATGGTATTTTTGGCATTTTAATTTTTTCAACACTATAAAGTGCTTTATGAATGGGGATTATTTTGATTTTTGTTAGAGAAATTGATAATGATATATATATATATATATATATATATATATATATATATATATATATATATATATAAAACAAGGACCAAATGTACCACAAACCAAAGGCAATGAAGCACAAAACAATGAAAAGCTAGCTGCCTAAAACCCAAGATTTATCTCACGAAGCACTTCGCGCAAAGTGATGAGCAATCGTGTTAGTCATTCAACAAACTAAGTTCATATGAAACTCCGAAAGCGCTCCGGCCAATATGCATATGTCCCTTACGATCATCCCAATCTTGGGGCAAACAATCAGCTCCCTAGTTAACTGCTTTACAAACCTCGACATAATCCCCTTCAAGCACCACTAGTCGCCAACCCCGTTAACTAGCCAACTCCAACACAAATTTAGCCGTGGTACTTGACGACCTCTCATGCGTTTTTGTTTCCATGCCAACCAAGTACCAAACTCACCCCTCGCCGCAACACCAAAACCAATCGCACCCTCATTTTGAGAGATGGCCCCATTAAAATTTAGGGATAATTGTGGCAAACCCCCAACCTATTATGTCTTTTGCACTTAACCCCCTAACCTATGAAAATGTGAGATATGCCCCCCAACCTGTTATTTTTGGCAATTTGCCCCCTGAGTCGTTGATCAACTGTTCATTTTGGACAAGTGTCTGAGTTTTTGCCCGTTAGATTTGGCATCAGGGGCAAATTGCCAAAAATAACAGGTTGGGGGGCATATCTCACATTTTCATAGGTTATGGGGCACAATGCAAAAGCACCCATAGATTGGGGGGTTTGTCGCAATTTTCCCTAAGATTTATTTCAATGAAATTTTCTCGATGGATGTTAAACTTCCATAGGAACACTCCAAAGTCCTGGTGATAGAGATCGGGTACTCGTGAGAAGAAAGATTAGAAAAATAGAGAGAAGAAATAGATTTCAGAGGAATTAGAGAAAGAATTAGAAGAATAAGATAGAAAATAGACAGAATGAGAGAGAAAACCTTGCAATCAGCAAAATAATAATAATCATCAAAACGTGTCTTGACAAATAGGTCTAGCCTCATATTTATAGGCTAAAGTAAGCAAATCCTACCAAAACTAAGACTCATAAAATAACTAGGAAATAACAAGACAATGAAATAAACTAGAATCCTAACCAAACTAGGAAATAAATAAACCTAATAACTCTAGAACTATAATAATTCTACAACTCTAATTAACTTGGACTCTTGATTTCCATCACCTGGACCTTAGCATGAGCCTCAAGAAAGCAATTAAAGAGTCAAAAAGCACTGTTGCACTATCCATATATAGTCGATGAGAAAACTCCTTCAAGACCTAGGAATTACTTCCAATCCAAAATGCCCAACACACACACACACGCGCGCGCGAATTAACCCCTATCCTCATGTTATCTGATCCTATCCTCAATGAATTCACAAGGGTCGTGGATAATTTTGATGAGAAAATGAAGCCACTGCCCCCTTGTCGAATTATAGTGCAGTCATGAGCTACATTCTCTAAGTTCTTCGGACATACTCTACGACCCGCTTCCACCCTCAGTTTCTTCTTTTGAGAATTGGAACTCATAAGCAAAATATTTGGCACACACGCCACATGAAAATTGTAACCTTATGAGGAACTTTCAGTCGCCACAAATTATTCTAGTCCCGCATCACTCCTCAATTTCCATACTCTGAAATTGCACTTGACCAATACCCCGCTCAATGATAAGGTTATACGCACGGGGAACATAAAAAAAAAATCACATTGCTTGTGTAGTGCCAAACTTGCCTATCCTCAATTCAACAATCTTCAGTGGCGGTCTACAACTCACGATCATCATCCCAAAATTTTTTTGTCAGGAGCTCAAAATTTTAGTTACCCATCGAGTAATCAATAAGCTCCCGCTCGCTTATGATGCATGGGAATTCTTATGCCCTCATCATTCTCCTTTAATTTCTTTCGCAAGTTATACTTAAAAATCAAAAATAAAATTCAAGATAATTGAAATATCATAGTTTCTTTTTCTTCAAATGTAATATATTAAGATTTAAAAAGAGCTATTTTTAAATTATTAGATTAACTATGTCTAAAAACTTCGTCTGATTTCTCTCATGAATAGGTTAATCAATCTACTATATTTCAATTTACTATTTCAAGTTACTTACCTTCATATCTATTGTGTATATCATAAATTTTCTTCTAGCTATGTCTTAATTTAATTCGAATCTTGTAATTACTAGTAGTAAGATCTTATGAAGGTAGATTATAGAAGTTTTTATTTTTACTTTATTTTGGCCAATAGAAACAATATTATATAAATCCTACGTGACTTGTAAAGTGTAATAGAAAATGTTTGCTTTTATCTTCCTTCCAGACTTAAGTATCAACCATAATGAGACTTCAGGGCGTTGCGAGAGAATTGGTGGAGTTCGGATCCATTGCATTGTAATTATTTTTATTTAGTTTAAGTTAGACTTTATTTATTTCAAACTTTCTATTAGTAGTTTGACTTTGTAATGTCTATTATTCTGGACCAGTTTGGATATTTATGTTATAGTCACGCTTTGAAGTTGTTCTATTTAGGCTTGAAAAGTTGGGCCTTACCGTTAGTGTTAGAGCCTAGGTTAGTACTTAGACTAAGCTGCAATAGAGAAAAACCAACCAAATGTTAACACCAAAAACAATGAAGCAAAACCAAAGAACGTACAATCACTCAAGAGACCAAGTCATCTAACCTGACGCCTTCTTAGAAACATTGTGTGCTTCCTCATTTGCCGAACGATGGACCACGCAACCTTCGGATATCCTCAAAAATAGTACGGTGCTTAGCCAAACTTCCTCATTTGTTTGATGGGTTCGTTCCACTCAATTTGCTATTAAAGCGCAAATGTCAAATGAAAAGGGATATTCTCTTTTATTTTGTTCTTTGGCTTTGTTTTACTTACGTATGCTAACACTTAGTAAGATCTTGTTTCATCGTTTTGTATTGTTTTAAATAAGGTGAATCCCTTTTTCTTGTCACCCGCCGCCCCTCATGAGCAAAAGTCCCATTCATGATAGTTTATAGGAGATTATATTAGACATCATGAAATGTCTGCAATGCTTGAATCTTTGTGAAAGTCGATGAGAAAAGTGAATATTAAATCCTCCGATTTGAAGTGCCCACCGCCCCTGTTGCAATACAATATGATGCACCAAAGTTTGGTGCATTACATCATTATGGCCTTGTCTATAATGAAGGTGTTTGTGAAGCCCACATCCATAACCTGTGCCATGTTTGCCAAATGGGGAAAAAGAGAGTAATGGAGAGAGCCACTGCACGTTGGAGAAGTTTTAAAGCTTTTATGCATTTATGAATTTTTGGCATTGTAGCACAATTTTCGATTTGTCATTTGATTCAAATGTGGTAACTAATTTGTGCAACATTATCTTTTGATTTACATGAGTTTATCAAAACTAGATAAAGGGGAGATCGTTAGAACCAATTTTATTGGTTATACAAATTGTCACTTTTTTTAATTTAATTACACGAATTAAGTTGGTCAGATCTATATTTGGCATATTTTATATACACATGTACATAAAAATTAGGTGAAAGAATCACCAAAATCAAAGCAATACCTTTTATGAAGATTTTATATATATTTTGGTTTTAAAATTTATTTTAAGTGATTTTATTTATTTTGTCTTCCTTCATTCTATTTTATAATATCGTGATAAACTTTCCATTTTAATAACAATGTTCTATCCTACATGAAGGAGTTAATCACATTTTAATAACAATGTTCTGTCCTACATGAAGATTCATTTTGGAAAGTCAACGTTACCTAATTTGGAGATTCACTAATCATCCAAGATTTGTACCCATGCTACTTCTATGGAAACATGTTTTTGCTATTTGATAAAATCACTAGATAAATTGATAATAATTTCAACTGAATTTAATTTATATTTTATAAAAATATCAATTATAATTAATATAGTCATTAGATGTTTTTCAAAGTTAAGCACTGGTTTATAGAAGCTAAAATTTTCTTTGAAAAACATTAATAATTAGGATAATTTATTTGATTTGTTTAAAAAGTTAACTTTTGCTATCTTAATAAAATTTAAGTAATTATACATCATATGGTTTGACTCATCATCTTAGGTTGTGTTTTGAAAAGATTGTTTTACAAGCCAATCATCCTTTTTGGAGATCATCATTGATTGATTTTATGTTATCTTATAATTTATAGTATCTAGTAAGTACTATAATTAACCTTTCATTATAATATTATATATCTTTTAAGAAGATATTGGTTTTGTTTTTAATTACTTCATCCATACTCAGATATTGTTTTGATATGAATTAGCTAAAGTATTTTGAATGCATATGGCATTTTACTAAAGCAGAAAAATCCTATCCAAAATTAGGAAAGCACATATAAGGGAAGAATTTAGAGATCCTGATTTTTAACATACTTGATTTTATCTTTCAAGTATTTGCTTTATGTGAACTAACAATTGCCAAATTTTGCAGGAAGATATTTTATATCTCAAAAAGTCAACCAAGCCACATACATAAGTGATTCACTCATACAAGGCGATGTCTCATGATTGAGGCTAGGGTGATTTGATTGCAATCTGTTGCAACACAGATTGGGGACATGTTTTCCAAAACTGAAGAAGCTACTAGTATAAATAACAAAACTGATTGAAGATTCAAACCTTCTATCTCAAAAACATTAAAAAAGAAGTGTTCAAGCTTTGAGTGTCTAGTTTTTTGAGTTGTTTTATTCTATTTCTTTTAGGGAGAATTACACAAACACCCCCTGAGATATGGGCTAATTACACAGACACCCCCTCATGTTTGGGAAATTACACAAACACCCCCTGTGATAAAAAAAATTTCGCAATTTGTTATGTTTTGCTGAATTTAAATTTCCGTCTCTCGTTTATATTGTAAAATCAATGAAAAATAAACTAAAATTGCTAAAACGATAGAAAATAAGTCTCATTTATTCTGTTTTAGAAAATAAAAAAACATTAAAAATAAGGTATATTTCGAAAGATTTTGTAAGTTAGTCATCACATCATTATTGAAATTATGATCCAACACCATAAGTGTGTATATTCGATTGAAAAAACACACTACAAAGGGTGTTTGTGTAATGAGATGCATACTATAGGGGGTGTTTGTGTAATTTCTCAAACATGAGGGGGTGTCTGTGTAATTAGCCCATACCTCAGGGGGTGTTTGTGTAATTCTCCCTTTCTTTTATCTTCAAAAGAACAACAATGTTTTGAGAATTCGAGAGTTCTTTTAGTTAGAAGGAAAATGAGTGTTTTTAGTTAGAAGGAAGTTCCAGATAATGAACAAAAGGAGAGTTTTTATATAAAAGGGAGTTATAGGCTAAGAATCAGAGTGAGACCATCGGAGTAGATGTGAAGAGTTACGGAAGACGGACAAAAACCAGAAAAAATGGAGTCTTTTTGTTTTTGTTTAATGACCTCTGCAATTCTCTTCTGTTGTGAAAAAAGTTTGATCCAAGTTGGGCGAAACTTCTCATGGACTAGGTCTGCTTGGATTGAACTACGTTAAAAATATTGTGTATTATTTTTACTGTATGTACTATTGTTTTCTGTTACAACTATAATTGATAAAATACTATAAGTAGATCTTACAATTCGTATTGTAATTCTCCATAAAGATTAATGGAAATGGGTCCATCTCTGCTCTTCTCCTTTTGAAAGACTTTATTAACGGTACACGAGAATACTCTTAATATATGGTAGCTCAGATTTTTTTCAAAGCCATATCGAGCACTCATAAGACATCTCTTCACATGTGGGCCGATATGAATTTTGATCCCATCACGTGGATAGTTCTGGAAGCCTATTGTACATGCCTACGTGTGATGAGGCATTTTAAGGAGTATATGACATAGCTTGGAGAAGAAACCAATGATGAGTCTCAATTACTAATGGTATTAGAGCATGCTCAAGTTGTTGATGTGTTCATCTAAAGTGATGAAAAATAATTTGGACTGCAGTATATAAAAGGATTTCATTTCTTCCAAGATCAATTTCTATCAAACACATGCACGCCCTTAAACGGCATATATAATTGTCAATTACAACATGAATTATACATTTGCTTAAATATAATAAATTGATACCTCCAATTGATGAAGTGAACCAACCATATCTCGTATTAATTTAGAATTATGAAATTTATTGAGTAGTACTTGGTGTAATGTTGTTTATGATTTCACTGTTGTAGGAGGAGTATCAGGCGCAGCTTTGGAGATTGCCTCAAAGGCATACTCGATACATGACTTTAACCCAATTGGATCGATGAATCTTTTGTCCACCGTCACTGCAACTCTCAGCTTCCCAACATAACTCATTATTGTTATTGCTAGACTCTGCAAGTTTTTACCCAGCACACATATCAAACAAATAATGATAAAATCAATCATCAAAATAAAGAAAAAATGAAAGGAAAATTAAGAAGAAAAAAAGGAGCTAAAAGCTCTTGACAGATCACAAACTTTAAGTCACAATCTTTTCAAGTTAGTTTTTGGAACATTTATTACCATTGCTAAATATTTGGTTTCCAATTAGTTATTGCTTAATTTATCAGTCCTCGCGTATTAATTATCGGGGATCTTTGTTCATTTGACTACTGTTCATCTGCTGGACCTATCATGATATAACGATTTTTGTTATATCATAACTGATTCTTGTATGTACTATTTATTTCATTAGTAACCTAACTATTATAGTTTTGTTAGATGCTCTTACGTTGGAAAAAATATAATTTATTCGAACTTATTAAGTTGATGTTTCAGTTCTATTAAAATCCATGATTATAAACAATTAAAAAACATCGTAGTACTTTTGATTGTTCATTTCTTTTTATATATATAGTTGATGACAATTTTTTTCCAAAATCGTTCTTAAAAGTAAAAAATTAGTTAACACCATTGTGGAAGAGTTCGATTATCACATAATTTTAGGCCATAAAATCAGAGTAAAAAGAGTAGGTACCTGAGGTGCACCAGCCACAGTAAAATATAGTCCTTTAACAGGATGATTAGCCAATGCCATTTTTTCAACGGGCCCTATCAAATTGGAAATTCCCATGCTTGTATTCTTCAACGTCCCGTGGAGATATTGAGCAGTTGCCTACAAATGCAAAACAATGATTTGTTACGTTTTTAATATTCAAAGAGATAATTTTATTCTTACGTTTCCAACAACTATTTCAACTTCTCAAGTTACTAGTTTTTTGTATATTTTACATTTGCAAGATCTGAAACTAAAACTATCTTAAATTATGTAATTTACAACTTTCCAATTTTGGAAAGTATTTTTAAATTGCTGTTATTTAGCTAACGGCTCCTGCCTATTTTAGTAAGTTAGTTGTTAGAGTAGTTAGTTTAGTTTTAGACGCTCCTAACTACCTCTATAAATAGAGGATTAGTTGTTGATTAGTTTAAGTTGTTAGTTTCAATTCTTAAGCTTTAGTTAACAGATTCTCTCTGTAAATTCTTTCAATCTTTAGTTCTAATGAAGTGTTCTTCATATTTTTACATGGTATCATTCACCGGGAACACGATCTGATCTCTATTCCGCTGCCGATTTTCATTTTTTTTTTGAAGAATCGTTCCGATTAATCGATTCATCTCTCTATTGCGATCAATTTGATCGGTTTATCTGCGCATTTGGCGTTTTTCTCTGCGATTTAGGTCAAAATTCATCTTGCGATTTTGTGATTCAATCTGATCGATCATGAGCGCTCCTACTGATCCTGCTCCATCTGTTCCGTCTGCTCCGTCTCGCACAAAGAATCCGTCTGAGGATTCAACATCGGTGTATTATCTCGGTACACATGATTTTACTGGATCATCAATCGTTGGTGATATCTTCAATGGCGACAATTATATCTCATGGACTAAAGGTGTGGAGATGGCACTGAATATCAAAAACAAGATTTGCTTCATCGATGGAACTCTTCCTATGCCAGGCGATGAAGATCCTGTTGAACAAACCTGTTGGAAACGAGCCAACAGTCTGGTACTCTCTTGGTTATTAAACTCTGTATCTAAAGAGATTCGATACAGTTTGCTCTATTTTAATTCTGCTATTGAGGTTTGGTTGGAGTTGAAAACTCGATATGATAGAACTGATGGATCCAGGGTTTATCAGTTACAAAAATCCTTATCCACTATTTCACAGGGTTCTATGTCAATTACTGCATATTATAACTCTTTTAGAACACTTTGGGATGAGTTTGTGTCACAGAGACCCATTGTTGCTTGTAGTTGTGGCAATTGTGGCTGTGATGTCAATAAAAACATGCTGGAATTACAAAAATCTGACTGTCTGATGATGTTTCTGATTGGTTTAAATGATTCCTTTACTGCCTTGAGGAGTCAGATCCTCTTGATCTCTCCTTTACCTTCTTTGAGTAAGGTGTACTCAATGCTCCTGCAAGAAGAAAATCAAAGAAACTTGCAAACTTCTATTGTTACTGAGCCTTTTGCTATGTTCTCTAAAGCTCCAAATCAGTATAGGCCATCTGCTCCTCCTACTTCTGGAGTTTTTCAGAACAAATATGTCAAGAATCCCAAAGATAAGAAGAAACTTAAGTGCACCCATTGTGGGTTCAATGGTCACACCATAGACAGGTGTTTTCAGATCATTGGCTACCCTCCAGGATGGGATGGACCAACAGGGAAACGACAAGCTCCTAATCATGTTGCTAACTTGGTTCAAACCTCTGATGATCAGCCTCAGACAGAGCCTCACTCTGCCAAAGTGGAGATTCCACAGGATTTGTATGATAAGCTCATGGCTCTGACTAAGGCTCAAGTTCCTACTGCTCCTGAGAATCCTTCTAACTCAGTTGCAGAATTTCCTTATCATCACACTGCAGCCACTGCCACTATGGGTACTTTTCATAGAGTTTGTTCTACTATTGCTCATTCTACTTTACACCCTTCTAAACTATGGATTTTAGATTCTGGAGCTACAGATCATATGCTTTGTGAACCTAGCATGTTTCCATCTAATGCTAAAAATGTAAATGTTCCTATAGGATTGCCTAATAATAACTCTACTCATGCCACACTAGTCAGCAATATTACTTTAGCTCCTAGTTTAGTATTACAGAATGCATTTTTTGTACCTGAGTTTTCATTTAACTTACTTTCTGTTTCTAAACTAACCAAGTTTTCTAATCTATGTTTAAGTTTCTTTGCTGATAAGTGTATATTGCAGGACATTCAAACCAAGAAGATGACTGGTTTTGCTAGAATGAAGAATGGATTATACTTGCTAGAGATTCCTTCATTACTGAAATCTTATTCTGTTTCCAACACTGTCCCTCACTCTATATGTAATTCTGTTGTTAATTTTGATGTTTGGCATCATCGTTTAGGACATACTTCTAATCAGAAACTTGCTTGTATACCTCAGATTTCATCCAGTATTGTTCATAATAAAGCACATTGTGATACTTGTCATCTTGCTAAGCAAAAGAAGAATACATTTCCTATTAGTGTTTCTATAACTTCTGCTGCTTTTGACTTATTACATTGTGATGTTTGGGGCCCTTTTTCTGTGATATCTCATGATGGTTATAGATATTTTCTTACTATAGTTGATGATTTTACTCGTTGCACTTGGATTTATTTTCTTAAGAACAAATCTGATGTTTCTATTCATTTACCTCAATTTTGTGCTCTCATTGAAACTCAGTTTTCAACTAAAGTTAAGATTATTCGTTCTGATAATGGCACTGAATTTTTCTTGAATGATTTTTACACTAAGAATGGGATTATCCACCAAACTAGTTGTGTGGAAACTCCTCAACAGAATGGATTAGTTGAGCGCAAACATCAGCATTTGCTTCAAGTAGCTAGAGCTCTCAAATTTCAATCTAAGATTCACATTAAGTATTGGACTAACTGTGTTTCCACTGCAGCATTTATCATTAATCGTTTGCCTTCTTCTGTGCTTAATAATAAAACTCCTTATGAACTTTTGTTTCACAAAGTACCTGATTATGATCAGTTAAAGAGTTTTGGTTGTCTATGTTATGCTGCAACTCTCAATGCTCATAGAAATAAGTTTGAACCTAGAAGTCAAGCATGTGTTTTTCTTGGTTATCCTAGAGGAACTAAAGGATATCTATTACTTAATATTGAGACTTCTAAGGTGTTCATTTCTAGAAATGTTAAGTTCTATGAGACTGAATTTCCTTTTAGGACAAAAGTGAAAACCCCTTCACATAGTTCATCTCATGATCATCACATTAGAGTGTGTACTGATTCTTTCATTGGACCTTTAGAATCACAGAACCATGTTCTTCAAATTCCTCCTCAGGATCCACAAAATCCTGATATTGTTTCTAATGATTCTATCTCATTCTCTGTTCCAGATTCTCCAGATCCACATGAGGTTACTCAACACCTTCCTTCTATTGCTGAATCTTCATGCAGTGATACTTATCCTATTAATCAAGATGATAGTCATATTCAGCAAAATACTCAGTTCAATTCCACATCCTCAATTCCTACTGTTACAGAACAAGAATCTGCTCCTGGTTTGCTCATTCCTATTCCTTCTGATACAATAGCTCCTGTATCTGTTCCTGATCAGCATGTTGCTCTTAGAAAATCTACTAGGAATGTTCATCCTCCTGCATACCTTAATAACTATGATTATAAGTTGCCTCCTTCTATTCATAAAGCTAATTTTATCAGATATCCTATTCAGAATTATATTTCTACAGAAAGATTAGGTAATGATCATAAAGCTTTTGTCACTTCTATATCTGATATTACTGAACCTAAAACTTATACTCAAGCTAGTAAACACATTGAGTGGCAACAGGCTATGCAAAAGGAACTATCTGCTCTTGAGAAAACTAAAACCTGGACACTAACTAACTTACCTGAAGGCCATCATTGTATAGGATGTAAATGGGTTTATAAGATAAAATATAAGAGTGATGGCTCTATAGAAAGGTACAAGGCCAGGCTTGTTGCTAAAGGTTACACCCAAGAGGAGGGTTTGGATTATTTTGACACTTTTTCCCCAGTTGCAAAGATCACCACTGTCAGAGTTTTATTATCTTTAGGTTCTTCTAATCAATGGTTTTTGCATCAACTAGATGTTAATAATGCCTTTTTACATGGGGATTTAGATGAAGAAATTTACATGAAACCTCCACCTGGATATTGTTCTCCTCATGACAATCGAGTTTGTTTACTTAAGAAGAGTTTATATGGTTTAAAACAGGCATCAAGACAATGGAATAACAAACTCACCACTTGCCTTATTACCTATGGCTATTCTCAGAGTGTTTCTGATTGTTCTCTATTCTTTAGAAATGTTAAAGGTTCTTTCACTGCTTTGTGTGTGTATGTAGATGATATAATTCTCACAGGAAATGACATGAAAGAAATCAATAACATCAAGCAACACCTAGATGATCAGTTTACAATTAAAGATTTAGGGACTCTAAAATACATTCTTGGAATTGAGATTGCAAGAAGTCAGAAAGGAATCAGTTTATGCCAGAGAAAATATGCATTGGATATATTAAAGGAAGCAGGATATCTGGCATCTAAACCAAGCAATACTCCTATGGATTCTTCTACCAAGCTTCAACCTGAAGATTCACCTCTCCTCACTGAACCAGAAATTTACAGAAGGTTGGTAGGAAGATTGTTATACTTGACCATAACAAGGCCTGACTTGAGCTTCAGTATGCAATGTCTCACACAATATATGTCCAAACCAACCATATCACACCTTGCTGCAGCTCACCGAGTCCTCAGATATATCAAATCATCTCCAGGCAAAGGTTTATTTTATCCAGCAAAGAATGAACCTCACATTAAAGGTTTTTCAGACAGTGATTGGGCTTCTTGTCCCTCTACCAGAAGAAGCATCACTGGTTACTCCATTTACATTGGTGATTCCCTTGTTTCATGGCGTGCAAAGAAGCAAGTCACAGTAAGCAGAAGCTCCACTGAGGCAGAATACAGAGCACTTGCCACTACCACTTGTGAGATGATCTGGATTACTCAACTTTTGAAGGATTTTTCAGTAACACAGAGCAAGATACCTGTTCTTTTTACAGACAATAAGAGTGCTCAATGTATAGCAGTCAATCCAGTCCACCATGAAAGGACTAAACATATACAAATTGATTGCTTCTTTGTAAGAGAAAAGGTGCATCAAGGCTTAATCAAAGTGATTCATGTGTCAAATGAGCATCAAATTGCAGATATCCTCACTAAACCACTCTCTTTTCAACCATTTCAGAAGATGATGTCCAAGATGGGCATCATTGATATTCATGCCCCTCTTGAGGGGGGGTCTTAAATTATGTAATTTACAACTTTCCAATTTTGGAAAGTATTTTTAAATTGCTGTTATTTAGCTAACGGCTCCTGCCTATTTTAGTAAGTTAGTTGTTAGAGTAGTTAGTTTAGTTTTAGACGCTCCTAACTACCTCTATAAATAGAGGATTAGTTGTTGATTAGTTTAAGTTGTTAGTTTCAATTCTTAAGCTTTAGTTAACAGATTCTCTCTGTAAATTCTTTCAATCTTTAGTTCTAATGAAGTGTTCTTCATATTTTTACAAACTAAGTTGTTTCTTACTTTAACTAATAAACTCTTACAAAATCCAACCAAATCATATATGAAAGTAGTGTTAATAGTAAACAATACAAAAAAAAAAAAAAAAAAGACTAATAGTACGTACCATAGAAAGTTAACATGTCATATGGAAAAAAGTAAGACAATTTTAAAAAATAATAATTGAGGAAATGTTACTGCAGATACGTACCTCGGGACCTCTAATTTTGTTTATGAAATTAAGTAGTTGGCCTGTCAAATAAACTGCGCCAGAGTTCCTTTGCCTCTTAATAATCTTACGGGCCTTCATAACAAATCTTAAAGGATCAATTTCTGCTTCAGTCAATTTGGGTATTTGAACTTGCAAGAACGTGAAACGATTTCCCCATGGCATTTCTGCATCGGGTTTGATCATCTCGCTCACGGACTTATAACCTCCGATGGCTCGAGTGTTGAGCAACACCAATGCCGTGCACTTTGCTTTCCCAGATTCTTGGCTTGTTTTTTGCATGTATAAACGGGTCCCAAAAATAATTATTCCGGTGATCACGTCATTAATTGTCTACAAAGAAAAGAGAAAATATTCAAACTAATAACAGAATATATTGCGCTTTTAACAAGAACCGAGTATTATTACTTTTTTCTTTTTTTTTTTTTTTATGTAAAATGGAGAATGAATATGAAGCGGTTAGTGATCCCAACTAGGTTGACACCACCACTACGCTATCCTCGAAACTCAAATATATTATAAAGGTAAAAAGAAGTATCCAGTTCAACAAAAAACGATAATTAGGCCTGTTACAAAAACGATAATTATTACCTTTTATGTTATATTATCGCTTAAAAGTTAAAATGTAACATAAATCTCAATTTGGGGTCCAGCATGAGGAGAGAAAACAATTAAAGAAAAAGAGCTGATGAATTTACCACTTTAAGCTTGCTCTTGATTTCCTTGATTTGGTCAATAGAAAATGTGATAGTACATGTAACAGTTGGTCGAAATTCCGTTCCATCTTCGCCTGATCGAATAGGAGACTTGTCATCTTCCATCAAGCTACTCTTCAAAATACTCCATCCAAAGTCATAAGCAGTGTAATATAACCCTTTAAAAAACCTCGGAACACCCCCGAAACATCGATAACCACGAGCAATACTATGTCCGGAAGTGGACTGTCGGGAAGGGAACGTTAGTGGCACCAAAGGGTTGTCCGTTCTTTGCAGACAGGATAAAAGAGCACCCATCAAAGAGTAGCCATCTCCTAGTGAATGATGAAGCTTGAAAATCAAAGCTCCAGCTGCATCTTTTGTGGGGTATTTGATGATGTGAATCTCCCACAAAGGTCGGTTTGGTGGAAATTGTTCGATTGCAATCTTCGAATAGTACTCACTGAAACATGCATCATAGTAATCTACGGACATGTTACTGGGAAAAGTTGGGGTGTTTAAATGGTCTTTTAGATTCACCTCCACTTTTTTCCATTTCTTCACTCCCTTCTTTGTTACCTATTTAATTTGTCAAAATGTTAGGGGCGTTTGAAAGAGATTATAGAAAAAACTCGTTCACTATTTTTGCGTAAAGACGTCACTTTAAGTGACTCCTAAAAAAAGTTGAGAGCATTTGTAATTTTTTTTAAAAAGCTATTTAAAGTATTAATTAGATAGTTGCAATAACAAATGAGAAGTGACCTTTTTAAAAAAAAATAATAATAACATAGTTTGAAAAACAGTTAGAGAATACCTAAGATCCTGCTTTTGCAGCTTGTGTTTTTCTTGCATTTAAAAAAAAAAAAAAAGCAAAAGCAGAAGTTGGTGTTGCAAACACTAAAATATGATTTTGCAGCCACAAAAATTAACAAGCACCTTTCATAAGCATTTGCAAACACCACTTTGATGCTCATTTGAAACTTTTGCTTCGTCGAGTATACACTTTAGTATTTATATTCTAATGTATTTATGGTGAAAACCAAAATCTCAAGTAGGAAGATACAAATAACCCTTTTGAGGAACTAACAAAAGATTTTCCTAACTATGAGTAGTAATCAAGGAGGATCATAACAGTAAGGGAAGATGGAAAGGGATTAACCTTATAATATTGAAGTTGGAAATAACTCTTGGAGCTAAAGTTAACCTATATCATTTTAAGGTAATAATAAAATAAAAATATACTCTGACTAGTTAGCCAAAAAAATCAAATTGACATTAAAACAAGTCAATTTATTCATTATAAAGAGTGAGTAAATAATTTGTCATTTTTAGTGATATCATCTTGAGAAATAAAGTTCTAACGTGTTTGATTATTAAGTTCTTAATTTTCTTATCATTTGAGATTTTCACTTTTGCAAGTTAGATATATTGAGGTAATACTAAATCATTAACATTACTAAAGGAAAAAGTAGCTCCAAAATTTGACAAATTAATATACAAAATAAAGCTACGTACAACACAGTCAAAGAAACAATTATTTAGACTTCCATACAAACATAATAAGTCAAATAAAATTAACGTTGCTAGATACTATGGACGCTTTCCAGATTTCTTCGTAAACAATTTGTTAAGATTTGATTCCAAGTTCTAAATAATTTACCAAGCAAAATATGAGGAATTTATTTTGATACAGTTAACGAATCTTCTACAATTCAAAACTAAAACTTTGACAAGTTTTAGATGAGAGTCAACTTGAAAATTATTCTTTGAAAGTAATAATTTTTTTTGACAATATTAAGGGCTCGTTCGGTTGGTTAGCTGGGACCGAAGGAGATTAGACAGGTATAAATAGGTTAGGATTGATTGTGCACGATTATTTTATATTTGGTTGGAAAAATGAACAAGTCCCGTTGTTTTTTAGATTATGCTGATTTGTCAGTTTTTCCCTTTTAAATTAGTATTTAATTATTTATCAAATGTTAAAACACATGTTTACTTAAAACCTTAAATATGAACTTAATTATATTATTTATTAATTCAAAAGACAAACAATTGGAATATTTCTTTTGAATTATATTAAAATTGCTTGAGAATAAGATTTAGTTTTAATTATATTTATTTTTATCTATTGCTAACTAAAACAAAAAGAAAAAAGAAAAAGGGAAATAGCTTAATCAAATATAAAACAATCGTGCACAATCAGATCAATTAAAATAATAAACAAATAATCGTGCCCCACCAAATTTATCTGAGGTTGGTGATAAAGTGAGATAGCAGATCTTTTTACACTTTATCTGAGGTTTGGTTAGTTTGATTAAAAGTATCGCAGCAAGGGTGTGATTTGTTCGAATTTCGTATTTTTGCTTCCCAGCATAAGTGAGATGATTAATCTCATGTTCCCTCTTCAAAAATGTTACCTCATGGAAGCTACAAAAAGAAGTCCATTATACCCTCATATGCATAAACGTATGTATATATACTTTTATGTGTACATATGTAATTTATTTATTTAATACATTTTAACAAATTCTGGGGAATAATATATTTTTGAATATATACGTACACATTAATAAATTTTAATTACTTATATATATATATATATATATATATATATATATATATATATATATATCAAATATTTCATGTGGTGGTCACATATATTCGACATATTATAAACCTATTTAATAGTTACAAGAAAAATCAAGTGAAATATAATCAAATAATGTATAAAGAAAGATTCACAAGATATTGATATTGAATTAAATACATGTAACTGCAGTTTATAAACAAAAGATCAATTTACAAAATAAAATAAAAAAATGTATTAAACATTATAATAAAAATTAAAAAAGATATTTTTACTAAAGTGAGTTATAATTTTACCATATAAGAAATTTATGGACAGACTAAGAATAAACAATCATAGAAAAATAATAAAATAAACTATTTTCTTCCTTTTTTTGCCTTTCACACTCAGGCTTAGGCCTTTTGCGTCCCAACACTAAGCTTTTTGCGCCCGGGGCATACGCCTCAGGAAGGTTATGTCTCAGCAACAGCCTCAAGGCGTTTTAGCTCAATTTTGGCCCAAGGCGAGCCCCAAAACGTGCCCCCGGCGTGCCTTTTTAAACACTAATATTATGTATGCTGAGATTAATACTTTGTAGTAACACCAGAGGTTTTTTCCAAAGAAACTTGCTGTATTAACAAGACAACATAAATGAAACAAGGATATGATGCTGATACATATATATATATACGTACTAACCATAATAGAGGAGAAGCGGGGATTAATTGGCAAGAAGACATTTTTGAGCAATGGCATGGCCATGGAATCATCAATTGGAATTTCCAATTCCAAAACTCCAAGAATAGTTAGTGATAATGTAGAACTCTTCAGGAACTGTGCACTTGGGCTCACTGGCTCCAACCCAGCTTCATCCTCTTTCTCAAACTTCATATTCTTAATTAATTTTTTTGCTCTTGATCTCTCTGATTTTATGACTTATGTGTGCTTTGCTTCAAAGATGGTTTATAATCCTTTTTTCAACCTCCTTGATATATAGAGGTTGCTATGAAGTCATAGTGATGTGACTTTATCCTGCCAAAATCGTGCGAGGTTCATAAACGTTGAATTAATGGTTAGTTGCCTTCGTCAAGTTATTAAGAATAACAAAAACAATATAATCTTAGTCCCTCATTTCTTGGCGGTCAAATAGATATATCTTTACTTGATTAGCGATTACATTATTTTTGTACACAATTTTTGTCACACTGTTGCTATATAAATTAAAAGTCATTATATTGCAGCTTTTCTTACACACTAAATATTATAACACGTGTAAATGTTATAAAGATCGAATATAAATATCAAGAAGACTATTTATTAGTTGTTTACTTTGGGACCAAAACCAAATCAATAGCGGAAAAAATAAAGACGTAGAATGGGAGAATACGTGAACTGCTAAAATGTTAACATGAAATAAGTATGAAGTACTATTTATGCGACCGTCAAAATTTGAGAAATTAATTTTTTGATTTGCCCTTTGTATAACATTAATGGACAGAGTTAATAACTCCTGCACTAAAATTTACAAAGAAATTAATGTATTCTTCACTGTCACTATGCCGACCCCGACCCCGGGTTCTGACTTTGATTGTTTACTTGCCGCATTTATCAAACATAGAGTCCGCTAATGATTATCTAAATTCTAACGTTGGCAGAACAAGTTATGTGCAAGTCGCAAATTTATTAAGTTAACCCTTTAGCAATTAACCCAATTGCACATCAAGTGTTGCATGACTTGCTTTCTTGTGCATAGGTGGAGTGTGATATTAGGCAAAAGATATAATTAACGAAAATTAACTTTCGATTGATGTGCAAGGAAATTCTTGCAATTGTTTATGTTAAATCAACACATAATGCGCCTTAATCTTGCTGTATATTAATGCATATATGAGATGCTTATGTAATACAATTCAATTCTGATGTCTAACGTGAGATTCATGTCGAAGCCGCGCGGGTTGACCTATTCCCTAAAAGTTTGTAATTATTTTTAAATCAAATAGTGAAGAGTTTTCATTGGTTAAGCTGTCTCATTTATATATATAAAAAAAACACTACAGCTTACAAGGAAATACAATCTTTATTAGAACAGTAATGTCGGTACAAATGACCGACTCTAAAATTTGGATTTACAGCCAGTCTTGGATGGCATTAACTTAAAGTGGCTTGAATTACAAAAGTAAGGGTGTTCTCCTTGAAACCATTTATTTCACAAACGAGCAAGCAACACTAAAACTTCTTACTATGATTATTGATCTAATATAGGTAAGAGATTGTTACCTGATCATCACATCATATATCCTTGGCATCCATTAGTATAAAGGGTCTTTGTCTATATTCATAACATATAATAAACTAAGAGCTCAGTATAGAAAAATACTTGCTAATCATAACAAAGAGAACCGTATAATTTAAAATTCTATCCAATCTAATTACATTCTAAGCTACTTGCACCTTATTCCTCCAAGATAAGATGTTAGACATTGTGAGATTTGATAACATCACGATGTCTAAGTTACAAGGGGATTCTTGACAAGTATATATGAGTTCATGAAGGATGATAGATTGATATCAGTGAGTTAATGAATATCAATATTGACCAAGTTTAAAAGAGAAAATTAGTGGGATCAACAAATTTCTCCCCAATCATTGTGTCATAGTCTCCTATACAAACTACTTGTATATGAATGCAAACATACAGATGTTATTACATCTGCCTTTATTTTATTTTTCTTCTCTTAGTGATTACGTCTTTCTTTCTTAAGTTTTGCGTCATACTTTTTCTCTTTTAATTATTTAATTATTTAGAGAAGAAAGAATAGGTTTAATGAAAATTGTCAAAATATATACACAAATTGTGATAAGGGAATTGATGAAGTTGAGGGAAGTTCATTCGAAGAGGATTTGTACAAAGACTTAGAGCCCATTCTCTGGGATTTGTTGATGACATGAATGTAGGGTTGAATGGAAAACTCGAAGCCAAAAAGTAACTTACCAAACAACATTCACAAGTTTTAGGTAAGCCTTCCTCTCATCCAAATTCATGTTTATTACAAATTAAATCGTACTAGAATTATGTGAAGATCATAATGGAAAGATCCTCAAAAATATTCATAGTAGATGGGTTAGTGAAATTTATTCGAGCATGAGGTAGAATAGGTTTTTTTCTTACACATTCGGTTTAGTTTGATCAAATATTAATTTGTTCAATAAGAAATAATTTTGGGTTTAATTGTGATTATTCAAAATAAGCCCCCAACAAAAATAGCATCAATGACTACCTCTTAGCTAAGTTCTCTTATTGTAAAAAAATATGGATGATGTGGTGCACTCTCAATACAAGATGATCGGGCATGAGGTAAACCAATAGTACAAGATAAAAATATAGTGCTAGGTTCCACAAAAAATTGCTACTGAAAGCACTAGAGCAGCTACAAGTTACAAAACTTTTGAAGGTCATGGCATGGTTAAATACTTGTAGCCAGAACTTGGTTCCAAAATGAGGAATATTATGTGTTACTTTTGCTAAGCTTTTAGATTGCCAATATTAATGTTAGTTCCAATATATATAAAAAAAAGAAAAGAAAAAGAAGAAAAGTATATCACCATCTCATGTAATTATAGGGGACGTGAATCGAAAAAGAAAAATAATATAATAAAAGTTTGATGCTTAAGATTATACATAACTTGATGAAAGCTAATAACTCGTGTTCATTGTGATACAAAGCTCTGTTGTTGTCAATAACATAAAATTAGTAAAGTTCTCTCTCGTATAATTTAAAAAAATGCAAATCAAACATAGACATAATAATACGTTACTTTTTAAAATTGAGTTTAGAATATAATCATACTCATGTTTAGCAATGCAACTTTCTCCCATGCCGCATAGTACGATTATGTCATGCCTAAGCGCAACATGCTTTTAAGGAGAAAATATATCCTGGAGATACTATATATGAAGTGTTACAACTTACAATTAACTATTCCACTATGTACCTTGCATGACGTATCAAAACATTTAGTATACTTTATATAATAGTCGGTGAAAAAGATGACATATTTAGAACTTCTTAGTCTTGAGTAGTGTGTTCGCTAAAATGTTGAGTGAGAAGCTCATATTTTTTCCCCTCTTGTAGCATCACGTGTCTTTTGCAACAAAAGTTCTGTAATTGCGTACATGATTGCGAATGGAAATTATTGATATTTGTAGTTGGTTACCGATTTTAGCTAGTTCTCACTAATTCATGTGTTTTACAACTTATGGCACGGCAAGATATTGATTTACTTAACTTATTTAGTATTTTAATTATGTTTATATCAATTCATGCAAATCGTTTTGTCCGGCGTGTTGTAATTATCCACAACCAAAAAAGGCCTGATCACAATTTTTTTCTTTTTCTAATGAAGTAGTCATGCATAATGTATTACAACTTAGCACTATACTGCTTAACTTATCATGTTGCAGTGCGCATTCATCGTTTTGCTTATAAAAAAATAAAAAAAATACTTGGTGAGAATGAGACATATATTTTTCGTCTAGATTGTATTCACCAAATTAGTTCAAAGAAATTTGTAAAATAGAAACATTATTATTCTTTTAAGTTGACTAATATCTTTTTACATTTTCTTTTTTACTAAATTTAGCACCACCATTAAATTTTTGGCTCGTACACGAGCAAAAACCATACGATATTAGTTTCTACGAATTTTTTTTAATTCTAATAATTGTTGGTGGGCAACTGGACCGGGTAACCAAAACCTGTTCCGCAACTCACGTTTGATAGGAGTATAAATAAGTCGTATTAGTGCACATTCAATACACCTAGAGTTTTTCTATTTATCTCTTTCTTGTTTTCATACTCAACACATGTACATCCTCCTGCATTTCTCTCATCTATTTCTCTCGCATGCCCATATTCTGTATTTGGTCACCGAACCACCACCATCACAGTGGTGTTCACCCTCTTCTCTCACTGAGTGAATCTCTATCTCCTCACTACCGCGACGCAACTCCACAGACTTTGTAAACTCTAATTCTCTTCTTGTTTTTCAATCGTTTCTTTCTCTTTGATTGATCGTAATATATATTTAAAGACTTAGTGACATCTCATAACTAAAACTTACCAATGGTATTAGTGTAAGATAATTATTTAAGGTCTTTTATTTGATCTTATCTTCCCCTAATTGTGGTCTAATAGGAATCCTTGTTTTCTAGGATATATGTTAATCTATATATTGGTTATATATTATTTAATATAATTAAGAGTTATTTTCCTATTAGAACTCATCTTTGATGGACGGATGAGATTAAGTCTTACAGTTTAACCCTAACTGGAACTTGGTCCTCCCTCCTCCTATAAATATATATGCTTTAGTCCATCATAAAGCATACTTAAGAAAAACACATAAATTAGAGGTTTGTAGGCGGGAAGGGAGAAATCAAGAACTCCATTGAAGTTGTTCATTGTTTGCAGTTCAGTGTTCGATCATCTACAAGAAGATCAGAACGTATTTCCGCTACGATGAACAGAGGTATTCCTAATCTCATTATTGATAAATCTGTTTCGTGATGATTATGTTGTTCACTGATTTTGGGGTTCATGTAATTAATTGTTTACATGTGGTATCAGAGCTTAGCTTAATGAACATATAATTGTCCATGATATAAATAGATATGATGAAATAATTAATTTATGAAATAATTAATTTATGAAATAATTATGTTTAAAGATTACGTTGTTCATGAATATAATTTATAATAATAATCTATTATAATATCTCGTACGTATGGCTTCTAGTATCAAATTAAAATCTATGAAGTTGGATGTAATTTGATTCTTTCTGATTGATAAACGTGTGAACAGAGAACATTATGCAAGCATGATATTCATTCTTATTTGAAGTAGTAATCATTCTGTTCATATATGTGTTTGTGGGTCCAAGGTTTGGATTCATTCTTCAGCAAGTCATTGTAGTAGATGAAATAATCATTATAGTATATTCTAATCTATGTGCTGCTAAACATAACATACCAGTACGTATTGGATGGATTTGTTTATTTGCAAATCTTGCTTTTATTTCAATTCCATTTTTCTTTTTCTTTTTGCAAAATGTACCGTGGAGTAGTATGATGGATATTACAAAAAAGTGATATCTCTGAATTAAAGAAGTGTTTATCCTTACCGTGCATAGATGTACATTATGTAGTATATCATAAACTCTAAATAGTAAACAACTTTATTATCTAGTGATTTGAAATATAATTATGCTTAAATTTATACATTATCCATTAACTCAATGAATCATATTAACTTATATTCATAATAAAGGGATTTAATGTGTTAACTTATGCTCTTAAGACTAAGGATCACCACAGTGACCTTGACAAATTAAAGACAAAATATTACCATTATTATGATACATTGATCAAACTTATGAATTAATTGGTTGACCCACAGGCAATCAAAAATCATTATATTTAATCAACAATTAAGAAGTAATATAAATATAGACCAAGGAAATCCACTGATTTCTTATGAGTTTATTAAAGTAAATATATTACTTAAATTATGAAAACTGAAAATTACGAATTTAATGGTATAATCTGTAGAATTTATGGTGACTACCCACAGGAGCACTGTATTTTCTATTCGTATATTTTCAAATATTATGTGTTAATTATGTCTTGCACCTCGAATTAAGCTAAATTATATCTCTATAAATTGCAGCAATTTTTCCTGCACAATTGGCATCTTCTGTCTCATCTGTCCCACTTCTCACGGGAACTAACTTCTCAGAATGGAAAGAGAAAGTTGAATTCACATTAGGAGTACTTGGATACGGCTCTCACAACAGAGAAGCCAAATCCTATTACTGGAACAAGTACTGATGAAGAAAAATCTCTCCTTAAAACTTGGGAGAGGTCTGACAGATTGAGCATTATGTTTTTACGAATGACAATTGCTGGCAACATCAAAACTTCCCTACCAACACCCAAAAATGCTAAGGATCACTTAAAATCAATAGAAGAACGATTTAAGACTGCAGACAAGTCCCTTGCTGGGACACTTATCAACCATGAAGTTTGATGGCACACGTTCAATGCATGATCACTGCATTGAAATGATGAACCTTGCGGCAAAGCTAAGGAATTTGGATGATTCTTTTCTTGTCCAATTTATTCTGAATTCCTTGCCTTCTCAGTATGGACCTTTCCAAATTCATTACAACGCCATTAAAGATAAGTGGACTGTGAATGAGTTGGCTAATAAACTGGTTCAAGAAGAGGCTAGGCTGACCCAACAAGGTATTAAGGTTGCCCATTTTGTCCAAGGAGCTGGATCTAAAGCTGGAAAAAGGCCTAACTCAAGCCATAAAAGAGCACCATCCAGACTAAATGACACTAATCAATCTAAGGAGAAGAAGGCAAAGAAGGAAAACGGATGCAGGTTTTGCAAAAAGCCTGGACACCTTCAGAAAGATTGTCAAAAACGAAAAGAATGGTTTGAAAAGAAAGGTAACCCTATGGGTTTCGTAAGTTTTTATGAATCAAACAATTCTTATGTTCCTCCTCATACTTGGTGGATTGATTCTGGTGATAATGTTCATGTTTCAAATTCCATGCAGGGATTCCTTACGACCCAAACCACAAGCCCAAGTGAAAACTTCTTATTTATGGGAAACAAAGACAGTCGCATTTGAAGCTATTGGCCTTATCGTCTCATTTTAGATAGTGGATTTCAGTTATATTTATTTCAGACTCTTTATGTTCTATCTATTTCTCGTAACTTAGTTTCAATAAGCAAATTGATAACTGTGGTTTTAAAGTTACTCATGGAGATGGTTGTTTTAATTTAATTTTGAATTCTAGTTATATTGGTTCTGGAATTTTAACTGATGGGCTTTATAGATTCAATCTTGCTAATCCATCTTTTGAAACTCATCTCACCCTGCGTACTGATGGTGAAACAAAACAAAAGTCGTCCAAACACGACTCTTACTTCTTGTGGCATAAAAGACTGGGACACATTTCCAGCGAGAGAATTAAAAGATTAGTAAAAGATGAAATTCTTTCAAGTCTTGATTTTACTGATCATAAAGCGTGTGTAGATTGCATTAAAGGAAAGCAAACAAAACACACAAAGAAAGGAGCCACAAGAAGTACACAGCTTCTTGAGATAATACATACAGATATTTGTGGACCTTTTGACATTCCAACTTTTGGTGGTGAAAAGTATTTCATTACCTTTATTGATGATTTTTCACGTTATTGTTATCTCTATTTATTGCGTGACAAATCTCAGTCGGTGGATGCTGTACAAGTGTTCATCACTAAAGTCGAAAGGCAATTAGATAGAAAGGTGAAAATCATTAGATCAATAGAGGAGGTGAATTTTATGGAAGGTATGACGAAACAGGACAACATCCTGGACCTTCTGCTAAACTTCTCCAAAAACTTGGGATTGTCGCTCAATACACAACGCCTGGTTCTCCATGGCAGAATGGTGTAGCAGAAAGGCGAAACCGTACTTATATGGAAATGGTTAGATCAATGATGAGTCATGCTAATTTACCAATATCCTTGTGGATGTATGCTTTACAAACAGCTGTTTATATACTTAACCGGGTTCCTAGCAAAGCAGTTCCTAAAACCCCTTTTGAACTGTGGAAAGGCTGGAAACCTAGTTTAAAACATCTTCAAATTTGGGGATGTCCAGCTGAAGCTCGAATTTACAATCCACATGAAAAGAAATTAGACTTTAGAACGATTATTGGTTTCTTTATTGGTTACCCAGAGAAGTCTAAAGGATATAGGTTTTACTGCCCTAACCATAGTACGCGAATTGTTGAAATTAGAAACGCCAGATTCTACGAGAATGGCAAAATTAGTGGGAGTGAGAAAATACAAGATGTGATGATTCAGGAAATACGGGTACTAATCTCTTTATCCACTTTCCCAAAAGCTGTTGAGAACTCCCCAGTTGTCGAACGTTTAGACAATGAGGAACACTCAAATAATGATCATCAACTCCATAATGAAATTATTGCCAATAATGATAATTTTTATGAAGTACCAGAGGAGCTAGCATTAAGAAGGTCAACTCGTGAGAGGAGATCTGTTACTTCCGATGATTATTTACTTTATCAAGTAGAATCTGATATAGGGATTATTAAGGATCCAATTTCATACAAACAAGCCCTTAAAGATGTTAATTCTAATAACTGGATTGATGCCATGAAGGATGAAATAAAATCTATGGATAAATATAAAGTCTGGGACGTCGTTCAATTGACAGCAGGACACAAAGCAGTCGGGTGTAAGTGGGTCTTCAAGACCAAACTCGACAGTAATGGCAATATTGAACGTCATAAAGCTAGACTTGTAGCCAAAGATTTTAATCAGAAAGAAGGTATTGATTATATAGAAACCTTTTCTCCTATGTCCAGGAAAGACTCTCTTAGAATTACATTGGCATTCGTAGCTCATTATGATCTTGAGTTATACCAAATGGATGTGAAAACCGCCTTTCTTAATGGAGACTTGCAAGAAGAAGTCTACATATGTCAACCTGAAGGCTTCATTATCGAAGGTCAGGAAGACATGATCTGCGAACTTAAGAAATCACTTTATGGACTGAAACAAGCTTCGAGGCAATGGTATCTAAAGTTTGATAAAACCATCACAGACTTCGGTTTTAAAGAAAACATTGTAGATCCATGTATATACCTCAAGATCAGTGGGAGTAAGTTCATATCTTTGATTCTGTATGTTGATGACATTTTATTGGCCAGTAGCGATCTTGGTCTTTTACATGAGACTAAGAGCTATCTATCTGAGAACTTTGAAATGAAAGATATGGGTGAGACATCCTATGTGATTGGAATATAAATATTTCGTGATAGATCACTTGGAATTTGGGGAATGTCTCAGAAAGCATATATTGATAAAGTTCTAGAAAAATTTGGTATGATGACATGTTCTTCTAGTATTGTTCCACTGCATAAAGGAGACAAACTTGATCTTGATCAATGTCCGCAAAATGAATTGGAACGTAAAGAAATGGAAAGTTATCCTTATGCTTCACTTGTTGGGAGTTTGATGTATGCACAGGTCTGCACAAGGCCTGACATTAGCCATGCAGTTGGCATGCTGAGTAGTTTTCAGAGTAATCTAGGACTCACTCACTGGAAAGCTGCAAAGAAAGTTTTGAGATATTTAAAGGGAACAAGAAATTACATGCTCATATAGAAAATCAACACATCCACAGATGGTTGGGTTTTCAAATTCAAATTTTGGTGGATGTTTCAACTCTAGAAAATGCACTCTTGGCTATTTGTATTTCTTAATTGCAGATGCAATATCATGAAAAGCCATAATCCGAGTTGCTCCACACATCGACCATGTAGGCTGAATATGTAGCATGATCCGAGGCTGTAAGTTTCGGAGTATGATTGCGAAATATGACAATAAGTCGCAATCTATTCTCCAATCATGAGATGATATTTAAGGGATCAAAACACATGAACCTTAAATATCTATTATCGAAACAAGATGTCAGAAGAAGAAATTTTGTCATTGAGCTCTTGATTGACTTCTACATCTTCTATGTTCTGTTTTCCATTGTGTACACACTTTATTCTTGGATGCATGATAACAGAATTCGTCTTTTTTTTTTTAAGACATTATGGGACCATTATGAAAACTCTTGCTAATGGCCTAGTTATGATAGTTGTTAATGCCGTGGTACATGGAAGGAATCATGTTGTATAATATTGTGACCGCCATGACTCTCATTAATTATTGGATTAATCGAGGCACTTAAGAACACCAACTAAATAAAGATTTAACATATTATGCTCGTCGTATGATTCCTAATGAAAACATTAATAAGTATTCCTAACGACCAAGTGGGAGACTGTAAGATAATTATTTAAGGTCTTTTATTTGATCTTATCTTCCCCTAATTGTGGTCTAATAGGAATCCTTGTTTTCTAGGATATATGTTAATCTATATATTGGTTATATATTATTTAATATAATTAAGAGTTATTTTCCTATTAGAACTCATCTTTGATAGACGGATGAGATTAAGTCTTACAGTTTAACCCTAACTGGAACTTGGTCCTCCCTCCTCCTATAAATATATATGCTTTAGTCCATCATAAAGCATACTTAAGAAAAACACATAAATTAGAGGTCTATCTCCTCACTACCGCGACGCAACTCCATAGACTTCGTAAACTCTAATTCTCTTCTTGTTTTTCAATCGTTTCTTTCTCTTTGATTGATCGTAATATATATTTAAAGACTTAGTGACATCTCATATCTAAAACTTACCAGGTTTATGGTATTAGACCTTAGATCTGTGGTTTTAGATCTCAGATCTAATTTTGAAGTAGAAATGAATAAGATATAAAATATAAAGTTTTGTTAGAGGAATGAAAACAAGCAAAAGAAAATGATCCTAGGGTTGGGACCCATTTCCAAGAGGGTATCAGAAATTGGGTACCTGGATATTTTAGGTCTGGGATTGGATCTTTTTTGTTGTTTGAAATTTGGATACTTAATTTTAAATTTCATTCATAATTGTGTCGACTTTGGTTCTAGCCTTAGTCAACATCCTTTCATTAAAGATTCGACATTCATGACGTGGTAATGTATCAATTTACTAATTTTTTATTTTTTTTGGAATTTTAGAATATCTTTAAGTTGGTTATTTTTAGAGATAATTACACATCATTAGGTTTGATCAAATAATAGAAAATCCCTTGCTTAATAGCATGAACACCTCTTGAAATGAGAAGAAAAACACATAGACTCTTTTGATGTTTGAATATTGACAAAGACACTCTTAAAAGATAAGAATATGCAGATAGACATTAATTGTTTTCAAATATATCTTGGATGTGACATGGGTTGTCTCTATAATTATTCAAATACTCAGAGAAGTTTGCGTATCATCAAACATTAGGAGTTATAGATTGAATTATTCCTAATTTTCAATGTTCATGTCGAGTTCAAACAATTTTTCTTGTCGATCCATGGATTTCACACCCCCCCCCCCCCCGAGAAAATATGTTGTATAACGTACTTATTTACTTTTTAAGGGTACATAGTAGAGTATTTTGTATACAGTCAAAAGAATTGTAGTCAAAATATATTATAATGTAACGTATATGTCACATATGAAATAAATAGTAAAATAATGAAAATAGAAAGAATAGAGTTGAATACTTAATAATTTAGAATATTCATTTCTTTATCAAGTGAGGTACTAAATTGTTCATTTAATCGTAGAGTTAAATACTAGATTTTCCCTTTTATTATTTCTAATCAGAGAAAAAGCTCACTATGTGTTAAATTTATTAGAAAAGAATCCTCTAGTGTTACCAAGCCAATTGGAAAAAACTTCTATTCACACAGAAATTATAGTGCACTTGTCGTAGATGCAAATTGGATTTGTTTTTTTTTTTTTTCATCAAAAAATAAATTTCTCAAAAATATTTAAAATTTTGAATCAATTGTTGTATTTATTGGCAAATATTATATATGTAAAAATATTTGAATGCGAAAAAGAAATTATATGTACTTTTAATAAAGTAGTATTCTCATTTCTGTTAGAGCTGTGGTTTCATTTGTAACAAATAGAAATTCGTATTATATACAAAAGGAACATATATATACTTTGAAAAAAGGTTCAAACACAAGTAATTTTACAGGCAGAATAATGTTAGGTTTTAATATTTTACACAATTAACCTTTAATGTACTACTAAATCATATTTAATTCAAACTCCCCCTTAATTTTTTTAAATATTTGCCACAATTACTTAAAATTTTACATTAGTTACAAAATTAATGTTAACATAACATAAATTCCAATAATAATAGAAGAAACAAATTATTTTATATTTACTTTTTTAAAAATTTATTTATTATTTGCTTGCAGAAAAGAGCGATGAGAATGAGAGGGCTGGGACAAGATCGAATAAAAAGTCTTTGCATTTACACAAACTTGATCTTTTTACCAAGTCTGATGCTGCAGCACACACTTTGTGCAAATAAGTTTGTATTTTGGGTACATCTGGATCGGTTTCAATCCAAAATATCACTGTCTCTAGCTTTTGCGATGGAGGATTCTCCATCTATGGCTCTTATAATCTTGTTTTTATTCATTAATATATTGATTATCAACAAATAATAAAAGAAACATATTCTCGTTTTAGTTATTATTCAAATTAAGTGTTAGGAAGCTTGTAGAGTAATTGATGGAATAAACAAGTTGTGTTCCTCTCATCAAGGCTATTTCTTTCATTAATTCCTAGTTTAAGGCTTTAAACAATCTCGAGTTAAGAAATAAAATTACTAGATAACTTGTCTTCAAAAGTTGTTAGGACATTTCACCGTTAGTTATGACAAAAATTGAACAAGGCAAGTTTACCAACGAATTATTGATACAAGGAGATTTTGGGTAATAACTGTAATGTTGGTGACGTTTTTGCCAATTAGACATAATAAAATGATGATTTTTGCACTTAACTCTAAAATAATTATATAAGTTTCTTTGTAGCATGTGATAAGACCGAGATATGTTATTCGGTAAATTGTTCAACTGTAAATCTCACCATGCAACCTGTTAGCAAAAAAAAAAAAAAAAAAACTCACCATGCAATTTGTTATCAAAAAAAAATCTCACCATGCAACCACAAAGTTTAGTGCGCCCCTTCCTCTTTACAAAATAATAATAACCGTTTAAAACTTATAGTATTTTGTGAGCTCTCTCACTCCCAAAAAATGACAGAAGCACAAACTAGATCATCAATCCTTCTCGCTCACATTTTCTTTTCGTTGGAAGTCTTTTGCTTCGTAATTGTGGGGTTGGTTTTATGAGTTTGATTTTTAATGCAGGTATAACATAAGTGGAGAGTTTGATATAGTATTTATTTGGTATTGAATTAGGTAAACAAAACGATGTCACATCGGGTGGCCAATGTTAGGCGAGATATAGTGGCGCCATGCATCACTAGCCCCCTCTGCCACAAACTGTTACGCAACACCACCACTATTATTGAATGCCTACACACCCGTGAGTTTCGATCCCATCATGGCTTTATAATTAATTTCTCAATTGAGATTCTTGAGTATGATCGAGTTATGTGCTTATTTTACGCTTTATTGATTTGGGTGTAGATGCTTTCATGTAAGTTGGATTTGCATGCTCTGTTAGTCTTACTATTTCATAGTTAGGATATTGTATACATGGTGGGATTATAAGGGTCATTGTTCATTAACTCACCAATATATGAGTTCATTATTAAAACAATTTTGTTAAAAATCTTAAAATTGAATGTAAGAGTTCTAATAATAGGCGTTGTCATAATTTTGTTTTGAAGTCTCCAGATGCTGAGATGGCTTAATAGCTATGTACTTGTTTGAGGTTTTCAACCGTATCAGAGCGTACTTTGTTATATCTATGCTAAGATGCTATTTTCCGTTATGACTTATGTAGTCCTCCTTTATGCCGTTATGTTTGAAATACTGACATCAAAGTAAAGTGCAATTGGTTTTCTATATTTCAGAAAGTTTTGAGCTTTGAGAAAAAGATCTTTTATTTCAAATATTTCAGTAATTGTTTGAGATGATAATTGTTTTATGTGGATGTCATAGTTTGCAAGAGCTGCATATACAAGAAGTTGTGGGATGAGGAAATGTAGCATTGTCCAGCATGCAATGTCAACTTGGGGTGTGTTCAATTGGACAAAGTGATGTCAGATCATCAAGTTTGTTGCGTTGTCAATTTTAGGTCTTGTCGATTCTTTTTCTCTCCCTTAGATAGATAGATAAAACTAACATGCACATAAAATGCACATTAGTTGTTCTTAATATCTGTACGGTGAGATGATGACACATATAAATCATTATTGGAGGTAAATAATGGTTTGAGTTAATATTTTATTCTTGCTTAATTGATTTATCATTGATATTGACTTCTCCATGAAGTTTTTATCCAATATCTTACCTTTGTTGTTTCCTTAAAGGTGATTTTCTTAGCCCAAGTATCGTATTATGCACAATTTTTGTAATATGCACAGATATTGCACTATGCACACATGAGAACTGTACAACCAACTTGCATTTTTATTCAACTCGCGGAGATAAAAGGCACTTGTTATTTTGTTGTTCTTCTGCTAAAATAATATGTAAAGTATTAGATAGTGGTTTAGGTATACTGAGCCTATGTTCGTTTAGGACTCAATAAATGGATTTATGCTCAGTGTTTCTATATATGAACACGTTTTAGGTGGCCAAAGCTTTGTTTTAACCTTAAGCTTCTAAATATCTTAAGGACCGTAATAGTTAAAATTGAGATACACCCAGTAGGTATGCATTTCATTAAGTATGTTTATATTCATCTTCTTTTGCATTATAGCTAGGTCCTTAATGTCTCTAGTTATAAAGGTAATAAATATTTTCTTTGGTATGTCACTGATATTTGTTTACGAGGTCTGATCATAATATGCAAGCTATAAGGGCTAAAATATTCCCTTATGAGAGGAAAAAAGAAAACTCCCCAAAATTTGTGGCACCTCTTACATTACCTGCCAAGAGAAAGGAACAATCTCTCTCATTGTTAGTACTTAGCACTACAAGTGTATTAACACAGAGTGAATTCACCAGGAGAAGATCAAAATCTATGGCAAGGAAAATGTCAAAGTGCTCTAGCTTTGCCATAGGGAAACCTTTTCTTAAAGAGGATGACTCATTTGAGAATCATCCAAAGAGGGCTAGCTCCAAAGATGTCGAAAAAATATACTCGGAATATGAGGAAGATACGCAAAATAGTTATGAAATCTCTTCTTTAGACTTCATAATTATATGAGTCTATGGACAAAATTTTGTCATGTTTCCTATAAATATTTCTTGCAGAATTATTATTTTGGTGAACCATCTAATCCTTGTAGTCCTGTTAAAGAAAAACAAAGTGGTTAAGGGTCTAGGCAAGGGAAAGTCGATACATGGAAGCCTCTAGATTGTTTGGTTGAAGCAGCAGTTAGCAGCAGGTCTGAAAAGTTTAGCACTGTAGGATCTTTTGCTAAAGCAAAAATGCTATACTCTCATGTCAGTGAGAGAGTTCTCAATAAAACCAAAAATAAGGAACGCTAAAGTTCAAGAAAAGAGTAGCAGTGACCATTCACCTTCAGAATCAAAAAGGCCTAGAAAATTGAGCAGAGGTCGTCCAAGGAGGGCAAAGAACTTTGGAGAATCCAAGATTACACCGCAGGTCATGGTGATGCTACCACAGCTAAATGAACCAAAGAAACTCTTTTTGGCTTTCATTAGTAGCCTTAGAAAGAGTAAGATTTTTATTTCTGTCTCATTAGAGTTTGTTCATAACCGATTGCGGTTACATATATAGTCTGCTATTCTTATTTCTTCTAATTTTTTGTAATAGACTTCAGGAGAGGAGATTATCCATCATTGCCCTGAATTCCCGCACAGTACATAAGAATATAGTAAGTACCATTAACTTGGATCTTAAATACTATATTTTGTACTACAATTCAATTTTATTTTATTTTGGTAATTTACAATTCAAACTTTTTAGATATTGTTGCTTCTAGTTTCTCACATAACTAATAGATACATCTCTCAAAAAATATGTTAGTGAAATATGCGTGAAGGTGCTTGTTATAAATTGTTCATCCAACATTTTTTTACTTGTTTTGGCTCAATGGAGATTTGTTAACCTCTTAAAATTAACAGCCCGATCAAGTTAATTTTCAACTGATATATTTGAAAATTTGGATGTGGTATCTCATGCATCAAGCATTAATATTCTAGGAGAGTTGGACTTCCCTACTCATGAACCAATAAATTGTCACTCACTTTACTCAAAATTTGAAAAGAAATGAACATTGGTGTGAAACAATTTAGCCAATTATATCTTTCTCATCTTTTTTCATGGAATCATTTGCTACCTTAATGAATTCAGAATTCACCATTGTAGAACAAATTGTAACTTAATCTTTTATTAATATTGTCTTGTATTATTGCATCAGACGTGATTATACGATAAAATCTCATTTTATTCTTCTAATCCTACTAGAGTATATAACCTCAATAGTGAAGACGAAAAAGAAAAAGAAAAACACTGAGTTGTGTACTATTCTAAAGGACTGCTGGTGTTATGTGGAGCATCAACGGGAAAAATTACTAGTCAAACAATCTCTAAGGGAATAATCATCTTTTATCTAATATCTCACTTCATTCTTTGCAAAGATGGACATTTGTTAGTTTCTTTTATTCAAAAGTACCTCGAGGCAAAGTTATATCTTATCAGTTAAAAAGAGGTACCTCATTCTCCTGTATCATATAAGGTTGATACTATATGGTCATCGATTCATATTTCTTAAAGGAACTTAACATTACTAATAGCAAAAAATTTATTTCATAATCAACGTATGCAGCTAATGTGCACACATATTGTGATGAAAATGCGCTATTTATGTGGAATAGTCGTGCAAGCAATATGTCATTGTGAAGTAATGACCTAATGTTTCTCTATATTTTGTAGGTTGAATCGACTGCATGGGACAGAGAGTTATACACTTATACCCAGGGGCGGAGCCAAAGGGGGGGCATATGGGCTCCCCCCCCCCCCCCCCCCCACCCAGCTCCAGCCCAACTCTTGCCTATGCATACATATTTATATGATATATGTTATATTTATTGTATTATATATAAATATATTATTGAGATGTATATTTAAATTGTGTGTATGTGTATATATATATGTATTGTATATAGTATATATTAGATATTATGAAATTTAATGTTAATTTATACACAAGTCTTTTTTCAATTTAGCTAATTCAGTTTCTTAGTTTTATAGTATATTATTTTACTACTTTCTAAAATTTCTTCTACTCTTTTGTGTAGTGAACAAAATAAAATGGTAATTATCTAATATAACACTTGAGGGAATGGATTTTTCTTAATTAGACATTGTTACAATAATACATCTTTTTTTTATAAAGATATGTGAAGACAAAGTTATAGATTAAAACTAAAGCTATCTTCTTATATATTGCTCTAATAATACACAATAAGCAAAATATTACTCAATACTTTGATATTAATTTAGTTATAGTTTAATAGTCTTTTAAAGCATATGACATAACCATAAATGTTTAAGTGAGCTACATAAATAATATAAAACTTTTAGGTATGTATACAGTAAATTTGTTGACATGATTTCACATATATTTATGTAGCTTTGTAGTTTGTTTTAATTATTTTATTAATGTTAGCTAACTTCGGAGTCACTTTTAATTTTTTTTACTTAATATATTCTTCTTAAGGTATTTATGTTTTTAAGATAATTTATTATTTTTTGAAAGTGATTAACAATATTTACCAATAAAAGTATTCGTACTTAAAGAAAAAAATATCCCGTAATTCCGCCCCCCTAAGTCAAATTTCTGGCTCCGCCCCTGCTTATACCCACATTGACACTCAATAATTTAATCGACGTGTGGCTTCAAATGACCGTTACACATAGAGTATCAGTTATTTTTGGTTCATCAACAAATGATTTTGTAACAGTATTGGGCTACACTTGAAGAGTTTTAAGTTCTTGAACTTGACCTCATTTTTATCGCGTTGTTGGTTGTATGTGTGATATTTAAGGTTTAGTAGAAGCTGCTTTGGTCATTCAAGTTGGCCATGTATGTAGCCGTAGGTATGCAATTCCTGTGCTGCAAGCCCAAGCTTTTGAAAACTTATGGATTAATTTTCGCATTTTGCTTCTCCAGATGAGAGTATACTTTTTAAAAGGCGTGTTGTATTGTTTTTACCATGTCTTCTCTTTTTTTTGTTTTTATTGTTGATTAATTGGATACTATACTCTCACTCTTAAATGTTGGATTTTCAGCTTGTTCCTATGACTTGGAAAGTTGAAAGTTATTATGTTAATAGGAGAGGGATATATATATGTATATATATATATATATATATATATATATATATATATATATATATATATATATATATATTTATATATATATATATTTATATATATATATATATTATAGGAAATAATTGTAATTTGTACGATGCACTTCATACTTTATCAATGGATCTCAATACACAGGCACATAGAAGACTAGTAACACTAACAACTCATTTTAGAATAACTTATTTTAGAATCTATTTGTATAACTCAATAATAGCTATGATGTGAAAGAAAGGATTACCAAAATACTAAAATAAACTGAGATTCTTCCATTTATAATATCTCATTTTAATGTAGCATAATAGTTTATCCAATTTACACGATAAGTATTCATGGCCCAACGCAAAACGATTCAAAATTTGTTTGTTAGAATTAGAATGATGTTTTATATATATATATATATATATATATATATATATATATATATATATATATATATATATATATATATATATATATATAATTACAATTATGCATTAGTACTGCGAAAATGCAATCCATTACATCAAAGAGCCAATTAAAAAGGGCAGAGCAAAAATAAATTCTAAATTATATTTTAGCAATTATTATTCGAGATATATAGTTCACTCTTTTGATTTTTCATTCATGTGAAATTAGTTTGCGACGCATGTATTTTAGCTTATGATGAACCAAAATACCCTGATATCTGCCGATAAAATTAAATTATATTTAAAAATTGATGAAACTTCAATTTTCCAACAAGATTAATTTTGGCCGCGTAGTTTCATGCTAGTTCGACTTTGACCACTGAATATGAAAGGATCCACAGCTAATTTACTGAATAAAACCAATCACAAACAATATCATAGCGACCTTGTTCCAATTTCCTTTTTTCATGATTTACAACGTATACGTAATATATAGTTCCGTAAATACGCAAACTTAACTTGACCACACTATCACAGTACATCTTTATAAATAAAAAAATCATGACATGCAAATTAATTAGAAAAGGAACAAATATTTAGAGAAATTAAAAAGGCTTACACAAAATAAATATAAAGCATAATTTCTATATATATATTTAAATGCTAATAAATAGACTTTCTCAAAAACACCGTCAAAGTCTCTTTCGTTTCTTTGTTTCTTTACCCTTGTGTGACTTGCCATTTATTTCGGTTGTATCACTCTATTTATGAAAGTGATATGAATTTATAGATTAAAAAGAATTGTTTAATCAATGAGCGGTTGAAGTGTATGTATCATCGATGTTCATACGTTTTCCATTGGAGAAGATGCAACCGCGGTTTTGAGAATGATATCGAAGGAGTTTTGGACACAAGACTTGAACTTTTGAGCATCAATTAGTCCATTTTCTGTTCCAACCGCTACCCTCAGCTTCCCCATGTAGCTCATCATTGTTATAGTAAGGTTCTGCAATTCCATCAACATAGTCATATAAAACGTGAAGGGTATAGATAATGTAATTAATATTTATAGTAAAAACTATTATTTTGTAAATAATATACTTTATCCACTATACTTAATACATGTCCTTAGTTTATTATGCATAATTTATTAAATTAGATTTATAGAGGTTTTATAGAGATTAAGTTTTTATATTTAAAGACATAGAAGGAAGTTCAATATACAAATAGTGGTTACCTGAGGAACTCCAACCACCATGAAGTACAAGCCTTTGATAGGATGGTTTGCCAAAGCCATTCTTTCCACTGGTCCAATCACGTTTGAGATTGTCATACTCGTGTTCTTCAATGTGCTATGAATGTACTTAGCGGTCACCTAAACAAAATATTAAGCCATTAATTAGGACAAATGTTAGCTCTTTGACGTATCAAACATTGCAACGAACTAGATTGATTGGCAAAAAAAGGACCTAATAGCATTTTACCCACTCATAAAGAATAAATGGACAAATTACTCGTTTGTGTTATATAATAATTCATAGGACACATACATTATCCATGTGATTTTAAGAAATTGAACACACGCCCTCTAAAGACTTGTGTATAATTAAGTTGGAGTATTTTGCAGTATATAAAAAGGGAAGTAATGCGTTTATTTAACATAACAGGACTTTATGAGGTTATGTCTCAATTTTTACAACATAAGGATTAATTGTCTATTTACTTTTTACATAGAGGTAATATGTGTATTTCATATAACACGCGTAATTAAGTGTGACAAAAATAAATATTTGTTACCTCTGGGCCTCTATATTTTCGCAAAGTATCGAGCAATTTTCCAGTTAGAATAACAGCTGCAGAATCCTTCTTCCTCTTGATCAATTTTCGTGCTTCGGTCACAAAATTTAGCGGATCGCATGACTCGTGCGTAACTAATTCGGGTACGGGAACATGGAGAAATGCAAACTGGTTGCCCCAAGGTGACTCGGATTCGGGCTCAACCATTTCAGAGACGGATCTATATCCAGCAATGTTCCTTGTGTTGAGCAGAACTAATGCAGTAGTTGCTAGTGAATTCTTCTTCTTCAAGTCGTGTTTGATCGCCTGCATGTACAGTCTTATCCCCAGGAACAACACTCCACATATCACGTCGTTTATAGTCTGTTACGTTGCCAAAATAAAATGTTAATTGACATGATAGAAATTAGAAATCTAGCTCGTTTAATTTGATTAAAGTCTTGGTTAGGACAAAATATTGTTTTATTGATCTTTCACTTTAGAGTGGTCCAAAATAATAATCCTTGCCTTTTATCACTATCAAATGTAGTCTTGATCATTATATGGTTAGCCGTTTACTCTTTCTTCTGTAGTTTAGTCTTTACATGCACATAGCCATATAACTTTACTCATTAGGAATTTATGTCCTTTTCTTAAAAGATAGTTCTTTAACTTATCTTGATGATTTAACTATTATTTTAAAGTACATAGTTTTTAACTTCAAACAAATTGAAGTTCATTCCATTCTTTTACGTTTGGTAACTTGGTGGTAGAGTCTTTATTTCCAAGTCATTCTCATTTCTTCATAGAATTACGGGCAGATGGCAGTTAGGCGCATGTCTCAATCAACTACTTAAGTGAACATGCAAGCAAAAAGTATTACCAAATAATTTTACTACGATGTTTTGTTTCATTAATTTCCTCCATGAGCATGCGTCTAACGAGTGGCACTTTTACGACATTAATTTTAGTGGTAGACCGTTACCGAGTAAAATAAATTTATAGTTATCATGCATGCACCTACCTACCTTTGGGGGCATATTAAACATATATGAATTGCTATTTTTACTTTTTGAAAAAGAAAAACCCATATGAATGGACAAGAGTAAAAGTATCTATTGAATTAAATGCTGCACCATACTAACTTTTATGTTTTATATAAAGGAAAAATCTTGGCTACCCAAATGCAGATTAATTTTCGGTGACTAAAAGCTGTAAAGAAACGCTAGGACGAAATGAAATACCACCTACATAAGGTGGTAAAATTAAAGAGCCGCTGACACAAATAAGAGCATGAGCTGTCGCCCTCTTGTGGTAATTGGAAATATTGACCAACTCAGAGACGCGTGATATTATCTAATTGAATTAACCATTTTTATTTTATTTTTTATTAAAAAAAAAAACTACATAAGATGGTACAGGTAGAAGTTACGTCTCGTGCTAGTTATTTACTTATTTTTGTACAACTAATGTAAGGACTATAATTGGCCTACTAAAAAGCCAACAATTAATCTAAAATTAACTTTGTGGTGTCGGGATATTCTTAAGATACTCTTGAAACATGCAAAAAAACTCAAACCTTTTTTTTTGCATGCTTTTTAGGAGACACCTATTTATTCAAGCTATAGGAGAGGTTTCTACAGTAAAACTATGCACAATAAAATGTAGATGCAATTGTTCCTTCTTTTAATATGTGTGTATTGAACTATCAATTACTGATATATTAATTATTCCATGTTCCCATTATAAAATGTGACATGATATGAAGAATTGAAGATACATGATATAATATTGACTGATACTAAATGTCACTATTGGTGTTTGTCAATTGTCATGGGGCAATATGCTTGTTTACATTAGAAACACCAAAGCTTCTAATTAAAACATTTTTTTTCTGATGAACCATGCTGCTGTAATTGAATATACATAATAAAAATCATATAATATCCGCACCATCACCAAAAAATATTTCCAAAAAAATATATTACACACACAAAAAAATGGTATACTTACCACATTTAGAATACCCTTGATTTGCTTGATTTGATCGAGAGAGAATGTCAAGGTAGATATTGTTATCGGCCGGAACTCGACTCCGTCGTCACCGGACCTTATCGGAGTCTTATCGTCTTCGACGAAGCTACTCTTCATCAAACTCCAACCAAAGTCAAAGAAAGTGTTGACAACCTTTGAGAAAACATTAGACAAATTCCTGCAAATGTTGTTACTCTCACGAGTTTCTACTTTAGGGGTTAATGTAGGAAAAGTTAAGGGAATTGTGGGATTATCCGCCCTTTGTAAACAAGAAAGAAGTGCACCCATTAGGGAAAATCCATCCCCAAGTGAATGATGAAGCTTGAAAATCAGTTGTCCAGCTGCACTTTTTGTAGGGTACTTGATTAAATGAATTTCCCATAATGGCCTGCTTTGTGGAAGCTCGTGCATTGCTATTTTTGACATATAATCAGTGAGACAATTTTCATAGAATTCAGGGGACTTTCCTTTAGGGAAAATTGGTACATTTATATGGTCTTGGAGCTTTACCTCCACCTTCTTCCAGTGTTTTATCCCATTTTTGTCTTTCACCTGTTTACGAAAAAATTATTTTCACTTAACTAAAATATAAATTCGTCACAAAATGATGCTTTAATTGGTAGTACTTTTATTTAATTTTCATATGGTATTTAAGCTTAGTGTTTCAAGGGCACGTGATGCTACCTACTAAGTATTTCATTAAATTTGCGGTACTTATGAGTTATGATTACTTTTTGAAGGAAAAGATAGTTCCATGTGATTGTAATTACACCGATGGCTAACTAGCAATTAATGATGAGATCAGTGTCGTATACTTAAGCCCGATAAAATAAGCTAAACATACCTCATGCCCCTCTAGATCTAAGAATTACTCGTTCCGCATTTAAGGAAAGTCATAATCTGTGGCTATTATTGTGCTTAATTATTTTTACAAGAATTGTTAATACGTAATAACAGAAAATCATAAGCAAATAGCAAGATAAGGCAGAGACTTGTTTACCAAGTTCGTCAGATAATTGACCATGTCTAGACTGTTACAATAAATTATAGTACAATTATATATAAGTTGCATATTTATATTTGGAACGCAAACCTAATTAAAATTAAAAAATGAAGCTTTTCCTTCCTCCTTCGATGACCGGTACAACATTCCTTTTGCTATAATGTACCCTTGAGTATATCGTATACTCTTTTCTTAAATAAAATCTTTTGTCGCAGATCACAAAAAGTTCTAACTAAGTTTTAGGTAAACTGCAAAAAAATGGATAACGTCTTTCGTGGAATGATGTAGAGAATTTAGGTTCCGCAACTCAATAATAAGTAAATAATAGAAGTTCATTTTTCATTAAAAAAAAAGGCTCATTAATTGTTTTCACATACATAATTTATGGGAAAAAAAAAAACTAACAACTCGTATCGAGTGAACTATATTGAAACGGATTAGACATGCACTAGAAATTCCAGATGTTTAACGTACGAGACTTTAAAAAAAACCCAACAACAACAAAAAAATTAAATAAATAAATATCGAACAAAACATACACATACAAATAAGAAAAATTACCATGATAGAGGAGAAACGAGGGTTGATTGGGAGGAAGAGTTGTTGAAGCAATGTGGGTGTTTGGGAGTCATCAATTGGAACTTCTGATTCCAAAACACCAATCACAGATACTGAAATCACCGAACTTGTGAAGTATTGGCCAGTTGGACTAACTGGTTCATCAATCGAATAAGATGAGTTGAACTCCATTTAGTTTTACTTTGGTTTTTTCTGGTGTGTCAGAAGTACGTATGTGTGCCTAAGTTATAAATAGGTTGAACTTGAATTGGATTGGCCAGAGTTTGGTGAAAACTATTTATTACAATACAGTTCACCCACGTCTACAAGCGCATAAAGGATCCGTCAACTAATTCCAATAATTTACCATATATAGAAAATAAAAATAAAAAAACTAGTTTCAATTATTAACCAATAAGAAAATGAAATTCAGTGCACTAGCCACCGGCTTCAAGAATAGTCTTATATTTAATTTTTATTATAAATAATTAGATAATTCATAAAATATTATAAGTGGCAGCTAGACGATGTTATGGATAATTCATGTGGTTTTAAATATGAATTAAACACTGCTTAATTTGAAATTTGACAGTGCAATTAAAAAGAAAAGATCGTTACATAATGCTGCTTTGGAGAGGAAAAAATGCGGTGAGTGAATAAATAAGTTGAAGGCAACAAAAAGTCATTTATTTATTTATTTTTATGTACTTTAATTAATAGGGTCGTATTGTTGATTTCGTTGTCATGAATTGTATTAGACTGTGTTTTTTTTTTCAAGTTTTATTGGCTAATAAACCAAAAGCTGGCACTGTTTTGTTGTTTGGATTTATTATTTTTGTTCAAGTTTAATCACAACTATACTGATGCGGCAGCTTTTACTGGCCAACTACAAGTTGTTGCCTTGCCCCCTACCCTCCATTCTCTATTTTGTTTTTCTTCATATATATATATATATAAGAAGAGGTTTGTGGGTAATGTTTTAACATGTCTATCATTAAAGCACCCCTTCATCTTTGAAAGTAAAAGCTGTATGGTTAATTCATCCACTAAATACTAATAAGATACAAAAACAGTTTTATATAATTTTGGTTGCGATACATTTACAAAGTTTTTCTAATGAATAATAAGACAAATTAGATTACATTATAAAAGTTTTTTTGGTGTCGAGTTTTATTATCTTTGAATTTCGAGTGCTTTAGCGACAAATTCAATAGTTCAGAGAAAGTGACAACCGAAAAGGACAAATCAATAGGAGGATTGTTTAATAGAAACATTTAACCAGTGTAACATTCTTATTTTCAGTTCAGGCATAAATTAATTTTATTGGTGCTGGCTCATAAATTTGTTTTTATAGCAAACAATGCCTTAGTGAACGACCGATCAAATGAGTTGCTTCGTGATTATTGAAACATGACGGGTGTTATCATGTGACCAAGTACTAGCATCAAAATTCAATTCTAAGAAAAGTAGTATAGGCGTTGAGCACAACTCTAAGAGAAGTAGAATATGAACTATTTTGATTTATTTAATGAGCTATATTTGATCTTTTTATTTATTTATTTTGCTTTTTTCTGGTTTGGGTTTACGAAATATGGATAGACTGTAAAAGACTAAAAAAGAAATGACTCATACAAATACATCTTTCTCTCAAGAAAAAAAAGAATCGAACATCTTCTTTTCTTATAATTATTGCATCTTTATAGTAAATATCATGATCAAAAAGTGTACAAATATTTGCATATTTTAAGTGCATGTAAGAAAGTCGATATACAAGTACCACCTTCATGAAAGATGCTCTATGTACGTAATTCATCAACCAAAAAAATAAAAAGACAGAAGGAAATATATATATGGTCTACGTATATAATTTGGGTATGAGACGACAATTCACGTGAACAGTTATCGGTGCAGAACCAATTCGTTGACTTTTGCGTGAAGGCTTTTTCTATAGAGTTTATAGCGGTTTTAATTCGACGTAATCGGCATGACATGCTAACTAGATACCTATGTGCATGGGTGGGTGCAAAAGTTACCAAATATATAATCACAATAAATTGTCCAAATATTTATTAGGAAATACAAATATAAACATTTAACAAGATTATAAATGTAAAGTACGTACGTATAAAAAAACGTTCATTCAGAGCTTAGGGTAATGCCTACTAAAATAGTAGATGGTTTTATATGTTCTTTTATAAGCTCTCCGAATTAAATTGTGAAATTAATCTAATCAGAGAACGAAACAAAAACATTATTTATGATGTCTGGATATATAACTGTTAGGAGAGTACATATGCACTATCTAGTGCTTGGAGAATAGGCGTATTTAAGACATTATAGTTAAAATGTATTATCTTACGACTTAGTTCATATTTTACGACTTATTATTGCTTTTGTTGTTAATTTAAAGTAACTAATTGTTAAAGATATTTATAAAATAAATTATGAATAGTTTCTTTCTAGATATTGTTTTCCTTTTCCTTTATTTAAAATCTTGCCGCCGCTTCTGCCTCCCCCACCAACCAACCCAGTCTTGAATCTTGATGTGTCAAATGTTTTTTTTGCGTTTTATGTGGCACCATTAAATTATGTCATGCAAAATAATTATAAAATATAATTATGTATTTCTCTTATCACCTACTACAAGTATTGTCAATTTAATGTAATACATGATATGACACATTGACACATATTTTAATACAACATAAAAGCTAGACCTCCAACCCAGATGAATTAGTGTACGTACATGAATTAATTGTGCACTCACAACTATAAGAAAACATGTGATTTTCTTTGGTTGTATATTCTTTAGCATCTTGATTTCCGCATAATCAATTGCATTCACTATGAAAAAAAATTTAAAATATTAATTGACATTCATATAATTTTAATCGTGATAACATTTTTGCTCGCCATATTTCATGTACGAGCATTTCCTAGAATACATGCACTCATGCCGCTCTTTTATATGTGGTAAAAGCGTTTGATCCTAGAATATGATAAATATGATATAATTAAGTGTATAAATATGCGGTAAAAGCGTGTGAAGCTATAACGTGATAAAGTATGATATAAATGTGTGTAAATGTGGTCGCATTAATTTTTACTCGGTACTCTTACTTTGTACATGAAGCGATGGGCCAGCATTAGCAACCACCACAAAATTTCCTTGTCTTCCATAACTGACAACTCCCAACCATGTGGCTAAGTATATATGCATGGCTGTACGAGAATGAATGAGAGGGTGCCCCACTGCAACTACTCGGTCTTATATATTAATAAATTGTATCAAAGGGCATTTAACACTTCAAAACTAAGCCACTTTGCATAAAAAAAAGAAAAAAAGACTAAGCCACTTTGCTATTCTCACTCCAACTCTCTGAAAAAGATACTTTGCAATTGTATTGACATTTTACATCTAAGTGTGTGTTTTGATACGTGATAAAATTCCATGAGGGGCTAAAGCCTCGCTTCGGTCATTCTTGTGTGTATCATCTGGTATTTAGCTTAATATGTATTAGAATGGTTAGAGATTGACATTTGTGTACTTATGTGGCCATTTGATTACATAGTTTGTTTCTTATTAAAGTTCTCTTCTGCCTCATATATTATAAACCACCCAAGATTTATTCATATTAACTAGAATTTACAATAGGGTAACCAAATATTGTCGGCTCAAATGAGGTACTACCAAACGGTCCATATTGTAATATCGCTTTAATTACAGTAAGTAGGTTTTGGGTACCAATCTATTTCTTGTTCATAACACAAAGAAAAAACAAAGCATCTAACACATGCACGTCCTAATGTATAGTAGCAATCATTACATTAAGATACTAACCCCACTAACTTTAGGCATGATTAGATGTGATTAAATAAGGAATAACTATATCTCTAGTTTTTCTTAATTATATAAATACCATTTGAAACGTAACAGAGATTTCTGAGATTTACACAAATTGATGAAGAAAATATACATATTTTTCAATTAAAAGAACTTCTTCAATTTCTTTAATTTGTCAAACTTTTGATTAAATAAAAAATATAAAATAAACCTTACCAAATTAAAGACTTATTTTATGTACTTTATTAAAAATATATATTTTTGTTGAACCCCTTACCCCGATCACCCCCTCCTATCATCCACTAATCGGCACGCCCTCCTAGTGCAACCAAGTCGACCAACGTGTTTTGCGCCTTTGTTGACTAATAACTAGCTAGGATCTGGTCGCTAGACCGGGTTGCATAGTGGAAGTCGGCGGGGAGAATAATAAGGGGAAGCATGCAGTTAAAGTAAAACAATGACCAAATTAAAGACAATAAACTAGATGTCAACGAAAAAAGTTCGTGATTTTATCAAACATGAAAACTATTTACGATGCTTGCAACCAATTCGGTTAGTAATTTGAATTGACGGTGGAAATGAGATTATATTGTAGCAAACAAATTTTTTGAGTCTTTAAGACTAAAAAAATAAGTTAGAACAAATAAACTTATATTAAATATATTGGGAACAAATCTCTATTGAATTCTCTTATTCGATTTACAAGAACAATAATTAAAGACTTGAGAAAACTTAGAAAATTAAACTTCACTTTGATCTTCTTCAAAGTACTTCTAATGCTCGTAAAAATGTTAATTCAGGGCCGTAATAGCTTCTTCCTGAATCAAATGATGATTTGTGTTGAAATTTGCTGAAGAACAGTCATGAACTTCGTCTTCAGTTCTTCAAATATGATGAAGTTTGATCTTCCTTCGCAGAAGTGCGATCTTCAGAAAACAGTTTTTTTAGCGACTTTGTAGCTTGATCTTGAGCCAAGTGAGGCTTTCTTTCATCTTAGTGATGAACACCTTTGATCTTTGCGAAGAATACCTTGAATATGATAAACTTGAGGAAGAGCCACAACCACGTGAGGCTTTCTTCTCTTCAAAATACAAATTTTGTGTTGTTTTTTTTTTTTTTTTTTTTTTGAGTGAAGACCTCTATGTATAGGTGTAGAAGTAGAGTTTTGATAAGAACAATAGATGAGGTGAAAGCATACTATTGGTTCTTCCATTTTTCAAGATAAATACAAATTTATTTTGTGTTTATCAGGAATTAATTAAATAAAACACATCATATAATATGACACACGGCTTGATTTGATTGGCCACATAATTGAATATGATTTAATGGACTTGAACACCTCATCTTGACACATGGCATCATTTCATTGGCCGATGAGAATATATTAGAAAATTAATTAATTTCACTATTTTTCTATTGGAATTAATTAATATAGTGAAATTCCAAAATTTGAAATAGCAATAATTAATTTAATTTCTAAACATGAAGTGACACATGTCATAATTTGACTGGCTTTTAAATTTTGCCAGTCTATATATATATATATATATATATATATATATATATATATATATATATATATATATATATATATATATATGTAGTGTGATTATTACCTTATAATATAATTAAATGTTATTATTCGATACGACTAACATGCCTGATATGTATGGTGCATGCACACACCCACACAAGACATTAAGAACCAACATGCCTGATACGTATGGCTCATCAAATGGTACTCTGTTACGTATGGCTACACTGTAAATTATTGTTGTGCTAAATCTCCAAGTAACTTCTTAATGAATAAATGACTACTTTCAACACAAAATGGATGCTATTACAGGGCTGGCATTTACCTTAATAAGTACCTTATAGTACAAACAGCATCAATTTAGCGCAACATAATCTTAAGTAGCTAGCTACAGGACAATCTCAAGCCAGTACTCGTACAAAATCTTCACACCAGAACTAACATATATCTATCAAGGATTCAACAGTTCTAAATCCATGAATTTGCGTAAGCGGTTCGTTTACTGGACGAATCGTTAGTATTGCTTCCAAACCTGACAAGAGAGATGGTTAACTTTTTCATGCTTCATTGTTTGGACTAGGAAAACTATCTTAATATATATAACATTTCATGATATAATCGAGGAACTGTTTTGAGCATCAACATTAATATTATGGCCTCTTGAAAACTAACCAGCAGCTCTTGCGGCAAGAGCTTCACGAATGTTGTTTGTCACATATAGCATATTCGCAGGTCTGTCGACTCCAACAGTTAGCAACATCTCCATGTACATTTGTGTTTCGTTTTTACTTCTGAAAAAGAAATTATAGAAGGTATGTTAAGATAAGCATGTACTAATTATCCAGGAAGCATGAATGAGTTACAAAATGCAGAACCTACCCAAAAGTACTGTCAAAGTATCCAGACAAGTACTTTCTCAAGTCTCCGTAATTTGAATAGCCGAAGAGGCGATGTTGCACCTTTCTGCTGCAGCAAGAAATTACATAAACCTGAACAAAAATAAGTTGATATTAGTTTTTGCAGAAATTTGAATGCCAAGAAGTACGATAGAAATGTTGTTAAACACATAAAAATTGAGAAAAGAACAGTGTTGGTTATCCTTTCACATGATCGTGATCGCAAGATACATATGGTACTAAAGTTTTTAAGAGCATGGGTAAGGCAATTCTGGATTAGGATTAAAGATCTGGCCCTCATGTCAGCAAGAGGAATATTGAATTTACATATTAATTTCTTCACAAATTTTCATGCCATTAACTGTATTAGAAGAACACGATGGAAGACGTGTAATTTGGTTGAGAGAGAAGGCCTTGAGCACCAACAACTCTCACATATTTAGTTCTTCCTGTTTAATTCTCTGCATGAACTCCTATATCAGAAACTAATATTTTTCTTTCTTCTGGTTAGTTTACTGGAAGTTTCAATCACCTTTTTTTACCACAGTCCACAGCAGTGATAGGAAGTAGGCGAAAGAAGACGAGTTAAATCAGATCGACAACAATATCCTCAGGTATATTTATATTCTCGCCGACTCTGCTTACTCTGCTTGTGCTTATCAAAGTTCCAAGGGTGAAAAAGTATAATTTTCAGGAATAAATGCATCAATTCACCTGATTTCATGCTATTCCTAATTAGCCAAAATAAGATGACATGGTTCGAAAAAGACGCGCTTACTGACATACTTAAGTAAAGTAAAAATCCAAATACAAACCATATACCTTAATCCCAGAAGCATGCCACTTCTTAAGAGCAACAGGTACATCTTCAAACATTAATCCTGCTATGTCATAACTTTGCTGTACATCTTTAAACAGCATGCTGATGTTTTGATCATTTTCATTCGATGCAGCTAAATGCTTGAAAAAATTGTCATTTGTGTGAGAAGATAGAGCATCAGCTGACAATGAGACATGAGTAGTTGTCCCTTCTATGCCCAGAAGAATGAAGAGCTGCAGAATAAATACACAATAATACAACTTCTAGTCCATTTTTTAAAGCACTGGATGAGGCAAGTACAACACCTGTATTCATATATATACAACATTTCAAAGCAAACCAATACGTGGTTATAACAATTGGAGCAAAACCATTTACAAATTTCAGATTTTTCTCCAAGGAATCATTAGACACGTGCGACTCACTTGTGGGTGGTTAACCATATCAACTGAATCAAGAGATTCCATATGAATACCCCTTCCAGATTTCCAAGATAAACCAGAAACTCTGTCGGACTTATGGAGAGAACCGTGATCCGGAGTAGACCAGTCAACACCTAGCTGATAAAGCTTAACAGCAGCATCAAACAGGTAATGATAACATTCAGCCTGAAAAAAAAAAAAAAAAAAACTATCCATTGAGAGATAGTACGTACTGAAGAAAATTTTAAAGGGACCAAATAATGCTTATCAAGTAATAAAGCGCAAGCATGGTAACAACACCATAATTCTTGTATTTAGTGGTGTTTATCTAATTCTTCAACTTAAGATCATTTAGTTGTGACACTGTTAGACAACATAAAAACATATGAATTATCAGTTTCTGTCAGTTGCGAAAATATATGATAAAGTGGTTAGTTGGTCATGCAATAGAAGCAGTGATTGTTCATATAATGTCAAGTTACTGCAATCAGAAAGATTGATGATAATTCAGTGCGACTACGAAATTATTTGCAATCTTGGTTCAAATATAATGGATAATGCGATAAACATTGAACTTGTTAAGTAATATAATTGCTGATCCGTAGCCAAATCCTACGGTAGAAAATGATGAAAAATGGATCCCACGACAAGTTATGACAGGCCACAAGGCCACAAATTCAGTGATAACCAGATTGCCAAGTGAATGGTTGATAGGAAACAGGACTGAGAAACATGCAAAAGCTGACAGGCCGAAAGCCACTCGAACTTTAGGCGAAGAAAACAAGAATTACAGATCAAATGACTCCAGAAACAATAAAAATAAAACAAACCAGATACCATGTCTCTATTAGAGATTTTGAAATAAGAAAACAGTAAACAAAAGATCTAATGAACTTGAAAGACCCAAAAAGGGACGAACATTTCTTGTCTTGAAAACTTATTTGAGTTTTCGCACAATTGAAAACGTTAAATAAAAAATCAAATGAACTTGTAACACCCGAAAAGGAATGAACATTTCTTTGGTGTTGAAAACTTACTTGAGTTTTGGCACTAATCCAGGTGTCTCCCCATACGTAAACCCCATGGTTCCGTACAAGCACTGCTGTTGACTTTGGGTAAGATCTAATCTGCATTAAGCAAAACACAGCCACATCTCAATGCATACAATGAATAGGAAAGTTTCTAGCCAGAGATTTCAATTATGGGGCGAGGGGCAACTAAGTCGGATGGTGGCAGCGCATCTTCACAGTGTTACAAAACTGAAGCAAATGAGATGATGAAATAAAAAGATAGAAACCAAAAGTCAATTATCGATATTCTCTGCTCTTGCCAAGATACTGAATCACTAGTGTCATTTTACTTTCACACTACATATTTAATGTGTTGAGTTTTCAAACTTACAGTCCATAGAACTATTAATCTTAGACTTGTACAATTGCTTCTCCATAAGAAATTACCCTCGAAACAGCAGTTTTCTCGATGGTTCACTTTGTCAAAAGAGGTAGTGCAAATCAAGCCAACTGAAAAGAAATTTTGACCCAGGCCCTTAATATTCTAAATATATTTTGTTTTGGGTCAAATAGTGATCATGGACCTTTTGGCAGCCAAGAAACTTGTTAACATGTCACAATATTATACCAGTGAAGCCTATCTATCGAATTTAACGTAGAAATAGATCATTGACTTTATCAATCAAACCATTATCAGATAAAAAGTGGTTAAGTGAACGTTTTCTCACGAAAACTCAAATGTTCAGATTATTCGTACCGCTTCTGTGAAAGACTCTATCAGCTCCCCTTCTTTGGCAGTGTTCTCAATTATTGGAATTACCAACTCGTCGTGATAACCATGACCCTTAATACCCTTGATCATCTCCATGTGTGTGATCTGCAAAATTCACACGGAAACTTTTAACTGGATTGTGTTGGGTATTAATGTAATCTGCATTTCGAACAGTTCAGTAAGTGGTTACATCTCCAATAGATGTAAGGAGCAACTTTGGAACATAAATGTATAGTTCTGTTTTTACCCACAAAAGAACAATCAAAAACTAAGGATACTCTAAGAAAATAACTTGGGTCAGGATTTGATAAATTACGCGAAACTCCTTCATCAAAGGCTGGATCATTGTTGCAAGACATGCTTCAACTCCATGACTATGGATCACGGCTCCGGCATTGCATATTTCGTAAGCCTACACAAGTGAAACAAAAGGGTCTTTTGCATATGACAACAGTAAATGTATTCAAATTGAGAAGAAGAGTAATAGAAATAGGGCCAGGACTACTAAATTGTTAAATATAATTTTTCCAAATAAATGAGCATATCAACAACTGCTGGAAATGTCACAAAATGTATATCGATATGGATATTTGAAAAACTCAGATTTGTAGAATAAACAAACTAGAGAACCTCCAAGCCATTATCCAAGTAGCACTAAACTGTTTCATAAAGTGACATAAAAACTGCTAATGAAAGATTCAAGCACCGCCAACTATTCTTGCAAAACTAAAGCAAACTAAAACCGAAGAAGATTTTGATGTGTAAATGATAAAACAAGTGTTTTTTCACTTGAATGCCTTCTATTACTCATACAAGTATCCTCCCTGTTTATAATTTTTCTGATTTGCAGTCTGTTTCATTAAAACATAATTATTGTCTTTGCTGCTTGAGATAGACATCAACAGAGATGAAGACCAATAAATCCTCTTGCATGAACTGAATTACCATACATAAAGGAAAGTAAACAGAAATAATTACGACGTATGGTTTTTACTGACACCTGAAGAAATAGGGGAGTACAATCAGAACATTTAGGAGAACCATAAGGATATGGTTTAGAAAGTGACTTTGACAGAACAACCCCATTCGAAGAAAGCACGTACATGTCCTCCGGCATCATTCTCTCCTTCTGAACACCTAAATATGCAATCAATATCAAGCACTGCAGTTCAAAACACAAAAAACATGCAGCATAAATTCAAGAGAGATACCTGAAGGAGAAATAACAATGAGTTGAAGAGACTTTGATATTTCATCATCATGAACTTTAATAGTCACACTGCCTCCAGTACCTGAAAGCCAACCAAGTCCGTAGAATTGACGGCAGAGTTCAGATACCAACACCTTTGTTTCGAAAACACCATCAGTTTCTACACAAAGGTGGCTCGAGTCTATAGTAGCCGACAAGGAGTTTCTTACATTGGATTCTTCCGCAATCTTGCCTTCATAAACAGGGAAATAATATTACTTCAGCCTCCAATAGAGTACAAACACAACCTACAATAACTTACCCCTCCTTTGAGGATTTCTTGCTGAGTTCGGGATACCTAATCGTTGAATCACCTCTCTACAGTGTGCTATTTCCATTGTCACCGTATAAATCAAACCTGGATGGAACTCATAATAAAATACAGATTAGTGAATAACCAAATTATGCAAGCACACACACACTTGACATATATGCTACAAATTCAAAATTCTCTTTATCCATTCGAGTAGAATGTTGAAAACAATACAATAGTTGCTTTGAAACTAGTAGAAAGAGCAACTCCACAGCATTGATATGTGGCGGAGAGTAACAAAATTTGACATGCTATACTCTTAAAATATATAATGTGCATTCAAATTTTAAATAAACCTGAATATATGACCAAAATTAGGATGAAATTTGGGATATGCATTAATCAGAGAAATTACGCAAAAATGAAGAGCAACATATCTACTGATCTTACTTCAAAATGTGCTGGTGATTATGAAGAAACTTCACGTGCTCAAAGAAATATTGAAAAGATGAGCATTTATTTATTCTGCGTATGCATGCATGAGATGAGGCAGAGGAAGAGCAATAGGTTTGATTTGAGGTGCATGTTTCAGTTGCTTTGGACCTTTGGGATCGATTCTAGAGCTTTTAGAGGGAAATATGATGTACGTATCACGTATGCTACATTAAAAATCTGATCTAGTCCGTAATTCTATAAATAATAAATCTAACTAAATCTCATTGTATTATTTTCTATTCCATAATCATCGACTCATTTTTAAAACAAAAAATGAAGAGTCTAAACACAAGTGAATTTTACATATAACAAATATATGTATTTATGTATTATTTTATGCGTCAGTACTGTTGAAGATTCCTGATCCCGAAGAACTGTGAAAATATGCCTTGTTTGGATCAATTTTCACCCAATGAATTCAAAGTTTCATGAAATAAAATTAGTTTGGATCTCATTTGAAAATTTTAATTTTGAAATTTATTTTGATTCAATTAATGAAAATGGTCAAATCCTGTATAACATTAATTTGATGACTATTTACCTATTTTTCTTAAATAATAAATCTATATTTCACTCATTCAACAATCATATCAAATGTTATTAAACATCAACTAATGATTATAAATTATTATATTATTTTTACACACCTCTCCCTAAATTGATTTGATGTCTATATGCATATTTTGCTCTCTGAAACTCTAACACTCAAATTACATTCAAATTATATTTCAATTTTTTTTATATACACTATACTATTTTGAAATTACATCCAAATTATATTTCAAATGTTTTACACATTTTTCAAGATAATTTTCAAAACATCCAAATAAAACTTGAAAGAACGAGACATGTGAAAATACATCCAAACAGGACTAACTTTTCATATAATATAGGGATAATTACGGCTACACCCCCTGAGGTTTGGTGTAATTACAGATACCACCCCCGAGGTTTGAGAAATTACAGAGACCACCCCTGAGGTTTGCATCAACCTTACAATAAAGTCCCTCTATTGAATATATGGATGAAAACTTCCAATTTTACCCTTGTTCCATTTCAATTGATATTATACAAAGTTTGAGTAGGTTTTATTATATAAAGTAAATAGTATTTTTTTTAAAATTCTACAAAATACCTTTATAAATATCAACATAAAAATTATATTGTTAGAAAATACTAAAAATAAAAAGTATATTTTTTTCAAAAGAAACACACATCTATTTAATTAATTCATATATTTCAATTTAGTTATAAATGTTTAAAAAATCATTATATTATTTTAATGTTTACTAATTATAGTTTCTTCTAATAATATAAAATAAAAGAATACAATATGCTTAGAACTCCTCATTCATCTCAATAAAAAATGCACAAAAGAATGAAGCAAACATAGGTTTCTTTATTTACAAATTTAATAATATTTTAGTATCAAATTTATTACAAAACTAAAAGAAAAAAGAAAGGAGAAAAAATGAGAGCTCATCAAACCAAAAAGAGAAAAAGAAAAACCAATTAGCCTTTTGTAATTAATAGATTCTCTAACAAAATTAATAAAGGGCATTATTGTCTTTTATATGGCATAAGTTAGTTACAGGGGAGGTGAGTGTAATTTCCCAAACCTCAGGGGTGGTGTCTGTAATTACACCAAACCTCAGGGGGTGTAGCTGTAATTATCCCTATAATATACATGTTGAAACTTTCATACATTACTTTTTATCTCAATTCATCTTCTTTTGAATTTCCTTTCTCGGTATTACCGCTGGTGTTTAATCTTTTCTTATTCCTCTTTGATGCGGAAGCTTGAAGTCCTAACATTTAATTCAATAACTGACTTTTCCGTTCTTTTTCTTTTCTTTTCTTTTTTTTGAAAAAGCCCAGCAATTTCCCCCATTTTCAAAATAAACAAGCATTAAAACAATTAATTTTTTTACTAAACTTAAAATATGGCTCAAGTATAAAGGTTAACTATTTAAGTTGACCTATACAATGAACAAAATTCACTAGGTATTGACGTTGTTAACAATTATTTGAATTATTGTGTTCACACCTAAATTCTTAAGTAGCGTAAACGGACTCCTAACGGTCAAATAAACGAGTTCATAAGTTATAATTAAAAGAAACTGAAAGTTATTATAAGCTTGCTAAGGACGATTAGTCCAAATTTATAACTTGTTCAGGACGATATATTAGTCCATCGATACGTCAGAATTTATTAAAAGATAAAAATACATCACCTCATACATGCATAGAAAGGATTAGAACCGGGTGGATAATTAAAATTTCAATTGTCTTTGAAAAATTACAGAACAGTTTTGGATTCAACTTAATTTGTCTCATACATGTGTGGCGAATGGCGATCGACACTTTTTTATTGCATTGATTACTTCACATATGATCAGGGGCGGATGTACATAAAGGCTTAGCCCCCCAAGATTTCCCTCCAAATATTTTACTACATATTAAGTATATATTGGAACCTACCAATTCTTTTACTACATATATTAATTATATATTGAAATTTACAAACTTATTACCATATAAACTTTTCCACAAAATCCTAATCTACGCAGTGTTTTCAGAACCGGACCGGTCATCGAACCGGCCGCCACACTGGTTACTAGTTTTACTGGTCGAACCAGTGGTCGAACCGGTATAACTATTCAACACTACGATTTTCTTCCATCTCAAACTATCTATAATTTTATACTCAAATATATGTATATGTCATCACAATTCACAACAATTTAACATTGAACATCATGAAAAATTATCTACGGAGATTCTCATTATCTTCAAAATCTATCATCAAAACATTTTCTCTTTAAAAATTTAATACTTCACTTGTTCCTATATATTAAAGAAATGTTTAAATAAAAACATTTGAGATAATTATTTGTAGTTATTGTAATTATGTGCAAGAGGTCCTCAAATAGTATTTCGAAAGTTATAATTTATATAAAATCCACCCCTTCAAATATGTTGTGTTGTTTAGTGAATTTTTATAAATTTAAGGTGTAATATTTTTATCTTTGTACCATTGTTTAATCTGTATTTTTATTGTATGACCACTTTTATATCAAACTATTAATTATTACTTGGTTTAATAAATTAAATTGTTGTTACTTATATTGGTGTTATGTATTTTAACTTCGCAAAATATCTTTCTGTACAAAATTTTATTTAAAAAATCAACTTTTGATATTGCAAAAAAATAAAAATCGTCAAGCTAGCCCCCCGCAACAAAAAAAATCAACTTTTGATATTGCAAAAAAATAAAAATCGTCAAGCTAGCCCCCCGCAACAAAAAATTCAGGATACGCCCCTGCATATGATGATACTATATGAACAAGAATTATCCACACATGAGTCCATCTTAGTTAGAGATATTTGTTCGGATGGTTAAAAATCAATCATATGTTTGTTTCCTGGCTTTTTGGAGAGTTTATTTTGATTTCTATTCATTTGTAAAAACAAAATGTACACGATATGCTCCAAAACATATATATAGCTTTATCCAACTTCTAATTAAAAAATGACCATAGATATATATATATATTACATATTAATATTATTCTTGACCGAAGTCCATCTTTATCTTTGACTTGATCAATATATAATCCCTCAATATCCTCCTCGGAAATTCGAATTTGAAACTTAATATATTTTACATGCAATCATTTTCCCAATGTAATTGTTATCCAACAAATCCGGTCACTCTGGTAAACTTAAAGAACAATTTAATTAAACGAGCTATACTCATTTAATTTCTCTCCCTCTCTTTTCGCACCAAACCCTAAAAATAATTCGTAATTATACTTTCTTCAACATAATTCATCACATACGCACCCCACATTGAGCAGCATGAATTATCCAAGCTGCTGCATACTATTATTAATCTTCATGGTATCCATGGTCAACCGTACTGATCAGTCATTACCAGTTGCAAATAACCCTAAACACGAGCATGCACGAATTTTTCCATCACAAAACTCAAAGTGTGACAAAGGTGGGATTGTGGCCGATTGCGCAAATAACGAAGAAACGATGAAGGGGTCGGAAATAAGCAGAAGGATTTTATCGCAGTCGAAGTATATAAGTTACGGTGCATTGCAGAGGGACAGAGTTCCATGCGACGTAAGAGGGAATTCTTATTACAATTGTAGGAGTCACGGGCGGGCTAATCCGTATAAGCGTGGTTGCACTCGTATCACGTACTGCCAGAGGAGCAACAATTGATATCAAACGTGCATATTCATTATTGGTAATTAGATTTTTTTTTCTTCCCTAAATTGTTGCTTAAATAAAATAATAAAAAAAATAATAGAATAAAAAGGATAGGTAGGAGCTACGTCTTGCTAGTTGAAGAAAATGAAGATGAAAGGTGGCGAAAGTTGGATTCAGAATAATGTTTGTGAAGATTGTGAACTTGTGACTTGGAAATGGTGTAAAGATATTTGTGAGTGATGAATGATGATTGTGATTATGCGAATGATGTTCATGAAAATTGAGACGCGAGAGATGTTTGTTATTAATGTTTGATTATTTGTGTAAGATGATGTAAGTTAGGATGTTAATAAAAGATATTTTGCGAATTGTGGTGTGTGGATTGTTGGATGGTAGTTTTTGTATTCTGACAATTGATCAAGTTTTCTTCGACATAACAAATTAATTTTAACTTGTCATATTATTGGGTGTGTCATATCAAAAAAACAAAATCCCTTATATGAGCACTACAAAAAAATCGCGCTTTTATGACTGAGAAAATGGTCATGAAAAATTGAAAATCGGTCATGAAAGGTCTTTCATGACCGCCAAACAGTCATAAAAATCGGTCATAGATACCTGGTAACAAATAGTTTTTTATGACCGCTAAACAGCGGTCAATAATAATCTGAACAATTCATGACAGCAAAACAGTCATAAAAGATCATGTAAGCGGTCAGAAATAACTTAATTTAAAACTTAAAATTAAAAATAAAAATAACAATTTATGACCGCAAAGCGGTCACAAATAGTACGGTGTACTTGTGACTACATCCCGTTACTAATTTAAATTTCAAAAATATGTCATCACTATCTGGGACCGCAATGCGATCATAAATAATTTTGTATCATTTATATAAATAAAAATCAAGAATAATTCATTTTTTTCTAGAAAAAAAGAATTAGAATAATTTTAGATATAAAGAAGATCTTACTAATATAGTTACAATATTATTCAAACCTTTAATTATAATTATGTATGAAATATACATTTTAATATGAATGAAAAACGATTATGCTATTAACACATTTTAAGAAATTTATTAAATATAATAAAAATTGAGGATATAAGAAATTTAGAACATTGCAATAATTATTATGTATGAAGTATATGATAAAACCAAGTTATTAAAAGAAATATGAGACTATCACGAAAGTAGTGTAAAAGAGAGGAATGGGAGAGATAGGAGAATTGAGAAATGAGAAATGAGAAAGGAATAAAGTGAAAAATGATGAAAAAGGTGAGTGTTTATATAGAATCGAATTTTGACATTTGTGACTGCGAAGCGGTCACGATAAGTTTTAAAATATTGAAAAAACCACCCAAACTATTCGTGACCGCTAAACGGTCATAAAAAGTTTTGAAAATTTGAAACATTCCGCCAAAATTATTTGTGATCCCTAAACGTAAAAAGTTTTAAAAATTTGAAACATTCCGCCAAAACTATTTGTGACCGCTAAATGGTCACAATTTTTTTTTTGAGAATTTGAAAAATCCCGCCCAAACTATTCTTGACCGCTAAACGCTCAGGAAATTATTTAAAAATTTAAAGCTTCCCCCCAAAAGCATTTGTAACCATGTATGCAGGGGCAAAGCCAAGAATTTGATTTAGGGGGCGAAATTTCTGAGAACTTTTATGTAAATATATATGATACTATTGTTTTCTTTTTGAAATTTTATCTCAATATCATAAACTACCTTACAAGTACAAGTAACTCAAGAATTAGACATTTAACATAAAATATTATAAAAATAACACAATATAGTTAAAATTTGCAAAAGGATGAAAGTAAAACTACATAAATATGCAAAAAATTATGTAATATAAATAGACACTTTGGATGCTCCTAGAATTTTTCTATCACTTATATTCACTTTGACATATATAGTTTTGTTGTATGGATTATGAGAGTTAGACTATAACTAAATTAATCAAAATCCTGAGTATTATCTTTCATAATGTATATCATTAATTCAGTTTTAAATTAACCATCTTTATAATCCATAATTTTCTGTACACAAATTATTTTTACCGAATACACGTTTCATTGTGAAAATATTTATGAAAAAAGTTAAGTTTTCCTAAAATTAACTATATACTCCACTGTTATATTGATATCCAACATTATTTTATTTATTATATGAAAAAATAAGATTTTTTAGAAAATAGTAACCAAGTTATCCATAGATTATTACAAAGTTAAGGAATTGAACAAGTTAAAACGAGAAAAATTAGGATATAAATTAAATAAAACTTTCGAAAAATTTAGAATTATGTGTCATATATATATATATATATATATATATATATATATATATATATATATATATATATATATATAAATGAAATACTATATGTAGTAAGGGGTGAGGCTGGAGTTTGGGTGGGGGGGGGGGGGGGGGGGTGCAAGGGCCCCCCAAGCCCCCTGACTATGCCCTGCATGTATGGTCACGTCTCAAGCAGTTACGAATGACAAAGGTGGTGTTTGCAAATGCTTATAAAAGGAGCTTATTGGCTTTTGCAGCCGCAAAAGCACATTTTTAGTGTTTGGAATGCTGACTTTTGCTTTTGCTTGTCTAAAAAAAAGTCAGAAAAAGCACAAGCCGCAAAAGCATGCCCAGGGGTGCTTCCCCAACTGCTTTTGGATTTATGTTATTTTTGAAAGGTCTTTAAATAGAAAAGTTACTCCTCATTAATTTTTGCAAACACCTAATTAATGATATAAGTAGTTTTTTAAAAAGATTTGCAAACACTCCGGACTTTTTATTAAAAGTCACTTAAAGTGACTTTAAGCAAAAGTAGTGAACAAACTCCTTTTATAAGCATTTGCAAACACCACCAAAGTATTCCTGACCGATAAACGGTCATAAATAATTTGTTTAGTCACCACAAAGCGATTACAAAATAGTTTTGGCGGTTTTTATTTATGATCTGTAACCGTCTATGCTCTCTTTTTATTTTTTATTTGCTATTTAATATTATATTACTACTTAAAAAATTTAATTCTATTTATTCTTAAAAGTATTTCTTACCATATCTTCTGTGACTGTAAGAGTGGTCATGAAAAATCAAATTGACTTTAATGACTATATTGCAGTCACAAATACTTTTTTCCTTACCAATATTTTTCTTGACTGCTTTGCGGTCATAAATACTAAATTTTTTTGACCAGTTATATTGTGGTCATAAAAAGTCAATCATGAATGGCTTGTTTTTTTTTACCCTATTGTACGTGTTTTGTATCCCTTATAATGATTTACAAGGAGTTATATTATATTTGATATTGTTGTAACTAGTTTTTTTTTTTACTCTTAGCATTTTCACTATCACAGATATAACAGAAAGATCATTTGGCTATTGAGTTTATGGTTGACAGAGAAATTCTTATTTATCATCCAAATGTAGCACTCTCATGTTTGCACTGAATTGGTTAAGTTACTTGTGCTTCAGTCTTCACCAAGTAAGCTAATAAAATGCAGGACAAGAATATCATGAAGCAGAAGCATATCGATAACAAAATCACAAAAACTCCATTTGTTTTAGATAATTGAACTTCACTTATCACAATTTGAGTTGTTTCATGCTCTATATGTTCAAGTGAGAGCCTTTGTAGGTTCGCAAAAAATGTGCACTGAGGTGCAACATGTTATTCACCATAGTCCATAACAATTGAGAAGCTAAACATTTAATCCTTTGCATTTAGCGTAGGAGAAAATAAACCTTATATGCGTAGACAATGAAAAGAGTGAAACATAAAGAGAGCACCGGGAGAATAATTGGCAAAATGCAATCAAAAACACGGAACCATAACAGCAGTTCATACCAAGGTCCAAAAGTGGCTAATTTGCAATTAGTTTAAAGTACAAAATAAACTAGGGAACCACATACCTTATTTCCTATATTAAATCAATTAAGAGACTGAATTTGTATTAAATTCCACAACGTCTCAATTATTTATATCATTGCCAAGAAGTTGTAGCCTCCAGATGCAGCATTGCATCAATCTCATCACCCCTCTCCATCTCCAACTGGAATATAAATAGAAAAAATAAGTATTTTGGTTCTGCGTATTATGATGCAATAAGGACTGAAAGGCATATATACGTCGCCACTATATATGGAGACTACTGACCTCATCTGGAGTTTGCTCGACTCTGAGACGACGCGTTTCAAAAAGAAAAGCAACAGAATTGATATCAAGTGATTTTTTAGTCATAGTAAGCATTCATGAACTTCTTCAGTTGTGTACTTCTCTTGATCCCGAAAAACACTTAAGTCTCATCTTACAACAAATGCGATTTAGAGGGTTAATAGCTTACAAGCATCCCCAATTATGAAGAATTAATTAAACCAATGCACTTTCATGCTCTCTTCAAATTTATGTTTTACCCAACACATGTCTCCATAGAATGGCAGCTTCGTTAAAAATATTTGGTCAAGCCACTTGAATTAGTCCTCATAATTGACTATGGAGAAATCACATTGTAGTTAATAATTTTCTAATATCATTAGCAATGTATGTTAATTTTTTTGTGTAACAGTATGTGAGATCTATATGAAGTAATGTTAACTCTGGAAAAGGGATATTGCAGCTATGAGAACACTAGAGATACTTTTGTTTGGGCCTAAAGCTAATGGTGTCAGTGTAATTATTATATATTCAAATCCAGTTAAATAGTATCTACCATTTTGAAATACACAAAATAATTGAATGGAAAAACCAGTAGTAAACACTAAGTCCACATATGTCAGCAACTATTATAGTTTATAGTTGTCACAAGAAATCTTAATCCTTTCATGGGAATTGCATGGTAGCCAAGTGGTTTCCTTTACTAAAATTTTATTTTTTTGGCCCAAAGCATAATATCCTGAACACCCACTTTAAGCCCATACCTCTTTTTATTTGAACCTAATAATTCAGTCCCACTTTGCTTTTATTGAGAAGCAGCCGTGAGAAGAAAGAGTTGAGGGTCTCTGCGTGTTGAGAGGAAAAAGAAGAGGGAAGAGAAATAAGAAAGAAAATTCACCTTATTAGCTTTCTGCATTCTTCCTTTCACCTTATTCCCTAAATCACTTTGTATGTGGAGACGTTGTGTGTGGTGTGAGATTTTTTATGGCATGTTTTTGTGGTCTTGTGGTGCATTCGTTGGAGGTGAATGATCCCAGCTTATAAGCTCAGGCAAGCAAAACGAGCACCCAACAGTGGCACCATATACGCCTACCGCCACAAAACTTGCAGCTTTCACTTCGTGCATTCTTGCTTCTTTTGGATATGTTGAAATTCCTTTTGTGGAGCTTTTCTCTGGTAAATTGGTGATAAACTCCATCTTGGATTGATAATTAGATTTTACATTTTCAACGTTTTTGTGATACCGGTGATGTAATACCTTGAGTTGTATTATAATATTTAATTGTGATTTTAGTTGAGTTATATATTTTTTTCTTTTAGAATTAGTATAAGCTTAGTTAAAACTTATGTTTCCTGATTAAGTCTTAAGCCCGATCCATTTTTAGAAAAACTGCTACTAGTATTGAGTTTTAAGATAAGGGTATTATATTAGTCGAGTACAGTAGTTCCATTCTTTATTGTCTTGATCCCGCACAGTCATCAGGTATCAGTACAAGAATTCTGTAAATTAAGGACAACATTTTGGTAAGGAATTATAATCCGTACCTAAAACTGTTTTTCGGTACAGGATTTTTGTACCAACTATTTTAGAACCTAATTAGATTCTCTGATTAAATTAATAAATAAAAGAATAACATTAGGTGTGGATTATTTTTACCTAATGTAAAATAATTTTAAGGACCGAAAAGTAATACGAGAGATTTCAAAATTAACATTAGGAACGAAAAATCTGCACCTAATAATATTTTCTGAAAAATGAGAATGAGAAAATGCGGGTTTGTGTAAAAATACCGCGGCAAAAAAATAGGTACAGAATATCCATACCTATTATTATATTTTCCAAAAAAAAGCACCTAAAAGAAGCAACTTATAAGCAAGTAAAAGGCAAAATAACAACTGATAAGCAAATAAGAGGCAAACAACACAAACAACAACTTATAAGCAAATAAAAGGCAAAACAACAACTTTTAAACAAATAAAAGGCAAAACAGCAAAACAACAACTTAAAAAAATAACCGCAGCCAACAAAAAAATACAAAGCAAAACAGCAGCCAAAACAAAGAAGAAACTTTCTGGAAGCCGACACACACAACACACGCACACCCACCTCCATTGTAGGCCAATTTAAGCTTTTGGTCAAGGAAATTCCATCCCAAATCACAAGCTTAAGTTAGGTAATTTTTCTTTATGCTCTTTTATCTCATTTTTGCTTGTTTATTTTGAGAGCACGTTGTATATAGGCAGGATGTGAGCAGTGCGATTCACTGATTTTAAGTGTGTGTATTTTATGAGGAGAAAACATAAGCGATTAATTGGCGTGTGAATATCTAAAAGGTATCACTTTGGATTGAAATCTGAAGCAATATGATGTTACCATTTATGAGATGAAAATTAAATAGATGAACTCTTAGCAGATTCTGTTGAATTTGATATATAATACCCAAGATTTTATGAAGTTGAATATGACAGGAAAAATAACACTAACGTGGCTGGAATGCTTATTAATTGGATGGCATCTGGTGATTAATCTCAAGTATTAGTCTCATGTTCATTAAACTCTGTTTTAAGTTGCTCAATCTCTTGTCAAAGGCAAAATTGAGGCTCAGTTGTGAGAGAATGAGGAAACAATTTTATTGAAATTTGTTGTTCTGGTTATAATTGTATAGACTATATTACTTTTGTCATCTATTATTTACGTTATTATAATTCTGGAATCTCAACACCATTGCTAACAATCTTAAACTCAATTTGACTTGTATCTTAAAATTTTCCAGAATTAGTATTCTTGTTGTAGCTTATTCAGAAATCTTTTCTGATTCTCTGTTGTACGTGCTCAATTGTATATTTGTTGTTTGAAACTTGCTGTTAATTTGTCGGTCTTTAGAAAAGGTTTCAGAAGAGCTAGTTTTGAATCTTTTTTCTTAAGAGTCTGTTTTTTTTTTTTTTTTAAGGCTTCAGTTCATCCGACCTTTAAAGTTTTTGTAGTTTGTTGCTTTAACAAATTTTCCAGAAAGTTTTATACGTGGCGTCTTTTTCCAGTCTTCAAGGAGTTTCTTCAACTGATAAAGGCATTCACGTACCTACTTTAAATTCTTGTAGCAACCAGCCCCACTAAAGTTATGATTTATCATGGTGGTGAGATATTGTCACACCCATTGCAGAACTGTTGGATCTTCTCCATCAAGTAAGGGTACCTATGCCGGTCTAAGCATTTTAAAGAAATTCTTTGCATCATTAATCATATTTATATATTGTTCTGCTACGTTATGACCAGATGCTTGCCCGATGTCTAAATTTGGCGGTATATGATTGTTTAATGTCTCGCCATGGACTGTCCATACCCTGTATTCAGGAATTAACCCCCTTCTACAAAGATGATCGAAGATATCATCTTGTTCATAATACTTTCTAAGACAACGTTTTCGATAAGGACATTTAGCCTTTGTTCCGTTTAATAAGTGAGTTTGAGAAAGTGCAAAGTTTAAAAATTGTTGGACGCCTTCCACAAATGTGCATTTAAATACTCATTTTCATCTTTCCTATCATACATCCAACTTCGATCTTCATTAAGAGATATTTTAACATCTACAACAATTGAACTATAATTAGAAGGTAAAATATAAATTGCAGCTTTACAATTATAATTATCACGAATTAATCCTCAACAACGACCTAAGAAATAAACATACCTTAGTAGTTGAGTTTGTTGTTCAGTAAATCGACTGCATTTAGAAAAAATAGAACATCAAATCACTACAAATGTTAAATAATATAATATTAAATACAAATTGTAAGAATATTAGGTTAAAAACAATATGCACCTATTCAATTTATGTCAAGATGACAGTGACATTGTCCTTTGCTATATTTTTCGTTTGAAAAGAAATTTTATGGAAATTGGAGCGAAAGAAAGAAAGAAATGGAAAGAAGAAAGGAAATGAGATGTGTGAAATAAAGATTCGGGGAAGAAGATATTTCAGCCCTTAAAGAAACTATTTGGTTAAAGAGTCTTGTGTGTGAAATTGGTTTTCTTATACAAGATGTGGTTGTATTTTTTGATAGTGAATCTGCTATTCAAATTTGTAAAAATCATGTTCCATGATAGAACTAAACATATTGATGTTATGCTCTATTTTATTGGTGACATAGTTGAAAAGAGCTTAATTAAGATAAATAAGTTTCCTTCTGAGTTCAATCTTGTTGATATAGGTAGTAAGTGTTTATCTGTTAGAAAACTTACTTCATGTCAAAGGATCTTAAGCTTTGAGTTTCGATGATCTATGTGGCGTATTCTTCGTTGCTTGCTTTGTGTTCGCTATGGTGATTTCATTGGACTTCCTATTCCGTGTCTCAATAGTTAGCTTGCTTTGTGCTTGCAATGTTGGTTATTACCTTCTTTGATCTTTATGATCAGAAGTGTACTTTGCGTACCCCCTATTGTCACTTACTTTTCTTTGTGAACTTGCAAGTGTCTCAACGATGATTAGTTCTCGATTGTCACGTCATTAGACACCATTTTGGACCAAAGGTGGAGATTGTTATATTTTTTGGCCCAAAAGGCCCAAAACAATAATAGCCCAAAAATTCACTTTAAGCCCACACCCCTTTTGTCTCAACCTAATAATTTAGCCCTCATATTCTTCTAGTGAGAAGTAGCGTGAGAGAAAAGATTGGAGTGTATCTGTGTGAGAAATTCAGAAAAAAAATAAGATGGAAGAGAAAGAGAAAGAATACTACCTTCTTAGTTTTGTCCATTCTTTCTTTCACCTTATTCCTCTAAACACTTTGTGTGTAGTGAGATTGTGTGTGGGGTTTTTTTAGGGCATATGCCTTTGTGGTGCATTCATTAGAGTGGAAAGATTCCTGAGCCGAGGCGAGAAAAATGAGTACCCAACAACAAATTCCTTCTTGCAAATAGACATCATCTTGTGGTGTTTGATCCTCCGAGCAAAAGAGTTGGGAATAAATATTTAGAGTGATGTTACGAGTTACGTGCACGACAGAAAAATGAGATAGTCGAGTTACTCTTTTCCTCATATGTTTTATATTTACTTTTTATATGATTCTTAGAGCATTTGAAAACTAAAATATAATGAGTATATAAATACTAAAATATAGGCTATAAGAGGAGAAGAGTGGAGGAAACTTAATGATGACTTATTATCACTTTTCTTGAATTGATTAGAAATGACTACGTTATGTGGGGGTATTGATAGTTACTAGCAAAATACACCTACCCTAATATATATATATGTATATATATGTATATATATGTATATATATATATATATATATGGAAGTTAAGGTTCATTCATGTCTTTGAGCGACTCATGTATGTGTTTTTTGATGTTATTCATGAACTTAAAAGATTAGGATGTATCCTAATCTTTTAAGTTCATGAATAACATCAAAAAACACATACATGAGTCGCTCAAAGACATGAATGAACCTTAACTTCCATATATTATTAAACTATATCACCATTTTTACTCAACTTCACCTAAAAAAATGCAATGTTTGATGATTTCAAGAGAGGTATGGTGAAGGAGTTTGAGATGAAGGACATTCATTTTATGTCATATTATCTCGATATTGAAGTAAAACGAGGAGATGGTTGCATTTTTATCTATTAAGAAGTATATGTAAAAGTAGTTCTTAAGAAACTTGAGATGGAAAAGTGCAAGTCGTTAGTACCCCATGGAGCTTGGAGTCAAATTCTCTTTGTATGGAGATAGTGAGGAGGTTAATCAAACAGACTTCAAAAGTTTTTTGCTTCGTTAAAGTAGTCACCATGCATGTGCTTTGCAGGTGCCTCAACAGCTCCATAAAGGCCACATCATGCATTTCCCTACACAAGGCCCCACATTCATTTGAATTTAACTCCCTCTTTATGGTAAATCCACGTGAAGGTGACTCAGAAAAACTCCCCTTCATAGTGATGTTATAATAGAAAAGTCTTTTGGACATTTATTGTCAATTATATATTTTATTCATGAATGTACTACAAAAGCAGTTGATCATTGGAAAATCATGAAAAAGAAAAAGAACCGAAGTATCTCAATCACAACAGGATTGTGGTCAAAACCATCCAAGTCATGGATCAAAATCAACTCAGACGCTAGTTTCTGTGAAGGGGTGTCCTTTAATGCTCTTGTTGTAAGGAATTGTAATAGCACAATGCACCTTTGCATAGATCCCCATGGTGCATAAACGCTTGGACTTCTTCGTTCTTCTCAGTGTTTACACTATGCATGCATTCAACTTGGCATTTTGGAATCAGATTGATTGCCCCTCATTGACCTTATCAACGATTCAAGAACAACATCATTTTGGAATATCAAGCAATTGATTATTCGAATTCTTAAATTTCGGCACCTATGACGCCAAGTCATTGTTCACGTATATCAATAGGAATGCGAAAAAATAAATATATAATGCGAATAGAGCCGCTCATAACCTTGTTTAATGGGCTTTTTTGACAGGATCATAGCCCTATCTTTTGGAATTAGTATTCTCCTTGAATCTCTGTAATGACTTCTATTTTTAGTCATTGATAATTTGAAGTACCTAACAAAAAATCATAACATAACATGCTAGTGGGTATAAAGTACTTGAGAATAAAACTTATATGCATACTTTTTTGTTAATTAAACATGACACGATATAGTTTTTGCATCTAGCTTATATGCATAACAATATTACATGATTTAGTAGGGAAATATGCAATTTTCATACCCTAACTTGGTACTGAAAACGTGAAGTGCCAAGTTAATGTATGAAAAAAAAAATGGTAACAAATTACGGTATCAAAAATGCAATTTTCTCTGATTTAGTCAATGAAATCTCTCTCTCTTATATTCTAAATAACGATAAAATATTAGTAGGGAAACAAAACACTAAAAACTTGCTTTGAAATGGCGGTTGCCCCCTGTTAAATTCTAGAGAGTGAAGCCTGACACAAACCATAATTCAAAAATTCAACAGAAGAAAGAATAAACCTACGACAACAAATCCCCCAAACTCTCTCAAGATTTCTTGACGATCTCCATCCATCATGTCGTTAAACGCTTTCAAGGAGGCCCTCAAACCCTGCACAATCAATTCTTCATCTGTTTCATCTTCTTCTTCATCGCAATTGCATCAGTTTGACTACGCAATTAATTCAAGAAAACCCCCTAAATCTTCTCTCTCTCGTCAGCTTTTGCGCCTCGACCAAGATACTGTTAATCCTCTCAAAACCTCCAAAAGGGATGCCAATTCTAATCCCAAAACACAAAATGATCAAGTTAAAATTGTTGTTGATGATGAAGAACTGAAAGAAAAACCGGTGAAAAGACCAAAGTTGCGCCAGATTGATCACATTGGTCCTTATGAGCCACTTCTTCTGTCCCCACCGGCCGAAGTTCCGGTCATACAGGTTATTAATATTATGAAGAGTTATACACATTTGCTTAAAGTTCAAATCTTTCTCTGTGTGAGTGTGTGCATATTTATCTATAGTTGGTCTATTAGTTTGTTTACCTCTATCAAGGTCAAATTAAACATTCTGAATTGTTTTGTTGTAGTTTTTGATGTTGATGGCATGATTTAAGTATTTGGTATTCATATACCTGAATTGATTGATGCAGTAAATTTCCCATGTAGAAAGTAGTGTTTCACTTTATTTTACTTTGTCAGGATGCGTATAAGTTACGTTGTGCGTAGCTGTTTTATGTGTAGTGTTTATAGCTCATTTGCTTAATTTATTTCTGGATATATGTGCTTTCTTGTTTTAATATATGTGTTTATGCGCGGCTCGTTACCGTAACTGCAAGGAGGGAGATATTGACAGCATGCCTTATTGGAGAAATGTCAATTACCCCCGAAAAGTGAGTATTTGCACGGTGCATTTTACGGTAAAGAGTTGGTCATATTGGTTCTTATGCGGAGAAAGGAGTTAAAGCAATCATAGTTGTTAAACATTTAAGTGTGGACATATTAAAGTTTAAATAGTGTATTACCCTCCATAACACAAGTTTTCATACCAAGGATGACCAGGAGTTTGTTTAACTGTGGTATTATGTATCTAGTCCCTGTTATTGCTGGATGGTAGATCTGGTGTTCATATGTAGCGATTTAACGGTACTTGGTATAAATAATGGACAGAGCAAAGCAATCTTACAAGGACAAAATGTAGAGTTACTATAGCAATTCAGTCAGATACATTATCTTTCTATTGTTACTTCTCTTGCCATATTGTATACTGCAAATTCTGTTATGGCATGTTTTAGAATCCTGAGAACATCACATGCTTTCTTTTCCAGGTTCCTGCTTCAATAAACAGTAGACTTTTGGAACATCAAAGAGAAGGGGTAAAGTTTTTATATGACTTGTACAGGAACAACCATGGTGGAATTTTAGGAGATGACATGTAAGTTCTTGTTTTACTTTCTCACATGAGCTTGTTAAAATTTTGAGCTCATTCTGCTTCTGCAACTTCCATTTGATGTTTTGCTGCATTGTGACTTCTTTGCTTTCCTTTTCCTTTTGTCTTGGACTAATCTGTTCATTTCTTTATTAAGACAATTCGCAAAATAATTTGGTAGTTAGGTTCTTTCTTTTTTTCTGCTTCCAAGCGCACTGATATTTCCTGGAGGAGATTTTGAGAAGATGTTGGATTCAGTTTCCTGGAAGATTTGGATTACAAGTAGTTATGCTGCAACTCATGTCACACTAGGAATTTTACTATTTTCCTTTTATTATATTTGGGTTTAGACCGGCTCTTTTTGATGTTGACAGCAGCATCATCCATCTTTTAGCGTGTTGACAACAGTTGAGGTGTCAAATGTGAAGTGTGATTTAAATTACAAACACGGTGACACTTGACCCTTGTCCCTGACTCCATGGATCTTCTGGTTCGTCTGGGATTGGGTAGTTACATATGTTTCAGAAAAGCGTTAATGATTACCACAAGTTCAACTCAGATATGCTTCAATAGTTGTTCAACTTTAAACTTCATGATCATTGTTTCTTAGAGTAAACCCTCTTTGAACTCATTGCCTCATAAATTCTCTGCGATATCGTTTGTTTTTGGAGAGTAAGTGAAGGAGTAGTTCAATTGGGGAAATAATTTCGTCAGAAAGTCAAGCTACCATTCTCTTATCGCCTAGCCTCTTGAATTACAGTGTGATTTATGTAATTGAATAACGTTTGTAATAAGGCAGTGAGATGTTTAAGACTTGTGGAGTATTGTGAATGACGATCTCTCTTTGCTTCCATGATGAAAATTGTCGATCTTCCAGCTGTCTATTTATACAACTTTCTAGCATGCTCGTTCACTTACTAGCTTGTAACCACTGAAGATGATCGGGATTATTGCGACAATTGGTATACCATCAAGTTGAAATTATTTCTTCAAGCAATTGAAGTCTCCTTCTTAACTCATTTTGATTGGCTAGAACATCTTCATTGTGGTCTTTAATAATTTTTTTCGTCTTACCTTTATCTAAGTTTTCTTTGGCCGTCTGTTTGTTTTCTGACATTCCGTAATACTTCTCTCATTATGAGAATTAGTTGATACAACAAAAATATCAACTAGGACTGCCTCAATTAATTGGAACAGACAAATGAACCAAATAAGAATCATCTTAAGTTAAGTAGATGAACTGTCGAACATATGAATTCTCCTCTTGGCAATTAGGTGATATCTTCTAACTTTCAATTTAGAGATGGTCAGAAGGTATTTTTTCTATATTTCACGGATTTGTTTTGAATTCACTCTCGATATTGTTTTCCTTTAGATAATGGATTTCCTTTTAAAAAGTAATAATTGTTACTCCTTCTCTATTTTATTTTTTGGTTTATATGATCTGAATGCATCAGGGGTTTGGGAAAGACTATTCAAACAATTGCTTTCTTGGCTGCTGTGTTTGTGAAGGATCCGGATTTGGCAGATTTAACTTCTCTGAAGGGAAAACAGGTAGAAAAGGGCCCTGTACTCATCATTTGCCCCAGCTCTGTTATTCTTAACTGGGAAAGTGAATTTTCCAAGTGGTCTTCATTTAGTGTTTCTGTTTACCATGGACCAAACCGTGATTTGATAATTGACAAACTAAAAGCACGTGATGTTGAGATTCTTATAACCAGCTTTGACACATATAGAATACAAGGAACTGTCTTATCAGATATTGACTGGGACATTGTGGTCATTGATGAAGCACACAAGCTTAAGAATGAAAAATCAAAACTCTACACAGCATGTCTGCAGATCAGAACCCTGAAACGTTATGGTCTTACAGGAACCGTAATGCAGAACAAAATAATGGAATTATTCAATCTGTTTGACTTGGTAGTACCTGGTCGCTTGGGGACACGTGAACACTTTCGAGATTTTTATGATGAACCTCTTAAGCATGGTCAGAGATCAACTGCTCCAGAACGTTTCGTGCGGATTGCTGATGAGCGAAAACAGCACTTGGTGTCAGTTTTGGGTAAGTATATGCTGAGGAGGACCAAGGAAGAAACAATAGGGCATCTTATGATGGGAAAGGAAGATAATATTGTATTTTGTGCAATGACCGAGTTGCAAAAACGGGTTTATCAGAGGACACTTCAACTACCTGACATCCAGTGTCTCGTCAATAAGGACCTCCCGTGTAGTTGTGGTAGCCCTCTAAAACAAGTCGAGTGTTGCAAACGAATAGTTCCAAGTGGTTTGATCTGGCCTTATCTTCATAAAGATAATCCAGAAGGTTGTGATTCTTGCCCCTTTTGCCTTGTTCTCCCATGCCTTGTGAAACTCCAGCAGGTATTTGTTTTTCCCTTTTGGTAACTTATCTCGATAATGCGATCACAATCCTATGCTGCTAGCTCAACCGTGAGCTGCAGTCGCTTGGAAATGTATGAAGCAATATCTTTTTTACTATAAATAGATAAATGAAAAGAAAAGAATATGGGAGGAGAGGAAAATGTATGCCTGCTTTCTTATTTCCTGGTCCCTCAGCGTTATGAATTTGTGACTATATTGTGAAGTCCATTTGTTTTATTCTTTCTATGAAAGTTTTCTTGTTAATTTCATTGTTTGTTTTCAGAGTCATGGTTAAACCCTGCCCCATGCCTTTGTTCTATCTTTTGGTATTGATATTGGAACCCGGTCCGTGTATTTGTTGTTTCTTTCTCTTGTTGATTGCTTTGATCTTGTATGACTTATACTTGCCAGCTATTTCATCATTTATGATAGAGAAAATATATATACAGATAAAAACAGAGAAGCGATAAGGACAAAATAGATTTTTTTTCTTTTAATTGATACAATTAAGTATTATTTGTGCATTCTTGTGCTGATGTGCTGAAAATGAGTAAGATGAATAATGTACTTAAGACGGAAAACATTGAGAATTATTTATCTGCAGTACCTCCTCCGTCGAGTATTCCAAAGTTTTATTTCCATTGATGGTAACTTTGCAAGTTTCCCCAGTTGGTTTGCAGTTAGCTGTTTAATTCAGTCCATACTTCAAATCAGAAACCAAAAATATGTTTTTGAGCAGTTAAGAGGTTGAAGAATCTCCACTGTTCGAACTGAAAAAAGATATTATGTTGTGGCTTGGACCAAGAATATCAAAAAATTAGTAGATTATATTCTTTATATACTTTAGATGAAGTTCTACAAGATAGTCTAGATAACTTAAACACATTTTGTCAATCAGTCACTTAAAACAAAGTGGTTAGGGCCCTGAAACTGAGTTATTAAATGAGACATTTCATAGTCAATCCATGTTGAGACCCAAGACTTGTCAATAATCATGTATTTGGCTCAATGCCTTGAATCAATTCATTCCCAATACTATAGAAAGGTTACATGTATAAATCAACTCCGTGACCCTAGCTAATTACTATCTTTCCTGATCTATCTGAGGTGAGAAGATAACTAAAATAGGAATACATATTTGCCTAATTGATTTGCGGCCATTATGCTGATTACGCAAATCATGCCTAGACAAGGCTTGTTATCGGAACTTGTTGAGTTTGCTTCTTTAGAGTTCTTAAATCTCTGGCTCCCACAGTGCCATACTCATGAAAATATTTTTGCAGTAATAGAGCATGTTGTTTTATGTATTTCTGATACAGCTGGCATTGAACAGCCACAGTGGTTGTTTTTGTTGATTGCTGTCTTCCTCTACTTACCTTTGCATTTTAATATCTGACAGATTAGCAATCATCTGGAGCTTATCAAGCCAAACTCAAAGGATGATCCAGATAAGCAACGAAAGGATGCAGAATTTGCTTCTGCTGTTTTTGGTACAGATCTTGATTTAGTCGGAGGTAGTGCCCAGAATGACAATTTCATGGGTATGAGTGATATTAGACATTGCGGGAAAATGAGAGCTTTGGAGAGACTAACACGTGCCTGGATTTCTAGGGGCGACAAGATTCTTCTCTTCAGTTATTCTGTGAGGTAATGACTTGGAACATCGTGCATTTCTGTCTTGAGGTGTATATTTCTACACTCGTATCTAATTTATTCTTGTTGCAATCACTGTAAGAAAAATGCAAATGAAAGGACAGAAGTTGAAATGAACTACTAGTCGATTAGGTATTATCCTTCACTGCACTGTTAGCTGTTCCCTTATAGCCGCTGCTTGATTGTATTGACTTTGAAATATGGGGTCTGATTCGTTTATTCTTGGATGTGGATAATGGAGTGCCAAAACTGCCTATGTAGAGGTATTTTTGCCAGAGGCTAAGGTTATTAATTTTACAATTGAATCTGAAAGTACCTAATCATTTGCTCTCTTGTTGTTTATGTGACTAAAAGATCATATTTTCTCTGTTCCCCAGAAAATTTCATTTCTCTTATTGAATTTGTTTGCAATTCCGGAGTCTGGATGCACAGAGGTACAATGACTTCCCAAAATCTGCATCCTCTTTCTCTCCTCTCCGGAAATCTGTTTTGCATGAGGCCAGTGCCTTCCATGTCAGGAAGGCTGCCTTAATCCCTGCAATGTAGTTCTAGGTCGAAGATTTTCCTCCCTTCTGTTTTTTGCACCACCATTCAGGGCATTGGTGCATGCCACTCATTTGATTTTTGATTTTGCCTATGGTATTTGTGTATGGTTTTCTCAATGTTTAGCTCGTGGAAGTCATCATTATTTTGTATAATGACCCATGTCTTCTTCTGCTACTAAAACATGGCTTGTCTAGCAGGATGCTGGATATACTTGAAAAGTTTATTATACGCAAAGGCTATTGTTTTTCAAGACTAGATGGTTCAACTCCTACAAGCTCACGCCAGTCTCTTGTGGACGACTTCAATTCAAGTCCAAGCAAGCAGGTTTGTTTTCTGGTACTATAACTTGAGCATGAATTGTGTTGAGAATTATCCCACATGTTTTGAGAAAGAATTTGGACTTATTTATATAAATAAACATCATTTATTCCTTTTATAAGGCCTTCTAGTGGAGTAATAAATATATCCAAAATTTACATGGTATCAAAGTCTGCCCAAGACCATTGATAGGTTTGTGACCTAAGGACCCGAGTTAGCAAAATTAACACTGGCCCACATGTGAAGGGGCGTGTTGAGAATTGTTGCATATAGCTTGGGAAAGCGTTTGGGCTTTTGTATATAAACAAACTATCCTCTCTCCTTAATAAGATCTTTTTTGGGATAAATAAAGGGACAATTCTAGATTGTTACTCTATGTTCTTGCAAAATGAAAATCGCAGTTCTGGTTTTAGGTGTTCCTGATTTCTACACGTGCTGGTGGGCTGGGACTAAATCTTGTTAGCGCTAATCGGGTCGTGATATTTGATCCAAACTGGAACCCTGCCCAGGATCTACAGGCACAAGACCGGTCATTCCGTTTCGGTCAGAAGCGACATGTAACTGTTTTCCGCCTTCTTGCAGCCGGTTCTCTCGAGGAACTTGTTTACTCGAGGCAAGTATATAAACAGCAGCTATCAAACATTGCTGTTTCTGGGAAAATGGAAAAGCGATATTTTGAAGGTGTACAGGTAGACAAGTAGTTTTTCCCTCTCTACAATTCTGTTAGCCATTATGTATTAATTGACATCATCTCAACTCACTTCAAATGCTTGTTTAAAGGATTCTAAGGAGTTCCAAGGTGAGCTGTTTGGGATCAGCAATTTGTTCCGGGATCTGTCTGATAAGCTTTTCACTAGCGAGATCGTAGAAATCCATGGAAAGCAAGAAAAAGAATTTGACGATCATAATGCAAAACTTGATATTGCTGAACTAGGGATCTACTTTGATCCACCTCAGAATGAAATGGGTGGTCAGCGTTCAGTAGAATCTGCAAGTGATGAGTTAAAAGATAAGGGAAAGGGTAAAGTTAAGCCGGTGCTTGAAGATCTTGGTGAGTTATTTCGTTTTAGATTGTTCCGTCAGGTACTTCTATAACTGTGTCAGTATATCAAACTCACTACTAAGTTATGGTTTTGATTGCAGTATAATTTCTTGGTACTATTTCCTCTACAGATATTAGTAGTTTGTTAGCATGAGTTTGACTTTTTTTGGTGTAGGGTGAACTACGAGACCCCCCCCCCCCCCCCCCCCCACCCGGAAATTTGGTCTGTTACAATAGTATTATCATGCTTAGAAACTTACAAAAAGGATAGTGTCGGCTAGACTGAGGATAACATAACTTTTGATTTGATTCTTAATTTCACGGTTTTGACAACTTCTAATGTATTGAATTGTTCAAAGTATATGTAATGAAAAGTTTATGCTAGGTTTTTGTTTTTTTTTGTTATTTTGTTTTTTTTGACTCGGTATTATATCTCTATATCTTATTTTCTCCTCTTTGTAGCAATATCCTTATTCGTCTTTTGCTAGTGTCAAGAATTTAAGGTGGTTTTGTGATTTTTGAAGCATGAAGGGTACTTTTGTAACTTAAAGTTTTCTTTTTCTTCATTCAGGTATTGTATATGCTCATCGTAATGAAGCCATTGTAAACTCTGGAATTGGGGTCTGGATAAAGGAAACACCGAGCAAGGATTTGAAGGAAGACGTGTCGCCGTCCCTTGCTGCTGAAAGTAAAGATTCGGATCGTGTTGAAGTGAAGGAGAGTGGTGTAGTTGCCGAACCATCGGAGAGAAGTAAAAGTGACCATTCTAGCCTTCTTGCACTCTTCATGGGTATGGATGAGGTTAAACTAAATGAGTTGTTACTTTCAGAACACAAGGAACGGATCCCAAATGGTTGAACTTTCCAGGCATAACTACTCGTTAGCTAACTTAGCTTGTAGATGTTTAGTATGTGTATATATTGTATAGGTCCTTCTGTGGTGGAAGATCCGTAGTGTATGTATATATCCCAGAAACTAGTTGCGGTTGCTTATTGGAGCTAGTAAATCTATAACTAATGTATGCCACAGTAAATATAATGTTATTTAGTGGGTAAGCTTTATAGTTTATACCTCCTTTATAGTTTTGAAATTTTTTCATCCACCATATCACAGTTGATTTAAGGTGTATTTTTCTTAGTTAGTTTATTAAATGTTATTTTTTGCAAGCAATGCATATAACGTCTAATTGGAACGAAATGGATTAACACGCAAAGTGCTACAACGCATGCAGCATGCCACCGCGAGAGTACTCATGCAGAGGCTTGAGCTTGACAGTGTCGAGCACCGCTTACGCCGTATGCACTTTCCATTACATTGAGTTATTGAGTGCTATTTTTTTTAATGTTAAACACTTTGTCATTTAATGTCATTTGATTCCTTGGATTTATATCTCATAAATTCTGAACAACGAGGCATATTTTATGTTTTAATCTCTCACAATCATATTCCGAGAATGATTAAACAACTTTCCTATTGTAATCTTAATTTGGAACCATGGCTTCTATCGATAAGTGAGTGTATCTATCAATTAGAATCATCAAAATTGATAAAAAAAAAAAAAAAAAAAAAAAAAGCATAGTAAACAAAGTCTTATGAACTGACAATTAGTGAAGAAACTTCTTCTACTTGTTCGGCGTTTTAGTATATTGTACCTTAACAACAATGTCTATGATCGACTAAATGCAAAATATGAAAATGACTTCCCATGACTTGACTTTAATTTATATCAAGTTTTTTACATTGTTACTATGATTTTTCGGATGTCATTTGAATAGTTATGTTCCATACCTGATAAAGTTGTTTGGACACATACATTGTAGTTACAAGACTTTCAAAAATTGATTGAGTAGGTCTTTTTGATGATGTTTGATTATTCATGGACTATTTCAGAAAGACAAAACATGGGGGGTTTTCTCTAAATAATGTTCATGCATAATGTTCATTATCATACTTTTCTAGACAATAAAAATTATGATGAAAGTATCTATGAATTTTCAGAAAATTTGAATGCTTTGCCTACATCTTATTATTGCGCTTTCATCAATCCTTCCTTTTACTTCTTTCAATTGCATATGGCGTTGACCATTTCCATAAATTATTTTCCGAAAAGAAAAGATCTCTTATCTTTAATATAGTTCATTCACAATTCTTTTTTGATACTTAATATGGCAAAGTTTTAACCCGAGAGTATCATTTCACATAAGGGTACGAATGTCTCAAAAGGATTAACAAATTTGACTCGATATTAAACAATAATACCCCTATAACATAATGATGATTTATCTTTTTCTCAATACAACATTTATAGAAAACTTTTCAATGTTAGATTTACAAAAACAACAATGAATCAAATTGAAATTTAAAGTTTACAGCATAGATGGCAACCAATTTGAAATTTTAAGCTTCCAACGTATACATCTCGATTTCAATTTGTTCCATATAAGTCGAGGTACGTGATTTCTAAATTAAACCACAAAATTGAAAGTTTATATATCTGCAAGCATTTTATCATTACAATTTGAATTCCAACCTACAATCTCCTTAAATAAGGAGATTAATTTTAGACTCTTTAAAGGTGATGGATAATCTAATTTATTAGTATTAAAGAATATCTATTTACTCAAATTCTTAATTGGCAAATTAAGGTTTATTGAATTAACTATCTGCAGCCACCAGCTAGATTCTATCCTAATATTATTCCACACTGACTTACATCACATTATTAAATTATTTTAATTCCCATATTTTTTTCTTTTTATAATACCCAAAAACATCTTGCATTCTCATTCTTATATTTTATGTACAACTTACTACACTACTCTTTCATTTCTTTTGACTTCAGCTTTACACAACGAAGAAACAAAAACAGCTCAAGCTCATAAAAAAATTAAACAAAAATTAAACCTTTTTGTTTGGTGAATAAAAGAATTGATTAAATTGATCAATTCTTGTTCAACAATTGACCAGTGAAAAAAGCCCCTCTTGTTCCTTTATGCTGATCAATAGCTTTTTCTGTTGTTAAGTTATCGTTTTCTCAGTTTGTCAGTGGGTTTTTTGATCGGTGTATTTCATCTCTTGTTCTTGTTGAGTTTGTTTGACTCCTCTACAAGCAAAAACAAAAACCCACCTACAATTTGGCCTAAAAAAGACGACTTTTTGATTTTTTTTTTCTTTTTTTTTTTCCCTCTAAAGTGTGATGGGCGTTGTTTGTTTCGTGGGTTTTCAACATAATTTGGTGGGGAAGTTTTTAATTTGATTTTAGAAAATGGGTCACTTTAAGAGTTGGGATTTGTTCAGTTTTTGTTTTCGAATTTGTTTTGGGCTGTGTCTCATTTTGTTGGTGTTACAGCCAGTACATGGTTTGAGGCCTTTGAGGCAGAGGCCTCGGTCGTGGGGCGATGAGGTTAGCGAATTTAGTATTGGATTTTTAAGTCTTGATATGGTTGTTTTCATTGTGCTACTGCTAGATTTTATTTAGATTAGTTATCTATGAGTTGACTAAATTCTGCGTTTTCAGTGCTTATGTTAGATTCTTGATCTTTTACTTATGTGTTCAATGTTCATAAGGTAGCTATATAAATGACTATTAATGTTTTAGAATGTCTAATAAGGAAGTGTGTGGTCTCTGTCTTGTGGTTACGAGTTTCTATATCGTCTATATATTGGTTACATTTAATTTCTTTCCACTGATAGTGAGTTAAAAGGAGAAAGTCGATGAATGTGAGTGATACCTGTTTATGAGGTTATATTGCCATGACGCCGCTAAGACTTGCAGCTACATGTTTATCATTTTACAGTAATGCAGGGTTCGTAAAGATTGATGAGTTTGGCAATGACTGTTTTTAATTGAGCTATAATGTAGATGCCTTTTGTGTTGTTTTTTGTTGGCACACAGTGAGTGGTTTGTCGGGATTTGCACCTAGTCATATAAGATGCATGTTGTTATATTAGCACATGATCCCAATTTATTAAATTGTAAGTATTTTGCAAGGACCAGGTAGAATATACAATACAGGTCTTAGTTTAGGTGGACAAACATGCTGGAGGATAGATGTGATTGGACTATGCAGTCATGATATTGAAGAATATGTGAATGGGTACATGATTTCATAAGTTGGTTGTAGAAAAAGATGACAGTGACTCCACGGGTTTTTGTTCCTCATAAGCTAAATACTCATGAGCATGAAGACCTTAATATTCCAGAACCTTTTATTTTGAGAGAATTAGCTCTTAGCTTTCATCGGATTGTTACTAGCAACAGCAGGCAAAGGAGCAATTGATTTTTCTATACCAAAATTATTCAATATGTTGGTAGTTTCTTTGAATATTTTGGGCTTTACATGCTTAAGTTTTAACCGTAAACAAAAAACAATCAAATCCATCTGAACTACTCCTATTAAGCTCTTCATTTTGTTTTTGTTTAGATCAATGACTCTCGGACAATCTGTAGCTGCAATTCCCCTCTTTCCATATGAACACCAAAAAATTTGCTCTACCACATGTTATGTGGATGTCCGTGAAGTTATTACCTGTGTACATATTTTCCAACTTTGTTAGGTTGTCCAGTTCAGAAGCCTGTTTATGGCGAATTGCATTTATTCAGCCATACATGACTAAGAAAAGATGCTCTGAAGTTGATTTAGGTTTGGCCTAATGTGGAGAATTTTTTTGGCTGCAAGAAATTTGTTTCTTGTACTGATTTGGGCATTGGGATACAATGAATATATTGTTTGTGAGGCTGCAAAAGTAGTGGGAGAGAAAAGTCCATCCGAACTGGCTATGTAGTTATAGTTCTTGAGCCAAAGTTAGTTAGGATCTTTGATTTGTTTGTGGCCGCTAATTCACTTTAACATATCCACCAATGGCTAGGCTGCCACTTCACCAACCAGAATGTTATGCACGCACAACCCAGAGGCTCATCCAATCACTTATCACCAACATTACAGCACCCTCATCCAAAAATGCGTTCCTATGCCTTAAGTTTTATGGATCCACCAATGGCATGGCATGCCATCACCATCAGCATAGTGGCTGCAAGGACGGTCTGTAGAGCGAGTGAGAATTTAGTTTGAGAAAGGGTATGAGAAATGTGCAGGATGGTAAATAGTTTGGCCTATCAAATCACCTGCATGTGTGATTGGCTGCAGATTAGGGACTCTATGCGGGCCCAATACGGCCTACCATTCGGCTAAGTATAATACTTGACAAATTAGCACCACCGTGTAAAATTTACTAGCACTCTAGCTTTAAATTTTCATTTTCCCCCATTTGAAGTCGATTGAAAGAGTCAAACTATCTTTTACTACTCTTTATATCTTTTGTGTGGTTTATGTGGTTTTTGTCCTCTGAGTTTTTCTTAGATGAATGTTCTTTAAAATATTCCTTTGTAGTATTTTAGTTACAAATAGTATTGTTACAATTCACACGACATCCATCCCTTGATCCTCCCTGTCTCTTTCCCTCTGTGCACTCGAATCTTCTTTAAATCGTTAATGTCTTTCTTCCATTTTACGTCTTGCAGTGGCTTCTTGTAGGCAAGGAAGAGCCTGAACTGGGACCATTTTCTTCTTGGAACATAACAGGGACATATAGAGGTGTGTAGTTGCCTATTTGGGAATTTATCAACAGTCATTTGTTTGCATATTCTTTTTATGTGGAACAAGTTAAATTTACTCTGATTTCATGTCGTTGTTAAAGGATATAGGCCTGATTATGTCTAGTGATAGCATAATCACTTCATATGATAATATTTTCGTCTGTTTTCTATAGAAAATTTCTGTTAACTGACTTGGAAATACACACACACACACAAATACGCGTGTGTGCATTTATCTTGCTCCATAATAACTTCAAGTGATAATTTTTTAATCTGCTTTCTCTAGAAAATTTCGGTTGACTGACTTGGGAATACACTCACACACACACACATATATGCATATATTTGGGTTTGCTGTTGAATCTTTTGATTAATTGTCTAGAGGACATGATAATGACCATCTGGAGTTTCCAAGTTGTCCTGAATTCTGTTTGATTTATATCTGTTCTAATTACAGTGGTTGCAAATTATGGTGTCCTACATGACATTTTTTTATGACTCATTTATTAAATAGTGATTGTCAAGTCCCAGTGTGTTTTATACCTCCTGCATACATGCTCTAAAAAAGCAATTGTTAGTTCACCACCAGGCATTAAGAAAGTATTCGATAGGAAGTTTTAGTCTGCATTGCTGAGCCATTTATATATTTTCATGCTTATGAGTTATGAATTCTGTTCCGACAGTATTTTGAGCTTATGGAGATGATTGGTACATGAGATCAATTAGCGTGTGAACTTTGTAAGAGGACAATGATTTCTTAACATACTTGGCCTAGCTGCCTGTACTTGAAAGTTATCATATTCCAAGAAACCTTATTTCTTTGCCAGTGATGATAGCTCACGAATATAGCAGAGGAAAACGAGTTGTACTGATTTGGTGGCGCACAGACACAATCGATCTGAAATAATGCTAGTCCATAATTATTAAGGGGCAGCGGGGTAGTTAACCAGGGGCATGCATCAATAGAAATGAGGTTTAATTAAAAAAAAAAAAAAAAACTAAGCTCAAACTGTTATAGACCACTGCGGAATGCATTATTTCCCCATTCTTTTGTATATATTTTGGTCTCATTCGGTATTTCGTTCTTATTCTTTAAAAGTTTATTGGGGCTTGGTTTCATTTGAAAATTCGGCGTACCAGGCATACGAATGAAGGATACTTCAAATCATAGTAAAATAGGTATCACATAGGACTTAGGAGGAGAAATATTGTGCATATTCAGGTATGATAAGTAGGTAAAAGAAAATTGTGACCCTGCGTAAAACTTATGTTGAAAGGACTTCTCGAAGATTCCGTAAACGAATTAAGGCTGGAATTGGTTTGAAGGAAATAGAGATCTATATAAACCCCCAGCTCCAGGTAGTTTGATGGAAAATCCTTCGTTCTTAATGGGCTACGGTATAAGGGATTTTCTTGTGATGCCCATCTGATTGGCAATTTGTACCAATAATTTTGGAGTGCCTGTCACACTTTCATCCTTAGATACAATCCATCAGAAAAGAGATGAGTTTAGCTCTTCCCATAATATACTAATGTGAATACAACTGTCACTTTTTTTCCATCTATCAGGTTGATTCCTATGACCACACTATGATTTCTCTTCAGGAATTTAGGAATTTTGACTACCATGTTATGTGGTTCAATAGAAAGGTTCATGGGGAGGTCTGAAGAGGGTCACATTGCTTGTCAGGCCAGGACATTTTGAACCGATTCCTGAAAGAGGCATCTGCATACCTTAGTTCCGTTTGTTGTAGGAGTGTCATTATTTTGTCAAAACTATGTTGTGAAATGAAGGCTGGGTCTCATGATATGACATTTTAGCTGATTGTCTGACGGAGGCGCTAAGTTTGATTCTATAAGTAATCTTATAAAGTTTTGATAGTAGTCCATTTAGTCTTTTGGTTGTTTTAGTTTTCTTCGTCCACAGATAATTATTTTGTGATCAAGTTTAGCTTACACACCTAATGCTTGTGCTGTCTTTTGACGATTGAATTTATATTGATTTTCGAGTAGCGGAAATGGGAATTTTAACTAAAGTTGACTTGTTGACAATTAGCATTGAAAAATGCAATTAATAACAGTTTGCTAGGTCTTCAGCAACATGGTTCTCTAATATGGTTCACCTTACTAAGCGTGCAAAGTACTCTCAATTAGCAATTGCCTTTGCTAATCCTATTATTTGTTATAACTTTTCTTACTTTTCATGGATTTGCTTCTTTACTATCGTTAATTCCATTTGTTCGTTTTGCAGGGAACTGGAAGTTCCTAGATTCTGCCAATAGCTCGTCCAAGTTTCCTGATTTTAACAAATCTAACGGCAATTCCATATTAGAGTTGATAAGTACGCCAACAAAAATAACTGGTGTACACTATGTTCAGGTAGTGTGATTATTATCTTGATACTGGTGATCTAACTTGAAAGTGAGCTGTTATGTGACTGGTTAGTAAATCTTTTTATTGCATGAAGAGTAGTTTTGACAAAGTGACTACTCATGAGATTAGAAATCTTCAGGACAGACGAGCTTATTGTATAATATGATATCATCAACCATAGCAATGAATGGGATTTACAGCAAAGTTGATTTGTTAGTTAAATTACAAAATGTGGAGATTTTTCTCTGTATACATGATAAATATATACACATGCAAATTGAGTACAACATCAACCCAGCCTGTAATCTCAATTAATTGGGGTTATATGAACCAGATGAGAATATTGTCGAGTGGAACACATGAATTATCTTTTTCATTCATTTCTGTTGAGTAGAGCCTGTTCGTTTGTTATTCCAATAGAGTGATATAAGTCAATATATTAAGTGTAAAATTAATATCAGCATAGCGAGGAGACTTATAAGGTTCTGAAGACTAGGCTTTTAATGGGGTTGCTAGTGGAGACTTTTCTTTAGTTCGACCTGTGGGGTCTTTTCTGCCGCTAAGCACATCCATGAGTAGCTTTCAGAAATTATCTGAACTAACTTTGACACTCAAGAAGGTGCGATATGCTTGTTTGGTGTATGTGGCTCATCCTGATACTGTTATATGCACATATTTTTTGATGTTATATTGATGATGGTCGTGCTCAAGGTGCGCTAAACCATTGGAATATTATTTTGGTATTTCAAGCTCTTATGTATTTTCTTTCTATATAATACTTTATTCTTTTCTTTGTACATGATTTTTTTTTGTATTTGTCATGTTCATGCTACGATCAACCAGGGGGTTATAATTTTCCATGATGTGTTTGATAATGAACATGCTGCTAGCAGCGCTCAAATTAGAGTAGAGGGTGTATATATCTGGCCTTTCAGACAACTGCGGATGGTAGCTAACAGGTACCTTCCCATCTGTTGCCATCACACTTTATGTAAATTTTTGTGCCCCTACTTTTCTAACTTTTAGTTTTATAGTCTGCTAGTCCTATCATGTTAATTTCAAAATAGCTGTTATGTAAAATTTAAGATGGTTAAAATGGTCTTCTGTAGAATTCAGCATACATTGAGAAATACTTAGTTTCAACTGGAAAGACATGTGAATATTACATGATAGACTTTCCTTTTTGTTGGTTTCCCAGATTTTAGCTGTAGAGAAGTTCATGGGTTTAGTTTAATTGCTTCATTGAGCCCATATCCACCTATCAGCTTATGCTATCTCTTATGCCTGCAGTGCTAAAGAGGGTGAGTTTGGGCAGGAGGATGATTACTTGTTATCTAATCCATATCACTTGGTAATAATACTGCCTCTTTCATTTCTTTTCTAGTAGATTGATTCTGTTTACATTTAGCTGAATTTTTTGTTGTTTATATATTTGTTGTTTGTTTAATATACTATATACCCAGATACTTTTGTTTCGGTCTTTATTTTTTCTGGGGTGGGGCCATAGGGTGATTTTAGTTGATATCACAAAGTATTTTTATTATGCTTTGTCTTAACGTCTACTACATTAACAATTAACGTTAGTGATGTTGAGTGTTGAATGCTGGATAGAATATTGATGGCATTCCTGGAAATTAAAGTGATCTTCGTTTCATTTACGCATAGTGGCAACAACACCTCTATTGTGATGTGCCATTCGTCTTGACTGCATTAGTTTGTGCAGTATTTTGGACTAGTTAGCTGATGCCAGCCTTTGAAATATTGAACTTATGCAATGCTACGTAACATTCGTGCTTTGCTTTGAAATTGGGAGTCTGAGTTATTAATGCATTCTTCTTGGTAGTAAAACTTCGACCATCTTGCAGTTGTGGACCATCATAGCTACCAGATGATTTTCAAGTGTTCCGGTTTTGAACCATTGAACTTCCTCGACATCTAAACCCAAAACGATCGAAGAAAATAAACCAATATTAGCTTCTCACAGTGTTCTTCAGTTGACTGAATCATGCAGTTAACTAGTAACTAGTACTACAAAACCCAGTGTTTTGCTTTCTTGAGATTTAGTTTCCTTTCTTCCATGATCGTTTAAGAATCATAGAAGTCCAATAATATTTCAGTGCTTCTAGGTTTCGACAATGTGTAAAAGGGCAAAATTCATTATGTGAAATTAACCTTGTTTATTCTGTTTGGCAGTGGCTGCGTTTTCTTCTCACATGTTGCTGTTAGTTTACTGCCAATGCTTAGAGCAATAGTTATGTGTGAAGTATTTTATGGGTCATGTTCGATTGGTTCTAGATTGTAACTTTGTTGTAGTTTCTGTTGCAACAGACCTGATTACGAAATGTTTTTTCTGAAGGAACTTTGCAGTCCATCAAACTTGTTTGACATTTATTTCTTTTTAGTGCAGCTTGGAGTTTTCTCCTCCCAGGTGTTTCAGGAGTCTCCTCGAGAAAAACTCTGGAAGAGGAAACACTGTAATTTTTTGTTTCACATGTATATCGCCATCATGGTTATTATGAATATTAAAATCCTTTTCCTCAGTTGCTACTTTTTCTCCTATTACAGCTCCCATTTACGAAATGGAGAAACATTGCAATATAGAAATTTCTGCACAAATTTCTCGTGTCTCTTCCAGCAAAAATGGTACTTATATTTACAAAGTGTTAAGGCTCTCCCCCCCCCCCCCCCCACAAATTTGTGTTTTCCGTGTTGTTAGAATGCTGGATTACCTTGTAATCTTCTCTCCTGATCTATTTTCAGTAATATCAGTTGCCTATAAATGCAGATGAAAAATTCATGAGCAGTAGTATTTATATATGCTACTTTGTTAAGTTATTTGCCATCTAATAAAAAAAAAGGTGCCTTTTAAAAGAACCATGAAGCAATTCTCCAAACTTCGGTTAGCTACCAAAAGTTAAAGGAGTTGTGGACAAGTTTGGTCGCATTGCTATCTCTCTATATTTGGCGAAACAAGATTCATAAAACATATTATGATGTGTTTTAGCAATGTGGCTTAAATTTTGCAGTAAACTCATCCCTTAGTGTCTCATTGTAAAATCTTATTCCTTTGTCTTGGACTTTTGTAGATGGAGACAATAAGTATCATTTAGCAGGATTGATGGAAAGCCCTTCAGTGGATGAAGATGTGGACTGCTTCTCACCCATGCTTTTAAATGCGACTTCAGTCAACATTGAGGTCTACTATAGTAAAGCCGTTAACTACACGTTGATGGTCACCTTTGTATCCTTTTGCTTATACTGTTCTTAAAGTTTCTGCAGTTTAATTCCATCAGAAAAAAATAAGCAAAGACAAAGGGGTCATATTGTGTTATTACCTTCATTGGTTGGATTCTTTAACTTTTCATGCTCCAGATCTCTTTCCTCCAAGTTCTGTTGTTAATTCGACAAATGGAGCACAGCAATACTCAATCCGTAAGATACCCGTCAATTGTGCTTGATACTAGATATGAGCAGTAGTTGCTAGCATCATTATTTATGTGTTATGTTATGTTAATATTTCGTCATATGAAGCACTAAGTTTACAATATTTTCTCAGGGGGCTGCCAAAGTTTCTCTTCTAATGATTGGGCATCAGGCTATAATGGATGCTTATCTTTGTCTTATTCATCTTACTGCAGGAATTCTAGTTGGTATGTTTATTTGATTTTTTCTTTTATATGATTTCTAATTTTCTTCAAGTGATAGAATTTAGTTGCTAAAGGTTGTGTTATGGAAGTGCAGCATTTATTTTCTATTCAGCCTTTTTTGAGTTCCCTTTCTTCACGATCTTTATCTTATGCATTAACTTTTTCATTTCATGCGTCCATTTGGAATCTTCATGTAGTATATGATCACCATTTACATGAAGAATGGTTGAATGGTTTAAACAATAAAAGAATATTATAAAGCTAGAAAACCTCCAATAAAAAAGAATTAGTGAATTAATAGCACGAAATTTGTGTGATGGTGTGTTCTGACGGTCTCTTCTGGCGAGCTTGAATAATTCTTCTTAACAAGAAGGGGTTGGAGCTAGTTAGAATTAAGTACTATACGTGTTTCAAGTTACTATCACAAGCACTTTTGAAGATATAGCATGCTTTGGAGTTTTTTTCTAAATATGGGGTGGAGCGTAAAAGAAGATAATGATCTAAATCATTTCACCTTATCGTTTACAAATTTATTCTTATAATGTACTATCTGTCCTGTTAAACTGCAAAGTAACTGAATCTTTTGTTTTACTTGCATGCACATCTGAAATTAGATATAGGAGAAATATTATGGGAATTGGCGCCACATTTTTATTGAGGTTATTTTACTAGTTATTCCTTCCTCTCCCTTGTCTCGCCAGTGTTGGAAACGCATGTCAAACTTAGTGACAAACATGATATACCTTATAATTACTTAATAAAGTCCATGTTTATAATCTAGTTGTTGTGAAGTCAATATATCATATCGCAATTTCCAGTTGTCTCCTCGAGTCTATCCCTGAGGACACCAGTCAACAAGCTACACCCAGAGTTTGACAAGATATCATGAAAAGAGTTTTATATATATTTACCACTGGAAAAAAATGTGCTCCACACAGTCCACTCTTCTGTATTTATAACTTTGAGAGCCATTGGGATAAGTACAATAGCAGTGATGGATCAGCAGCCTAAAACTTAATTTTCAGGCATCAGTTAACTATGGACGTTAATGCTTAGTGCGATAGGTGGAAACATCCTCATCATAATAAGTGTTGCGGCTGTTCGGGAAAATAAAATAAAATTAGGTAGACTGATTCACCTTTGCTGACTTAGGTCTTGGTTCTGTTCCTAATGCAGCAAGTCCATGATACACACTGTAAGTATCCGTCAATATGCAAGCAAATTAGCTAGCTAGTAGCAAGTGATTTTAATGATATTGGCACTAATTAATTATAGCGAACAAAAAAAAAAAAAAAAACCATTATCTTCTTTCACAAAGACCTGAAATCAAACTTGTAGTGATATGGCCCCAATTATTTTCTATTCAGAATAATGGGATCGTCTTTGATTTAGATTGCTTTTCTTGCAGCTGAGTTAGGAGCGACTCCTTTTTGACTTTGATAAATAGCTTAGGTAGTTAATTTATGCTTACTTGCTCATAGATTCAATGCTGCTGATTACTCTATGATTAACTTCTTATTTTTGTTGAAAGAAGCTACGATAAAACCTTTGAATTTGTTTTCCAGTTGTTACCACTATTGTCTTTATGGGTTTATTATGCAGTTCTCTCTCATTTGAAGTTGGACGAAGTATAAGCTAACACACTTTTCGCTGCAGAATCTCTCTTTAATGCTTTTGCAACTGCTGCATTTTTCAAGTTTGTGGTCTTCTCAATATTTGAAATGCGGTATCTTCTTGCTATATGGAAGGCAAATAGGCCTTCAAATAGTGGGGACAATTGGGAATCAATGAGGCGCGAGCTTTCAGCTCTTTACAGCCGTTTCTGTAAGTATTTCTGTTGCGTAAAACTTAAGTAATGTTAATTAGTAATTTGATGGATCTACGGTGTCCGTATATGTTACTAATATTGTTGGTTTTACAAAATTGCTAAATATGTCTTCTTTGAATATTTTTGCAGATGGGGTCCTTTTAGGTGGCATTCTTGTCATGTATGAGTTTCATAAATATCTACGATTTATTCTTCTCCTACTTCACTCTTTCTGGATACCGCAAATAATCACCAATGTTGTTCGTGACTCGAGGAAACCACTGCATCCTCATTATGTCATAGGGATGACAGTCACCCGCATCGCTATTCCGTTGTATGTGTTTGGCTGCCCACATAACTTTATGCGAATAGAGCCCGACAGGAATTGGTGTATTTGTTTGGCTGTTTTTATGGTGTTCCAAGCATCTATGCTTCTTCTACAGCATTATTTTGGATCCCGGTGGTTCATTCCTCGTCAGGTTGCGTGCAATTTATCCTTTTCCCTTTTTTTGTTCTTCCATTTTGCAAAATCTTAGTTAGTAATTGCTTCCCATGTAAAAAAACAAAAGATATCATGAACCTCCTAAACATTTTATTGATAAACTAAGTTCATCAGTTTGTAGTGTCTTACTCAACTCAGCTTCTGTAATTACCTGCAGATTTTACCAGAGAAATATAGCTACTACAGAAGGTTTGATCAGGGGTCGAATCATGCAACAGATTGCGTTATTTGCATGACTGCCATCGAACGTTCAAATGATTGCATGGTATTTTTTCATTAGTCCAACTTTCTTATCATGACAACATATTATCTCTTCTTTTTTGAAAAAATAAATATATATGACTTCCATAATGCGTGTTTAGGTGACACCTTGCGATCATTTCTTTCACTCTGGTTGTTTGCAAAGATGGATGGACATAAAAATGGAGTGCCCAACATGTCGTCGTCCTCTTCCACCTGCCTAGAGGGGATTGTAGATTTTGTTTATAAATCGCTCGATACTTCATTTCCTGTTAACTCTGGTAAGAATCCTTAAAGTTACTCAATCAGGTTTCTAATTTAACTAACAGGGTTACTAGTTCATTCCCTTTATTTTTATGAAATCCTGTAACACATTTTACCGATGAACGAAGACTTGGAATGAGTAAAGTTGAATCGAAATTTGGCTCTCTAATGCCAGTGCTCCAAATCCTACTACCCAAACGTCATGATAATTTTTAGGGACAATTACACCTATGCCTTCTGAGATTTGGTCTATTTATAGAACTATGCTCTAGTGTTTGAATGATTACATGAGCACCACTAGAAACTCAAGAAATATTACGCCACTTTGAAATTTGAATTATTACAGAGACCCCTAAAGTCTGAGAAACAGTACAAGTAGACTCTAATTTTACATGTTTTGGAAGCTTCGGAAGGTGTTTCAGTAATTATTCAAACAGTGAGGATTTATCATTTATGTGATTGGACCAGATCTAGAGTGTAAATGTAATTTTCCCTATTTTTCATTATATGTTCCCCGGTTAAGTGTTTTAGGGAGCTACTCTCATAAGTAACTATCAGATACTCAATGACTCTCCTTTCAATCAGCTTAGATCTTTAGATGAAGTAGTCATTTAACATAGTATGAGAACCAGGTTAATAGCATGCCTAGAGCCTGAATTTCGATGCCATATATTGATATATATATTTTTTTTAAGAAATAAAAAGATTTTGGTAAGCTTCAGAAGAATTAACATTTACCACCTGTATGTGAGCGACTGTGCGTCTGGGAGACGATAAAGAAAAAACAACTCTAGTCGATATCAGCTTAACATTATTCTATATTTTTGGATGAATTGGTCGTTCATTATCTTTAAAAAAGAATGGAATGTATACCATCTTTATTCTGTGGTCATGGTTAAAACTTTCTGCTATCTTTTTTTTTTTCAGGTTGGAAAGTGTTTATAACTGAAGACAAAAAATTATTGAGACAAACTAGCAACGTAGTTTACATGTATCTTGTAATCATTGAATGGCTCATCGAGACACTACTGTTAGTCTGTTACAACAACTAATATTTTTTTTGTTTCTGTATCAATTAATCACTACGTTTTTTTTTTCTTCTTCTGGGAAGCTGAAAGTCCTAATAGTATGAGCATTGAATAAAATTTAGATACATTATAATTTTGGTCATAATTTCTAGGGTACTGAATGGATGTACATCTTCAGGAAGTCGTGTACAAAGTACAGTGAACTGATTGAGCATTTAACTTGTCAAGACCTTGCATCACCTTAAGTTTATCGGCTTGTTGTCGCAAGTTGATTTCTTGTGCACTCGTCATTTATTTGAATGACAAGAAAATACCTAAATTTCTCGATCTAAGGAGGAAGATCGACGACTGAACAAAGACCAAATAATCAAAGATCACCAATACAAGTGTTTTAGTGTTACTATGATAATAAGCAATCGATAGTTCCGAGTTCCGACTACCAAAGATGAACAATTTGCACCAGTCTGTCAAATTAACTTGGAAGCAATACTCAGTGTACTGTAAAAATGAATCAGATTTGTTATTTGAAAATCTATATTCTTTATATATTCTGCTGTGTTTTGGATTCTGCACTGGGCAGAATAATTCATATTTAGTTGGATATCTTTAGGAAAATGTGATTTAAGTTTTATGTTACTTACGAGAGAAGCTACCACATTTTCTCTGTATCCTGACCAGGAAGATGGTACTGGATTTAGCTTCTAGTTTGATTTGATTTTTTTTTATTTATTTTTAATTTCTGGTGTAGTAAAAAAGAGTTTTTTTTTTTTTTTTTTTTTTTTTTTTTTCTTTTTTTCCTTCTTCTAGATTTCTAATTATATACATTTGGGATCACATAAACCCAGACTGAAAATCTTTGTTTGCTTTGATCCCGAACATCTCTTTAAAGCAAACATTTCTCAGAGCCATTCAAATTTTAGTCACTTGATCATGTTGTTTAGTCTCAAATCATTCAAATTGCACCAAACTCATATCACCAAAAATGACTGCACATACTTGTGCATTTTCTCATCCACACAAGAAGCTAACATCATTAACTTAGAAAAACTTAACGAAAATCTAAATTCTAAATTTCTCAAATCGGTAACCAGTCTCAGTAATTAACACTAGCCATTAGAAATGTAACACATCTGATCATGATTCATGAAGACTCTGCATTTACCTAAACATAGCAGATAAATCGTTGGTCCCAACTTACTTTCTCTCTATTACCACCGATATACCCGGAAACGGTATACCCGGAAACGGTCGTTTGTTACGCTTTACCATTTCTCTGTACCATTCTAGGAGAAGGTAACCTGGAATACGACACACAAGACTTGCCCCAAAGCCCTTGTAGAGTGAATGAATGCCTTCGTTCTTGATTATACGAGCAAATGCATCAATCGAACTCTTATACTTGTAAGCCTCTCCTGAAGTCATCATCATCCTACTGCAGACCGTCCCAAACGGGTAATGAACTACATAAGCACTAAGACCCGCCCAATTCAGCGGTTTAGAGGATCTCTTCTGCCTCTGCAAGTTATTATACACATCATGAAAAATGTTAAAACTGTTGATAGTTTTATAATCAGTAGCTACGGCTTCATACATAACACCATAAGTGACATATCAGAATCATTTTTTGCTAGCAGAGAAAATCTTAAAAAGTATAAAAAAGCCAATCTAATAGACATATGAGAATCATTTTCCCTTTTTATATGCCTTCATTATTCTTTCTGAATCTTTGGTCATATTAACACTGGACTTAACTAGACATAGTTTTGGGTTTCAGCCAATCTAATAGTTGTACTATAATTGAATTTCAGTAGTTTGCTAACCTTAGTCGGATCAGTTTTCATTTCGCGATATTCTATCAAACTTAAGCAACAAAGGCCAAAAATGAATCCCATACTTGCGGCGCTGATTCCACGATAAATCCCCACAATACCGTCAGATTTGAGTGTTCTTCTGTAAACATCTACTAAACCTTTAAACTTCCTTTGGCCACCACACTTGATATCATTAGCCAGACGCGTATGTGCATATTTCAAAGGATAGAGACACCCAAGAGAACAGATGAAAACAGCAACATCAATTGTCAACTTCCTTAAAAACAACTTTTGGTTCTTATCAGTGTTGTCTCTTGCTTTCATCGACTTAAAAACGATCCGACTCAAAATAGAATGCAGCCCGACAGTTAGGACCTGTATTACACAAAAGGTAGTCAAGAGTTAGAGTACTATAGTACAAACATAACCCTTTCTTCCTACTACAAAACAAGCCTGTGTTTGCAAGAACATACAGGCAATGCTTGTTTACGGAACTTTTGAGCTAGTAGCAGAAAAGTCCTCTATGCTACGTGTGAGAGGCAAGAACAACCCATGTGAAAAAAATTCAAATAACTCCCCCTTGTTTTGAGTTATTGCCACAAAATGCATTTGCCTATTTTTCTTTCAGTGTGTCGGTTTTTGTCAACTAACAAAACACAAAGGGGGTCACGATACAAGTAGTCGTTTTTGCCAACGCAGAAAAGTTTTTAAACACTAAGACAAAGGATGGGTCTTGAAATAACAGAGATGTACCAGATCTGGGAATATGTGGATAAGACAGACAGAGTTGCCTCTCCAAAGAGAAATGACACCCTCCTTCTTTATAGTTCTAACAAAGCAGTCAGTAATCCCACGATAAGGACGCGATAATCTACCGGACTTAATCAATTCTCCCTGATTCTGGAGCAAAAGTTTCACTCTTTGCAACGGAGCATCAACCATCGCGGTCACAGCGGATACGGACCCTTTCATGAAGAAAGTCGCCATGAGAACGCCAGTAACTATGTCCTTCTTCGTCGCATCCAGCCCGGATATAGGCGATTGAATCTTATGGAACGCGCCTCTGAATGGTGTTAAAAGAGCATCTTTTGAACCTCCACTGACAAATTTATCAAACAAAATGCTTAAGCCATCGTTCCTTCGGTTCGTGTAGGAAGATATGCCGGTAAAATGGAAAGGCTTCCAGTGTTTGTTCTCAAGTAGAGAGGAATACTGCAGTTTGTTGTCCATGCTTTTCAGATCATGCCATTAAATCCTTAAAAAGATAAAACAACAAAGAACAAAATTAACATTCATAAGAATATCTTATAAACAAACTTTGCAAAAGTATGAAACTTGAAATGGATTCCACAATCCATCAATACATTTTCCTATCTTAGCATCTTCAATGACTTCAAAAACAGCACAAATTATGTAATGACATAACTCAGCTGAATATGCAAACATAAACATAAATATAGGAATATATAAACTACAAAAGTTTCAGTACAACAAAATCAGAAATGCTACATAAGAACATAGTAATTTTGAATACAAAAAAGTGAGATATTGCAGTTTAGGACGTACCTTAAAGCTTTACAAAATAGAACAGCAGCACAGCACAGCACAGCACACATTTCAAATGACATATCTTTAAAGGTCTTGCAAAACAGAAGAGCTGCACCGCATAGCACACATTTCAAATGACATTTACTTTTGCCAAAATTGTTAAGTTCTTTGGTGTGGTACATTAATGTTACCAAAAGTTACAAAGTACCGTTTCATTTTTAGGACCAATAGGTACTGTGAAACCTGCATCTCTTCGCATGCATCCGTACTTCAAATCACATGTAAACTATTTATCGTACTAAAATAAATTAATATGCTCAGTAATTAATATGCATTTGGCCAACAAAGAAAACAGTCCAATTAAGTTATAATTAAAAAAAAACAATAATTTTTTATTCTTTATTTTCTTTTATTAAATGTAAATGATCCACTTCAAAAAGAAAATGATTACTAAAACTTCAGTTTGTTTACGAAATTTCAAATCTCACAAACAAAATTAAATTTGTGATCAGGGAGTAGCTGGAGAAATATTGGAGGGCTTCATTAAGTTTTTGTGTTTTAGAATGGTGTCCTGGTATTTATTTACAAATTTTAGACTTAGAATTGAACCAAATACAGTACCTATCTCTTGTTAATGCTACATTTGGCCTGGTCTAGATAAAAATTGTAAATACATTAGCAAGATTTTAATCCGACAATTATAAATTTTATAAGACGACAAAATCTCGAATCTAATAATGTTTTTCAAAATATCGGCTCCATAGTGTCCAGAGCAAACTCAAAACAAATATTCAATAATACCACCAAGTTGGATCTAAGTTGAATCAGATCAGACCCGACTAGAGCCTAACTAAACAGGTCTGAGCACAAGAACCCTTCCTAATTTGCACCATTGTGATCCCAACTCTTATGTACACTCTACATTGTTGAATATTGAAGATGAAATTAAGACGAACAAAGTAAATTGTAGAGAGCAAAATGTTTATTGATAATAAAGTGTATTTACAATGTGTATGAGATACAAGAGTAAGCTAGCTTTTATATTAAGCAAAGCTTGACTATATCACTAACAACTTAACAATATATCTAACTCTCTAACTAACTATGATAACCACTAACATACATGCAGTTACCAATAGTACCATTAAGATTATTATTTCATTGCCTATGCATGGTGTGTGCAAGTATTGCTCTCTTCATCATGGAGAACTGTGTAGTTTGAGCTTTTTACACTCCTCAAATAACATGACTTATCATCACCGGTGTAGTCGTAATCTTGTTGTGTGCTTCCCAAACCATCAACAACAGAGTTGCCCTTTACCAGCATATAACCGTGTCCATTTTGAAGATTCTTGATCTTACTAGTGAAAAGTCTCGAATCATCGGAATACTTATTCAACTTATCGATGAAGCCCAATCTCACTCTTGCTACAGAAGCAGACGTTCCGTTTCCTTTATCAACGTTATCAGAGTAGAGATGAATACGAAACTCTTTCGATGATTTAGTAGACTTAACAGAAGAAGATGGACTTTTGGACTGGAGTACTCTTCCGTTGAAACGTATAATCTGATCCAAAACCTGCAAGTTCCCATCATTCCCCAGAATCATATCGTTAGTATACTTAAATCCCTGATGGGATTCAGTTCTGATCAATCCATGAGATGAATTAACCCAACCACTCGAAAATATTGACCTCCCAACATTTGTCGCGAAACGTCCATCAAATCCTGAAAAGTTGGATGTAAGAGAGATTGAAAGAGGTGAAGCCTTGTGTTTCAACAACTTCCCTTGTGTCTTCTCACTCTTTTTATCCAACCAAAGATGCAAATTTGCATCCACATACCATACATTCAAAGCATTGGCGACGCTGAATGAAAACTCGTGTTTCTTGCCATCTAATAGCATTGCCAACAACTGAGTGATTTCAATATCATAAGAAGGCAGATCAAATGAACCAATTCCAGTGATTGGTCTCCACAAGAGAGGATTAATTCCACCAGTGTAGATGACGGTAAACGGCCAAACAGCACCCATAACTTGATCATCTAATCTAACTACAACTTCCCTAAACGGTCCATTCCCTGGCTTATCGGTACTAAGGTTATTCGTAGAAATGTAGTCATTCGGAAAATTCCCATACCAAAACTCATCATTCTCATGAAAAGAGACATAAACTTCCAACACAGCCTTGTATGCATTTTGTGGAATCTTGAAATTTTTGGATTCTACATCGGTTGAATTCTTGATTTCAAACCACAACCCATCATTCAACGGCAAATTCCGCGAAATGGGCAGTATCAAATCAGCAAAAGGACCAAACTTTTCACGAGCACCTCTATAATTCTCTTGAGCAGGGTAAAAATGCAGAGTAATATCAACATGGTACACGCCAGTGTAAGTAGCGTCGACAACGTTACCGATATAAACAGCAAGTGTTTGATTAGTCATCAACAGAGAATAATACCTCGTCACGTCTTTCTTAACGGTCCAAACAATGCCGTTCTTAGTTGGCTCAGCCGTGCAACTCCGAAGCATCTCAACGCCTCCTAGCCAAACTCCGAATATCCTATCCAATTGTCGGCCTTTACTTGTTGCGGTCCATTGGAGAACGATCGTGGAGAATTTATTATAAGAGGTGACAAAATATGGAGGGGGTGAGTAGTTTGTGAGGATAGGGGATTTGCCATATGAGTTTGCAAAGTCGTGTTGAAGGAGTGAATGTGATAAAGGTTTGGTTTTTGGAAGTGGGATTGGTTTTGTGACTTGGAAGAAAGTGGTGGGAAGTGAGGAATTAATGGATTTTGATTGTGGAAACGACGTCGTTGCGTGGAGGTTTGCGGCGGAGAGTGGTGGTTGATAGAGGAGGATGAGTGAGAGGAGCATGGAGAAGAGAGGGAGAGCCATTTCTGTTTTTAAGGAATGGTTGTTTACGTTTGATCATGTTGAGATTTATGTACGTAAGTACTGTGAATAGCAAACGAGTCAAAGATTTAATTATATTATTGTTGATATGATCGAATGTATCTAGAATCTTTTCATGCATGAATATTGTAGCAGTCTGTGTGACACTACAAAAAATTCGGGCTTTTGTGACCGAGAAAAATGGTCAGAAAAAATTGAAAATCGGTCATGAAAGGTCTTTCATGACCTCCAAACGGTCATAAAAATCGGTCATAGATACCCGGTAACAAATAGTTTTTGATGACGGTAAACAACGGCCATTAATAATCTGAACAATTCATGACCGCAAAACATTCATGAAAGATCATGTAAACGGTCACAAATAACTTAATTTAAAACTTAAAATTAAAAATAAAAAGAACAATTTATGACTGCAAAGCGGTCACAAATTGTATGGTGTACTTGTGACTGCATCTCGGTTACAAATAATTGAAATTCAAAAATATGTCATCACTATCTAGGACTGCAATGCGGTCATGAATAATTTCGTATAATTTAAATAAGAAAATCCAGAATAATTCATTTTTTTCTATAAAAAAAATTAGAATAGTTTTAGATATGGAGAAGATCTAATATAGTTACAATATAATTCAAACCTTTAATTATAACTATGTATGAAATATACATTTTAATATGAATGAAAAACTATTATGCTACTAACACATTTTTAGAAATTTATTAAATATAATATGGAAATTGAGGATATAAGATTAATATGTATGAAGTATATTTATGATAAAATCAAGATTAATAAAAGATATACTAAACATGAGACTATTATGAAAGTAGTGTAAAAGAGAGGAATGGGAGAGATGGGACTTGGGAGAATTGACAAATGAGAAATGAGAAAGGACCGAAGTGAAAAATGATGAAAAAGGTGAGTGTTTATATAGAATATGATTTGAGCTAATGGCAAATTCATACCACGAATTGTAAGCTTTTTGCGAATTGCACCGCGAATTGTAATTGCAAGCAAAATACACGATGAACTGTAATATTTTTACAACTTGCACAACAATGTGTGTTTGTAGGTTTTTTAAAAGGCATTTGTGACATTTCAATTTTCCCTAATGAAATATTGCAATTTACAACCTAAACAAAAACATGTTAATCTGTTTACATTTTCTTTCTATGAACGTATATCAGTTTTTTTTTTTTTTTTTTTTAATAAGAAAAATAACAAAACACAAAAGCCAAACAGCTAAAAGGAAGAAAAAGAAAAGAACACTTGAGAAATCAAACGAGAAAGATGAGACCTTGAGAAAGGAAACCCATATGGGATTGTATGAGTTCCGATCAGAATAGGAGGATTTGGAATTTGGATTTCAAATCTTAGCTTTTACGACGCGGACGAAGAGGAACAGCATTTGATCGACGAGATCGAACGCGATTCGTCGAGTTTCTGTTTTTTTTTTCCCGAAAGGAGAATTTCATAACCAGAGGCAGAAAGCCAAAATCGGTACAAGAATCATCAAAACAGATGACCCAAAACAGGAAAAAAAAAAAAAAAAAAAAAAAAAAAAAAGCGCTCAAAAAACATAACAAAAAAACAGCTCTTCAAGTTCCATCTTCAAACCAGCAGAAAAACTTATCCGAATTTGCTATTTGACTTTTTGAAAGACTTTTGATTCGATCCCCATGTTCTTTGAGTTTCCGATAGGGATCGATTTCTCGGTTGAGTTTTGTGTGTTTCTGAGATCTCAATTTTTTTTTTTTAAATAAAGTAAAAAAATCTGATAGTACGTTTTCATAAAATTAAAATGTAAAAAGATTACACATTTTTGTTTAGGGTATAAATCTCAAAATATCATTAGGGAAAACTGAAATGTCAAAAATACCCTTTAAAAAACCTACAAACACACATTGTGATGCAACTTGCAAAAATATTACAATTCGTGGTGTGTTTCGCTTGCAATTACACTTCGCGGTGTAATCCGCAAAAAGCTTACAATTCGTGGTACGAATTTGCTATTAGCTCAATAGGATTTTGACATTTGCCATAAGTTTTAAAATATTGAAAAAACCGCCCAAACTATTCGTGACCGCCAAACGGTCATAAAAAGTTTTGAAATTTTGAAACATTCCGCCAAAACTATATGTGACCGCTAAATGTTCACAAATTTTTTTGAGAATTTGAAAAATCCTTCCCGAAGTATTCTTGACCGCAAAACGGTCAGAAAATGATTTGAAAATTTAAAATCCCCACCCCCCTCCCCCTCCAAAAGCATTTGTAACTGTATGCAGGGGCGAAGCCAATAATTTGATTTAGGGGGGGGGGGGCGAAATTTCTGAGAACTTTTATGTAAATATATATAATATTCTTGTTTTTTTTTTTTTAAATATTATCTCAATATCATAAACTACCTTACAAATACAAGTAACTCAAGAATTAGACATTTAATATAAAATATTATAAAGATAACACAATATAGTTAAAATATCATAAACTACATAAATATGCAAAAAATTATGTCATATAGACAGACACTTTGGATGCTCCTAGAATTTTTCTATCATTTATATAAACTTAGACATATATAGTTTTGTTGTATGGATTATGAGAGTTAGACTATAACTAAATTATCAAAGTCCCGAGTATTTTCTTTGATAATGTATATCATTAATGCAATTTTAAATAACCATCTTTATAATCCATAATTTTGTGTACACAAAATGTTTGTACCAAAAAATACACATTTCATTGTGAAAATATTTATGAAAAAAGCCAAATTTTGCAAAATTTAATTATATACTCAACTATTATATTAGATATCCAACATCATTTTATTTATTATATGAAAAAATAAGATTTTCTTAGAAAGTAGTAACCAAATGATCCATAAACTATTATAAAGTTAATGAATTGAACAAGTTAAAAGGGAAAATTTTGGATATAAATTAAATTAAACTTTCAAAATATTTAGAATCATGTGTCATATATATATATATATATATATATATATATATATATATATATATATATATATATATATATATATAATACAATATGATATAGCATAATATACTATAATATTATATATGACACATAATATAATATATATGATAAATAAATTTGTTTTGTCTCCACAAAACGGTTACAAAATAGTTTTGGCGGTTACTATTTATGGTTTGTAACCGTCTATGCTCACTTTTTATTATTTATTTGCTACTTAAAATTATATTACTACGTAAAAAAATAAATTCTATTTATTCTTAAAAAGTATTTCTTACCATATCTTTTGTGACTGTAAGAGCAGTGGAAAAATCAAATTGACTTTAATGACTATAATGCAGTCACAAATATCTTTTTTCTTACTAATATTTTTCTTGACTGCTTTTCAGTCATAAAAATACTAAGTTTTTTTGACCATTTATATTGCGGTCATAAAAAGTCAGTCATGAATGCCTTGTTTTTTTAGAGTGTGAATTAATGTTTGAGGATTTGATATAAATATGTGCATTTAGTCCGAGTCGATGAATGTGGATGTATGGATGTGATATGTTAAGATTGTCCACATATAATTTTGTTTAGTAATATTGTTAATTTAAAAAAAAAATCGCAAACAGGCAGCTAAATTCTACATGCAGTTACCAATAGTACCATTAAGATTATTTCATTGCCTATGCATGGTGTGTGCAAGTATTGCTCTCTTCATCATGGAGAATTGTGTAGTTTGTGCTCTTTACACTCCTCAAATAACATGACTTATCATCACCGGTGTAGTCGTAATCTTGTTGTGTGCTTCCCAAACCATCAACAACAGAGTTGCCCTTTACCAGCATATAACCGTGTCCATTTTGAAGATTCTTGATCTTACTAGTGAAAAGTCTCGAATCATCGGAATACTTATTCAACTTATCGATGAAGCCCAATCTCACTCTTGCTACAGAAGCAGACGTTCCGTTTCCTTTATCAACGTTATCAGAGTAGAGATGAATACGAAACTCTTTCGATGATTTAGTAGACTTAACAGAAGAAGATGGACTTTTGGACTGGAGTACTCTTCCGTTGAAACGTATAATCTGATCCAAAACCTGCAAGTTCCCATCATTCCCCAGAATCATATCGTTAGTATACTTAAATCCCTGATGGGATTCAGTTCTGATCAATCCATGAGATGAATTAACCCAACCACTCGAAAATATTGACCTCCCAACATTTGTCGCGAAACGTCCATCAAATCCTGAAAAGTTGGATGTAAGAGAGATTGAAAGAGGTGAAGCCTTGTGTTTCAACAACTTCCCTTGTGTCTTCTCACTCTTTTTATCCAACCAAAGATGCAAATTTGCATCCACATACCATACATTCAAAGCATTGGCGACGCTGAATGAAAACTCGTGTTTCTTGCCATCTAATAGCATTGCCAACAACGGAGTGATTTCAATATCATAAGTAGGCAGATCAAATGAACCAATTCCAGTGATTGGTCTCCACAAGAGAGGATTAATTCCACCAGTGTAGATGACGGTAAACGGCCAAACAGCACCCACAACTTGATCATCTAATCTAACGACGACTTCCCTAAACGGTCCATTCCCTGGTGTACCGCTACTAAAGTTATTCGTAGAAATGTAGTCATTCGGAAAATTCCCATACCAAAACTCATCATTCTCATGAAAAGAAACATAAACTTCCAACACAGCCTTGTATGCATTTTGTGGAATCTTCAATTTTTTCGATTCTACATCGGTTGAATTCTCGATTTCAAACCACAACCCATCATTCAGTGGCAAATTCCGCGAAATGGGCAGTATCAAATCAGCAAAAGGACCTAACTTTTCACGAGTACCTCTATAATTCTCTTGAGCAGGGTAAAAGTGCAGAGTGATATCAACATGGTACACGCCAGTGTAAGTAGTGTCGACAACGTTGCCTATATAAACAGCAAGTGTTTGATTAGTCATCAACAGAGAATAGTACCTCGTTACGTCTTTCTTAACGGTCCAAACAATGCCATTTTTAGTCGGCTCAGCCGTGCAGCTCCGAAGAATCTCGACACCTCCTAGCCAAACTCCGAATATCCTATCGAATTGTCGCCCTTTACTTGTTGCAGTCCATTGAAGAATGATCGTGGAGAACTTATTATAAGAAGTGACAAAATGTGAAGGGGGTGAGTAATTTGTGAGGACAGGGGATTTGCCATATGAGTTTGCAAAGTTGTGTTGAAGAAGTGAATGTGATAAAGGTTTTGTTTTTGGAAGTGGGATTGGTTTTGTAACTTGGAAGAAAGTGGTGGGAGGTGATGGGGAATTAATGGATTGTGATCGTAGAAACGACGTCATTGCGTGGAGGTTTGCGGCGGAGAGTGGTGGTTGATGGAGGAGAAGGAGGAATGAGAGGAGGATGGAGAAGAGAGGGAGAACCATTTCTGTTTTCAAGGAATGGTTGTTTTTGAGTTGGAACGTGTTGAGATTTATGTACGTAAGTACTGTGAATAGCAAAGAAGTCAAAGATTTAATTGTGTCATAGTAGATCAATTGTATCTAGATTTTTCTTATGCATGAATATTTTGTAGCTGTCAGTGTGAATTAATGTTAGAGGTTTTGATATAAATATGTGCATTTAGTCCGAGTCGATGAATGCGGATGGATGGATGTGTTATGTTAAGATTATTCATATATAATTTTGTTTTGTAAAATTTTTTAAAAAAATCGCAAACAGGCAGTTAAATTCTAACAGACTGCGGTTTGCATGTAAAGTATAATAACCCGGAACGATTCAATAGTGAAGGCATTGACCATTCACACTTAGAAAGTTTTTTTTTTTTTTTTTTTTGAAGAAGGGAAGACAATAAATTTCAAATTACTTTTATTACCTAGAATACACAGATGTCCCACCCATTGTTGACCTACACTTGGCCCAAATATATTGATTGAAAAAGGATAGTTGGGTCTTTTGAACTCGTGCAATTACTTATAACAAATTCAACCATAAAGTCCCAAAATTCAACCATGTACCTTTTTACGAGAAGCGTCCTCACAAACAAAATAGACGACATACTCGAGTACATGTCAATCTAATACGGGATTACATCCAACTTCTGAGTGCAAGTGGCCCTTAGACGAATGAGTATTAATCGAAATTACTTAAACCGACATTCCATTGCTCCACAATAGTAAACCGTCTCAATCTCTAGGCCAAACTTTTCAAATGCATCCGAATAAGTGAAATTAAAAATATCAGATGAGCTAGTAAGCCAGATAATATTTGTTGCTCTTTTGAGCTACATAGGCCGAACATAGTTCGTTGCTCGTTGCACGGATCAAGAATCAATAGGGTAATCATGATATCTATCATCAGAATATTTCTGATTATGAAGAAATGTGTAATTATGTATTAAACGATAGATTTAATTTAACAACAAGTAAGAAAATTGATTATGTAACGAGTTAACGAATATTAATATAAAAGCAATAAAATAACGATGGATATTTTCTCGTGACTTGAAATAAGGAACCACGATAATCTTTTCCAAGTTACTCATGGTCGGGTGCCAAACGAGGCTTGAACAAATCAAAAATGGAACCTCACCTGTTACTATATGAGAAATTCTTCATTAAGATCGATAATTGTCAAACCTTATATAACTCAAATAGATATAAATCAATTGATTGCTCAAAACTTTACAACAATAAGCATGTATTTACTTTATTTTGGCATTTATTAAGTATAAAGAAGTTCCACTAAACATCTAATTATTGTTAATTTTTGCAATGATCACATTTACCTATTTTAACTTTAATATGATAAAAAAAATATAAATAATGAGATTCACAGTGACAAAGTGAGAAGTCGAAGACTAAATCAGTTAATCAATTATTAAGTCTCCATTTCTAGTTTTCTAACAACATATTTGATATTTAATTAACATGCATACTTTTTATGCATACTTAAACCTTTTAAACTATATTTATTAACAAAGTTCTTTTCAATTACTTATTAAATTATGATCTCAATCTAAACTTTCCAATGCTCATAATATTAAACAAACACTTCATCAAGTTCTTGAATAAAATCATATCACGTATTTAACTTTGGCAGGAAACTAATTTGCTTATAGTTATTAGCATAATATTGCATATATCAGTAATAATAATTCAATAAAAATTATAAACATGTAGATCTAATTAGAATAACATTTTCAAAATATTTATGCTATGTTAATTAACTAGATTAGATGGTTAGGTTACAAGATAAATACAATAATTCACTTAAAGTTGAAGTAATTCAAAGATTAACCGTAAAACATGCTAAACATGTCTTGTAAACGTTGCAAGGTCCATGGATAATGTTAAACACAATTCTAAATTGTGATTAACTGCTCCAACATATTATAAGTATGTAATGAGTCCACATTAATGATAGATTTTATGATTGTGATAGCTTTTACAACATAAATTGGTTAAATAAAAGTTTTATGCAAATCTGAGGCTAAAAATTGTAGTGTTATTGATTTTACCTTAAGACGGACTTTTAGACAAATTGGTAATCTGGAATTAGCTAAATGTTTGATTCTAGATATTCTCTAGAGTATGTAGCTTGAAATTAATGTCAAAAAGATAAAGTTTGGTGTTTTAAATAAATCAGAAAAGCTTCTTTCAGATTTTCTGGAAAGTGGTCTATATTTCCTAGCTTTAGACTCTTAAAAACATGTGGAAAGTGTTGAAGAGAAAGGCTATATTACATCATGGAAATTATGTGGCCAAAACTTCCCTGAAAAATATAAAGTTTTGATATGAATTTTTGACTTCCAATGTTTTTGCACAAAACAGGTAGTTTTGTCATAACTCAATTTTGAGGATTTTTAAGGAAGAAAAAGAAAGTTTTAAGGTCAGGAAAAGTTTTTGTAATAATTCCTACATCAAGGTGAGAAAATTTGCATTAAAAAGTGAGAGTAAACTCAGAGAGGAAAGATGTGGAGAAATTGTTAGAGATGAAGATCATTATATAGACAATAATAAGAGACATGAATCAGTGATACGTACATACCCCAACTTGTCCCTACTTGAAATTCTTTTATTTTTATCTTTAAATCAGTTTTTTTTTTTTTCAACACCAGCTGTATAGGTTTATAATAGCTGTAATGTAAATTAAAGCTCTGTTTAATTCTAAAGAAAATGATGAAGAAAAAGCTTAATTCCTACTGCTTGGTGACTAATTTATGGGAAAAGAAAAGAAATCTTTAGAAAATATAGAAAACTTGTTAATCTTGTTGGTTTTTCATCAATCAAACATATTCCATCAAAACAAGATGTAGAAAAGTTAATAATTTCTTAATGAATTAAAATATACAACTTTTCAACCACACAAAAAATTAAAATAATTATTTTTAAGCTATATAATTTTGACAACCACACATCTCAATAATCTCTATTTCTTTTTTATTATCCACCAGAAGTTGTGTTTTAATTTGAAATATCTTTTAAATATTTACCCGAAAATAAACTTTGATTTAACAACTCAGGATATATGTATTTATAAGTTATAACGGGTTCTACTTTGATGTACCATATTTCGGTACCGCCACGTCATAATATCCGATACAATACACGAACGTATTTCGGGACATATTATGCCACGTCAGCACCATTATTTTTTAATGCAAAATTGCAATTCAAGGCAAAACTCGGAAATCGACCCAAGTAGGCCCAAATTGAGCCCAAGCGAGATCTATTTGGGCACGAAAAGGCCCGATTCGAGCTATATCAAGCCCAATCCGAGCTATAAGGGCTCAAATTATATCTATTTGAGGCCCAAAAGCCCAATTCTTGCTATATGGGCTCAAATCCGATCTATTTGAGGCCCAGGAGTCCAGTTCTAGCTATATGAGCCCAAATTCGACCTATTTGAGGCCCAATTCGACCTATTTGAAGGCCCAATTCGAGCTATTTCAAAATAGCTCTAATTCGACCTATTTTGAGTCATAGTTCTACTTGGATTGCACTTCTAGCTGAATAAGGACTCTTATTACTATATAAGGGGGTCCCATGCCTCATTTTAAGGTACGTTTTTATTTTCTAGCATTTAATTTCGAGCTATATACATCGAATTTGAGCTATAGAGCAATAATTCGAGCTATATTGCAATATCTCTTGTTCGATCTATATAGAGTGTATTTCGAGCTATTTGAGGGTAATTCGACCTATTCGGGTTTCCTCATCACGGTTCTCAATACCATTTCGAGGTGTGCTATTTCGACCTATTCAGCCTAAATTTGACCTATTTGGGCATATTTCGAGCTATTTGTTCGAGCTATTGTCTCCGACGACAATACCTCACATTCCGACCTATCTGACTTGAGCGTCGGAGTGCTTTCGCCGGAGGAGGCACCGGCTTAGTTTACGTGTGGTGTTGAGTGTAGGTTCTGAACTCAAAAGCTGCTTAAGCATCCAACAGGAACTAAAGCAGTCTGACGTGGAGTGTTGGAGAGCGGACACGTATCCAGATGAAAATACCCCACATCAGTGGCGCCGTCTGTGGGAACCTCTATACGCACTTAGTAACAAACACTGACACTCAATGGCTCAACGTAGAGCAACGGAGAAGAATGGAATGGCAGGAAGGACTAGATCACAGAGGGAGGATGATAATCGGGCACCTGATGCTGCTGAGCGAACATCAGTGGCAGCGCCCGGCACTCCCCTTGATCCTCCAACTCACACAGCGAATCAACCTGAAGTTCCTCCCACGGAACAACAACTATTGAATTCCGCTCAGTTGGATCAAATTATGGCAGCATTCCAAAGGACTATGGTTCCAATGATTGTGCAGCAATTGGCTAACACTTCTGTTCTACAGAATGTTCAGGCTCCAATAGCACAACAACCAGCAGTACAGCCTGCAGCACCGCAGCAAGGAAGGACTCATCCGACCCAGCGTCGTGATGATTCAAGGCATTATACGCAGACTAGGATGACAAGACCAAGGGATCCATCTCCCTCGCCTGAAAGGAGGAATCCTCGTTCAGTAAGGACTAATGCTAACAGAGCTCCCAGTCGAGCAACTGGTCGAGATAGAGAAGTGAGGGACGAAGAGGTGAATTCTAGGCAGAGAGTTCCTGATCATCGACCCGCAGCAAGTCGAACTGCCAGAAGAGATAGGGATTTGCCTGAGAGAGTTGTGCCAAGACTGGAACCTGTTGTTGAAGAACATATTCCACTAAGGGAGAGGCCAAACCCATTTTGTGAGGCGATCAGTAATTTAACATTGAAGGAAGGAACTAATCTTCCTGTCTTGAAGAAGTATGATGGAAATACCGATCCAGTAGCACATTATGATGAGTTAGATGGAGATTTGCAGGTCTTGGGGCATGCAGAGAATATGAGGGCGAAACTTATTTCGCTCAGTCTGAGAGGCCCTGCAAAGGAATGGTTCAAAAACTTGCGCTCGCGTTCAATTGAATTATCTGAACAATTTAGGACCATGTTCATAAAAAAGTTTGCTACTTATCGGATAAAGAAGAAATCTCCAAGCACGCTGTTTAATATCTATAGTGGACCTGATGAACCCTTGGGAAAATATATCGAGCGTCTGAATCTGGAGATCGGTAGAGTGAATGCTCCCAATGTTGACTTGGTCATCTCTGTATTGGAGCATCGTTGCCGGAGCAAGAAGCTGATAGAAGTAATAACATGGAACACACCTGATTCCATTGAGCAAGTGATGGACCTCGCTAGTAAGGTCATTGAAGTTGAGGAGGCGACCATGAATCAAGGGTTGATGGACTCTCCGGAAATTCATGGGGGCAAGGAAAATAAAGATAGAGATTGGAGGAAGGAGTTAAGGGGCAAAGATCGTGATCGCAATCGACAATCCTTTAAGAAATTTGACAATTATACTCCACTGAGGAAACAAATTGGCAAAATCTACGCCATTGAGAAAGATAACGGGTTGCTGAGAACCCCAAAACCATTCCGAGAGACGGAGGAGACCAAGGTGTCGAAGAAATATTGCAAGTTCCACAGGCAAAATGGGCATTTTACTAATGAATGCAAGGCCCTAAAGAACGAGATTGAACGACTCATTCAAGAGGGGAAAATCGTTGAGTACGTCCTTGAGAATAGAGAGTCACATCAAGAGAAGGCGTCATCTGGACGCAAGCGGGATAGATCCCCGCATGAGAAGAAGGATTAACCAAAGCGTAAAAGGGGTAATGGGAACGATGACATTGAGAATGGAGTCAATGTGATTGCTGGCGGACCAACTGGCGCTGACTCAGCCAAAAGTAGAAAACGCATCTCACGAGACATATACAATGAACGACTGAAGCGCCTTGAGATAGATCTTGTCTTTGCAGTGGACAAATTGGATACGAGAATCACATTCGACGATAGCGATTTTGGCAGCTTATCGTCACAAGCTAAGGAAGTGCAATACTTGAATTGCCCTATGGTGGTTTCCGCGGTGATTGCGAATCACGGGGTAAAGAGGATAATGATTGATAATGGATGCTCGTCCAACATCATCTTCATGGATGCATTACAACAAATGAAGCTTGGATAATACGAGATCACTGATGTTAACTCACCACTAGTGGGATTTGGTGGAAGTGAAGTTAAACCTGTTGGAAGGATCATGTTGCCAACATCCTTTGGCGTGAATCCGAAGAGAAGAACACTGAATGTGGAATATCTCAATGTCGACATACCTTTTGCATATAACGTGCTGATTGGAAGGCCTGGGATAACGGCCTTTGCTATGATCATCTCTACGGTGCATCAAAAGGTCAAATTCCCAACGCCTGGCGGAGTCGCTGAACTCACTACAAACTGTCGTGATTCTTGGAGTTGCTATGTTACATCGACTAAACCTATCAAGGCAAGAACGGATCCAAATGTTGCGATGGTTGACATACATCCAGTGGAGAAGCCTGAAATACAAAAACAAGTTGATACGGAGATGGTGCTTGCTACGCAAGTGGACCAAGAGGTGATGCAGGAGGATCCTACTCCCCCCAATGTTGAAGACGCTTCAAAGAAAGTGGAGGAAGAAAAGGAAGATAAAACGACTTTGCGCTATAAAAAGAAGATGGAGATTGAGCATTTGAAACCTTCTGGAGAGTTTAAGGAGGTGATTCTGTTGGATAATGAGCCTGACAAGGTCATTAAAATTGGAAGCGAGTTGACTCCGGAGATTGAGAAGGCATTATTGGAATGCCTGCGAAGAAACTTTGATGTATTCGCATGGACGGACTCGGACTTGAAGGGAATAGATCCTCGAGTTGCGGTACATCACCTGAATGTTAACCCAAATGCTAAACCTATCCGACAGAAGAAGAGACACTTTAGTGATGAAAAGAACAAGGCTGCGGAGTTGGAAGTACAAACAAAGCTTGCTGCAGGCCATATATTTGAAGTACGATACTCTGAATGGCTAAGCAACGTTGTACTTGTTCCAAAGAAGCCGACCGTATGGAGGATGTGCGTCGACTACACCGACTTGAACAAACATTGCCCACGAGATCCTTTCCCTTTGCCCAGGATTGATCTCATAGTGGACTCTACAGCAGGGTGTGCACTGCTAAGTCTTTGTGATGCACAGAGCGGTTTCCACCAAATACTGATGGCAGTAAAGGATCAATATAAAACGGCCTTTATCACTGACAGAGGGATATACTGTTACAAGGTGATGCCGTTTGGTTTGAAGAACGCAGGAGCAACCTTTCAGAGGTTGGTTGCCAAGATGTTTTACCATCAAATCGGCAAGACTATGGAGGTTTACATTGATGACATGCTTATCAAAAGTCTAAAGGCGGAAGATTACGTAAAACACTTGGAAGAGGCTTTTGGTATCATGAAACAACACGGGATGAAGCTAAATCCCAAGAAGTGCACTTTTGGTGTTAACGCAGGAAAATTTTTGGGGTACTTGGTCAATGAGAGAGGAATCGAAGCTAACCCTGACAAGATTAAAGCTATAATGGGTCTACCGTCCCCCAAGTCTGTTCGAGAGGTGCAACGCTTGGTGGGGAGGATCACGGCACTTAGTCGATTTATATCGCATTCTGCGGAAAAGAGTTTACCTTTTTTTTCAAGAAGTTACGTAAGACACCTAAGTTTGTCTGGACTGATGATTGTGAAGAGGCTTTTCGCCAATTGAAGGTGTATCTTACGACACTACCATTACTATCTAAGCCTAAGGACAATGAGATGCTATATCTTTACTTGGCCATAACGAAGAATTCACTAAGCACAGTACTGGTGCGCGAGGAAGGCAAGAAACATTTGCCTATCTATTACGTTAGCAAAGTGTTGAATCGGGCAGAGGTGAATTATCTGGAGATCGAAAAGCTAGCATACACACTTGTGATAACTGCACGAAAGTTAAGACCATACTTTCAATCACATCCGGTTACTGTCTTAACTGATCAACCACTGAAACAAGTTATGGCAAAACCGGAGACATCTGGGAGACTGGTGAAGTGGGCGATCGAGTTAGGAGAATATGGCTTGGAGTATATGCCAAAAACGACGATCAAAGCACAAAGACTAGCGGACTTTGTGGCTGAAACTATCTCAGAGGCGGAGCAAGCGCTTGATGTAGCAATGGTGACGGAAGAGGTCAAAAGTGACCAACCTGTAGTTGCAAGGGGAACTTGGACTTTACATGTAGATGGATCGTCTACAAACGACGCTGGTGGTGCAGGAATTTACCTAAAATCGGCGGATGGTAGAGAATTCGACTATGCAATAAGGCTAAATTTTCAAGTGACCAACAATCAAGCGGAATATCAGGCTATGCTGGCTGGCATCCAAATGGCAAAATCGTTGGGTATAACAAAGCTGGTTGCATTCACGGATTCACAATTGATTGCTAATCAATTCGAAGGAAGATATGAGGCAAAAGAGGCTGCAATAGTAAAGTATCTCGAAAAATTGAAGGAGGCGACCTCAAACTTCGATACTTTCTCTATCTCGCAGATCCCTCGAACGGAGAATGAACGCGCTGACTCTTTGTCACGATTTGCAAGTACCGCCGAAGTGTTTGTTGAAAGGCGAGTAACTCTGTTGGCTTCAGAGCAGCCCTCTATTGGCAAAGGAGTTGAGTCAAAACCGACGCAAGCATTGGACTATGCTCTGCCGGTAGAGATTGAGGCATGTTGGAAGGATGAGATCATTGATTATCTACAGAACATGAACTTACCTACTGATCCTCAAGCGATCAGAAGGCTCAAGTACAAATCTGCAAGATTTACCATGTTCAATGGAGAGCTGTACAAAGGTCTTTCGAGGGACCACTCTTAAGATGCCTATCTCCGTCACAAGCAAAACAAGTTTTACGAGAAATTCATGAAGGAAGTTGTGGAAATCACTCAGGAGGATGATCTTTGGTCCAAAAAATACTCCGACAAGGATATTTCTGGCCAACTATTATGAGAGATGCTATGGATTACTCTAGGAAGTGCAGAAGCTGTCAATTGCATGCGAAGATCATTCATACACCTACACAACCTATGACTACGGTGAGTTATGGATGTCCATTCGACCAGTGGGGAATAGATATCGTGGGACCAATGCCAAAGGCTACTGGAGGTAGAAAATGGTTATTGGTGGCAGTCGAGTATTACACTAAGTGGGTTGAAGCTGAAGCACTTGTAAACATTACTGAGGCCAATGTGAAACAATTCATCTGGAAGAACATCGTTTGTCGATTCGGAATCCCGAGGGTCTTAATTTCTGACAATGGAAGGCAGTTCCGAGGTTTTAAGATTCAAGACTGGTGCAAAGACATGAAAATTGAGCAACGCTTTATATCCGTAACGCATCTGGAAGCAAATGGGCAAGTGGAGGCCACTAACAACACATTAGTGAAGAGTTTGGAGAAAAGGCTGGAAGGAGAAGGAGGAAACTGGGCGGACGAGCTGCCAGGAATATTATGGGCATATCGCACAATTGCTCGTACCTCTACGGGAGAAACTCCATACTTATTGACGTATGGATCTGAAGCAGTGATACCGGCTGAGATTGGAATGCCAACTTATCGTATTGTTACATATGATGAGGAGCAGGCATTAAGGGCAAGACAAATGGATTTGGAGTTGATCGGAGCAACAAGGGAAGCAGCATACCAACGTACTCAAGCGTATAAATCTATGATGGCGAAAGCGTATGACAACAAAGTTCGTTTCAGGAACTTTCAAGTGGGGGACTTGGTACTTAGAAAAGTTGAAGCTACCAAGCATGTTGGAAAGTTGAAGCCAAACTGGGAAGGACCTTACAGAGTGGAGAAAGCGAGCTCAAAAGGATATTACTACTTACAAGAATTGGGTGGAAGGACTTTGTCACACCCCTGGAACGTCAAGAACTTACGAAGGTTTTATAGTTAGAACACTAGTCTTCTAATAGCCTTGTGGCATGATACGACCGTAGTTTCAATACTTCATTTGCTTATTCTTTTACGGATTACGAGTCCCTTTACGCGGATTCTCATTGTAATAGTTAGCAGCGAACTACGGGGACTTGATTCCTAGCCAACCTATATACGGCGGGATACGTAGGCAACTCGAAAATTACTCGAGCTCAGTTCCAAAACTAATAAAATCTCTTATTTTATTCAAGTTTAGCCGTTGCCTACTCTTTTCCTACAAGATTACAATCTATCAGGATACATGAAGTTAAACTCATACTGTCTACAAACTTTAAGTTTAAAAAGCTTAATCAAAACGAAATTAGCTTCGAACAACGAGCACTATCCTCGTGGAGTCAAGCACAAGTCCTTGCACTCCCTTGAACATAGCTTCGCAAGCGCAAACATAGCTTTGCATAACGAGCACAAGCCTCGTGGAGTCAAGCACAAGTCCTTGCACTCCCGCGAACATAGCTTCGCAAGCGCAAACATAGCTTTGCACAACGAGCACAAGCCTCGTGGAGTCGAGCACAAGTCCTCGTACTCCCGCGAACATAGCTTCGCAAGCGCAAACATAGCTTTGCACAACGAGCACAAGCCTCGTGGAATCGAGCACAAGTTCTCGTATTCCCGCGAACATAGCTTCGCAAGCGGGAACATTAGCCTCGCACAACGAGCACAAGCCTCGTAGAGTCGAGCACAAGTTCTCGCACTCTCACAAATACTTGTTTATAAAACTTAAGTGTTTTAGCAAGTGACAAATACAAACTTAAAAAGTAGACACATATGAGTGAAGATTTAACAAGACAAAGTAACAACATTCAAAAGATTTCTCAAGTCAAACTGTACTAGCAATGGATAAGCGCTAAAATCGCGCACAAGTTAACAAGATATACTGTACGAAAAGAATGTGCTAATGTGAATATACTGTACGGAATGAAAAGATGTTCAAAAATACTAAAGATAAGGCGCAGACGCCAAAAATAAGGGCACGCATGCCACTCTGAATGATCACGGCAGCAAATCCAGCCCCAGAGACTTCACGGCACCCTCGCTCTGCTCTTGAATATCTGCAAACGACTCGTTCAGGGGCCCGGTGTCATCAACGGGAGAGATCTGACGAGGAACAGGAGCGGTAATAGTAGCATCGGGCATAGGCTGATCGCCCTCAGCAGGATGATCCAAGACCTGAGGGTCGAAATCCATCTCACCCTCCTCCAACGGCTCATCTGGAGCAGCAGCAGCAATAGCAGCAGTAGACGTGGATGGCTGCTCATCAGCAAAGTCAAAGAGCCATACCTGACGAAGGGATAGAAGGAGGTGAATGGATCATGCTTGGGCTCGTCAGCGTCCGCAGTAGGAGCAGGCTCAGTAGGCGGATCAGAAGGAGAAGGATCGGCAGCAGCAGCACCTGAGGATTCACCAACCTCTATGTCATCCTCGTTCAGGCAGTTGAGGACATTGAAATCCTCCTTCTTGAACCCAGGATCGAGGGCACCTCGGGCGACGATGTCATCAAGGGCCATGTTGTAGCCCTTGGTCGTATCAAATCCGCCCCTCTCCATAGTAATCTGCTCCCATGTAGCCGAGCGGAAGAACTCGATGGCTACCATCACCTTGTCCTCATCAGGGAGCTCCTGCGTACCAAGAAAAGAGAAAGTAAGTACAAAACATAAGAGATCAAGAAAAGAGAAATAAAGTCAAGTAAAATAGGATTACCTCAGTAATGGCCCTGTTGTAGCCATCCTCCTCAGCAGTTGCAAGGCGAGTTTTGACATCAGCTAGCTCAGCCTCGAGTCTCACACGTTCTGCCTCAGCAGCAGCAGCAGCAGCGGCATCCTGCATCGTCCGGATGGTGTCAACGTGGTCGTCAACAAGGGACGTGGCATGCTGGCAGTCGGTGGTGAGCTGACTAGATAGTCGCTTCTCCTCGGCAAGCTCCTTGTCAACGGTAGCCTTAGCTGCTTTAGGGTTTCCAGCTCAGCCTGCACTGCCTTCAGTTCGTCGACAGCGACGACAAGATGCTTCTCAACTTCAGCCTTTGTCTCCTTGGCTTGTTTCTCCAGTCGTTGGGCCTGCAAGGCTGATGAGAGGTGCCTGCCCATCAGCGCCCTCTGCTGATCCTGAGTCGTCATGACCATGTTGAAATTCTCCGCCATGGTCTGAAAGTTGACGAAAAACTACAAAAGATGGAAAAAGTCAGTAATATTCCAAAACAAGTACAAAACGGAGTTCAAGGAAAGTTTATAAGTACACAAACCTCGCACAGAGACAAGGCGGTACGGCTAACTAGCTTCTCATGGCCCATCGCCTGGTAGTAGAGCTGACGGTCGAAGTCAGGCATAAATCCCTTGATGAGTCAAAGGGCAGTAGTGTCCTTCACTGTGAACTAACCTGATTCGACCGTAGCTCGCACGATCTCCTCAACGTCGATGTCGAGATCGTCACCATCATAAGCTCTGTCCTACGCGACGCGCTTACCCCGTCGAATCTTCTTAGCAGTAGCAGACCTCTTCCTGGTTGCTGGCTCAGGGTTAGCCTCATTGAAGCGACGAGCCGCTTCAGCAACAGAGGGCAGATGCACTCTTCCAGTCGAAGGTGCTGGTGAAGGAGAAAGCTCCGGAAGGATCGGCTCAGAACCGACAGGTGGTGATCCAGAAGCAGCCTCAGCGGTCAACTGCGAAGGAACAGTAGAAGGCACAAGAGCCGGAGAAGACACAGGGGCAGGAGCAGAACCCCTACCACGTCCTGACCCTCGAGTCGAGACAACAGCGGTGGAAGGAGTAGGAGCACTGCCGCCCCTCGAACTGGTGCCAGCCGTCTTCGCACCACGGCGACTGGTCTTCTCAGGAATGGGCGCTGAGGATTGAGGAGCGTTTGCGCCACGCTTCATAGCGGCCAGCCTCTTCTTCGTCTTGTCCATAACAATGCGCTCTGAAAATCGCAAAAAATGCAAAGGTTAGAAGACAACAAAGGAAGACGTAAAATCAACAAGTAAAAAGAACAAAAACATGCATAATGTTATACCAAAGACAGAAGGCTCAACGCCCGCACGATAAGTATAACCGCCGGCCCGCAACACTGGGGTGGTGGTCAACTCAAAAGCATCAAATTGATGCTCTTTCAAGTTTTTAACCACTGTCAGGCTATAGATAGGAGGATCGGGGCGTCTCGGCGATGGACGGGCGTCCGTCCGAAGCCGCTTGAATCGGAATTCCTGAGGCTTGGATTCCTTGATGAAGAACCATTGTTTCTTCCAGTGAGCCCCGAAGCTCGTTTGTAGATCAGACAGGAAGCATTGCTTCTTTCGCGAGCTCAAATAGTAAAATCCGGCGTCTACACCTCTGTTATGGAATTTCACTATGAATAATTGCCAAAAACCGGCTACAGAACACGGGAGGTCAAAGACGCGGGTTAGCATAGCATAAGCATACATCTGTGTGTATGCGTTGGGGGTAAAGTGTGAATGAGAAGAATTGAGAGAGGCCATGATTTCTGAGACAACTGGGAAGATGGGAAACCGTAAAATACAATGGAGGTAACTACTGAATACAGTGAGACACCCTTCTGGCGGGTTGTTTATCCTATCATCTGGCCCAGGAACGATAATCTCATAAGTATCAGGGATGTCATAGGTATCACGATAATAATCTATGTCGTGAGGAAGGGAAGAAGGAAACTGATCAAAATTAATCAAGTTTGGCGGAGCAAGTTGTTCAGGAGAGTTAGCGGCAGGTATGGGAACATTGTCAGGAAGAGGTAAATAAGGCACGATGGGGAGAGGGATAGATTCTACCTCGTCATCTCCTAGGATGTCTACGTCTACCTCCATCTCAGACGCCCTATCATTGCTATTTCTCTCATTGCTAGATGAGGACTCGTCACTTGAGTCGTTACTACTACCGCTAGTCGACTCATTTTCTTTAGCCTTAGACGACTTAGAAGACTTACTACTACTTTCCCTACTACTACTGGAAGACTGAAGATCAATAACTCGCGTCATAAAGAGGTTTAGGTTGAAAGATTACCGGCACGAGGGTCTAGATCTACATAAACTTCTTCGTTTGGGTCGATTTGCTCGTATGACCTCTGCGCGGGTGCAAATAGCTTTGGAGCGCCAGGTACTTGGACTCGGGCAGGTTCTGGTTGTCGAGGACGAATCGGGGATGATGGACGCCTTGTGTTTGAGTTACGAGGATTCCGATATGAAGAATCTCGTGATTGATTGCGTGAGTTATAGTAGGCACGTTGTTGAGATCGTGGTGGTGATGGACGACGTGGAGACCGGTTACGTCGAAGTCGCGCAGTCGTGAACAAATCTATGCAAAAAAGTTAAAATTTTAGCATTTTCAAAATTTTTCAAAAATTGAAAATTTTTCTAAGTGTTATAGCTCGAATTTCCTAAGGAAATTCGAGCTATATTTTCGAGCTATCAAACACTCACCAAAGGATATAGTTAGAGGGGGAGTTTTTCGAGCTATTCCAGCAAAATTCGATCTATTTGGATTTATTTTCGAGCTATAAGGACTATTTTCGAGCTATTCTGCTAAACTTACTAAATTTGGAGGATTTTCGAGCTATTTCAGTGAAATTACTAAAAATAGTAATTTCGAGCTATAAATTCGAGCTATTTTTTGGGAGCTCTGGAGGAATGCTTAGGTGCGAAATGAGGAAATGAAGCTGGGAGTGGAGTATTTATAGGCGAAATGATGCGGGAATTACCAAAATGCCCTCAAATTTGACCTATTTGTAAATTCGAGCTATTTTTAGAAAATATTTTCACGAAATTCGAGTTATCTTTTTGGAGGGTAATTTCGACCAATATGAAATTCGAGCTATTTTATGGGAAATTTTTTCTGGAATTCGAGTTATCTTTTTCGAAGGTAAATTCGACCTATACTAATTCGAGTTACCAAAAATAGCAAATTCGACCTATTTTTGAACTTTGATGTTTTTGGTCAAATTCTTGGTTTCTTACGCCGACGCTGATTTCGTTGCACGATTCTCGGTTATGTGACTTCTTTTTAGTTCGTATGACCAATGTTTGTACACATTACTCTTACGAACTGGGGGACTCCATGATGTACCATATTTCGGTACCGCCACGTCATAATATCCGATACAATATACGAACGTATTTCAGGACATATTATGCCACGCCAGCACCATTATTTTTTAATGCAACATTACAATTCAAGGCAAAACTCGGAAATCGGCCCAAGTAGGCCCAAATTGAGCCCAAGCGAGATCTATTTGGGCCCGAACAGGCCCGATTCGAGCTATATCAAGCCCAATTCGAGCTATTTGGGCTCAAATTATATCTATTTGAGGCCCAAAAGCCCAATTCGAGCTATATGAGCTCAAATCCGATCTATTTGAGGCCCAAAAGCCCAATTCGAGCTATATGGGCTCAAATCCGATCTATTTGAGGCCCAGGAGTCCAGTTCGAGCTATATGGGCCCAAATTCGACCTATTTGAGGCCCAATTCGACCTATTTGAAGGGCCAATTCGAGCTATTTCAAAATAGCTCTAATTCGACCTATTTTGAGTCATAGTTCTACTTGGATTGCACTTCTAGCTGAACAAGGACTCTTATTACTATATAAGGGGGTCCCATGCCTCATTCTAAGGTACGTTTTTATTTTCTAGCATTTAATTTCGAGCTATATACATCGAATTTGAGCTATAGAGCAATAATTCGAGCTATATTGCAATAGCTCTTGTTCGATCTATATAGAGTGTATTTCGAGCTATTTGAGGGTAATTCGACCTATTCGGGTTTCCTCATCACGGTTCTCAATACCATTTCGAGGTGTGCTATTTCGACCTATTCAGCCTAAATTCGACCTATTTGGGCATATTTCGAGCTATTTGTTCGAGCTATTGTCTCCGACGACAATACCTCACATTCCGACCTATCTGACTTGAGCGTCGGAGTGCCTTCGCCGGAGGAGGCACCGACTTAGTTTACGTGTGGTGTTGAGTGCAGGTTCTGAACTCAAAAGCTGCTTAAGCATCCAGCAGGAACTAAAGCAGTCTGACGTGGAGTGTTGGAGAGCGGACACGTATCCAGACGAAAATACCCCACATCATACTTATTAATATTTTATTATTATATATAAAGTTTTGTTTGTTTATTAGTTAATAACTTATTATATGTTAATATTCTGAATTGTATATTTGTTCATCCTATCTTGACCTTGTGACCTCTAATATACTAACTGTTTTTGCAATTATTGATTAGTATAAAACAAAATCTGTATTTGCATATAATATGAACAAAAAAGTAGATTAAATTGACACTTTTGAAATGAATTCATGGAAAATGAAGGAACAAAAATTATTTCCCCATAAATCTTTTTTTCCCCCATTTCCGTGTAATGAAATGGGCATAAGTCTAGACACCATTCTTCAACTAATGTGAGATGTTATTCATCACATGCACTCCTTTATTTGATATATCTATAAATGACGTATGATATCCTATAGTGGACGGATACAGATAAAGATACGAATACAAATACGGCAATATGTGTGTGATACGGCATGTGTGCGGTAACAAGAACTTCAAAAAATTACGGATACGACATGACATGAATGCGGCTATTTATATTAATATTAATTTTTATATCATACATTATTATCAATAACTTATTTAATGCCTCAACAATTTATCTATATTGCATTGTTAAAGTTTAAACACACAAAAGTCACTTGTGCCGGGGGGGGGGGGGGGGGGGGGGGGGGCTATAGCCCCCCAAACCCCCACCCCCAAGATTAATGGATACATATATATATATATATATATATATATATATATATATATATATATATATATATATATATATATATATAGAGAGAGAGAGAGAGAGAGAGAGAGAGAGAGTATGCATAGAAAACTAATAATAAAAAGAGCAATAAACTCATATCTAAATAAAACATGGAGAGAAAAACCCCTAAAATCCCTATGAATTTCAAAACGCAACAAAAAAACACATTGTCATAAAAAAAGAAATTCTATACTCAGATTTAGTGGATATTTTGTTTTTATGTAAAAAATAGATACTCGAATAATGTATGAAAAATGGTATTATATAAATTTATTTTCCTTTTACATGTAGTATTTAGTGATTATTATTAAGCTTACCATGCTTTTACCTTTGCGTCATCATTTACTTTTGTGTTTTATTAGGTCACTTTTATATTAATATTTTACCCGTTTTATAAGTGATAATGGTCCGGAATATTACGACCGTAGAACCAAGAGTTACGATGGTCAACAAACTCGAACCAAGCATGGATCGAATATAAGAGGTCATCTTCGGAGATAGAGGGTCGAATAGCTAAAGAGCTACGATCGAACAACCACGTGAACGACAGGGCATTAATGGGTGTCAGAGCTGTCGGCGACTACCAGACAAGCATTAACGACGACCCATGATGCAGATAACTCTTAAATGAGGCGACTTAAAGATGACCCATACGTTTGACGGCTCTTAAATGAGCAACATTAAAGACGACCCATACGGTCGACGACTCTTAAATGAGCAACATTAAAGACGACCCATACTTCACTAATTGATATTACCCTTATCAATTAGGCGCCGTCTGTGGGAACACACTTACATTCCTTGAGATAGCTGAGATAGAAGCGAGTGTTGTGAGAAATCAGTTAAAACTACCACAAGAGAAATAAGAAAAATGACTGCCAACCATGGAACAAGTGCAAATGGCGTCGGTCCCAGAGACGTACCGGAGGATAGCAACGAATCCTTCGTGCCAAGACGCCAAAATACAGCCGATCTCGTGTTCTTCACACGAGATGACTTGAGAGTCATGCTTCGAGAAGCGGCCGAAGATGGGGCTCGTCGAGTAATGAGGGAGACATCGAGGGGGCACAGGCATCCCTCTCCTGACCAAGTGTCATCCCAGCCACGATCACCCGCCTTCCGCCCGGTTCGGGAGATCTCCAACCAGGTGACCAACAATCCAGTCCCATCAAATCATCAGGACCCTCGGGGACGGAACGGGAATTGGCAGGAGTCCAGGGGGAGAACTCGTTCTCGACACCAAGATGTGCCGACCCAGATCCCCCGACCCACGGTGGTGAATAATGTGCAGACACCAACACCTGCGCAAGGGGAGAACCGAAATGAAGACACGGTTCAACCGAGGTCGGAAAGAGAATAATTTCTTGAGCCTATCGAACAGGTAATCCAGCAAATGCAAAGGCAGCTTCAGGAGCTGCACGGGTTGTCCTACGACCCGATAGTCAGACGGAGCCCGTTCGTTGACGCAATCACAAATCTCCGGATTACGCATGGTCAACGACCGGGGGGGGTTCCAATGTACTCGAGTGAGAGAACTTCTGGAGATCCCAAGAATCACATTGATGCATTCATGAACGCAATGGATTTCATCGTCGCATCCGATGCGGCGCTATGTCGTGTTTTCCGAAGCACGTTGGTAGGACGGGCGGGTACTTGGTTTCTCAACCTGCGACCCGCCTCCATCTCATAGTTTGCACAACTCACGACGGAGTTCGTAACACATTTCGCGTGCAATCGGAAGATTCCACGGTCGATGGGATATCTCTATACGCTATCACAGGGAGATCAGGAGCCGTTACGTGACTTCATGCAACGGTTTTCTGACGCGGTTCTAGAGGTATCCGACCCAAATCCATACAGCCTGATGGACGCGCTGGCCCACGGGCTGAAGGATTGTCCATTTGTTGATTCCTTGTACGGTACAAGGATACGAAACATGAATGAGCTGATGGAGCGGGCAGCTCCATTCATAATGACCGAAGAGGCCAAAAAGGCCAAGAGAATAGTCTAACAAGGGCAGAAAACTAAATCGTCCAAGCCAAGGGACAGAAACGACGGGAGGCCGTCGGGTCGAAAGGATGATGATAACAGAGTTCATATGAACTTAAAATTCACGCCACTCACGACCGGCCCCCAAAATGTACTTCCGGTGATGTCCGTGGGTGAGCTGGGCCGAATCGCCACCTGGCCAGCGCATCCAGAGAATCCTGAGAAGTACAAGTCGACAAAGAAATACTGCAGGTACCACCGAGTATGGGGCCACAAGACCAACAGATGCACGACGCTGCGATCCGAGATTGAGCGTTTAATCGGCCTAGGGTACCTGAAGGAGTTTATCGCAAGTCCGACCTCCACGGTCGGAGAAAAAAGAAGAGGAAAAACCCAGAGGAGGCGTCGGGGCCACGATCGCAAAGCACGACGTCGAAAGCGACTGCCGTAGTACTCGACCCCGAGCCAGTCGGTAGGCCCTACATGGAGAACACGTATGGAGAACAAACCATCGGAATGATCGAGGGAAGTGCGATGGCGTCAATGTCTTCCAACAAACAAAAAAGGTTCATCTGGCAAGCGAGAGCAATGGAGCAGAGACCGGCGGAAGTGTTCTCGGTTCAAGCGCAACGCACTCAGACCATCTCATTCGGGCCCGATGACTTGGTAGGAATCGTGTCTCCCCACGACGACCCTATCATCGTTTCAGCCACAATCCTGCGAGTACAGGTTCAAAGGATTCTGGTCGATACAGGAGCTTCAACCGACATCATGTTCCTATCGACCTTTAAGAAGATGGGGATCGACCCCATGCGCCTGCAGAATACCAACATCAGGTTGGTAGGGTTCGGTAGAGAGAGGCATATCACGAGCTTCCAATGTCGTGGGGAGAGGCGCCCAAGAGAAGGACCAAAATCGTTAAATTTTACGTGGTCAATATCCCGGGCAACATATTTAATGTCATCATCGGGAGGCCAGCATTGCGACAGTTCGAGGCGATCGCATCTACGATTCACTTGAAAGTGAAGTTTCCGACTCCAGCAGGAATCGGAGAAGAACGAGGCGGCCAGGCTCGGGCACGAGAATGCTGCATGAGTGTAGCGGAGTTACCCGAGTTAACTCCGGAAGATGAGGCAGGCTTCGCCAAGAAGCTCAAAACAGCAAAGAACATAGTCACTGCTGCAGGCGGTACGAAGACGATGGAGCTGGGAGAACCATCGAAGAAGGTAACAAATAGGGCAGAAATGAGCCCTGAAGTCGAATCGGGAGTGATGATGCTCCTCAGAGATCACATCAACAGGTTTGCATGGGAAGGGGAAGCGCCGAGTCGGATAAATCCGAACATTTGCTGCCACCGATTGAATGTTCGACCCGACTCCCGACCCATAAAACAAAAGAAGAGGAAGATGGGCGAGGAAAGGCGTCGCATCGTCCAAAGTGAAGTGCAGAGGCTGTTACGCCTCAAGTAGATAAAAGAGGTTCGATACCCGGATTGGCTATCGAACGTGGAGGTCTATGTGGATGACATGATCGTGAAAAGTCAGAAGGCGGAGGATCATCCACGGGATTTGAGAAGGGCCATGGAGACCATGGAAAAGTTCGGAATGAAGGTCAACCCGAAGAAGTGTACCTTCGGAGTGAAAGGAGGAAAATTTCTAGGTTTCATGGTGACCCAGAAAGGGATCGAGGTGAATTCGGAGAAGGTGAAGGCCATATTAGATATGAAGCCACCAACGAAGCCGGGCGAGGTTCAACAATTGAACGGTCCACTGGCCGCCTTGAATCGGTTCATCTCACGATCCTCGGAGAAAGAATTACCGTTCTTCAAAGTGTTGAGGAACGTAAAGGAGTTCAAGTGGACGGACGCATGCCAAACGACATTTGAGGAGATGAAGAAGTACCTGCTAAGCCCACCGCTGCTCGTAAAACCAATCCCCGACGAGACACTTTACATTTATCTTGCCGCGGGAAAGGAGTCGGTCAACGCGGTCTTAGTAAGGGCCGATGGTAGAAATCATCAACCGGTGTACTACACCGGAAAGACGTTGAGAGATGCGGAGCTTCGATACCCGCAGATCGAGAAATTGGCGTATGCCTTGGTCATAGCGTCGAGAAAACTGAAGCCATATTTCTTGGCTCACCCGATCGTAGTTCTTACGAAGCATCCACTCCGATCCGTCCTTCAGCAGCCGGAGGTGTCGGGAAGAATGGTTAAGTGGTCGGTCAAGTTGGGAGAATTTGACATCACTTACAAGCCTCGACCGGCCATAAAAGCGCAAGTATTGGCCGACTTCATCATTGAAATGAACGATGGATCGGATGAGGAGAGAAAGGAGCTTCAGTGGTGGGATCTGTTTGTGGATGGATTGGTGAGCAACGGGAATGGAGGATTGGAGATTGTCCTGAAAAACCCCGAAGGCGAAAATCTGCACTTTGCGGTCAAAGTAGAATTCCCAGTTTCGAACAATGAGGCCGAGTACGAAGCTTTGCTGGTCGGAATGAGATGTGCGCTTGAAGGCCACGTCACTAGGCTTCGAGCCCACATCGATTCGCAGCTTGTCGTACAGCAAGTAAGCGGGTCATACGAAGTAAGAGAAGAGAGGATGAAGGACTATCTCCAGCGGGTCAGGGAGTTGAAGGAAGAGTTCGACACATTCGAACTAATCCAGATCCCAAGGTTGGAGAACTGTGAAGCCGATGCCCTTGCCCGTATGGCGGGATCGATGACACCGATCCCCACGAGGAAAATCACATTCTTCACGATTGGTAAGACGGACAAATCAGACGAAGCCGTGACGGCCGCGATCGAAGAAGAAGCGGATTGGAGATCGGAGATAACGAAATATCTCTCTGATCAGACCAATATACTTCGAAGCCTGAGGAAAAGGTACTAGCCAAGAAGGCAACCCGTTTCTTCCTCAAAGACGGGGTGCTGTACAAACGAGCTTTTTCCCAGCCTTACCTGCGATGTTTAGGACGAACCGAGTCTGAGCTGGTGATGAAAGAAATACACGAGGGAAGCTGCGGGAATCACTCAGGGGAAACAGTTTGGCCCAAAAAATCCTAAGGCAAGGATACTTTTGGCCAAGGACGCGGAGAACTTTGCCAAGCGATGCCTGCCCAGTCAGCAATTTGCACGAACGATCCGACAGCCGGCAGCAGCCTGGGAACCGAATCGTATCCCTTGTCCGTTTGATCGGTGGGGGATCGATATCGTAGGGCCGATGGTCAAGGATAAAGGCCAGAAACCATTCCTACTGGTGGCGGTGGATTACTTCACGAAGTGGGTCGAAGCCGAACCAATGGCTAATATCACTGCTGGAGCCATCATCAACTTCATTTGGCAAAACATCTTGTGCCGATTTCGGATTCTACGAACTCTGGTTAGTGACAATGGCTTGCAATTCCGAAGCCAGCAGCTCGAAGATTGGTGTGTCTCAAATGGGGGATCAGGCAATGCTTCACTTTGGTCGGATATCCACAAGCAAACGGACAAGTCGAGGTAACTAATCGAACCTTGGTTAAATCCATCGAAGCTCGACTGGGCCAGTACAAGAGCAAATGGGTAGAAGAGGTACCATGCGTGCTATGGAAATATCGAACGACGCCAAGAAGCGCGACAGGAGAAACACCCTTCAGCCTTGCATACGGCCACAAAGCAGTGACCCCAAACAAGATCGTAGCTGAGAGTTGGAGGATCAGAGAATATGAGGAGGAGAACAACTCCGCAAACTTGGCTCTACAGTTAGATCTGCTTGAAGAAAGACGCACAAAGGCTAGCCTACGGTCGGAGAAGTACAAGGCTCAAATGGCCGGGTACTACAACAAGAAAGTCAAAGAAAGAAGATTCCAGGTAGGCGACCTGGTCTTGAAGAGGGTCGAAGCGTCGAAGGTGATCGGCAAGCTCGATCCAAAGTGGGAGGGTCCGTACAAGATTACACAAATCCTAGGGCCATCGACCTACATCCTTCAAGATATGAAAGGAAGAGATTATCCACGATCGTGGAATTCCAGCAACTTGTGAAAATTTTATTCTTGACAACAAGGCAAATGTAGCACTCATATCTCCTTCAATGGAATAAAGTACATTTCTTGATTTCGGTTGTCAACTTCTTGTCAATACTTAGCTAAATTGTAAAAATAAATGTATGTAAGTGATCGTTGAGATCCGACGAAAAAGCTAAAGTATAAGAAGTAACGAATATACGACCAACGATACTATCCATCGAAACATAGTTCACTCAAAGTGAACTTCGTTTCGAGGGGGAGAAGGAGTACATCGTATAAAAAAATGAGACATCGATTAAATTCATTTCTAACGCTTCAAGGTAAGAGATCGATTCGATTCGAATCTAGGCCTAAATAAAGGAAGATTAAATTCTTCAAGGAAAGAGATCGATTCGATTCGACTCTAGGCCTCAATAAAGGAAGATTAAATTCTTCAAGGAAAGAGATCGATTCAATTCGACTCTAGGCCTAGATAAAGGAAGATTAAATTCTTCAAGGCAAGAGATCGATTCGATTCGACTCTAGGCCTGATATGTTCGATCGTTGAAAGATTAAATTCTTAAAAGTTAGAAGTTGATTTAATTCATTTCTAATATGTCCGATCGTTGAAAGATTAAATTCATTCAAATTGAAGTTAGAAGTCGATTCGATTCGATGCTAATTCGTTCGATCGTTGAAAGATTAAATTCTACGATCGAAGCAGAAATAAAAACGAAGCAAAAAGAAGATGCTAGACATGAAAGAAATTTCATTCATTCAAAAAAGATACAAAGGTACTTGCAGGAAAAGAAAAGTACATGGAAAGAAAAAAAAACAAAAAAAAAAACAAAAAAAACTAAGTGTTGGCAGGAGGACCGGAGGTCGAGGCACCAGGGTCGGGAAGTGCACTCACGTCCAAGAAGCTCAAGTCGGGGTCGGGAGGGAGAAGGCCCGATCGGAGGAACTAGGAAGTGCTAAGGTCGAATCCCTGTTAGAAGATGTCAGCACCATATCGAGCAATCGTATCCTAATACTCAGAAGAGTTCTTAAACTCCTCAACCGCTTGGCGCTTAATCTCGACCAGATCTCGGATCGCTTCGGCCTCGTTTCTTTGCTGGCCGCCATCAACTCCATCAGCTTCTTTTCGAACTCTTGGCTCGTTTTCAGGGCGAGAGTCGTAGAAGCGTCGGCATCGGTCTTAGCCCGGTTAAGAGCTGCGATCTGTTCCTTTGCATCGGCCAGTTGACCAACCGACTTGGCCAGTTCAGTCAACAACTTCTCCTTCTCCTTGGTCAAGGCATCACGCTCGACCTCCAAGGTTCGGACTTGAGCACGCTGACGATCCAATTCTGCCCGAGCATCGGCCAAGTCGGACCGAAGAGTCTCAACCTCCTGGTACCCTTGCCGCAGCTGTTCGACCTCGGCATCCACCTTCGAAAGGTCATCGCGCATCATCTGAATTTGAGCTTCATATTGCGCGTTTTGATGAAGGAGGGTTGCCCGTTTGCCCCTCAACTCCCGCTCGGTCACGACCGACTCATGAAGTATACGACCCAGCTGGAGAGAAAGAAAAACAAGTAAGAAAAATTTCTAAGTGTGAAGAAATGATGCTTAACAAAAAAATGGTTACCTGAGCACCAACTTGAAAGCGCCAATCGAATAGATCATCCCGATGCGCGGAGCGCAGGAATTCGAAGTCTTCATCGTTGACCATGCGGCCAATGACTTGCTCCGCATGGCCGGGTGGATAATCTTCAAAAACCGAAGGCGAGCCAGGCGCGGGAACTTGCTCCGAACCGCCGATGATCGGAGACAACGAACCAGTTTTCCCCGACTCCGAACGATCCATCGAAGGAGACTCAGGATCAGGGATCGGAGCAATCTCATCGGCGGAAGCAGGTGGATGGGAGGTCGAGGCAGGTTTGGGGTCGGAAGTACCCGCCAAGTCTCGGATCGTCCCCCCACCGGGCATCGTCGTAACCACCGTCGAATCGGTGGCAAAAGCCAAAGCATTCATACTAGAAACCGCGGCCGAAGAAGTTGTAGCTTTCCGAACACGAAGCATCTGGCCGATCAAACCCATCAGCTCGGAGGGGGTCGAAACGGGAACAAAAGGAGGCGGGACGACGTAACTATCCGACGGAGCCAATGACACCCTAGTTGAAGGATTAACCGTCTAGGTCGATGTTGGCCGCATCGCAAGATTGCCGGAAGGAGAGTCAGAGTCGCTGAGAAGAACGACCGATGGGGGTCGGGAGTGCCCGCATCGTCCTGAGAAGGTTCCGGGGCATCTTTTCGAACCTTGGAGACCCTCACAGGTTTTGTAGCAATCTGCTTTCTCTTCTTCCCCTTTCGCTTCACCGGTGCAGGCTCGGAGGCCAATTTCTTCAAAGCTTCGTCCAAGTACACGACCGTATCCGCCTCTTCGATCACAGGAAGATCGTACGGTGCAATGGATACCTGTTCAACGACCTTCCCTGCGGAACGAACCACAGAAAAGAGTTAGAAAAAACACAAGTCATAAAAAAAAACAAGGTAGGAAAATACTTACGGAAGAAAGGACTCTTCGTCAACTCATGTGGAGAGTAGATCTTGGGCAAGGAAGAGTGCTGCAATCCGGCCAACACCAGAAGGGTCGGATCGTCCACCAGATTCTTCAGACTCAACGACCCTCTGAAGAAGCCTTCAGTCCCGAACCGCAAACGGATCACTTCAGCATTTTTGGTCTGAGGATCGACCACCCCTTCCGAATCAGTCATCCACGAGATGGGAACACCCCAGTCCGCGGCTGTACGACCCTTCGGCTTGACGAAGAACTTGTCCTTCCACACGCCATGAGACGATGGATTGTTGAGAAGGAAAGCGCTCTTCATATCCCGAGCGGTGAAGTAGTAGAAGGGGGGAGCCTTGGAGTTCAGCTGCACTCGATAGACCGCGAAGAAACGATCCACGGTGCATGCGATCCCCAGCAGGAGATGGCACAGTACGAACCCCACCAGAACACGATAGGCGTTCGGATTCAGTTGGCTGGGGCAGAGGTTGCAGGCGTTCAGAACCGCAGCGAAGAACGAATGAAAGAACATCCTAAGTCCGCACATCATCTGGATCGTATAGATAGTTACAAACCCAGGAGGGGGTAGGGTAGCACGATCATCAGGCCCCGACGCACGAAAGTCGACCGTAGTCAGGTCGACCCCGTACTTGACCAAAATAGGACCGATGTCCTTTGTCTTGAAGGAACTGACGGTCGTAGACAGACCGCCTGGGTCCGACGAACTGCCCCCAGCTGCAGACGACGGGGCGGCCGTGGAGACAGGTGGAGGAGTCACGGTGGTGGTGGCGGCAGGAGTGACGGTGGCGGGGGCCGGGTTCACAGATGAGGATGAACCGCCCACATGGACGTCGTCCTTCATAAGACGACGCCGTTTGTTCATCAGGGGCTGGGGGGAGAGCTCGGCTCCTCCTCCCTATCGGCGTCGCGCACCGGCACCATCGGAGTAAGGAGAGCAGCAGAGGAAATCGTGGCTGCTGGAAGATCGGCAGAAGAAGAGGAGGAAGACATTCTGGGTGTTTTTGGATGGTGAAAACGGCAAGAGACAGAGAAAATCGGGTGAAAAAAGCAAGGAACCGAAAAGCTCGTTAAAAAACTTAGCAAACTCGCCGGAAAAACGCACAGTTTGCAGAGAAAGTAAGTTCGCCGGAAAAGTTTGAAAGTGATGTGAAGAAGGAGACGGGGGTCGTATGGTATTTATATGATGGGGAGTCGTGTGTGCGAAAACCTAGGGAGCCGTCGAAACCGTCGACTTAATGATGGGCCGTTCAAAGGCCCCAATCACAGCGTGACACGTGGCGCGTGTCTCGCACTCTCCCAAAAAAATCGCACCCAGTCGCGCACGATCTCCCCCACTCACCTCGAGAGAAACGCGCCCTATCACGTACGATCAGAAGTAACCGTTGTAATTATGACGAGCCGTTCGAGCTAACCAATCAGGAAAGGCCACGTGGGAAGTGCCGAATACGCGCCTGGGAATCTCGAGCCCACGCGCACACGATCTGCACCACGCGCCCTACATTTCCGCTCACGATACGATAAAGCTGCCCCACGACGTCATTAAGACTTAGCGTATTGAAAACGCTAACGGTTGGAATCCGCACGATGCGCAGCCGTTACAAAAGCGACAGATGACGTCATCGAAAGTCAGGCAACGATGCAAATAGGTATTCGATGCAGAACGCATATATTGAAAAGAATTTCGACCCCGACTAATCAGAGTCGAAACTGGGGGGACTATTGATAATGGTCCGGAATATTACGACCGTAGAACCAAGAGTTACGATGGTGAACAAACTCGAACCAAGCATGGATCGAATATAAGAGGTCATCTTCGGAGATAGAGGGTCGAATAGCTAAAGAGCTACGATCGAACAGCCACGTGAACGACAGGGCATTAATGGGTGTCAGAGCGGTCGGCGACTACCAGACAAACATTAACGATGACCCATGATGCAGATAACTCTTAAATGAGGCTACTTAAATACGACCCATACAGTTGACGGCTCTTAAATGAGCAATATTAAAGACGAGCCATACGGTCAACGGCTATTAAATGAGCAACGTTAAAGACGACTCATACGGTTGACGGCTCTTCAATGAGCGCAATTGAATACGACCCACGAGGTGGATAAGTCTTAAATGACGCCCCTCGTGAGTGACATTAAGACGAGCCGTGTTCGACGGCCAATCAGAAGACGCCACGCGTCAAGCTCGGCAGCCTATATATACTACGGCTATTCGGTTTATTTCACCAAAGAAAACATATTACATTTCTACATTCTAGAGAGAGGATTTCTGCTAACACTTTGCTTAGTTCAAATCGAGGTACGCTTCGTACGAACACTCAGTTCGGGAATAGTACGTTCTTACCCATCGTTTTATACGATCCAAAGTTACCATACACTTTACCCTGTACACGTCACTCTTATCTCATTTTTACCTCACTAATTGATATTACCCTTATCAATAAGAATTTACTATTATTACTTGTATTGCTTTTATATATTTTAACCTTGGTTTAATTTAAGCATGAATATTGACTTTTACTTAAATTTAGCATTAAATAAGAAATTAAATTAAGGGATAAAAGCATTAAACCCCCTAAACTATACCCACTGTTGCACTTTGCCCCCTGTCCTTTTATTTTTTGCAACTTGCCCCCTAAACTATGGATAAATAAGCACTTTGCCCACTGAGTCACTTTTTCACCGTTGGATTTGAATACGTGTCAACATTTTTTGCCGTTGGATTTGGACTCGGGGGGCAAAGTGCTTATTTATCCATAGTTCAGGGGACAAGTCGCAAAAAATAAAAGGACAAGGGGCAAAGTGCAACAGGGGGTATAGTTTAAGGGGTTTAACGCTATTATCCCTTAAATTAATTAGGCTAGCCCTCCCAGACAAAATTTCTGGATACGCCCCTGCATTTGTGCCACATGAAATATAAAAGTATCAAACTACCAAAGTATGACACAGCATGGGAAGTATCAAATACATGCACAGAACAATTTTGTAGAGTATACCAGAACAATTTTGTAAAGTATATAGGTGATATCGCTTTACTGAAGTCTTTCCCTCAAGACTCGTACAGGACTCAACATATGCACCATGAGCTTATACTTCGATATATACCAATCTACTACGGGCTCAATTCAACTCTAGAATGACAATATTAAAACTTAAAAGGGAATGTGACCATTTCAAGCCATGTGAGATGGGTACATTAAATTATGCTTTGTTCAATTGAAATGCGTGCAAAGAAAAGAAATATGCTCGAGTCAACTAACTTGTATTTAACTTCATATAACTAAACTAACCTTAATTTATTGAATTTATTTTAAAAGGCTTTGTTTTTGGTGTAGTAGCCTTTCATCTTAATCCAAGTGTCTGTCCTTATGTTAAGATTCTACAAAGCTACAATTGAGCAAAGACAAAACACCTTTTTATCACGAGCAGTAAAAATGAAAACCATCGAATCTTTTTGTCTGATTAACGAGTTAGACAAAATATTATATCAAAAGAAGAGGATATATGAATGCATAAAAGACAAAATTTGTTAAGTTTACCAGGTTGAAGAAGTTTATTAAGAAAGTCTTCATATATGTATGTACAAAACTATGCGCTCCCACAGATTTTGTTTTCATTGAAAGGACATTAGGACACTTTTCGCATGAGTTGCTCTTTTTATTAATAACTTTACTCCGATCGCTGGAGATAAGACAAATTAACCATGTCGAAAGCCTGGATTAAGGACAGCCTCATTTGGCCTTTATTACTAAGGTGAAGATCAAAGTGGAGATATTATTTATTAAATATAAAATAATTGTATCTTTCAAAAGTAACATATATAGTCGAAGTATCTATTATCTGTGAACTTCAAATTAGTTTGTGAAAGTTTATTGGTAATTAATTGCTTGAGCTACTCGTCATGGGTGGTCTTAGGTGGAATATTTTATTTTTTTTATCATTAAATACTTTTGTGCATAGCTCTTTCTTTCATTTCAATTTTAATTTTGAATACGTGATTTAAAAAATTAATTATTTGTTACTTATTGGACTAGCCATCCAAATTAAATCACGAATTGCCCTTTCAAGAAAAGAGCTAATTTGTTTTTACTTTATCATCAAGCTATGCCTACGTGGTGTGCCCACATATTAGGATCTACTCATTTGGCGGATGATTTTCACTTTCTGAATAGGAGAGCCTCCTGATTACACAATCACGAAAGTATAGAATGTGCATGCTTGTACTCATTTCCCTCTTATTTTCTAACAGTTTACTACTTCAAAAGGTTTATTTAAACATGAATTTCTCATTAAACTATTTTGAGCATGTAATATATTGGTTTGAAGCTATGTAGAGGAAAACACATTCTAATCTTTAATCTTGTTAAAACGCTAAGTGGAAAGCCCTCAAAATTAACCCTGAAAATACTTGTTCGACAACAGTAAGCAATATCCCAAAATTATGGTTCCAAATTGCAATATGACCTCATTTAACTGGCTTGTCCAATGGGAAAAATTTATGATCTCTTTCTACAAGAAGTTATGAGTACTAAATTGGTGATGGGATATAACTACATAAGAGTGTATGAACAGTACTTATAAGTTATGATAGATCCTGACAATTGAGTACTGTTATGTAGGCAGTGAATTGTTTGCTTGATTATTAGTATTTTATCAGTGGTCTAATTAGATATTTTTTTAATGTTTTAAATATTTACATGTATAATACAGCTAGCATCTTGATGAAAGTTTTACAGTGCAAATAATTTTTATTTTAAGCTCCCACCCGAACACTTATGCATCAGACTATTTTAAAATTGATCCCACAGGTTTAGTAAAATAATTTAACAAATTAGAAGTTGACTACTTTTCAGGGATACCACAATGTCCAGTAACAGGTAGGTCGTTCGTAGTAAAAAAACAAGTGTAACTTTCAGACAAGATGACTTTGACCTCTATTGATTTGTCTCTATGTATAGTAAGTAGATCACGGAATATTAAATATTAATGCCGTAAAAGGATAAGGCCATTAATGTAACATGACATGGTGGCCAATTGCTGAACTGTCCAACTGCTGTACGTGTTTGTTCCAATAATATATTGATCTAAGACGTAAATGTCGATCGATGATAGATAATTAACAAAAATATTATAGCGACATTTATAAAATGGTGTACATCTTCTGTTCCACATTTACTTTATGTTCCACGTTATGTTTTACGTTTTAACATTACGGATCAATGACAAAGAACACGTGTCATCGTCTCATACAGTGAGACATAGAGTGGAACACTAAGGTGGAACATAATAAGTTTCTTATCTGATTTACACGCGCCGTCGTGAAATGCCCATTTTACCCTTCTCCGCGGTGAGCGTAACAAGAAGATCGGCAAAAGCTCCGACGATAAATTTGTGGGTGCTTTTTGGATTCAACGAGAGATAGCACAGCAGCAGCTCGTGCAAGTAATCCCAATTCTCCCTCACGTCGTGCAGCTCACGCGCCTCCACCATCTCCTGCATTGACCGCCGGAAGTCGGCGAATGGGTCCGGCGAGTATGTGTGCACGGCGATGCTACCGTCCGCAATGGCGTCGTTTGAGAACATGGACGATGACGTGGACAGTGATGATGAGGTGGAGGAATCTATGATGGAGTTGGATCTTCCGGGGGATGAGAAGAAGAAGCGTTGCGAGGCGAATGCGGTGGCGAAGTTTGGTGGCGGCGGCGCGGCGGTGTCGGAGTCGGCGGTGGCGTCGTAGAGGGAGTTGAAGTTCTTGATTATGAGAGATGGGGAGGGGTTGGAGAATGGACGGCTGTGATTATGTTGTGGGAGATGAGGGGGAGATGATGATTGGGATTTGGTTTTTGTGAAGCATAGATTGAGATTTGTAGGCATGGCTTTATTTACTTTGTTGCTAATTGTTGCACATATGAAACAGAAAGTGAAGGAGGTTGAATGTACAGTTTAGGTGATTCTGTTGATATTGGAGTTTGCAAGGCTGATGTATATGTTTATATTCCTCATACTTAGGAGGGGTGGGGTGGGGTGGGGTGGGGAGGGGAGGGGGAGAGGGGTCATGGACGTACTCTTTTTTAGTTTTTATTTTTATTATCGGAAAAAAAGGATTAGAGTGTCATTGTACTATCAAGTCATTTTTATGACAAAGAAAGGTCGTATATGTTTGTGGATGAAGTTTTTTATGGATGTTTATATCACTGTATTCAAGATCGAATCGAACCGGTAGGTCTGCTCGGTTTAACAACTGACCGATCGAAAAGAAGCTTAGAAATCGATTCTTTTTAGCCGGTAAGAATTGCTTTTAATCGGACAAGAATTGGTTTAACCGATGAATTTAATCGGTTTTGTTTGTTTTATTTCAAAATTTAGAATATTTGTTTGGAAGACGAATTGAATATTTGAACTCCAAAGGATCGAATAGGGTAAATAAGCTCTGATTGTAGGGGAGAGGCTTCATTTTGTTGGACCTTTTTTATTACTAGGTCGCATATGCTTAATCCAAACGACCCGCTACCCCCCCCCCCCCCCCCCCCCCCCCCGGATTCATGGGTTGTACAATAACCCATTTAATTTGCAGCAAAATCCTATTTTATCTTCACAGAATTAAGCAACAGACGAAATTACCCCTCTCATTTTATAGCATTATATTATATTCTTTAGAATCAAGCCTTATTTTTCTTCAAAAACTTTATAAATTACAATATATATATGATTATGCATATCTTTTTAAAATATAGTTTTTAAAAATTTACTTTGATCGTATTTTATATACAACACTACATTTGATGTGTAATATCAATTTTTCTTAATATAACCACACATGTATTTATATAAAAAAAAATGATGAACCAATTAGTTGAATATTTGATTTAGAAATTATAAATGATCAACTAAATAAAATATATTTTGAATTAAAAGTCCATAGAGTAAACTTGAACCTATTAGTACGTTACTTTTATTTTTGTGATATTAATTAATGTTGAAGTAACTTATTCATAGTTTTTTTTTCTATTATAAGTAAACAAAATTTAAAAAATATACGAATATAATTTTTATAATTATTAATATCATACTGGTTTGGCCAGTATGATATTTGTTTTTGACTTTTTATCGAGAAGTTTTTAAGTTTTTATTTCTGACTTAATAAAGAAGAAACTTAAAACATTTTTTCATGTCCACATAACCCAGTTTCCACTAAGTTTCTAAAACAATTCGAAAAACAGTCTCAAGAAATTACCAATAAAAACAAGTTGAAAAGTTGGAGCATACACTAAATTGGAACCCTCTTTATGCTAAAATATCTTTTAAGAATTATGATATATACACTAGCTCGTTGAGGTTTAGTTTGATTATATATACATGATAGTCTTACTTAAAGTTGAATAATGACAGAGACACTTATTAATTTATTTTTTCAAGAAAAATGTAATGTATGGCGCTCGCCCAAACTCTTTCATTTAATCGAAAAATTATTTATTCAACCACTTTATATACGTGGTACAATCTCAGCGGTCACTCTATAGAACTTTTGCAATTACTAATTAGATTAAGTTTTAAGAACTACAAATGCAACTAGTCGAGAATTTATGTTCATTATCTATGATTATTAATTTACTAACTTTCTCAAGATCGTGTGTAGGCAACTTCGTAATGGATCTGAAGTGTGTTACCCGCGATTATATGATCACATGCTCAACTCAGATATTATTCTTAAGATCTTTTGATACCAAACATAATTAAGAAGGTTGGCGTTGCAACTAATTACGATTAGAATATCTGAATGTGACCTGTGACATTAAGACGTATAAGACACAAAACATTGGAGCAATTAAAATAGTTGAGCATTATGATTATCCACTATACACGTGGCCTATCCCACTTAATAGATAGATTTCTTTCGTAAATTGAATGTAAAGACTCGCTATTACGTAGTTATGATCTCATTCATTCATTTAAAGAATCTTATATATATATAAACTCGAGCGAATATAATTATTTAGCATATTCCACCTATTATGGTACATTCACGAAGTTTTTAGAGAGTGCTTGAGATATGGTACAAACAATTGAATATTTAGTTACTAATTTATCATCATTATAACATAAACTGAAATGAGAGACTTCACATGGTTCATTTAATGCGTTACCTACTTAATATGTAAAATGTCTATTTTTATCACAAGATTCACCCCCGAAATATTTCTATTCCAATTAATACGAGTCTCATTTCATTATACTTGTTGCAGTTTGAAAATTATCAAGTTATTTTATATTAGTCGCATTTATTGGAAGATCAATAATTCAAAGAATGCACGTGATGCATGGTCACTGCTGCTTGCCAAACCTAACTGCGAAATGCGTTGTAATTTGGACCGTGTATAGTTTTCTGATCTCCCATTATTAAATTAATTTATATATAAGCCATGTCATTAGTTACTTTCTCAATCAACAGTATGTTTATAGTTGAAATGAGGATACTTTTACTGTAAAAGGGCATACCCTACGTGCATGTAAAATTAAGTTACTTTAAGCGACAACTCAATACAAAATTCAGCTCGGTGGAAAGTTAATCAAACAACAAAACCGTAATCATTAAAATGATGTTCTCTTATTAAATTTTGTAAACATTTTTTCGAAAACTATCGAAATGTTTCTATTTTAATGAAACACAAAAATTCAAAGTCCATTACAATAACTATTTTTTTGAAATGTATAAAAAGATCTCAAAACCTCGTGGGAAGTTTCTAACATTTATCAAATCAAAACATATACTAGAAACGAAACATTAATTCATTAATACACATAATTATGATCGTTAGATCTAAAATCTCCAACGCGATACTAAAACCATCGCAAATTGATATTATGGAACAAACGGCCACCAATTTAAAGGAGTTATTAATCAAACTTAACGATAATTCTTAAACTATCTAATTTTATATTTTCCTTATTTAGTAACTATTTGTAAATTAGTTATTTTAGTTAACGGCTCCTTTCCTTCTTTAGTAAGTTAGTTTTAGCCGGTGTATATATATTTGTTTTCTGTTATTTTGTTTTTCACTTTTTCGAGTTCATCGTCTCAGATGAATTAAATTCTCTCTGTAATCTTTTGATCATTGAATACACATCAATACTTTGTTCTTTAAATCGATTCTTCATCCTCGTTTTGCTGATCAAAATCAATTGTTCAATATGGTATCATTCACCGAAACTACGATCCTATTCCGCTGCATTTAATCGGTTTGATTCTCTGTTTTTTGCCCTAATTTTTGTTATTGTTTGTTTAATCGTGTTTTTTACTGATTAAACTTGGTGTTCTTATGTGCGATCGCGTTTATTTGATCCTCTCTGTTGATCTATCCGTTTGATTTTTGCGGATTGATATTGTGTTGCGATTTGTGATCGGTTGATTTGAGAATCAATTGATTTTGCGATCATTGTTGTGTTGATTTGATCTGAAGGTCTGTTTGTGATTGTTATACTGATTGTTTACTGAAAATGACGATGACGACGAAAAATCCTTCGGAAGATTCTACTTCTGTGTATTTTTTTGGGACACACGATTTTACAGGTTCTGTTATTGTTGGTGATATTCTCACTGGTGAAAATTATATTTCTTGAACTAAAGGCATTGAGATGGCCTTGACAATCAAGAACAAGATTATGTTCATTGATAGTACTTTGCCTTTGCCTACTGGTGATGATGCTAACTTGAAAACCTGTTGGCAAAGAGCAAATAACTTGGTTTTATCTTGGCTCCTTAACTCTGTTTCTAAGGAGATTCGTCACACCTTGCTGTATTTTACTACTGCTCGAGAAGTTTGGGTTGAGTTGAGCACTAGATACAATAGAGCTAATTGATCAAGGGTCTTTCATCTTCAAAAGTCCCTTGCTACTGTTTCTCAGGGTTCTCAGTCTATTACTACTTTTTATAACATGTTTAAAACCTTGTGGGATGAATATGTAAGTCATAGATCTGTTATTGCTTGTTCCTGTGGTCTTTGTACATGCAATGTCAATAAAAACATGATTGAACTTCAACAATCAGACTGTGTTATCTCATTCTTGGTGGGGTTAAATGATTCTTTTGCTGCTTTCAGAAGTCAAATTCTGTTGAACTCCCCGTTGCCATCCCTTTCCAAGGTGTATTCTCTCTTATTGCAAGAAGCGAGTCAGAGATCTCTTCATCATTCTTCTCAAGCTATGGACCCTCTTGCCATATTCACTCTTGTTCTTCTTGTTCTTCTGTTCTTGTTCTGACCAGGTTTCTGAAACCTATTCTGACTAGAACTAAAGGCTAAGCCTTCTTGTTCTTCTGTTCCTTATCAATCTAGTCAGAATAGGTTTCAGAAACCTGGTCAGAACAAAGAAAAGAAGAAGTTAAAGTGTTCTCATTGTGGTTTCAATGGCCACACAGTAGACAGATGTTATCAAATTATTGGGTATCCTCCTGGATGGGAAGGTCCCACAGGAAAAAGGCATGTTGCAAACTTAGCTGGTGGTAATGATGGTCAGTCTGAAGAACCATCTCCAGTTGTTCATTCTATTGATGAAGCAAATCAGGCTCTCTTTGAACAGTTTTTAGCTTTTCACAAAGCTCAACAGTCTGCTGCTCCACCTGCTGTAACTCAAAATCCTTTTGCTGCTACTTCTTCCATTGCATCTATTGGTAACAATAGGCATCTCTTTTATGCTTTAACTTCTCATTCTACTTTATCTCATAACAAAGATAAACTTTGGGTTTTAGACACAGGAGCAACAGATCACATGATCTGTGACAGTGCTAGGTTCAATTCTGAAGCTCATTCTGTTAATATTCTTATATCTCTTCCTAATGCACAAACTACTCCTGCTACATTATCTCAGGATATTCACTTAGCTAATGGCTTATTTCTTAAGGATGCACTCTTTGTTCCTAGTTTTAGTTTTAATCTTATTTCTGTTTCTAAACTAACCAAGTCTTCTAATGTTGTTGTGTGTTTCTTTGCTTCTGCTTGCATTTTACAGGACATAGTCATGAGTAGATCATTCTGATATTGTTCATCATTGTAATAAGAATACTTTGCATTCTATTCCTCATTGTAATAGTTCTGCTACTAGCAATAATATGCTCTGGCATGCCAGACTTGGTCATTCTCCATTCTCTAGATTGTCCTGTATCCAGCAACTTTCTATTAAAGATAGTTCTTCTACTGTAACACCCTGTGATGTGTGCCATATGGCTAAGCAAAAACGATTGAGTTTTCCTGTTAGTACTACTGAATCTACTGCACCTTTTGATATTATTCACTGTGATATTTGGGGACCATTTTCTATGGCTTCTACTGATGGTTCTCGTTATATTTTGACCATTGTCGATGACTATACTAGGTGTACGTGGGTTTACTTTATGAAACTAAAATCTGAAGTGAAGTGAAGATTCATATTACTCAGTTTCATTCTATGATTTTTAATCAATTTGCTATTAAGATCAAAACTTTGAGGTCTGATAATGGACCTGAGTTTTTGTTACATGATTTTTATGCTCTTCATGGCTTTTTACATCAGACTAGTTGTGTAGAAACGTCGCAGCAAAACGGCTTAGTAGAACGCAAACATCAGCATCTCCTTCAGGTAGCTAGATCATTGAAGTTTCACTCTAATATTCCTCTCAAATATTGGCCCTACTGTGTTGCTACAGCTGCATTTGTCATTAATAGGTTGCCTACTTCTGTTCTAAATAATAAAACTCCTTATGAGATGTTATTCAACAAGACTCCTGATTGTTCTATGCTTAAGGTCTTTGGTTGTTTAGCTTTTGCATCTTCACTTACTGCTCATAGACAGAAGTTTGATTCCAGGGCTCACAAATGTGTATTCCTTGGATATCCTAAGGGTACTAAAGGTTATCTTTTATTAGATCTTCAAACTAAAAGGTTCTTAACATCTAGAAATGTGGTCTTTTATGAACATGTTTTTTCCTTTCAGAGAAGTTAAGACTTCTGCAGTTCATGATAATTCTGCTTCACAATTTCCCTCTAAGTTCTGTACAGATTCTTTCATTTTGCCTCAGTATCATACTCTTGCACCTGTGGTTCCAGAAGATCCTCATTATCCTCCTGCTGATGTCCATTCTCAGATGGATACTACAGATGTTTTGCCTCCGGGAGATCATGATGAAGTATCTAGTAACATTCCTTCTTTTCAAACTAATGAAATCTTAAACAGTTCAGAACAAGTTTATGACATTTTACCTGTTAATTCTCAACATGCTTCTGATATATTGCCTATCGCTGTTGAAACTAATGCTATTGTTGAAGTTCCTGCTGAAACTACTATTCCTGATGTTCCTGTTATTAGGAGATCTTCTAGACAAGTTCATCCACCTGCTTATTTACAATCTTATAGCTATCAACTGCCTAAATCTAATTTTTCTCAAAGTTGTCATGTTAAATATCCTATTGAATCTGTTATTTCCACATGTCAACTTGGCACAAAACATGCTGCTTTCATAGTAGCAATCTCTCAAGCTCTTGAACCAAGTTCTTATACTCAAGCCAAGAAACATCCTGAGTGGCAGGATGCTATGAAAAAGGAAATAGAAGCTCTGGAGAAAACCAACACTTGGTAACTAACTAATTTGCCTCCTGGTCAGGATTGTGTAGGGTGTAAGTGGGTGTTTAAGATTAAACACAAGTCTGATGGCTCCATTGAGCGTTACAAGGCCATATTAGTAGCCAATGGCTACACACAAGAGGAAGGGTTAGACTATTTTGATACTTTTTCTCCAGTTGCTAAGCTAACCACTGTTAAAGTTTTGATTGCAGTTGCAGCATCCAAGAATTGGTTTCTTCACCAATTGGATGTGAACAATGCTTTTCTTCATGGAGACTTAGATGAAGAAATCTATATGAAGCCTCCTCCAAGCTATTGTGATCCTAAAGATACAAGAGTTTGTTTATTGAAAAAGAGTCTCTACGGTTTAAAACAAGCTTCAAGACAGTGGTACAACAAGTTGACCACAAGTTTGATCTCATTTGGTTACACATAATCTGTCTCAGATTGCTCTCTTTTCACCAAGAAAACTGATTCTTCTTTCACTGCCCTCTGTATCTATGTTGATGATATAATACTTGCAGGAAACAATATGACTAAAATCACTCAACTTAAAGGATACTTAGACAGCAAGTTCACTATTAAAGATTTGGGAGAACTCAAGTACATACTAGGCATTGAATTAGCAAGGAGTAAAGCTGGAATCTCATTATGCCAGAGGAAATATGCCTTAGACATCTTGTCTGAAACAGGATACCTTGGTTGCAAACCCAACACCACACCTATGGATTCAAAGTCTAAGCTTAAAGTTGATGATCCTCCATTCCTTGAAGATCCATCAATTTACAGGCGCTTGGTTGGCAGATTGCTATATTTAACCATCACAAGACCTGATCTTAACTTTAGCATACAGTGTTTAACTTCAGCATACAATGTTTAACTCAGTTCATGTCCAAACCTTGTGTTTCTCACCTTGCTGCAGCTCACAAAGTCCTTAAATATATCAAGTCCAGTCCAGGAAAGGGAGTCTTTTATCCATCCAACACAGAACTTCATCTCAAGGCATTCTGTGACAGTGATTGGGCCACTTGTGTTGAATCCAGAAGAAGCATCACTGGGTATGCAGTGTATCTAGGAGAAGCTCTAATATCCTGGAAGGCTAAGAAACAACCTTCTGTGAGTAGGTCATCCACAGAGGCAGAGTACATGGCTTTAGCCACCACCACCTGTGAAGTTGTCTGGCTCACTCAGCTTCTTCATGATCTATGCATCACTTCCACAAGGACTCCACTGCTCTTCACTAACAGCAAAAGTGCACAATGCATTGCAATCAATCCTATCCACCATGAGCGTACAAAGCATATACAAATTGATTGTTTTTTTGTGCGAGAGAAAGTACATGAAAGAGCTGTCAAAGTGTGCACATTTCAAATGAACACCAAGTTGCTGAATTCTCACTAAACCTTTGGCACTTCAACCATTCACAAAGATGATTTCCAAGATGGGCGTCTTGGATATCCATGCCCCTCTTGAGGGGGGGGGGGGGGGGGGGTCTTAAATTATCTAATTTTATATTTTCCTTATTTAGTAACTATTTGTAAATTAGTTATTTTAGTTAACGTCTCCTTTCCTTATTTAGTAAGTTAGTTTTAGCCGGTGTATATATATTTGTTTTCTGTTATTTTGTTTTTCACTTTTTCGAGTTCATCATCTCAGATGAATTAAATTCTCTCTGTAATCTTTTGATCATTGAATACACATCAATACTTTGTTCTTTAAATCGATTCTTCATCCTCGTTTTGCTGATCAAAATCGATTGTTCAATAATAATATTACAACCTGCGTGTGATAAGGTGTAATAACGAATTAAGAAATTATTATAGTTATGGCTGTAATTATATATTGATTGTTATAGAAGAAATCACAAAGATCTGTTCCTGTTTCCAAATACTAATTCCCACAAAAGAAATATAGACTTAGTTTTAACTAGGGAAAATCCGCCTCTACATCTTGGGCGGATTTCCTATTGCCATAGACTTTAAAAATAACAGTTCATAAAATTGGTGCAAAAAGTGGCCGAAACATTCCTCTGTGCAAACCATGGATGTTAGTTCCTCCCTCCAAATCAGAGAACAAATTTGTGTCCCTGGACTGTAGGGTCAAAGAAGCTTCTTATATTAAACATTAAGGCCAAAAATCCTTCCCCAAATCTTTAGGGAAGCATATTTCGTCTCTATAGGTAAAGATCGTAATCATAGAGGCTACGAGTCATCCTAAATTCAGGGAGGATTTTCTTCCCCTGACGAAAACACCCCACAGATCAAAATGCATTCGTCCCTAAACAAGTGTGTTTGCAAGAACTTAAAAGAAAAAAAAAAAACCTTTTATATGATTTTGCTTAAAGTTACTTGAAGTATTTAAAATCAAAAGTAGATAGTATTTGTAAAATATCTTAAAAAGCTATTTAATATAAGAAAAAGTTATTTTAGAAGTGTTTGAGGATAACTTCAAGGAGTTATTTATCTTACGTAATTTCTCTTAGTTGATACAGAAAAGAGGTTACAAAAGTGTTTTTACTATATTCGCATAATTCGGTATTGCAAACACTCAGAATGCTGATCCTCAAGTAATTTATGCACATAAGTTCAGTCTAGCTGAAATTCGCATGTTATGTTCAATGAGTTGTAACACGAGAAGAAATAAAGCAAGAGATGAAACATTTGAAATATATGGATGTGGCTCCCATCGGCAAAAAGATGCGACAAAATCGCTTACTATGGTTCAGTCAAGTGTACGGACACCTATATATGCAAGCACCGATAAGACGTGTCGGGACTCTCGACCTAGAGGCGATAAACTACACACGCGGAGGACCAAAGAAAACATGGATGAAAGTCATACTAAGTGACATTAAGCTCATAATCCTAAGTGAAGACGTTTTACTCAACATGAACGAGTGGAGGAGGAGAATTCATGTATTCATGTGTTTGACTCTACGTGATTCTTGTTTGGGATATAGCCTACCCTAGTTAGTTGGAATTATAGACTTAATTATGGTTATTTGTAATTGTATTGTAATAGTCACGTTTATCTTATCATATTTTAACAATTTCAAATTTTATTATTTTTTATGTTATTAAATTATATTAATGAAATATGTTCTCATATTTAATTTTATAATTTTTGTATATATTGCAATAGTCAAGTTTATCTTATCAAATTTTAACAACTTCATTTTCTAGTACTTTTATATTACTAGTTATATTTCATGCAATTTTGTTACTATAGTTTTGTTCATTTTAATCTATAATTACAATTTTATAAAAGTGGTTGTTCTTAACGCTACTTTACTTTTTTAAAGGACAATGTAGAGATGGAATTCCACCCCTACTTTTGTAATAACCATATTTATTCAAAAAAAAAAAAAAGACATTTGTAGGGAGGGAAATTTCCTACTTAAGATTGTGAGAATTGGAATGAAAAATCCGTCCCACAAGGTTCATAACTTAGGAACACAGATTTGTTCGTCCAGGTCAAAACTTGGGAACAGAAAATTTGTTTGTACAGGTTCAAAATTCACGAAATATAACTAGAAGATGTTATACACGAAATTCACAGAAAATTTAGTAGTGTTTTTCGTCGTCCCTAATTTATTTAGAGAGGATTGCAAAAAAAATTCCGTCCCTAATCAATGTTCTTTCAAGGTTGTTTTTGCCCCAGAAGATGTTAAAATATTTACATAGGCTAGGCAACTAAAAGAGCATACACTTGCCAAAAAACAAAACGAATTAGGCTAGGAAATTAATATTTTGGGATCTTAATACCCATAACGTTATAATGGAAAGAGAACTATTTATTTGCTCTGCGCGTGCATGTTTATATTATCAGAAATATCACGTGCGAATGTTCTCAATCTGAGCTCCAATACTTTTAAGCCAAATGTATGCAACAGTTTAACTATGTGCGCAACCCATCAGTTAAAATTATAGAAACGGGTAAAAGAAACAAGAGGGTTTGTTAATTAAGTACAACATTACCCATTATTGATAAGTGGTAAGTGATAACTAGTACCTTGAATCATGCTTCCAATTAAGTGGTAAGTGATAACTAGTACTTTGAATCATACTTCTGTAAAAGAAAAAGGGACTGATATTATGTAAATAGAACAAAAAAATATGGACTACATTTACAAGCTATAAGAAATCGTGACTATTTCTTAAACCATCCTAAAGCTAAGGGACTAATTTTGCATCTTGTCCTTCTAACAAGGTTTTAAACGTTTTTAAAAATACTAAACAAATAAATTATAACAACACTTAATGTTTAAAACTTCCTGAAGAAATAACACTTTGAAGGAATAGAGCGAAAGGAATATACATTCAGACCATACCTTTAAATTTTTAGATGTTGCGAAGAGCAAGGGGAGAGACTTAACTATAAATAAACAATTCATATTGATGCGGGTAGTTTTCGTATGTTTACTAGATACTCCGCGTCAGACTGACCCAGCTCTTGAATCAGTTTCGAGTTCGAGTAACCTGCACTCAAACACTGCACATGAGCTAAACCGGGGGTTAACCCGACGTATACCCTCCGATGTCTAAGTCAGTAGAGATCAAAAGTAGTAGCTCAACCCGTCGTTTATGACGGCGTCAGTTGTCAATGACACTGATTGGCGTAAAATATGACACCTTCAGTAACTCTGGAGAGTAAAAACGACGTACCTTGTTATGATTTATAAGGGGGTATTTATAGGCAAATTGGTTCCTTGATTATCTCTTTAATATAAGGATCAAATCTTGATCAAATCTTGACCAAATCTTTGAGATTTATGATGACGGACTGTCAGCATCATATATGACGCTATTGGAGTCAAACAAGTGATTTATAGGCATCGGCGTCATTTATGACGCGTAGGTGTCAGGTCAGTTGACAACTCATCATTCAGGTGCATTGCATACTCATGGCATGTCTTAATTGGGTAGCGCGTCATTTATGACGTGTATGTGTCAAATCAGTTAACAACTCTTCATTCAGGTGCATTCCATACTGATGGCATGTCTTAATTGTGTAACGCCACGTGTAATACCAAAATATGGTATATCTGTAGTCCCCCAAATCATAGTGGATTTAACTGTAGGATAAATGCACTGCGAATTTTATAGAACATATGACATTTTGTAGAATATCTAAGATCTGAATCTCATATGAATTGTCGTTTTGTAATACCAAAATATGGATATCAGTAGTCCCCCAATTCGTAGTGGATTTAGCTGTAGGATAAGTGCGCTGCGAATATTGTAGAGCATTCAATATTTTGTAGAATATTCGAGATTTGAATCTCATATGAGTTGTCATTTTGTGGTACCAAAATATGGTAGATGAGTAGTCCCACAATTCGTAGTGGATCTAGGTGTTGGATAAATGCACTGCGAATTTTATAGAACATTCACTACTTTGTGTCAAGTGCATTAGCTGGGATAGTAGTCTCCCAATTCGTTGTGAATTTGATGTAGGATAAATGCACGTCGAATTTTGTTGAAAATATGAGATTTTGTTGAGATCTCACACAATTTTTTGTCTCAGAGGGTAATTTTGTCATATATTTCGATGGTTGAAGTGCCCAAATGTCGAGACTTTATTTCCATATCGAGTCGATACCTTAGACATATCGGTATTTCATTGTCGTGTCAATACCTTATGATAGATCTTAGAGTCTAATACTTTACGTTTTAGCAATAGTTGCGGTACCTAGTCTCGACAGATAAGTAAGACAGGTAAGTAAGACAGTAAAGTAAGACAGCAGATTTTAACGTGGTTCGGACTATGTCCTACATCCACGAGGCTTTCGCCTGAATCAAACTTCTTTCAACGGACAAAAGTTATTACACCAGCTGGTTTTACTCTAACACCGAATCCCTCTAATGTTGATACCACCGGAACCTTTTTCGCGTCTACTCCGTTTGACCCGTAAGACCAAGACTCCCGTAATGATCTTCTTATGAGAATGCTTCCAAGCGAACTGCACGTACGTATAGATCCCTCTAACTGGCGCAATCCTTTCCCGTTGAACTCCCTTCAACTCTTGTCGGCTTCTCACGTTCTTGATGTAACTCAAGAGGGCGAAAACTAAGAAATCAAAATAAAAGAGAACACCTAAAGATGTATATTTTGTTACACGAGTGTTCTACATTGATTCCTAGGATTTTTACTATTTATAGGATAGCTCTCCTGAAAGATATCCTTGATTCTCGGCCAGTCTCCATATCCAGTCGAGACAGGATCTTTCCAACGTATATCCGAATCTTTCCATGATAAGGCGATTCTTCCTTTTGCAACGTCTTTGTTTCCGATTGATAAGATCTTCATGATCTTCATATATTCTGCACATCAAAGACAAAGAAGAACTCCACAAGGAATAGATTACTAAAGGATATAGGAAAGAGTTTGATAAAGATTAACTTTCCATAAGATAAGATACTATAAGATCAAGTTAAATCTTTCCAAACTCACCTAAATATTCACGCGTCTAATAACAAGATAAATACCATAAAACCGTGTGAATAAATAAGTAAATAAATCAAAGTAAATAAAACCGAATTTTTCTTTAAAATAATTTTGCAAACAAGGAAATAAAATCTAGTTGGACCTGGCAGTCCTGACTGTTCAACCGAGTTTGAAACCTGTCGGACTTTGCGGTCCTAACAATCTCCCCCAATTGACTTGTTTGGCAAAAACACTTTTAAATCCCAAGGAAAATGTAGACATGCTGAAATAAAACAAGTTAGTAAGAGATAGGCACATAAATCAACTAACGAGTCTCGACAGCAATAAAAATGTGTTGCAACAGCGATACAACACTCCGCAAAACAACTTAATAAAATAAGCAGTTAAATCATTGTTCTTAAGCGGAATAAAAACAAAACAAAGTAAAATAAATAACAAGATAGATAAGCAGCAGCCGGAAGAAATCTCCCCCATTCTTCAAGACTCCCCCATTCTACATATTCTGTTTACTCCCCCATTTTACCAGAACTAGTCAAGGCTTTGCCGCTAATTGGGCAAGTGACTCGTTCATGGAACTGCAGCAATGTAATGACCTTGGCAAGTTGCGACTGAAGGTTGTCGAGACTGCCCGGGGGAACAGACGGTCCAGCTTCGTTATCCCTGGCAGTTGGGACAGGACGCCGGATCGGAGAACCAAGTAGAGCTTGAACAAGGTGACTCGGGGCATGATAAGGCCTAGGGCGGCTCGTCATCTTGTCCTTAGAGACCCGGATATCCATTTGAGATGTGAGCAAGCGATAGACCAATGATGGATAGCCTAAGGTCATCTTTACCTTGTGGTCGAATGCTTCAAGTTGTAAACGCTCAAAGACCAGTTTTCCAAGATTAATGGGAGCATTCGAACCAATACGGAATAAGATAGAAGCAGTTAATGGGAGCATTCGAACCAATAAGGTAGAAGTATGAGACATAGGGTACCAATTTCTTAATGGGAGCATTCGAACCAATAAGGTAGAAGTATGAGACATAGGGTACCAATTTCTTACCATAATTCCATAGATCAGACCATACCATGGAAGAAGGGAACCTCGCTGTAGATTTCCATTCTTTGGCCACTTCATGGGTTGGCCGGTTATGGTTGACGCGACTGCATCCATATCTGCCTCCAGTTCCAACTCGGAGTCGCGACCGGTTTGTACGTCAGGAGAACCCAACTGCATGTTCAGAATTTGCGGACTGATCTTGAAGATGAACTTCCGGACAAATACTGAATGTTCCTTGGCTGAGCCTGGAACGCCTGGTTGAGTATCCAGATTGGCGTAAAACTCATGCACAATCTGGGTTACAAACGGTTGTACCCTGCGAGTGGATTCAAGAAACCCTCTCCCTTCCAAAAACTCAATAACTCCCGTACCCTCATAAGAATCATCATGAAGTTGAACTTCACGAACAGGAATGCGATCAGTGAGACGAGTATACCTGAGTTTGGCTTGAGATGTGTAGAACCTGTCGGAAAATGCCTTTTTCACCCTGAAAGGCTCATCGGACGGTGGAACACGGGGAGGGACTGCAAAATCTCCTTCAGCTTCTTCTTCAGCCTGGTCGTGACTGCCTGCCTCAGAGGCCGACTGGTCGCCTGACTGGTTGTCCTTATCAGACAAGGGCTGAGCTGAGCGTTTCTGCTGTTTGCGGACAGGGCTGGAATCTGAGTCAGAGACCTCGATTGGAGCAGAGTCCGAGGCAGCAGGAGCGGATCGGGAACGTTTGGATACAGGAACTTTCTTGCGTGTCCCGACTCGGCTCGCGACACCCTCTGCAACAGGTTTTGACTTTTGGCGAGCAGATGGAGTGCGATTAGGAGGTTGAGCCTCCTGCTTCCCTTTAGCCGCGGCGGTGTGGCGGCAAGAGGGTGCAGGAACAGGTGCAGGTGACGGCGAAGCGTCGTCCGGCATGGGAACAGAGTGCGAGTCGTCCAAAGGAGGAGAGAACTCGCGTGCCTGAGGAGCAGTGGCACGGGGTGGTGACTCTGTTGCCGGTGGTGGTGGTGTGGTGTCTTGCGGTGGTGCCGTGGAAGACGGCGGTGGAATAAAGCCCGCCGGAATTTGGATTTTGAGCGGCTTTGGCTGCAAGACTTGGGACAACTCGTTGCCCGTTGTGGATGCACTGTCAGGGTCGACTGATGGGGTCGACTGAGATGATTCTCCTGATGACTTAGATTTCACCATGTTAAATATTTTCTTGATAAATGTAGGTGAGAAAGAAGACATAAACACAAATCCACACACCAAAAAATATGATCACAAGAGAGAGAGAGATAGTAGGATGGCGTGAGATATGATACAAAGGAAAGATATATAAATAGATGTAATCAAATCAATGTCATATCTTTTATAATCATTATCCACAACTTCCCATAAGAGATAGGACTCTTACCAAGACTCATCTAGGAAAGATTCCAACAAGATATGCACTCAATCTCTACGAAATTTAAAACGCGGCAAAGCATAGGCGGGAAGCAAATTCGTGCCAAAATTAAACATATCGCGTTTTAAAAACAAAATAAAATAAAAAGCACCTGTTTAATAAAATAAAAACAAATTAAAACACAAATTAAAAGAAACAAACAGAAAGTAACTCAGCAAATTACTCACATAACTTACCGAGGACCGATTCAACTGGTGTAAGTGGATGTCGAGACACCCTGTCATGACAGACTATAAGACTGAGTATAAAACAGGTCGAGACTGAAGCATACTCATGAACCAGATGAATACATTAAAATGTGTGTGTGTGAATTCTCATATGATAAACAGATGAAAGGGAAGAGAATTTGAAAGGGGCAAAAATCGTTTTGCAAGATATCTCTTTTCAAACAATACAATTTGCACCTTGTACACACACTTTGAGCCTTTTGCATAGAGGTAGCTTTCGCACATAACTTTATATAGAATATGGTAGCTCTTTTCAATTTTGTGATGACCGTGAAATATGAATTGAATGCTTTCACACATATTCATTGAGTTTAGGCAGCTTTTTCCTCTAAATATTTTTCTTTTGAAGCACTTTTTCTTGTGGCTCATGCTCTCTTTGTTCTTTTCTTTTCACAACTCTTTTGATCACTCATACTTTTCTTTTCAGCTCAATTCTTCTGTTTTTAAAGTGATGAGGTAGCAAAAGTGGACAACGTCCATGTCAAAGAGATAATAAAAACAAAATAAAAACAAAGCAAACAAAAATTGCCCGTTGCAAAATCCTTCGATTTCACTGATTTAACTGAGGGAATGATGTGCACTGTGTATCAATGCAGTTCTAAGTACGCTCCAGAACCGGCTGTCCAACAGGTCTGCAAGGAAGTCATGACAGTTAGTCCAACAAATAAAAACATCTCAGTTAAATCGGGCACGCGACCAGCGCTTAGTGGAGACAAATGCTGAGAGACTTTCTGAGGGTCTCAGAGCTTTGTGAAACAATTTTCTTCATAAAAATAACAGCAGTTTGTCTTCCAGTCGCGACATGCTTAATGACAGTACATTCATTATCATCTAAATCACATAAGAGATGGTGCCATATATCCGTGTGCTGTGTGCATAAGTGCTTAACATGATTATGAGCAATGATAATAGCACAGTTGTGGTTACTAAATACCAACACATCACTTTGCACAAAAACAAAAAACTTAAGCATGTGATCAACCCAACCAATATCAAGTGATATGACACGATTATGCATAGTTAGGTAGAGATGACTTCCTGTTCCAAAAGTGGAGAAACTGAGGTCTATGAAGTTGCCTCTTGTTTCATTAACAACCCATGTAGGAGTTGCGACAGGAATCATCGACTGTTCTGCAGTTTCAAGATCAAGGTCCTTGATAGGATATTGAAAGTACTTGGATTGATCTATGACCAATCTGTTGGCTCCTTGACTGACCTGCGAACCACAAAAACAAAATAGTTCACTAACAAACGGAGAGATAGATCTGTTTGAGATAGAGTTTGTGAACTGTTCTAAAGGGAGTCGTGACTGCGTTAGGGTATAGCAATTTTCAGCAGTCCGATTTCCTGAAAAAATACCAAAACTTTGGTTATCAAATACATGACATTCATCTTGTGTAAACGTGACAACCAACTTTTGATCGCATAGCTGGCTTATGCTAATCAAATTATGCTCAAGTCCATCAACATGGAACACATCATTAAGTATAGGACACCCGCTAAGAATGAGTGTTCCTTTTGCAACCACTTGACCCTTTTTACCATTACTGAACTGAACTGTTCCACTTGGACCAGTGACATAGTTAGTCAACAGGCTTTTGTTCCTTGTCATGTGATGTGAGCAAGCACTGTCAAGATACCAACAATCAGGTGAGGCGTTTTCAACAGAAGAAAATGCAAAATGAATGTTTTTATGATTAGAACATTTCACCCTTATGTGATTCGTTGGTTCAGAATCTTCATCGGAGTCTTTAGACACTGTTTTTCGTGGAGTCTTCCGAGATGTCGGGACTCGTTGTCCAACAGGTTTCTTTGCTGTGTTCCTCGATGAGTTCTGTTGTAAGTCAGGACAGCGTGAACGAATATGTCCTTGATCACCACAATGATAACAGGCTCTGCTTGTCTTGTGCATCCGTCATGACCACCAAACGGGACTAGGCCTGTTCGGTTGACTGGACCTGCAAAAAACATGAGGCTGTGTGAAATTAGGATCACGTGCTAAGCTATCATTATCCATATCAGATATACTAGGAATAGCCCTGCTTAGACCGATCGGTGGGTGGTAACCAAGACCAGCATGATTAAAAATGGGACTAGGACTTTGATCAGAAACTTTGTTCTGATTGTCTGTGACAGTCTTATTGAGAACCTTAAGAACATCTTGGAAGTGTGATTCCAAATCCTCAAAAATAGTGATAGATTCTTTTATGTTTTGTACATTATTTCTGAGGGCCATGACTTGTCTATTTAGATCAACGTTCTTGCGTATCTCTGAAAACAAAATATTTCTAAGGATTCTGATTTCCCGAAAAGGATCAGGGGAATTATCGTCCTCAGTATCTTCGCTGTTTTCCTGAGTAGTCAAGACAGGTGGTAAGTCATGATTAAGAATAGAAGAAAATGCAAAAAATGCTCTTTCTACAGGTTCATCAATGCAACAATCTAACTCGTCATCACTGCATATAGATGTAATCGGTTTAATTTCAGAAGCAGTTTCGGAGTCGTCCTGGTCAGTCGCGACAGGTGATGAGTCAGGTCTGATGACAGAGGAGAGTGCAATATTAGCTTTTTCTCCGGTCTCATCTTCACTTTCAGATGACTCTTCATCACTCCAGGTGCACACCATGGCTTTGTCTTTATTCTTCGGGAGAAGATTTGCACAATCAGTTTGTATGTGACCATAGCCTTGGCATTCCCTGCATTGAACACCTTTTCCTCTTCTTTTGTAGCTAAGATCATTAGCAGCGGAAGATTTAAATGAATTATCAGAGTTAGAAGGGAAAGTGTTCGTACCTTTGTTTTTCCACTTGGAAAACTTTCGGAGTCCTTTGGAGAGAAACGCAACAGATTTCTCGAACTCGTCTTTGTCGTCACTTTGAGGTTTGTCTTTGATTTCAGCTTTAAGTGCAACACCTTTCGAAGTGACTCCATTCAAATTCTTTTTCAACTCGAAAGTTGAGAGGGCACCCATGAGCTCTTCAAGTGACAAGTTTTCCACGTCTCTTGCTTCTTCAAGCGCCTCAATTTTCATATCGAATCTTGAGGGTAAAGTTCGAAGAGTTTTCTGAACAAGTTTGGACTCACTATACTCATCACCGAGGAGGAAGGCTTCATTAGCAATGTCTCTAAGTTTAGCATTGTATTGAGCAATTGTTTCATGATCCTCCATTTTAAGTTCCTCAAACCGTGTACCAAGGATTTGTCTTTTGGATCTTTTCACGGATGGGGTACCTTCATGGGCAACGCGGAGGGCGTTCCATGCATCTTTGGCCGATTCACACTTGGAGATCAGTTTGAACTGATTTAGGTCGACTCCATTTAAAATTGCATTGATTGCATTGGAGTTGTGGCTCGCGTCGAGATCTTCTGCGTCCGACCAATCGAGCTCTAGCTTCGGCTTTCCATCTTTGTCTAGTGGTGGAGACCATCATTTGAGAATGCTTTTCCACGCTTTCTGATTTTCCCTTTTGATGAAAGCTGTCATGCGGACCTTCCAGTATGAATAGTTAAATTCATTTAAGAGCGGCGGCTTTGATGATGATGATCCCTCAACGTTTTGTGCCATCAAATCTGCAAGATCTAAATAAAACCAGAATCTCACCAATGTAAGTAGGTGATAGGCTCTTGATGCCAATTGATAGATCTTAGAGTCTAATACTTTACGTTTTAGCAATAGTTGCGGTACCTAGTCTCGACAGATAAGTAAGACAGGTAAGTAAGACAGTAAAGTAAGACAGCAGATTTTAACGTGGTTCGGACTATGTCCTACATCCACGAGGCTTTCGCCTGAATTAAACTTCTTTCAACGGACAAAAGTTATTACACCAGCTGGTTTTACTCTAACACCGAATCCCTCTAATGTTGATACCACCGGAAACTTTTTCGCGTCTACTCCGTTTGACCCGTAAGACCAAGACTCCCGTAATGATCTTCTTATGAGAATGCTTCCAAGCGAACTGCACGTACGTATAGATCCCTCTAACTGGCGCAATCCTTTCCCGTTGAACTCCCTTCAACTCTTGTCGGCTTCTCACGTTCTTGATGTAACTCAAGAGGGCGAAAACTAAGAAATCAAAATAAAAGAGAACACCTAAAGATGTATATTTTGTTACACGAGTGTTCTACATTGATTCCTAGGATTTTTACTATTTATAGGATAGCTCTCCTGAAAGATATCCTTGATTCTCGGCCAGTCTCCATATCCAGTCGAGACAGGATCTTTCCAACGTATATCCGAATCTTTCCATGATAAGGCGATTCTTCCTTTTGCAACGTCTTTGTTTCCGATTGATAAGATCTTCATGATCTTCATATATTCTGCACATCAAAGACAAAGAAGAACTCCACAAGGAATAGATTACTAAAGGATATAGGAAAGAGTTTGATAAAGATTAACTTTCCATAAGATAAGATACTATAAGATCAAGTTAAATCTTTCCAAACTCACCTAAATATTCACGCGTCTAATAACAAGATAAATACCATAAAACCGTGTGAATAAATAAGTAAATAAATCAAAGTAAATAAAACCGAATTTTTCTTTAAAATAATTTTGCAAACAAGGAAATAAAATCTAGTTGGACCTGGCAGTCCTGACTGTTCAACCGAGTTTGAAACCTGTCGGACTTTGCGGTCCTAACACCTTAGACATGTCGATATTTCATTGCCGAGTCGATTCCTGAGATATGTCGGATTCTGTGCACTTACTTTTAATATTTGTAGTAAATAGCTTTTTAGCTATTTACGTTAATATTATTTTGTAAAGTTCTACTCTATCTAGGATATTGGATTTATCCTCATCTTATAAATAAAAGAATTATAATAAATTCTTCTTTCTTTTACTTATTTTCTTGTAGTAGGTTTTACAGAAGTTTGAGAAATACTCAAACTTGAGGGGAAGCTTCCTTGTTCAGTCGATCCGCTATCGGCAATCTTCGTTTCAAGGTAATTGTTGATTTCTCTTTCTCCATGTTCACTTTTGCTTGAGTTTTTTGTTGAATCCAAGTAAATCTCTTCGTTATTTTGAAGAAACTATATTGCAAGTTTCCGTTGTTGAAGATAATTAATCGTTACTTTTGCAATAAATTTTGGAGTAGTTGGGCAGGTTTCATGAATTTTTTGGAGTTGGAAAACAAGTTTTTTGCCTTGTTTTTAGCATTTTTCAGCGTTTTCCGACCTCGGAATCTGACTTGCCATGTCACAGGCGATTCCCTATCCACCCGCCGTCGGACCTCCGCCTCCAAAACGCCAGACCGCAGGCTGCCTGTGAATACCAGGCCCTGCTAGGTTTATTTTTTTATGTTGCTGGGCTAATGCTGTAAAGCCCGTCCATTGTGCTTTCAAGAAGTCATGGGCTCTGCTGGAGTGAGCCCAACGATCAGATCCACCTAAACCAGGGCCCAATCCTAGCTTAGCCTGATGTCAGGCGCACTGGGCCTCACGCCCAATTGCTGAAGAGAGGGTTGGTCCATCAGGGATCAGCCCACTGGAGTTAATTTGCTGGGCCATCAGGGCTCAGCCCACTGGAATTGTTTGATGGGCCATCAGGGCTCAGCTCACTAAAGTAACGGTCTTGGGCCGTCAAATCCGACCCTTCATGTTGTCTACGGGCCGTCCAATTCGACCCAAATCTGAATCGGTCTTGGGCCGTTGAATTCGACCCAATCAGAATCGGTCTTGGGCCGTCAAATTCGACCCAATTTCAGTCAAGCTTGTTTTTACAAAAAATAGATGGATGTGTAATTGCAGCTGGGAATTCGACTTCAACCACTGAAGCAAGTCATGCTAATGTTCATTGGAAACAACAATTTTTATTTGGTTTGGTAGTAAAAGGAACTCAGCTAGGGGTCGAACTCGCAACCTTAGGGTGGTGAAATGAACCTGTTGCCAACTGAGCTAGGCGTCAAATTGCTACTAAAGCACTTAGCAATATTATAACCTTGAACTGTTGAAATTGAATTGTTGAGATTGCTATATCAATCATGTAAATTTTAAAATTGGCATTTGACCCCTTAAAATTTCATAAATATCCACAAGACTCCAGAGAATTCCAGAAATTTCATTGGGTTCCCAGATTTTCTTATTATATCAGTTAGAACCCGAAATTCTTTTAAAAATTTTGAAAACACTCCAAAATTATCGAAACCCGCGCAAATTTCAGTTTTGCGCCGCTTTAACATTTTGTGCATAACGTTTTCTCTAGTTGTTGGAACCACAAACCGTTTTTGGCGTTTGAAACTAGACACCCGTGGCCGTCTAGTGGTATAGGCTACAATTGCTAAGTAATTCCACAAAAGTACCAGTAAATCAAGAAAGTGGCATAATCTTTGGCTTGGGCCACTTAATACTTGAGCATGTGTACTTGTTGAAGTTACATATTTCTTCACATGAATACTGATATTCACCTTGTTTAAATTCTTTCAAGTGTTCAAACGGCAGGTTCATAGAGATTTTCTTTTGTGGACCGCCCTAATCTTCCATATAGGCAGGCTCCTGGAGTATGCAATCGAATTGCTATTCATCTTTGCTACAGTTATTAGCGTCATCCTCTTGCTTCTTTTAAATGTCAAGTGATCGTGAAACTTTGAGTAGTTCTTCATCATCCACGTCTCACGGTAGTTCTTCGAATAAAAATGATTCTGATGTAGCTACCTCATCATTTAGGTTGACTTCTAGCAATAAGTCCCAATCTTTTGAGGACGTATGTGTTGTTTTGCAACCATTGATCACTGTTGGCACCTTGTCTTTATCTTAATCTATCAACTTTGACACCAGTTTATGATATTGCCAGTCTATGCCCATATTCATCACGAATACTTTTTCTCACAAACTCATCATTTGCGATATCACGGGTTCATTATCACTTATGTTTTGCTATTGTTTAGATAGCAGTGTTTTTCCCATCATATCTTTTACGTAGTAATATCCTTTGGCTCCTGCTTTGACCACTCTAAATGGTCCATCCTAGTTTGCCTTCAATTTGTCAACATGCTTGTTGGCTTCTACCTTTTTTAGCACCAAGTCTCCAACTTGGAAAACTTTGGGTCTTATTCTATTGTCATCATTTTCTTCTTCTTCAGACTGCTCATTCTGCAGATTAGTGTTGATGATCACATCTTGCCTATTTTTTTCGTTCATGGGGTGCAACCTCCATGATTGATTGCTCAATACTTGCCACCATTAGCTCCACTAGATGCCTTCACAGCTTCATTGGCGCCATGTAGCACTGCCAAGCTTCCTTGTGAACCCCCACAATTTCTCACACTTCAGTTGCAGTTGGGAATATTACTCTTTGGTTATAAGCAAAATTTAACGTCATATACTTATACGATACATGATGTCAATTATCACATTGTATGTGAACTGGACATCCACCACCATAAAGTCCAAGTTCAATGTTTGTCTTTGTGGGTGCGTTCCAAAAGAAGTAGGAAGGACCACTATTCCTTAGGGAACCATATCACCTCCTCCAAAATCATGGATCGGGGTGCTTACACTCTTGATGTTATAATCTCCAAAATGCATTTGCTGCAAGGTCTCCAGAACGATTATGTTTGCAGAGCTCCTATTATCAATTAGGATTTTCTTCACAGTGTAGTTGGCCATATCCAAGGTTACAACCAGTGGATAGTTCAACTGACATGCCACTTCATTTGCTTGATCAGACAACCCTTGCAAATCGGTCTCATCAAAAGTAATTTTTTGATCCATATGTTTTGTTTCCCCCACAAAACTTGTTGAACCCTTAAAAAATTTATGCAAGATATCCCTAGATATCTGTTTACGACAATTTTTAGTGTTGGCTTCAGCTGGTCCACCTGCTATCATATTGGTTTCTCCTTTCATCGGTAAGTCGTACGACTCCATGGATCGCTTATCTGTATCATGGGGTGAACGTGATTGAGAAGTTCGCCCCTAACTTCGAAAATTCTTTCCTCGATTGTCAGTATCGTGGGGACGCCTGAATCGCCTCAGTTCCTTCTGCAACTTTTCTTTTGTTTGTTCTAGCTGGTGGTGAAGCTGTTCAACTTTGTGGGATAGTTCTTAGACTTTCGCCTTGGATTGTTCTACCTCTTTCTTTTTGTTTCTTTCAGAATGAGCCTTGTTGGCCCCACATAAGAGTTTTCTTCATGGTTGTAGTTTTGTTCGCATGTTACTGACCTTCTAGGTCGGCTATCAGCTCTTGCTCCAGCATAACTATCGTCAAGTACATTAAGGTGTTCCCTGACAAGTTATTGTCGGGATGGGTGACTAGCACTTGAGCCCTGAGAAAGATCCCCGCCTCTTGATGGTTGATAAGTTTGCGTGGGCATAGGCCCAGGTAAAAGAGTATTGTTTCGCGTCAAGTACTGCTTTCACAATAGCAATAATGTGTGCTAAGTGCTCTAGAGGAAGTGGAGTAGCGACACACCCTTGGTTGTTGTTGTTCATCAACAACTAGGGGTGGTGATGGAGGTAACAACGTCTCCACTTCAGGTGGAGATTTATCTTGATGTTCATTTACTTGTGATAGAGCAGTTGCTAGAGGTAACAGTGTCTTCACTTCAAGTGGAGATTCATCTTGATGTTTATTTAACAGTGTCTCCACTTCAGGTGGAGATTCATCTTGATGTTCATTCATTTGTGAGAGAGCAGCTGCTGGAGGTGCCAGTGTCTCCACTTCAGGTGGAGATTCATCTTGATGTTCTTTCACTTTTGATAGAGAGCAGCTGCTGGAGGTACCAGTGTCTCCACTTCAGATGGAGATTCATCTTGATGTTCATTCATTTGCGAGAGAGCAGCTGTTGGAGGTACCAGTGTCTCCACTTTAGGTGGAGATTTATCTTGATGTTCATTCATTTGTGAAAAAGCAGCTTCTGGAGGTACCAGTGTCTCCACTTTAGGTGGAGATTCATCTTGATGTTCATTCATTTGTGAGAGAGCAGCTGATGAAGGTGCCAGTGTCTCCACTTCAAGTGGAGATTCATCTTGATGTTCTTTCACTTTTCATAGAGAGAAGCTGCTGGAGGTACCAGTGTCTCCACTTCAGGTGGAGATTCATCTTGTTGTTCATTCATTTGTGAGAGAGCAGCTGCTGGAAGTACCAGTGTCTCCACTTTAGGTGGAGATTCATCTTGATGTTCATTTACATATGATTAAGCTACTGCTAGAGGTAACAATGTCTCCACTTCAGGTGGAGATTCATCTTGATGCTCATTCACTTGTGATAGAGCAGCTACTAAAGGTAACAGTATCTCCACTTCAGGTGGAGATTCATCCTCAGTTGCTAGAGGTAACAATGTCTCCACTTCAGGTGGAGCTTCATTTGATGCTCAGTGACTTCTGATAGAACAGCTACTGAAGGTAACAGTATCTCGACTTCAGGTGGAGATTCATCTTCAGCTGCTAGAGGTAAAGGTATAATTTTTTGTTCTTTACTTTTTGAATAAACAAATTTTATTAGTTAAATTATGTATATATATATATTCATATAAGTTAATAGGACTAAAAACGCAGGATGCATGTAAAATTTGAAAGAAGAAAACGCTAAATAGGAGGAAATTCGCTAAAGATAATGTTTCCATATTATAAATAAGATACAAGAGATTTGTATAAAAGTTTCTAAAGATTTTAGATTATTGGCATGCATTAAGAAGGAAGATGTCTGCCAATAATTTACAAGGGGCATATTAGAGAACGAACATTTTTTGTTCTGAATTTAGGGATTTTGCTCTGTCTATATAATTTGCCAATTAAAAAATGTATGTACCACCAGAATTATAATTAGAAACTCACCAAATTCCATTGAAATTGTATGTGCTTTATGTGGGTTCAATTTTAGGCAGACCAATAATAATTTGTTCGTATTATATAACCAAACATTAAAAGAAAATTGATGCAAGAGACGGTGAAATATGAAGCTTTTGAACTGAAAGTTATGGAGTTTTTGAACAAAGATAATTTAAACTTTGCCAAACAGCATTACAAAGGTTATTATGCCATTTAAAACATAATTAACCACCCAAAAATATGCAGACCCATCTGAAAGGCCTTTTTGGACTTCTTCACATTTTTTCCGTAAGTCTCACAAGTCAAAACCACATCCAAACAAAAACGTACATTTTATTTCTCATCATGAACTACTACCACTCTCATGTCTTTTTCCTAATAAAAATAAGACACTCCAACAAAAAAATTAAGTAGTGGCCCTTGAATAACGCCAGCACCGGTGACCACACTGGAGGGCAAAGTTGTGAACAACGGTAATGGCAATGCTGTCGTGACCAAGCAAGTAAGAAAGTTGAAAAAATAAAAAAAAAATCCAGTTTAGGAGAGTTTTCAAGGTTTCTGAGGTAAAAATAAAATTTGAAATTTGTTTCTAATCTTCAAATCCTTTTTATACAAGCCCATAAATTCAAAACATTTGAAATCGCTTTTGAGCGAGACTTTAAAATTTTGAAATCTTTTTAACTAACAACACCTAACCCAGGTTAAACTTGGCTGAAAATAACAAATAAAGTTTTGATTATTTTCCTGGACACATGTCACGTTTTGAACATGGAGGATCACTTGGGATCCTTCACTATAGACTTCACCGCAGCAGCCCTATTCTTCAAAAAATGCGGACAACGGTAAATAGGTCTGTAAATGATTTGACATTGTAATAAATGTGACAGGAAAAAAGGTTAATAACAAATGTTTGTTTGAGATTTGAGATATTCATATATCAAAGAAATTAGCATTTACACATATCAATTTGATTTTTTTTTCCCAATTTTTCTAGTTCATTCCCAACCAAATAGTCACATCAGCAAAATCATTCCAATATTACGTACCAGCTTGCTATTCTAATGGGCGTCTCTTATTTGTCTCTAAAATCTAAAACATATGATTTTTGGATAAAAAATTAATATTTCTAACTACTTAATTCGTGAAATTTTATTAATTATTCAATAAAATTATGAATGAGATAAAATGCTACAGTTTCTTCATCTGCAATGCTGTTATTCAGAATCTTGGCCGAAATTGGTTTCGTTTTAACGGTAATTAGATGAATTTAGCAATTAATAACTCGTATCCCTATTTTGAGGCAATGTCAATGCAAACCAGGTTTATCCTAAAATAAATTTAATAATCTATTATTTTCCCTAGAAATACCTCAAAATCTGAATTTTTTTATCAAATTGAATAAACAAACCACGAAATTCATTCAATATCACTGAGTGAAAAATCACTTTCGTTTAAACAACTCAAACTACCTGTTATTTAATATATTGTAATATTTTTTGTCAATCATAAATTTAACCAATAGTTAATAAAGAATTTTGAATTATATAATCAAGATTACATATTTTACACAATGGAAAATAGCTAAATGCATATAAAATATACAAAAGAATATGAAATTAACAGAATATTTTGATCTTGAAAAGCTTCTATATAAATATTTGGATGTGAAATCGGAAAAAAAGATATATGGTACAAAATTAGTAGATTTTTTATTTGAAAGTAACGGCGAGGAGATTTGACACGTCTCTACTTTATTTTTGTAAAATATAGCCGTTTGTTGGAAATTGGTAACATTAGTAAATAGGTTGCTATGACATGGCAATGTAGTAATGTCGAATATTGGAATGATAACTCTGAATGATAATTATGAATGAGATTTAGCCGAAATTGGTTTCCTTTTATCGGTAATTAGATGATGTTAACAATTGATATATCCAATTTAATCACTTGTATCCTTATTTTTGAGGCTATATCAATTAAAACCATGTTTATTCTGTAATAAATTTAATAGTCTATAATTTCACTCGAACTATCTCAAAATCTTAAAACAAATTTATCAAATTGAATAAACAAACCATTAAATTCATTCAAATCACTGAAAGAAAAGTCACTTTCGTCTAAACATCTATAAATGTAATTGTTATTGTAATATATTGTAACATTTTTTGTCAATAAAAGATTTATCCTGTAATTAATAAGCATTTTTAGAATTATATAATCAAGATTACAGATTTTACGCAATAGAAAATGGCTAGATGCATATAAAAGATAAAATAAGAACATAAAATTAACAGAATGTTTTGATCTTGGAAAGCTTCTATGTAAATATATGGCTGTGAAATTGGAAAGATGATATATGATATAAAATAAGTAGATTTTGTTAAGAGCAATATTGAAAAATTACTTAAAGTGCTCCTTCATGGAGGATAATTACTATGTATATATCATAACCAAATCTTGCGAGATTTTGACTAATGATAATTAAAAGAAAAAAAAAAAAAAAAAAAGAAGAGATTATGCCTTTGATTTCTCGCGGAAAATGAAGACTTGGTTAAGGAGATTTTTTATTTGAATACGCTTCTACTTCACAAAAACGAAAGTTCTTTCATAATATGAATAAAACGATACTTAAACATAAGTTAGACTTGCATTTTATTCCTCTGCAGTGGTTTAGATCTTTAAAAATTACAAGAATAAAACAAAAACTAATTAGACGGATGGATGCTCACGAATTTTGTCTAATCTACAACCGTTAATGAATTCGCCGCCGTGAGCTAGCGGCACAACCACCGTGAGATTTTATCAGCTCAGAGAGAAGAGAGATGGTGTGTAGAGAGAGAGAGAGAGAGAGAATGTAAAGGCATAAAATGAAAAGTTGAATCTTTAGTTTCGTATATATACTTATAAAAGCGGGTGGACCGTATATTAAGTTCAAGTAATAGCAAAAGTTACCTCTTGAATTATTTTTACTAGCAAAACCCTCCCTATAACATTTAAAGATTGGTAAAAAAAGACCTTAGGACACTTGTTTAATTTGCAACTAGTAACGAATTCTTGTTTTTTATTTAAATTATTTGGTTTATAATGAATTAAAAATACAATGACATATGATTTAAAGGATTATTGTGGAATTAATTCTAAGTAATTTCTCAATATTGCTCTTAACAAAATCTACTTATTTTATATGACCTGAACTTATTTAAAGGATTATTGTGGAATTAAATTCTAAATCGAAGGACTAACATAATTTTTTTTTTAAGGATTATTGTGGATTAAATTCTAAATCGAAGGACTAACATAAAATAACATTAGAGAAAATTTGTAAGGTTTTGATCACCATTTCCCAAAGGCTACATTTTCGAAAGAGTGAAGTGGAAGCGTGTCAAATCTACCTACCGTTACTTTCATATAAAAAAATCTCCTTAACCAAGTCTTCATTTTCCCTGAGAAATCAAAGGCAGAATCTCTTCTCTTATTTCTTTTAATTATCGAAAGGCAAAATCTCGCAAAGATTTGGTTATGATATATACATAGTAACTATCCTCCATGAAGGAGCACTTTAAGTGATTTTTCAATATTGCTCTTAACAAAATTTACAAGTATGGCTGCGAGGAAGGCTACAAAATGAAAGTGGAAAGAGCCCTCCTAGCCTACCAATACTATATCGTGTATGATCCATCAAAAAGAAAGATGGCTCATATGAATGATGTTGAAGAAAAGTATAAGGCTTGTAATATGGATATTTTAGGAAAGATGTTGGATGATGAGACTGCAAGTGGCATAGCTGAAGGGTGAATTGACCCCGTCCCAAAGAAGCCGTTTCTTGAGGTTGCTTAAAAAGTGAAAGAAGACAAGAGCATGTGGGCCAAAAGCTTGTTGTTGTAGTAGCTGTGTCTTAGGAAAGCATAAATGAATGCCTCCACCACAATCAAGGCACAACTCAAACAATTTTCTCTGTGGGAATAGATCAAAACAAAGACCAAATTCTAGCTGAATGCAACTTGAACTTTTAGTTAGAAAATCAAATGTCCAATGGATTAGTCTTCCCATATATACAATCAGTTTGAGTCCAAATCATATCAAATCTGACCCATTACCCTTAACAACATTGGTGTCTAAATTTAAACCACATGCTTCTACCTAAGTAAGTTTACTGACAAGTATCAATCCACAATCTCAATCGTCATGCTCCTCCAAAAGATTTATTGGCTTCCTCATTGTCATCACCGTCAACAATTTTGGGAACTATGAGAGCAAAACAGTGTATTCATCCATCGAATCACTCCATGTTTCTTGACCCTTGTATAAGGATAACAACTACAGCAGCTGAGTTCTCAATTCATTTCCCTTTGACAAGTTACCATATGAAATTGCGGTGCACCGAGTGGGGGTCAGTGGATACATTATAAACGATTTCAAGTGATACAAAATATTCAATTGCATATGTATCCAAAAATTCTTACCAATGGCATTTCTTCTATTTGAGGGTCATTCTCATGTTCAACTATCCAATTTACAGCAGCCTCAAGACTACCATTTCCTGCAAGCAAAAAGTTACTTCCAACTATTGAAGACTGTTAACAATTTTGTATATCTTTTATATGCTTGTGTTTTAACGTTCTCCATTCTTCTTTTCAACGGGGTATGGATATATTTGATGGAACTATATTTTCTTAGTATGAGTAATTGGAATTTCTGGCAGAAGTTGGCTTTGATGAGGCAATCCAAACAAATGATAGAAGGGATAAACAACACTGAAGAGCGTTCATATGATTTACGATACAAGGTACGTCGTAGCTTTACACTTAAACATATCAATTTCCAAAAGCATTGCATGTTTTGTACTTAAGTCTAGGAATTACAAAGTCCCACCATATCACATTTGATTGTATTCTTCTACTTAGGGATCTCAAAACTCCACTTCATTCAGTAGTGGAGTTTATCTGTATTAGTTAGAAGATATGGATACGTCAGATGATGATAGATATGTACCAAGTGATGAGGAGAGTGAGTGGGAACGCACGAAGAAAAGGAAAAAGCCTCAACCTAAGAAGAGGCATTCTAAATTGGATAATCAACTCGAGTAACCTTGCGATTCAGAAAAACCACAAGGAGGCCACTGTCGGACATTGGAAATAACATGGTAAGTAACTTGATTAAGTTATATAACTTAAATTTTCTATTTGGCCAAGTGATGCGATAGAACTGAGGAGATCTTTTGCCCAACAATTAACTATACTGCGACATCTGTTTTTATTTCTCAGGCAGCGGCACCAAAAACATATCTAAGGAAAAAATGGCGCAAGTCGGTTATTCAGCTTGTACCTGCTACACCACCTATTGGAGATATTTGGAATTGAGTCCAAATAAATTGAATTTTTAGAGGAAAATCCAATTGAGATAGTGTGAATTTAAATTGCTTAATGAGAAGCAATATTGAATTTTATTTTATTAAATAAAATTCATAATTAAATATTTGAATATAAATTTTGGATATTTAAATAAGAGTTAATCACACACTAATTGCAGAAGTTTTAAAACGTCTGTAACGGAAATAATAATTCAGCCATTCATGGTAGAATTAATTCCATGAAATTAAATCCCCATGAATGACTTTGAAGACTAAGAGGCTCCCCCTACCTTATAAATAGGGCGCCTTCTTAGTCATTTTCTATCATCCAAAAAAAAACAAAATGTTTTCTTGCATTTCATAGCATAAACACTTCCGAGTTCTGCAAATATCACGGTGTCCGAAGGAGGGGGTAGTTCTGAGCTTCACAGGCTGCTTCGAGCAAAGGACGTTGTACCTTGGGAGTTCGGTGTCCACGAGGGCTTGAAGCGTAGGCCGGGCATAATGAGCTTAAGATTGTTGGTCCCAGTGTTTAAATCTAAAGATAAGCAACAATAACAATAATAATTTCCAGATTTCATAAAGCAGATTATACAAGCATATATATGAACATGAATTCTATGTACACAGATATAAACATGAATTTATAATAACATGAACATAACTAAAACAGAAAATTAAAATGACAATGAACCTGAAGCGATTTAGACTTAATCGCTATAGGACGAGACAGGGGTTTGTATAATCTGCTTTATGAAATCTGGAAATTATTATTGTTATTGTTGCTTATCTTTATATTTAAACACCGGGACCAACACCACCCACAAGTCAACCTCAGAATTCTGAACCTCCTTTGCAACCAAAAGCTAATGATAATGGTGAAACGGATATACCATTGAAGTTACCGAGAGCAATGCGCTCTACTCTGCCTAGTAACAATCAGCTAAAGGAAAGGAACTCAGATCCAACAAACGAGTCAGTTGATAAAGAATCAACTGGTCCATCATCCCATGGAAGTCCTCATAAACAAGCAAGAACCAAAAATGGCAAAGAAAATATATCGTAAGCTTTAGTTCCTTGAAAATGAGCATTGACTTTATGCTGATTTGCTTCTATCCTTGTGTCTTGGAACGGCGAGTGTACCTTCCATTGGGTGGGAGCTCTTTTTTTTTTGGGGGGGCTTTGAAGTCCGTGTAGTTATAGTGGTTCATATTCATGTAACTTTAATATACACGGCATGCAAGCAGTCATCAATTTACCCTAATGCCTAGAAATAAGCTTCTACACTCTTCTTGTACCCTTAATGGACAGTGGAGATCAACTTGATCTAACGCCTAGAAATAAGCTTCTACACTCTTCTAACCGACTTAGAAAATATTAGGCCCCTCTAAGATTTTCTAAACATCTCTAATAGCTTCTAAAAACACGCTTAAAAATAGAAAACTGCAGAATTAGCCTAGGCGACCTACCTGGGCAGCCTGTCTGCTCAACGAATTTATAACAACAAGTTTCGAGTCTTTAGAATAAAAGACAAGAAGATTTAGTACAAATACAATTTATAAATCTTGAATAAATATAGTGTTACAATCTATTTTCTCTTATTCAATACCTCAAGAACATCAATCTTCTAGATTTTTGAATTTGGAGGCAAAATCTTCAATTTGATCTTTGTTGAAGTTGACTTGAACTTAGAAAAAATTTAATTCATGGACTTCATCAGCTTGATCTTGAATTAAAGTTGAATTTTCGGGAAGAACTGGAGTCTCGAGTTCCTGAATTTATTAAAATTGATCAATCAAAGTGGAATTTTTCTTCCATCTTTGTAAGGAACAACTTGGATCTTTGGATAACGCTTTTGAAGATGATGAACTTCTTAGAAATAATTATGACAAACGTCTTTCCTCTAGTGCTTGGTTTTTTTATGATTTTTCTTGTTGATGAAGACATGTATTCGTAGTTGCAGAAAGGTTTCAGGTAGAATCTTCTAATGAGATGGATGATTGAGATCAACTCTTGAATATCTCAATATGGAAGACAAAATTTGAGGAAAAAACTATTTTCATCTGCAGAATATTGGGACTTAATGGAAAATTATTTCCTTCTCTTGAAATTTGATGAAATTTTGTTCCTTCTTTTTGAATATATATTCTATACCTTGAATATTGAGTTTTTATGGAATATTTATTTTTTCTTCCAATTGCATATTTATAAACATTTAATTATTTAATCAGACTCAAAATAAATGTGTCTACATATACATAGAATGAGATATATCGTATAATTGTTTTAGTTGTTGAGAAGACTACCTATTATGTCGTTTGATATGTTTTTCTTATTTTTTCGGAATGTCCACAAGTTCTTTCCGAGAATTTGTAAAACACTGTAGAAAATCATTAAATCCAAAAAGTACAAAAGGATATACAGAGATAGGCAATTCAGTCAGTTCATATAAGTCGAACTTTCGAACAGAGTTAACGATAACGCGACACATGTTTTATGTGCAGATGATGAAATTTTTGGCAAATTTCCTCAATGAAAAGAAAAAGATAAAAATTAACCTCTTGTGATATTAGAGAGTGTCACATGTACTCCCTTGTGCTTTCACAAAGATTACGCTCTTTCACCTTTTTTTAATGAAAAATAAGAAGAAGAAAAGTTTTGAATTTGAATTACAATTGTATAAATGTTATATATATTTACATTTTTGATACTTAAGTATAAGTATTATTAAACAGGATATAACCAGAAAAATAATTAACAACGTCGAGGATATTTAGTTAACTAACCATACACAAACGCACAACATTAATGACCAAAACTCAGAGAGATGATATATCCCGAGCAAATCTCTAAAAACAAAGCATAATTTTGTAATTTTTCTATTTTTCCCTTCTCAAATCTAGGGGTTGATTCATTTTTCATTTTAGTTTCTCAAATATATCTTTATATCTACAACCATCAAGAAGGAAATAGTATCTCTTACTAAACAACGAAAAGCCTCTCATGAAAAAGAGAATCAACTCCATGATATTGAAGATATTCTCTACTAATATTCTAGTCCAGTAATATTTATAAACGAATTAATAATTGTATTTATGGACCAAATATTTTTAGATTAATATTTCTTAGCAAATATAATGATTTAAATTAATTACTTTTTTGTGAATATAAAATTATTCTTTTGTTCAATTGTACTATGTATATCTTGTTATATAAATTCGTTCTCTTATGTCTGTACGATTTACTGATTTTATATTTACTAGAGTTGTTCAATTACAATGTACAAATTACCACTTAATATTGTAAACTTAAAAATCGTCTAATACTTTGTTTTCCTGTTTGCAGTAACTCAAAAAAAAATCTAATTTACCCGGTTAAAAACTTATAGAAATTCTTTGTACTACAATATAATATAGGTTATTAATTTATGAAAAAAGATATATCAAAAAGCCTAATATTGTAATGTATCAAACATAACTTCGCGAAATATATCATAAATACAAATATTATGACGCAGAACGGAAACGTGCAACTGAGACCCCAGCGTGTAATCGACAGAAAAACACTGGAATCCATCAAAAATTGGAATAATATCCCTTTTCTATTCATAATGATCAAAAGATGCTGCAAAATAATAAGAAACAAAGTATTTATAGTACAAAAAACAAACCCTAATATGAAAAGGAAATAGAGTTCTTGTAAAAGTAAAATTCCTAAATTAAAGTGACATAAAATTGTAATTATTCTCGGCTGCCCTAAACGTCAGATTTTGGGTCTGACTCCCACTCTAGGTTGTAGCAAATTCAAAGACGCTCGATTTGATATGTTATGGGCCCAAAACGGAGCACTGGATCAAAAGATATGGCGGCTTTCGTGCGGGCCTTTTTCTACTGCCAAAATATCCAATATTCGGGGGTTCTTGTCCTACATCAGTCTCTCCAACTTCAAAAAAACTCGACCTCGAGTTTACATTTGGATATAAACTCTCGTTCCTCGGAAAAATCATCAATTGATCTCCTACTTTGAACCTATTTTGTTGTCTCGTCATTCTCTCCATTTTCTTGTGCTTCTCATTCTTTATCTCAAATTTTGCTTCGACATCATCAACTTGAACGTCGAAGACTTCTTTGACCACCTTAATACTTGTCTATATCACACTTTCTGAATTCATCAAAAATTGATGATTTGGTACTTCATCTTCTAATTCCCCATACTTTTCATCTGAAATACCATCTTGTATATCATATGAAATTTCATCTACATTATCATCTGAATTCTCAATTGTTTTTTCACCGAATATCCTGAAGATCGAAAAGTAACATTGGTGGCTTACAAACTACTTGATGCAGAACGGATGCGTGTAGTCGACGGAAAAACACTGGAATCCACCAAAAATTGGAATAAAATTCCTATTTTATTAATAATGATCAAAGGATACTGCAAAATAATAAGAAAAAAAGTATTTATAGTCTCCAAAAACAAACCCTAATACGAAAAGGAAATAGAATTCTAGTAAAAGTAAAATTCCTAAATTAAAGCGACATAAAAACTGCAATTCTTCTCGGCTGTTCTAAACGTTTGATTTTGGGCCAGACTCTCATAGTTTGTTGTAGAAACCCAAAGACGTTCGATTTGATATCTTATGGGTCAAAAACGGAGCGCTAGATCAAAAGATATGGCGGTTTTCGTGCATGCCTTTTTCTACTGCCCGAAATATCCAATATTCAGGGGTTCTTGTCCTACATCAGTCCCTCACACTTCAATAAACTCGACCTCGAGTTTATATTTGGATATGAACTCTCGGTCTGAGAAAAATCATCACTTGATATCTTCTTCGAACCACTTTTGATGTCTCGCCATTTTCTTTTTTTCCTTGTGCTTCTCGTTCTTTACCTCAACTCTTGCTTCGCCATCAACTTGAACCTCAAGGACTTCCTTGGATGACTCAATATGTGTCTCTAACTCACTCTCAAAATTCATCAAAGATAACACGGGATAATTGATTGGCTCAACTTTTAATTCCTCTTAATCTTCCTCTAAATTTTCATCTGAACTATTATTTAAACTTTCACCTGAATCTTCATCGACATTATCATCAGAAATTTTATAGGAAATCACATCTTCATTACCTTGTTCAGAGTTATCCTCATTCTCCTCCTTGACCAAGTTAACATATTTTCTTGGAACTTCAACTTGGATATTGAAATCACATTTGGATTGGCTGCTTTCGGAGTAATTCTGGAAGGGCTGAAAAGTGTATTCTTCATAGCATGGCAGAAATTTATTTATCATCATTCGTTTCATCCTCCTCCAGGATTGTATCGGTGATTTGCCTCTATGTCTCCTATCGAATTTCAAATTTTCCCAACAAACATTAGCAAAACCCCTTAGTTTGTAAGCCGCTAATTTCACTTTTCGATCTTCAGCAATTTCCGTATATTCAAAATATCGATCAACCTCTAAAATCCAATACAGGATATTTTCAGTTGACAAAGTTCCGGAAAACACTGGGATATCGACTTGAATATTAAAATTACCTCGAAATTTATTCTTCTCCATATCACCAAAAAATAAGGGATTACCGATTCGAGTCAACTCTTCTTCCGAATCATCTCTACTGAAACTATGAAATCCGGATGTCCTACCTGCTCTATGTTGGTTGGGGATTTGGTTGTTTAGGTTGTTTAGATTGTTGAGATATTTTTGAAAAGTGGTTTCCACTCTTGCAAAACCCTGTCTCAAATCCTGTCTGAAACCTTGTCTTAATCCTTCACGGCGCCCAAACTCCTTTGACCAACTTCATTGGAAAGTTCATCATTCATCCCTCTCCTAGACATCTGAACAAGGAAAATCCTCGCTCTGATACCACTTGACGCAGAACGGAAGCGTGCAATCGACACACCAACGTGTAATCGACAGAAAAACACTGGAATGCAGCAGGAATAAACTAGAATCCACCAGAAATTAGAATACAATTCCTATTTTATTAATAATGATCAAAAGATACTGCAAAATAATAAGAAACAAAGTATTTATAGTCTCCAAAAACAAACCCTAATACGAAAAGGAAATAAAATTCTAGTAAAAGTAAAATTCCTAAATTAAAGCAACATAAAACTGCAATTCTTGTCGGCTGATCTAAATGTTCGATTTTGGGCTGGACTCTCGCACTCAGTTGTAGGAAACTCAAAGACGTTCGATTTGATATCTTATGGGCCAAAAACGGAGCGCTAGATCAAAAGATATGGCGGTTTTCGTGCAGGACTTTTTCTACTGCGGAAATATCCAATATTCGGGGGTTCTTGTCCTACATCCGTAGAACACTGGAATATCTCCTCGGATTTTGAAATCACTCCGCGGTTGATTGTTCTTTGTATCTCCACCAAATCTAGGGTTAGTAATTCTTGGAGCGTCTCTTCTCGAATCATCGTTGCTAAAATTATTGAACTTTGTTCGCCTTCCCATATGTTCAAGGACATGGTTTTGCAGGGTGTTATGTAACTGCTCAACCATCGCCTCAAACCTTGTCATGGTCTGGGCTAGATCCTCTCGAAACTTCTGTCTTAGATCTTCGGCGTCCAAGCTCCTTTGACCAACGTCATTGTAATACTCTATATTCATTCCTCTCATAGCCATCTGAACAAGGCAAATTCTCGCTCTAGATACCACTTGACGCAGAACGGAAACGTCATATCGACACACCAACGTGTAGTCAATGAAAAAAAAACCTGGACCACCAGGGAAATCCACCAGATGAACTTTCATTTTTATTTTTATTTCATAAATAATCAAAAGCTAAATAAAATACAAAGAAGAAGAAAACTATATATAGTTCTCAAAAACCCTAACTAAAGTAGGAAATAGAATCCTACTAGGAAACAAATTCAAAAAAGAAACAAATCTAATAATAATAAAATCCTAATATTACTAAAACTCTAAAATAACTACAACTCTATAAAATTAAAATCCTAACAATATAGCACCAAAAAACTGTCTTGCTCCAAAACTATCTTTGACGATGTTTATGAGACTCTAAACTTTATGAATACAAGCATACGTATAATTTCAGCTGTAGAGAACAAAAAGACGTTCGTTTTGATATCTTATGGGCCTCAATCAGAGCACTGAATCAAAAGTTATAGTTGTTTTTGTGCAATGTTTTTTTCCTGCGGAAATCTTCAAAATCCGGTGAATTCAAAAAATTGTTCAACTTCGGAAATCCAATCCAGGAAAACTTCAGTTTGAAAACTTTCCATAGAAGGATGGAATATCGGTCTGAATATTAAAATAACCTCGAAATTTACTTTTCTCCATATTGCTAAGAAACAAGGGATTACCAATTTCATTCGACACTCCATCTAAATCATCTCTACTAAAATTATGAAAACAGATGTTGTTGAGAAGTTGTTGAAGAAGCTTCTCCGCTCTTGCAAAATCGTGTCTCAAGCCCTGTCTCGAATCCTCCACGGCGCTCAAGCTCCTTTGACCAATGTCATCGGAAAATTCTTCATTCGTGCCTCTCCTAGCCATCGGAACAAGGAAAATCATCGCTCTTATACCACTTGACGCAGAACGGAAACGTGCAATCGACACACCAACATGTAATTGACGGAAAAACACTGGAATCCACAGGGAATAAACTGGAATCCACCAGAAATTGGGATAAAATCCCTTTTTTATTAATTGATGCGGGGTATTTTCGTATGGATACGTGTCCACTTGTCAACACTCCACGTCAGACTGGTTCAGTTCCTTCTGGATGCTTAAGCAGCTTTTGAGTTCAGAACCTGCACTCAACACCACACATAAACTAAGTCGGTGCCTTCTCCGTCGAAGGCACTCTGACGCTCAAGTCAGATAGGTCGGAATGTGAGATCTTGTTGAGCAAGACAACAAGTCGAATGAATAAGTCGAAATAGTGTATAGGTCGAATAAGCAATAAGTCGAATGAACACACTGAAATAAGTTGAATGAACTGGCCAAACAAGTCGAATGAGACAGTCCAAAACAACTCGAATAGTGTGCAAAATAGGTCGAACTCGAGCTCTTTGAGAACAAGTCGAATGAGCTTGTGAATAGGTCGAGGTCGACTTATATAACTCGAACTTAGGGCTTGGAAATAATGAAAACGTACCTTGGAAAGAGGAATGGGACCCCCTAGTAGTAAGAGTCCTTATTCAGCTAGAAGTGTAGTCCAAGTAGGACTATGAGTTGAAATAAGTCGAATTATAACTATTTTGGAATAACTCGAATGACCTACAAAATAGCTCGAATGACATGCATGAAAATAACTCGAATAGGCCATGAAATAGCTCGAATTGGGCTTGTGCAGCTCGAATTGGGCCCTTAAATAACTCGAAATTGGGCATGCTTGGGCCTAATTTTGAGTTTTGCCTTAAATTGTAATTTTGCATTAAAAACAATTATGACGTGGCAGTACCGAAATATGGTACATCAATGATGATCAAAATATACTGCAAAATAATAAGAAACAAAGTATTTATAATACTAAAAACAACCCTAATACGAAAAGGAAATAGAGTTCCAGTAAAAGTAGAATTCCTAAATTAAAGCGAAATAAAACTGTAATTCTTCTCGGCTTCCTTAAACGTCCATTTTTGGTCCTGACTCTTGCTACAGTTTGTAAAAAATTCAAAGACGTTCGATTTGATATGTTATGGACACAAAACGGAGCACTGGATCAAAAGATATGGCGGTTTTTGTGATGGCTTTTTTTACTGCGAAAATATCCAATATTCGGGGTTCTTGTCCTACATCATACCTCTTTTTTATATTTTAGTTGGATGAGGAATCAGAATTTGAGACTTTAGAAATTCATGTTACTGCCCCATATTTTAATAATCATCTTTTTTTTAATTATTGATAATAAATTTAAATTTCTTATAATTAACTTAATTCTTTACGCAAACTATTTATCTTTATATAAAGAAAGATATCAATGAATCGGAAACAGAATATTTCCATAGAATTAGCTTATCATGGTAGTTGTTATAAAAAGAGATAGATTAGGTTATTATTGTGGAAGGTATATAAGAGAAAAAAAAAGATTATTGCTGTATAACTAGGGAATTTGTTCTGCCTATATTATTTGCCTTCTCAAACGAGAGGCTAATTAATTAAAAGGCAAATCTTCTGATTGATTTGGGAGCAAAATTGTTTCCGGAAGACGGTTCTAGAATGGATTCCCCAGGTGAGATCAAAGAGGAATGGACACATACGACACTTTCGTATAATTATTATACTATCTTCTTTCGTTAATATGACGTTTATATGATTCAAGCCATATATATATATATATATATATATATATATATATATATATATATATATATATATATATATATATATATATAGTTAGGGTCGGAGATATGAATATTATTTAGGTCGGAGATATAATTATGATTTAGGGCGGACAAGATTATGTGAAGAAGTTTTTGTGTAAATATTATTTTTTTATTAATTTGGTTCATTTTAAAATTAATAAACCATCATTAAAAAAACATAAGAAATAAGATACTTAATATTAAAATTTCAAATATAACTACAAAGTAAAACAATTATATTTAAAGAATTAAAGTAAAACCAGATATACTTATACTTTAAACCAGATATACTTATATATAATAAATGTCGTATGGAATGGAGTTGTTGTATACGCTCCTCAAACATTTGTGTTTACTTAGACTTCTAAAGATTTCGCATGATTTCAGATGATATGAAAATATAACTAAATTAATACCAAAGTTTTGAACAAATTATTTCTTAAATGTGTATTAGTAGTATAAATTACAGAAATTATCTTTAGTTTAATTCCATAATTTTACCTCAATTAATTATCTGATACGAAAGTTCAGTTATCCTTAAACTAAAATATAGAGTCGATTATATTAAATGATCATTCTTTATTTTATTAACTACACGAGAGAGTAGTAGAAATTTAGAAAAAAATTCAAAAAGTATTATAACAAACTACAAATAAATTACGGTGACTTTCCACTTGAGAAATTTTTATTGGACTTCGTAACCTTTTGGTTCTGAGAACTGGTAAGCGTATAAGAGTGGGCTTTTAGAGAAAGAACGAACGGGTAGAACTGTAGGAGTAGTAGGACAAACGTGTGTAAGACAAGCAGCAAAATTTAATAACCATTCATACTTTAAATCACTTCTGCAAAGATATCAAGAAGTAAACAAACGTCAAAATACTAAGATGGAATCGTTCATCTAACATAGGATCTATCAAAATCCTGTCTTAAAAGAGACAACAGATGAAAAACATCACCTTTTAGTTGGGAAAAGAAAAACTTTTAACAAAAGGGAATGATGCAATGAACTTACAAATAATGGTGCCAAAAAGTATAGAATCATAGCCAAATAATATTAGATTTGATAAGATTCAGCACCCTGCCTGAAGAATAGTATTCAAATACATGCACTCGTCTCGTCTGTAACACTAAACTATACTGATAAAGGTTGTACCTCTGGTGGGGCTTCAATACCACTTATGCCTAATCAAATTCTATTATGATTGGATTTGTGTGCATGGCTGTACAAGAGATTACACTCATCAATGAGTCAGATGACAATTAGAGATAACAACTTACAAAGCATAACTAAATTTTAAATTTTTAATAGCTAATTGTTTAGATCCAAAAGTATGAAGTGTGTTTACCAAATATCCGAATACTAAAACAGAATACAGGCAAACATTTTTATACTATTGTCGAGCATGAGTTGTCGAGCTGAGCGACAAGGTTAATTCAATAAAAACACGTAACTATTGCATTATAGGCTAACCAAGAAAAGATCATTAGTTGCAATTTGAAACTTTAACTAAGGTTTTAGAATGCAAAAGACATGGACATCAGTGGAAGAGAAGAGTACAACTGAAACTACGACCAGCCATTGGATAAACGATCGAGCAAGAATCACAAACAGGTAGATAGATATATAGTAGGCCCAAGCTAAAAAAACACGGACGACCTTTCTACCTTACCGAAATGGACAGTTTGATCATCAACCTTGGCTTCTTCAACTATGATAATATGACACGATTTCACATAGTATTGACGCATGGAAGAGACATAAGTGACTCGAGCAGAATACACATGCGTAGAAGGCGATCCAGGTTACCTTTCTGCTTACATATCATACAAAAGAAGTTAACTATTCAATCACTACGCCACATAAAGAGAAAGTGCAGCCATCACAGGTCATACAAGTAGTAAATATATATACCAATTAGTTCACAGAAAATCTCCACGACTACTCAACAACTGCGACTTTTCCAGTAACTTACCGAGAAATATGATCATCATCTATACTTTCTGCAAAACCAATTTCCCTGCATAGCGAAAGAAAGATACGACATTCCCAACATAACCATTAATTCACGACTTAACGCAGCTTTCTTAATCTAAAGTCGCCATTTAGACAACTCCCAACTTCACAATCTCTCATACCTCTTGTTCAATAACCTACTCCACAACAAAACAAGCAAAATTCAAAATCCAACAAAATTTCAATTGAATTTTTTAACCTTTTTTTTATTTCCAATTCAAGTAAGCAAGGGTACATACACATTTTTCTAGCTCCTTATTCAATCTATTCCCCCATAAATGCATCAAACGAAAACCCGTAAATTTAAACGTTTAATTATACAAGAACAAGCCTATTTCCAGCTTCAATCTCCCCTTTCGGCACCGTCACAACCAGCTCCCCGTCCTCGTAAACAGCCGCCGCCAACTCCGGCAGCGTACAAGCCGGTAACCTAAACCGCCACAAATCGAGCTCTAATTCCGTACCGGACAAGTCAACGACGTCGTTTCCTCTAATCACAACCTTAGTAACACCAGGATAGATCTCAATTGCGTCAGCCCTAACTCCGCCGCCGATTTGATCGGTGGCGGCGGTGAATCTGAAGAAATTCGGGGTCTCGTCGATCGAAACGGCGGCGTTTGAGTCGAACGGGAGTACCAAAACCTTGGCGAAGATGTGAGGCAGACGCCGGAGTTTCTTCTGGCGGCAGGCGTTGGATTCGGCTAGGACCGAAGCGACGTCGTATCGGAGAGTGATGTTGCGTTTTCTGGGAACTGGATGAACTTTCATGTTTTTTTGTTTGCGGCTAATTTTTGAGAAGTAGTTTTTGTATTAGTGTTATAGAAAAAGATGAACTAACTGTGTTTGAATTGATGAGCTTTAAAACTTTTAATAGTGTCTTTGTTTTCTCGTGACATCAAGCAAACATTTTAGGGCTTTATGGCATTTACGCTCATTAAGTCTTCATTTAAGTACAATCTTTTTTATTAAATTCTATAGATAAATTATTTATATAATTATACGAACACTCTCTAATTTACTCGATTACTTGTACAATAAATTTATTTTATTTTAGTTTAGTTTTGAGCACTATTAATTCTATGAGGGTTTTTTTTTTATTAACCTAAGTTCTAAGTATACCTCGCCATTTTAATGTTAAAGAGTATGGATTATGACTTTATGTTGTTTTATATTATTATTACTATTAATGTGGGGTATTTTCGCCTGGATACATGTCTACTTGCCAATATCCACGTCAAACTGTTTTAGTCCATGCTGGATCGTTAAACAGTTTTTGAGTTCGGAACATGCACTCAACACCACACGTACATTAAGTCGGGGCCTTCCCGGCGAAGGCACTGCGATGCTTAAGTTAGATAAGCCGGAATATGCGATCATGTTGTGCGTGACATCAAGTCGAATTAAGCTAATAAGTCAAACTGAGCACGAGAACAAGTCGAATTGAGTAAACAAAACAAGCCGAATTGGATACTCAAACAACTCGAATTGCAGCTATTATTAGTCAAATAAGAGCTATTTGAATAAGTCAGATCAGACTCATGAATAGGTCGAATTCGGTCAATATAACTCAAGCTTAAGGCTTAAAAATTATGATTACCTGATAATGACGATTAGGACTTATATATATATATATATAGTAATAAGAAACCTTATTTAGTCAGATTTGTAGTTATAGTAGTACAATTAGGAGTTGAAATAAGTCGAATTATAGTTATTTGGATAACTCGAATTAGACTTATCAAACAACTCAAATTGGACCATGACCAACTCGAATTGGGTCTGAAACAACCCAAATTGGGCTTGTATAACTCAAATTGGGCCCTGACATAACTCGGAATTGGGTCTGCATGGGCCTAATTTGAGTTTCGCCTTGAATCGTAATTTTGCGTTAAAAAATAATGATTTGATGCGACATAATGTAGTCCGAAATGCACTCGTGGCATTGTATCAAACATTATGACGTGGTCGTACTGGAATATGGTACATCAACTATTATTATTATTGTTGTTGTTAATGACGTATACTTTCCCGCGGATCGTACATGTCTACGTGGCTTAACCAAACGATCCCAACTTCTCCTCTACGAACCCTCACTACCTCTCAAGAGGTAGCTAAACTAGGTAAGCAAATGATGTAACTTCGCGACGCCCCCCTCGAATCTTTCGCGAACTATCTAAATAGAGTGTTAACATTGCACCTTCGATCTATTAACAAAGTGGCTTACATTAAAACACGTGCATAAAACGACCCTTGCAAGTTACCTTACTCGTTAAGGAATCGTCACTGTGCCCCTGGTCAATCCAGACCAAGATAAGTGCTAGAGCCCTTACGTCATGGCCCCTAACAGGTGATCCGTCATCCCGAATAGGGCTATTACTGCCCTTTGGACCAATCCCACATATAGAGACAATGGGTACTTGAGTGCGTCCAACGCACTACAAAAGTCCGACCTCGCATGCAGAAGCCACGTAGCTTCCTCTAAAACACTCAAGTGCTATCAGCACACTAAGCATGCTTTGACCTTCCATGCAGCCACCACGTGGCTCGAACACAAAGATACTTTTACCCTCAAAACTCCCTTTAAAAAGAAGTGAACCTCACTTCAAAAGCAGGGCTATTACTGCCCTTTGGACCAATCCCACATATAGAGACAATAGGTACTTGAGTGCGTCCAACGCACTACAAAAGTCCGACCTCGCATGCAGAAGCCACGTAGCTTCCTCTAAAACACTCAAGTGCTATCAGCACACTAAGCATGATTTGACCTTCCATGCAGCCACCACGTGGCTCGAACACAAAGATACTTTTACCCTCAAAACTCCCTTTAAAAAGAAGTGAACCTCACTTCAAAAGCAGAACAACTGGGGTACTACCAGGTGGTATTGACATTCGAACAGACTTTGGTGACGCATATCAATCCTGCACGTGCAAAGAGATATCCTGCATCATCATCATCATCATTATTATTATTTGGCATGGTCATTACATTGGTAATTCCACGCGTATATAAAAGTGATAGATGAGGGCTACCCACAATGTCAACTTTCATAAAAAAATTTCACTTTAATTCCATAATTATAGATTGCTATATTATGGAGCCCATCTATCATGAGTATTAATTTTACATTACTGAATAATAATGTGTGAATAAGCATAAGAATTATATTTAGACTCTAAGAAAAATGACAGATTTTGGGTTGAATGTTTACAGATAAGATGGTGATGGATTACAACGAAATAACGATTTTTTATGAGAAAACTTAAATTTCTTTTATGGATAATCATGTACATTTTATTTGTAAGAAATTTTCAACACGCGCCTTTGCGTGCCCCCATAACGTCCCATTGAGAAACTAATTGTGTGTTTTATGGTGTTTGGATTACATTGCCAAATGTGACGGGAGCCCCCTTGGGCGCCATCGTGTACAGACCGCCTATTTATTGTCGCAACCCCCCTCCCCCACAATTTATGGACCATAAAGTTGGCTGATAACATTTCTTCCAGGCCCCTAAATTACACCATAATTCTCCCGCTACTCCTCTAAAACACGTGGGTCATTTTTGAGGGGTCAAGTTTACTTCGTTTTTCACAGAGGAACTCAATCTTTCTTCACTCTATGTCTCTCACAATGCCTAAGGTTTTCAAAACTCACAAGTGCATCGTGGTTAGCCAGTTGTTCTACATGCTAATAGTTCTAATTTTCTCCGTTAATGGTTAGCTATATATGAGGTTCATGATTTTCAATTTTGTTCGTGTGTTTGAAGCATTTGTTCCTGAGGTAATCTCATCCCTAGTACTCACTTTTGCTATCAGAATTTATAGGTACATGTTTTGAAATTTGACAAGTTAAATAATTGTGAAATGTAATTAGGTAGCTGTAATTTGTTCTTGTTTTACATTTTACGTGATCGGCACATGCTTTTTTAGGCCAAACATGATATGACTTTGCACTTAATTTCATATGTGGATATGTTTAAAATCATTTACTTTTCAATCAAACTATATTTTGTTTATTTTCCACCCATTGAAATTCATTGTACCAATCTAATTGAGATGTGCTTTGGATGGTTTAAAATAAGATTAGATTAGGGTTTTGTGAATTCAATGTTGGAGCTAGAAATTACTATTGTGACCAATCCTTCAATGTTGGTTATTATCTACGTCTATTGTTGGCTTGATGCCAATATGTTGAAATCAAAGATTGGTAATTCGTAATTATTGTCAGCAAATGCTATAATATTTGCAAGTGTTGTTTCGAAGTATCGGCGAAATGATGCACATAAGACTGCTCAAACCCATTTTTGGTCTCCATGTTGTTTTCCTATCTGTATTAGACAAGACAACATAAAAATTATGTTATGCTATGTAGAAGAATGTGTCTACTAATAAGCACATATAATTTCCTCGTAATGCTATACTTAAAGTGCTATAGAACTCTAACAAGTGTGCGTGCTGAGACTCATACATTCATGGACCGACAAAAGCTTAAAAACTTAACCACACACATACTTAGCGGCATCATATAAAAGTGTTTGTGAACTACGACAGGGGAAAGATGTCCATCCCGGGGTCAAGTACACTACAATCTTACAATATAAAGCGACAATGGAATAGTAAAAATACAACAATCAGAAGAATAGGACTCATACAATCCTAATCAAACTAATGCAACGACACATTAAAATGAAGACTTCTACATAAGAGAAATTAAATCCCAATAAAGCTAGAATTCATTAAACGCACACCATCCTCCAATAGACCACGCCTTTCAACCCCTGATCCGCCTATTCTTTTATGAAAAAATTCACACATCATGTCCTACCCACGTGCCGGACCATTAACAAATCTTGATGAACCTTTTGAACTTTCATGATCAGATTCGTTTCACGGGGAAAATGTTGAACAATTGACTCATTGTTCACGTAAGTGTCTTTCTCTCGTATTTGGAAAAGATTACACGACAATCAAAGGTCCCCTCACGAGATATAATATCATTTTCATGATTCTCCTTGTTGTCATGTTGCATAGAATTTTCTATCTCAAGGCGTAGCCTGCTTGAGCCATCCTTACAAAAATTATAGTTGTAGTTGGCATGGTTCATTTAAAATGCCTCACCCCGAACTTGAATCACATTTGGTGGTATTGGCGCACTTTCTTCATGTCAGCAGTTAGATCCACGATATCGGGTGGCAGTGGAGGTGAAGATTCCGCCAGGGCACTTTCAAATATCGTCCATAGTGAATCCCACGCCAGCTTCCCTTCCCTCGTATACGCTTTAGAAAGGGAATACTTCTGCACAAAGTTGATTTTAAAGTAGGTTATTATCTCATGTAAAGCATTGAACAATACATATATAAACAGTTAAATGCAAAAACTACCAATGTGTAATCTCTAGTTGACAGAAAACCCTCTGAGTAATTTTAATTGGCAAAAATCCCCATGTATTATTTGGTCAAGGGCAAAAAAACCCTAGAACCAAAAAGTGTGTCCCACGCGCCTAAGATGAAGATGTGATTATATTTGTAGAGCTGCAATGACAAGTTTGCCCTCAATTTATCTTAAAGATAATTATTTAAAAAAATTTATTAAAAGACAAAAAATAAAAATAAAAAACACAAAAACTAACTCACCCCGCCCTGCGCTGATACTTTTCTCCTCCCCCACCACCAGCAGAGCAGCCACCACGACCTGATGTTTTTGTTTACGGACCTGATGTTGCCATGATAATGTTTACGGCGACGAGTTCGGTGGGGAAAGATTTTTTCTTTTGTTTTTGTTTTAGGGTAAAAGATTTGTCTTTCCTTCTGAAATTATTGGATGAAATATTTTGATTTACAGAGAGGGTAACCATCCTTGTGAAAATCCAATTTATTGTTAATCCTTATTAACTCTTTTTCCAGATACTTGATTTTGCAATAACTTCAATCAATTTGATCTGATTCATCGAGAAATTCCAAGATGCTGTGTAATTTGTCAACTAATGTGAGTGCTCTGCTACTAGGGTTGGGGTTGGGTGGGACGATGGCGGTGGGGGTAGGGGTGGGAGGAATAAGACAAACCCACCATTCTTTTTTTTTTCTTTTTTTTTTTAAATTTTACTTTTAATCAATTATAATAAACAATAGAAAACAAACAGAATATAGATAATTTTTTTATTCTTGAGTTATAAACAAACTAATAATATGAACTGTTTTTCACTATTTTTAATATATATATATATATATATATATATATATATATATATATAATTTTTAAAATTAAGTATTATTCAAAATACACCTTTATTACTATTTTAAAAGTTTCTATTACACAAGGGTAAAAATTGAATTTTTCATCAGGTCAAAGCTAATTTTGGATATGGGTGCGGTGTGCTAATTTTTTAATTACATAGGAGGTTTTTGCCAATTAAAATTATTTAGCGAGTTTTCTGCCAATTAGAAATTACACATGGGTAGTTTTTGCATTTAACTCTGTATATAAATGTAAACAGACACAAAAATGAAGACTTCTTACCAACAAAACATAACTCCACACGCAAGGTTCGAGGAGTAAACTTTGTTGTTTGTCTCATAGTAGGACATGCTACTCAAGCAAATGATAAAATCAAATACTATGTATCTTTTTTGCAGTTTATGAAACTGAGCAAAACATTGGCAGAGAGTAAATTGAGTGTCGAACTCTTTATTAAACTGGTGTTGGGCAATGTGGATGACTGTAAAGTCTATTTTGATGATGATTTTATCGTTCTGGTTTCTTCATCAACTAAGGCATCGATTGTATATGAGTCTATCATCGATGTCCGCGACTCAAAGTAAAAAAATTACGTTTGTTGCCTAGCCATCTCTAATTTGGGAGTTCTTCGTGACATGATGATTAACGTTGTTTTTTTCTAAGTTGTGGGAATATACAGTGGAAGTTTGAAGAATGAGTGCAAACAATTAGTATGAGGCTATTTATATAGAACTTGTAGGGCGGTGATGTAAACATAGAAGGCTTGATTTTATGTTATACACCCCTTTGTTGGTCAAGATTCTCATTATGTGCAAAACATGTAGATTCCTGAATTATCACGAGAAGTATTCAAATAACTTTCTGAATTTTTCGATATGGAAGGTCTATTCCTTTTTGGTTCAAAGTGACAAAGCTTAGAACTTTAAATTTTATCTCATTCTAATGCGGTAATGGGAAGCTTGATCACGCATATTATGCTTTTAATGTTACTTTTTTTACAAAATTCTCAATAGTTTAATGAGTGAATATGTGATATTTTTTTGTTCTTTCATTGAGTACATATTGTAGGTTTTCATCTTTGATTGAAAATCTTGGAAGAAGGGCCGTTTTAGATTATAAAAGTTGAATTTTGCAACGTGTATTGGTCGTAGAATGTTGAGTACCAACTATACTCACAACTGAAAATAAAATGAGAAATTGCGTTTTGTTGGCTGATCGACAATAGCAATGTGCCTACTTTATTGATTTCTTTTTGATGATGTTGTTGGAGCTTGGTCCATTTTTTATATTGCATCTCTCGATATTTTTCATGTTTAGACTCTAAAAATTTGTAGCTTTGGATTCTTAACTAAAGCCGAGAATATGATAAATTTAAGTATAGCCGAAAGAGTGCAATTTGAAAGAATACGAAAAGAGTTGGAGGAAAAGGAAAATAAGGTTCAAAGTTTGCTGAGTATAATTCTCACAATAGGCAGCTCCTAGTATTCCTTGCAGCGATGGCAAGCAATACTGCCTTGAGCTGCAAACATGTTAAGGAGTATGGCATACTGTCCTGATCAACGCCTGCCATTATTCTAGTTGGGCTATTCAGCTATACAACGTATTACATCTATGTCGTAGAGAGTTATGACATAGCGACCATACAGTATCCAACATAGACACCTGAAATTGATATTAGGTGGATTGTTTTCAAACCGTGTCTTATCGATTTTCTTGTCTACAGAGTCTGTGCTGCAGCCTTATGCATGTTCGTGATGTACTGTGAGTGTAACATAATTCTCTTCTAGATAATCAAAAATCTATGACCTCGATTAATTGATAGAAATAATAGTGTATGAACAAACTATGTTAAGTGTTAGAACTTAGAAATTGCGGATTCTAAAAAAGTAATGGAAACATAACGGTTCTAATACTCTTAATTTATAGCATGATATTAATTTTTACTCTATATAACTAGTACTTTTAGCTAGATAATATTTTGAAAATATACGTATACCCCATATTTTTGAAAATCTTATAAGATGCTCGCCAAAGATAAAAATATCCTAAGTAATAAAAGATGATTTTAGTTTCAAAATGTAAAAGTAAAATAAAGAAGAAGAAAATATGGTGACAAAATCTATATCTAGGTCGAGCGGTGTGTATGTAAAGACATGCACTAATGTTTACAAATGATGAAAGAGTTACAATTACAGATAGATTATAATTCAAAAGTTGGAATTTAGATTTAAGATTTAGAGCAATCTACAATTAAACTGATTGTTGCTGAGCTATGATGCACGGATACTCCAAAAAATTACTCCGTACACGTATCGGATACTCCGATACTCCACGAATACGTATCGGATATGCCACATGGCTTATATGAGGATTTATAATAAATAATAAATATTCAATACCTATTAGATACTTTTAGAAACGTATACGGCACATTCGGGATACATTTTTGCAGATTTCAAGAAATATTGATTTCATAGGTCAAAAGAGAAATTCTAAAACTTAAGATAGATTGTGAATAACAAAAGAAGAATTCTGAAATTAAAGAAAAATGAACATGTAGTAAGTACAAAAGCATAAAGTTTCTTGTTTATGACTTCCTCTCAAGAATGACAATAAAAAACTTCAATCTTCAATCCAACAACACTTAGTTGTTTAGAATCTCTTTAAAATTCATTTTATTCTTGTTCTTTCATTATCTTGACCTTCAAACTTTGTTATTTTCAAAGTTCAAAAGAGTTTAAATTTCAATCTGCAGTTTGTTTTTGTATTTATATTTAATATAAATATTAAAACAAAATATATATAGCCGTATCCTCGGCGTAGCCATATTACATTTAGTGGGAGACACATCGAACAACCAGGCAGAATTAAGAGTTTTCTGGGATGGGCTTATCCTAGCTCACTGATTGATGACTACACACCTCATCATCTCACAGACTCTTATGTTTATGATTGTTTTTCTTCCAAGAAACAGTCTCCTCAACTTCACCTCACTGCTCTTTTTGTTAGGAGATTTAAACTAGACTCTCTACCTTTCAGGCGACAATGAGACATTTTTACTATAGAGAAGCTATTCAGACAACGAACTCTCTAGCCAAATTTGGTAGACCATTTCATGTAGCAAAAAATGTCATATAGACAAGATATTACATGTGGGACACATGCCCGACATGGCTCCAACAAGTGTTGCCAAGTGTTGCTTTATGATATATCTAAGGGTTTTTGGCAATTTACCTCTCTCTCTTATGTCAAATTGACCTATTACATCCATGTGAAAAATAAAGGCAAATTACCTCCCTGTGATTCTAAAAATTGGCACACCACCTCCCTGTAATTTTTTTAATGTATTTTTTATACTTAATGATCAAAATACTCTTGTTATTTCTAATATTTTCTTTTCTGTAATTTCAAATTTGATTCTAACCTTTCTTTAGAAGATTATAAGTAGAACTGTAGAAGTATGAAAAGTATTATAAAACATTCATATTACGAAATCATAACTTATTTTTAAATTTTAGTTTTAATTTTTGCATTTTTTAACAAGTTAAAATACTAAATTCATATAATTTTTTTGTAAAATAAAAGGTATAATTGTCTTTTTTAGCCTTAAAACCCATTCTCACTCTCAAATTTGAGCAAGTGAACTACACCTCCCTATATAAGGAGGTGATTTGCCAAATCTTGAAATTATAGGGAGGTAATTTGCCTATTTATTTTTCATGGGGAGGTAATTTTCGTCTGAATTTTCTCCTACAAAATCCTACAACATCTCCTACTACATCGTCTAGATGTATGACATGTGGACAAAATTTTAAATTTATTTACACCATGTTTGTTTCTTATTTCAATTCCTCTTATTGAATTATCTTTTCAAACATAGAAATTTTTTACTACCAAATAAATATTCCCTTTCCAAATTTTGCAACATCCTCAATCTATTAAAGGAGGAGATTTTTGGTACAAACTTAATCAGCTTTCTATCAATTAAACGTGAATCTCATTACGGTTGAAATGGAAATATAGCACAACACATTTTATAAATCTCATTTTAAGTTTTAATCACACCCATATACAAAATATATGTATATTATATATGTACATATGTATATATGTATACAAATACCAATTTTAAAAAAAAATTATAATATTGAACTACTGCTAGTTTAAAATACTTTGGATAAAATTAAAATGTGAAGATATTAATAGAAAACATTTTCAGTTAATGGGAAATGATTAACATGTTATCAGAAAATGCTCTCTAGCTCATCTTAATAAGAGAATAAAACTATATAGCTATAAGAAAATACTGTCTCATCATAATAAGAAAATAATTAACTATGAAACCTTAACTACCATGCACTTTAGTTTTTTTTTTTTTTTTTTTTTTTTTTTTTTTGTCCACATGATAAAATTAGCTTGTCAGCAATTATCTATTTTGGCATAATTCAGCACCATTAAATGCATGAGTTTTAATGATGTGGAACATTCATAATTTAATAATTAGTAATATTTCAAGATTTTAGCTCAGAAAATTAGATCTATTAAATTACTCTTTATAATTATTTATAAAGATGGATTTTGTGATAAATATCTTTGATTTGAACGAAACATGGTGCTAAAATGATTCAGGAAAGTAAATCTTTTCCTTTGGTGTATTCCTTATTTGTGTTTGGTAAGAACACCTAAAACAAAATAAAATTGAAGGCACTTAACCTTAAAAGTTAAAACAAACAGAGTAATAAGAGCTAGTTAAATTGTGCCCACATGTCATACATCTAGGCAATGTAGTAGGAGATGTAGTAGGATTTTGTAGGAGGAGATCCAAGACGAGGTAATTTGCCAAAATAGCATGACACAAGGTAAATTGTCAAATCTTTATATCTAATGTTTGTTTTAGGCATGTCACTCCATTTACTCCTTGTTGTGAGATTCCTATTTTCATCTAATTAAAATGCACTGTTTTTAAAATCGGACCGGACTGACCGGTCGAACCGGTTCGACCGGTGTCCGGACCTTGGGCCGGTCCGGTTAGACTTTCAAAACCAGTCAGGGGACAAACCGGATTGAACCGCTAAAAACCGGTCCAAAACCGGAAACCGGTGGACTAGTTTTGGTGGTTCGAATCGGTTCCCTAAAAACTTAAATTAAAAAAAAAAAGAAAAACGCAAAAATTACTCAAGAAACCCCCTGAATAAAATCCTTTCTCAAAAAACCCCGTAAATTAATTCTCAAGCGACAATTCTTCATCCCAATTGAAAAAATTGGAAAACCTAACCCTACTCATCCCGTCCGTGCGCCTCAATCCTCCGCATCGCCGCCTGAATCCGGTGGTGCGTCGCCTGATTGTGCAGCTCTCGTCATCAAGGTGAGGGAGTTTCCTTTCTTTAGGAATCTTTATGCAATCTGTTTGGTTAATATGAGTAAAAGTGTCAAGGTTTTTGTACTGAATTGAATTTATGTAATATGTTATGATTCAGAGTGGGTTTGGAGATTCTAAAAGTTAAAGTTCAAGATAGTGTTCTTTTATTCTCAGTCCTTATTCTCTGTTCTTTTTTAATATTGTCTATGTTCTTTTTGATTTTGCTTTATTCTCTGTTCTTCTTTGATTTTTTCTTTCTCTCTCATAAAATTGGAAATAATTTGAATATTGTGTGCTACTTTTTAATCAATACCAAGTGATGACGGCCCCTCTTCCGGCCACGCTCGTCACCGGAGCCGTTCGCACGTCGGTCTCGGCTCAAGATGCACCTGGACTCGGGTAAGCTCCCTGCTGCTCCGCAACTATCCACGACCCTTGGGGGTTCGGGCTCCGTTCGCACGATCTCCCTTCAAACTGCTTCCTTGACCGAATCTTGAACTCTTCCGACCCTCTTGGCGCGTGCTCCGCACTTTTACTCTCCCTAGGTGGGACAATCTCTAGCTTATATCGAGACCAATGATTTCAGAGGGAGGAGTGTGTTGTGCTGAATTGAATTGTGTTGTTGTGTGATGACCTCCCTTTTGCAACTGACCCGCCTCCCTATTTATAGGGCAAAGGTGAGGTTATAAGTGTAATTTGGCCCTGGGCACGTGTCACCGTGCATGCTCGTCCGAGGGTAATAGGGTACTTGAGTACCCTTGTAGAGTAGGGCACGTGGTATCCGCATGTTACCCTTGGTGCACGGCATGCTCCGGTTACATCTTATAACTTCCGAACTAACGCTCTTTATTGGGGAGGCGGGGCGGTCGAGCCCTGGGAGGTGGACAACGCATCCGGGCGAGTGGAGTGTAACGTCGATTCTGACGTCCGACCCCCTGGGCACGTGTCCTCGTGCATGCTCGTCCGAGGGTAATAGGGTACTTGAGTACCCTTGTAGAGTAGGGCACGTGGTACCCGCAGGTTACCCTCGGTGTACGGCGTGCTCCGGTTACACCTTATAACTTCCGAACCAATGCTTTTCATTGGGGAAGCGGGGCGGTCGAGCCCTGTGAGGAGGACAACGCATCCGGTGAGTGGAATGTGACGTCGACTATGACGTCCGACCCTCCCTTCCGGTTGGGGAAAAGGGGCGGTCGCCACTGGTTGATGAGTAGGTGACGTACGCCTGTATGTGAGGGGTTTGACCCCCCCTCGGGGAATTCACGCAGCATAGGATATAATAAGCATTTAATAAAGGTGCGGGGGGTGGGGTCGATATACCTGGGGGTCGATACCTGGGTTCGGGCGTCGAGCGAGAAAGAAGGGGGTAGTGAGGCGGGATGAGGTCAGAGGATTAGGCCACGTGGACGGGTACGATCCCAAGAGGGAGAGTATGCGTCATCACCAAGCAATATAATATGCTGCCCAAATTTTTGTGTTTGAGAGTGAGTCTAGTATTATGGATATTGTTTCTAGTTTTGATGTTAAATTTTAAATTATTCTGTTGTTACGAGTATATATATATATATATATATATATATATATATATATATATATATATATATTTTATTATGAAATTATAAATAGTTTGAGAATGTAGGAAAGTTGTAGTATTGGATATTTATACCAGTTCAACCAGTGGTTAAATCGGTTCAACCAGTAAAACCTGTAACCAGTGACACCAATTCGATGACCGGTCCGGTTCTGAAAACACTGATTAAATGGACTTTGTCTTCCAAAAAAAAAAAAATACAAGACCAACTGTTATTGCTTTCCACTTTAGGAAATAACAAAGGTAGCATCATAATGCGCTTTAAAAACACCGTCTCCCACCTGTCCAAGATCAATAATAATATCTGGACCACGATAATGATAGATAAATAAATAGCAATGCAGAGTGCAAAAACTAGCTATTGGCCCTATTTTAGCGACTAAACACATACGAAAGTTTAGGCTACAAAAAAGTAAATTCACAGCTTAGTTTGATTATCATAGGCTAACGAATGTAATAACAATTAACAAATGCATGTAATTATAATCATGATTTTAAAAAAGAAAGAAATACATCCAATGAGAAGAAGAACGAACTTTCCTTTACGGTGTGACCAAGATTCATTTTGATTTTTGACTTAAGAATTGTACTACTTATTTCAGGGTCAAGGTCAACAATCTTTTCAAAATTATTTCATAAGTACTTAGACTTAATTGATAGTAAATGCACATGATATAGATACTTCAGTTTAACATTATTTGTTCAAGTTAACACTTTTTGACCAAGTCATCCTAAGCTGTTAAACATCACACCAAGATATTAGCAACTTTAGTAAAGATACATTAAAAAATAAAGTGATGTTGCTTTCGGCATATTTGGCTGTCATATCTTCATGTAAAGAAATTTTCATGCTTAATTCTTATTATACTGGTGAATATAAAATGTTGAAGCAAACAAGTATTCTATAGTTAAATGTAATTTCATGTGTTGATATATAATTCTCGCGCGTATATATAAAGTATAAATAGTTTATTGAAACATGCAGATGGCCAACACCCATGATATGGATTTATTATGCTGCTAATTAATTAACCCTGATATTACTTGCATGGTGTATGGTATAATGACGAAGGAAATTCTAAATTCATTATTAGAAGTTCATTGAATTACAAATGGTTCGTGTCTCTCAAGTCAAAAGGATATTGACATGTACATAGACTTTATGGTAAACTTAAATAACATGTTTACATTTGATCTTTCCACGAGAGAGATTCTTTTTTTTTTTTTTTTTTTACTTCAAGCGAACAAACAGTAGGTTTTAGCCTTTTGTTTCAGTAATAAATAAATGCAAATGTTGGAAATATAATGATCATTTTTTTAATTTTAAATGATGTGAAAATTTTAAATACAATATAATTGTACTCATGACGTAGAACCCCTGAAAAACTGGGCATATACAGGTTGGGAAGCGCCTCATTTCGTAATAGTCACATGCACACCATCATAACATAAATAGATAAATTAATATTATTAAAAAATAATGGTTCCATTAGATTTTGTGCAAAATAAAAAAATATGTGCTTGAACTATTGATCGGTGTCTCAGTAAACATGTATGATCATTTTTTAGGATATCTTGTCGGATCAAGAAATTACGTTAGTTTAATAACTTCTCATTTTATTTCTGAATATTGAGATTAATGTTAAAACTTGTTATTATTTTATTGTCATTTGATAAATACGCAAATAAAATTTTGAATCTATGTGTATGTACATAAACATAAATATTATATGCATTATATATATATATGTCTATGTATGTATACAGTATATATTACTTAAAGTATAGTCAAAAACTTATTTTCATTTTAAAAATGAGAATAAACAAAAACGCGTTAGTCTCAAATCGAATTGAAAAATAAAAACATACAAGCCCACTGTATTAATACTATAGAAAATTCTTACCCATAGGCTAAGGCCTAATCAACGTTCCTAATAATCGCTAAAATTCATCCTCCAATTAACCTTATAATTAAATTAAAATAATAACTAGATTTATAAACTTTACATTATCTATAAAAACCAATTAAATTGTCTTTATCACTTCGTCACAACTCACAATCATACGCTTTCTTAACGCCGCCTCATTGATCAGCAATTTACACAAAACCAGAGGGGCAAAGCTGTAATTTCGCCATGTCAGTGTCACAACCAGTAATTACATCTCAAACCTAGGGCCAATCTCGTCAATCCACACCAGCTACCACAGTGTGCATGCCGTTCCTATCTACGTTATTTAAATCCAACTCTGAATTCCATTTCAGATCCGTACCTTTTTATTTTTTCTTCTTCACAAAATTACAAAACAGTAATAGTAGCTCTCATCTTCTGAACAGCAGCTTCCAATTACATCTACTTTCTCTCTCTAGAAAAACCCACACTCGGAGCCTCACCACAGGTTAAATTTCATGTTCTCAGCTTCATTTACACTGTTTCTATTGGCTTAATTTATATTTTGTTTTTTAATTTTAGTTTTTGTTGTTGTTTTGTGTATTTGTAGATCTGAAGAAACTGAGGAGTGAGACTGTTGTTGGTGTAGATGCGTACAGATATACGTATACATATATGCTTGATGTGAGTTTGTTGTTAGTGAAATAGGCGTTGATCTGTTCAGATTTTGGTGATTATTGAGAAGATCTGGAGTTAGGGTTATTTAGTGCTTGAAGTTAGTGTTCATTTGGTAGATCTTGTTTTTGAGCTTGTTGTGGTGGTGAGTATTACACTAGTGGATAGTGAGAAGTGAAGAAGAGAAGTGAGTTCACTGAGTGAGTTGATTGAGATGGAGACACTAATTGTATCACACAGGAATCACCATCAGTATAATGGTAAGAATCGCTACCGTCGATCGAACAAGTTTGATTCTTTCGGGTCAGGTCCGTCGGCCAACTTTCGGGGCACGAATTGCAGGTCGTTTGAATCTGGAGCGGGGTTGCTCCCGACCCCGAGGAGATCGTGCTCCACGCCTATTCCTGTTTCCAGAAAGACCTATTCCGCTTCGCATAGAACCCCGTCGCCACCGTCGTTGAATGATAACCGTAAGGGTTTTGCGAGGGCTGCAAAAAGCAATACGGGTCCGATTCCGATTAAGATGAAGTTTGATAATAAGGAGGCGGAGTTTCATTTCTCCGAGCGTTGGGCTGGACCTGCTTATTCAGTTTCACCTCCCCCAAGTTCCTTGCCCATTCCCAAGTTCTCAATTCAGCCTAAAAGAACTGTCTCTCTTGAGTTGCCTAAGTTGGTCACTGAAATTGATTTCCGTCCCACCTCGCAGTCTGCACCTACATCTCCGATGAGGGGGCGTAGCCCTTCACCCACCGATATGTTTGATGGTGCTGACTCGGCGACGAAGACGCTTCGTCGCATCCTTAATCTTGATATTGCTGATGAATAGGGGGTACGGAGGGCTGTACGCTCTCGTGTAAATAGGGAAAGGAATCTGTGATCTGAAGTGGTGTAGCTGTAGTTTTGTGTATAAAATAAATAAGTCAGTTGATGAAGTAGCGTGTTCTCAGGGTTTACGTAGATGTAAGTTTACTTGGCATGGTGATGCAGTAGCCATGATAGATTTGACCGACTATCACCTAAATCTGTATGGTCTCCATCACGTTTAGTTTAGTTTCAGACATGGATTACATCAAGGTAAATGTTTGTTGTGTGAGGCTGGAAGCAAGCATTGCAGGTTGTAGTAGAATGGTAATGGCTAGAATCAAACATGTTAGCGGGATTGACGGCTTGGCTTAGTATATTCAGCTTCTACGAGACACGTGCTATTGAAAGTAGCAGTTGGCCTCCCAAGTATATTATCGTACCAGGGTTCTTTCTTGCTGAACCTTTGCTCTCATTAGAATTAGTTCTTCCGTATTACGTGTACATTCTGTTGAATCCAAATGTTGTTAGCTTGATTTTACGTATCTCCTTACCTCAGCTAGTATGTCAACCCTGACATCGAAGTTGGCTTCCATCTAGTCATTACCCACCGTTGGGTTTTCATTTTGGTCTCTCTTGGATCCTGTTTGCCTGAATTGGCCTTTTGTCATTTCATCTTGTGATGCACTTATTTCTTTTTCTGTCTTCTTTTGAAATAGTACTTCCATATCTTTGCCATGCAAAGGTATAGTTTTCCCTGCACCATTTTTTCTGGTTTTTGGAAAAGAAAAATGGGTAGGGAAATAGAGATACTTGCTCTGTCTGCTTAGCTGTGTTGTGCAGGCTTTCTTAAGCTTTGCATATTTCTCTTCGTCGAAAAGGAGTTACATAGTTAATATTCCGCTCGTAGTGCCTAGGCTTATCCATTTCTGTACTTAATATTTCGCTCTTAGTGTTTCGACTTGATCCATTCTCTGCTATTTGCAAGCATTGCCTTGCTGTTTCTTGAAAGCGGGTTTCACCCATTTCTTCTGTTCTAAAGTTTCATCTCTTGCTGGAGTGCGTTGATCTTATCAAAGTGTTCACAGGTAGGAGTTTTTTGACCCCATAATTTTTTTTTTTCATTTCCTTATTCCATGTTACTGCACTTCAAGATACTAATGTATGCTACTGATGTTGTGGGCAGTGCTTGTAAGAGTTCCTGAATGAGGAAGATTCTTCATGAGGCTATTCCTTCAAGTACCTGATTGGCTTTCTGATCTTTGAGGTCTGGTTATTCTCCTATGTTGGTCTACAACGGAGTCAGTTGCAGTGAACTATTTTTATTGTTTATTTGTGTTGGATTTGTTGTCTGTTATTTAGTATGTTATTGTTATTAACGTTATCTGAACGCCATTCGTCTTTATGAGAGTCGATCGCACTGAACTATTTATATCGTTTATTTTGGGTTGGATTTGTTGTCTTTTATTTGGTATGTTATTAATGTTATCAGAACGTAATCTGTCGTTACCAGAGTCGGTTGAAGTGAACTATTTTTATCGTTATTTTGTGTTGGATTTGTTTTCTGTTGTTTGGTATGTTTATTAATGATATCAGAATGCAATTCGTTTTTGCATTTCTTTCTTATTATTCCATCTTTATTTATCTTTGCTTAAGCTTTTGATTGATGAAGAGTCATAACTGAATAGTTAACCGTCAAATCGTAAGTTGCCTTAATCTTCTGTATATTATGCATCTTTGTCATCAAGATTAAAATTGTGTCAAACAACAGACAGTTTGAACTCTAGATGCTGAGTTATATCATTAGCCTTATAGTCGTGCCTGAAGCCGTATATCCCGAAACAAAACCCTCATCTCCTGAAACAGAAGCCAAAGAACTGGAATTTATATTCTGCAAATCTCCTAGTAGGTGAAATAGATTCGAGAGGTTATGGTCTCTGAAACGGATTAATATAGTTGTAGAGCACATCTACCACTATGAATTGAACAAAGTGATAATGGTGGTGTTTGCAAATTCTTCTCCAAATGTAGAAGTTCATAATTTAGTTACAGCTAAATAACTTCAAGTCATAAATTGAATGTGTTTGGAAACCAATCTAGAGTTGATTTTTCTGTGATAGAGTGTTCATAAATAAAAGTAATTCTCACTAATTAGAATCACTTTTTTTGTAATTTGACTATAATACTCATAAGTTTTAAATGATTATCAAGATCTAAATATATTACTATCAAAACCTATTCCAACCTTAAAATATCTAAGTAGTGCATGCAAAGTTATAAAAAAGTAGAAAAAATATAAATATTGGTGACAAGAAGCAGTCATATTGTTATTTATTTTGTTAGATTGTTATATTTAGATTTGCAGTGATAATTTCTATGATTTACATTAGGAGTTTCAATTTTATTAATACTTTGTAAGAATGAATTAATATTTTTAGATATCCATCTACAACTGAATTTGATGAATTACTAATTAAATTACACTCGTGAACGTGATAGAAAAGAATATAAATCATTAAAAGAAACTCATAAACCATTTACAGAATGATGATTTCTTTTTGTTAAAGAATGATCCTTTGTATTAACAATTAGGGTTATTAGATATGTTGTATTTTTTTATAATAAAAGATAAATAGTATTATTAGATAAGTAAATTTTTTATTAGAAAATGCTATCATAAGTTAGAAGCACCCCTTTATCCACTTCATGATGGTGAGAGTTTTTATTTTAAAAGTTGTTTTCAAACCGTAAAAGCTAAATTTGCAAACACCCCAAGCTGCTTAGTTTAAGTCAAAGCTAATTTTAACTTTTTTTAAGAGTTTGCAAACATTACCTAAATATCCCGTGAAGATCTTGTGACTTAAAACGTGATAGGAACCGAATCTTTTAATTCAAATTTGACCCTCCCCAACTAGAGGCAAATCTCTAAATCTAGAGTAATATTTGTATTATTTACTATTTTAATCTTTCTAATTTTACATAATTATTCATTATTCTCTTTTAATTCCTTAATATCTCTTCAAAAATAAGAAATCTTGTCATATTTTAATAATGACTGAGATTTCCTTATTTATGTATAGCTAAAAAACAAAACTAATGAATTTTCCTAAATTCTGAAATTTTATTTTAATTCTTATAATCTTCTAAAATTCTTTTTCTTTTACTTGCACAATATTCACTTGATTCTCATATAAAAGGTAGAAGGAGATAGAAATTCCTTTTGCAATTTATTCTCTGAATTTAAAAATTTTACTCTGTCCATCCATCATTTGCCTTACCAATTATCTAGATTTCCAAGACTATCATTAATTTGTTTTGTGAGCGCAAAATAAGAATATATGATAGTTTATCATTGGCCGATATTGCCAAGTCAAAAATATTAGAACATTGTTGTCAAAGCAATTTTTTAAAATTTTTGATTTGCCCCTATTAAATAAGAGATGTAATAAATTAAGCTTCTAGTATCTTCTTTTTATTTAAACAACACTCCTTACCTATTGCAAGTACATTTTTTTTTTAGTTTTGGAAGTCTAAGATAGTATTAAGATCTAATTAAATCATTGTTGATCGTTAATTATCTTTTAACCATATCCCTATTCTTGTATATATTGCTTGCTACCTTTCTAAGGAAAAAAAAGTAAATTTGACACTTGATGTACCATATTTCGGTACCGCCACGTCATAATATCCGATACAATACACGAACGTATTCCGGAACATATTATGTCACGTCAGCACCATTATTTTTTAATACAAAATTACAATTCAAGGCAAAACTCGGAAATCGGCTCAAGTAGGCCCAAACTGAGCCCAAGCGAGATCTATTTGGACCCGAAAAGGCTCGATTCGAGCTATATCAAGCCCTATCCGAGCTATATGGGCTCAAATAAGATCTATTTGAAGGCCCAAAAGCCCAATTCGAGCTATATGGGCTAAAATCCGATCTATTTGAGGCCCAGGAGTCCAGTTCGAGCTATATGGGCCCAAATTCGACCTATTTGAGGCCCAATTCGACCTATTTGAAGGATCAATTCGAGCTATTTCCAAATAGCTCTAATTCGACCTATTTTGAGTCATAGTTCTACTTGGATTGCACTTTTAGACGAATAAGGACTCTTATTACTATATAAGGGGGTCCCATGCCTCATTCTAAGGTACGTTTTCATTTTCTAGCATTTAATTTCGAGCTATATACATCGAATTCGAGCTATAGAGCAATAATTCGAGCTATATTGCAATAGCTCTTGTTCGATCTATATAGAGTGTATTTCGAGCTAGTTGAGGGTAATTCGATCTATTCGGGTTTCCTCATCACGGTTCTCAATACCATTTCGAGGTGTGCTAATTCGACCTATACTGCTCAAATTCGACCTATTTGGGTAATTTCGACCTATAATTTCGAGCTATTGTCCCTGACGACAATACCTCAAATTCCGACCTATCTGACTTGAGCGTCGGAGTGCCTTCGCCGGAGGAGGCACCGGCTTAGTTTACGTGTGGTGTTGAGTGCAGGTTCTGAACTCAAAAGCTGCTTGAGCATCCAGCAGGAACTAAAGCAGTCTGACGTGGAGTGTTGGAGAGCGGACACGTATCTAGACGAAAATACCCCACATCAGTGACGCCGTCTGTGGGAACCTCTATACGCACTTAGTAACAAACACTGACACTCAATGGCTCAACGGAGAGCAACGGATAAGAATGGAATGGCAGGAAGGACTAGATCACAGAGGGAGGATGATAACCGGACACCTGATGCTTCTGAGCGAACATCAGTGGCAGCACCCATCACTCCCCTTGATCCTCCAACTCACACAGCGAATCAACCTGAAGTTCCTCCCACGGAACAACAGCTATTGAATTCCGCTCAGTTGGATCAAATTATGGCAGCATTCCAAAGGACTATGGTTCCAATGATTGTGCAGCAATTGGCTAACACTTCTGTTCTACAGAATGTTCAGGCTCCAATAGCACAACAACCTGCAGCACCGCAGCAAGGAAGGACTCATCCGACCCAGCGTCGTGATGACTCAAGGCATTATACGCAGACTAGGATGACAATGTCAAGGGATCCATCTCCATCGCTTGAAAGGAGAAATCCTCGTTCAGTGAGGACTAATGCTAACAGAGCTCTCAGTCGAGCAACTGGTCGAGATAGAGAAGTAAGGGATGGAGAGGTGAATTCTAGGCAGAGAGTTCCTGATCATCGACCCGCAGCAAGTCGAACTGCCGGAAGAGATAGGGACTTGCCTGAGAGAGTTGTGCCAAGACTGGAACCTGTTGTTGCAGAACATATTCCATAAGGGAGAGGCCAAACCCCTTTTGTGAGGCGATCAGTAGTTTGACATTGAAGGAAGGAACTAATCTTCCTGTTTTGAAGAAGTATGATGGAAATACCGATCCAGTAGCACATTATGATGAGTTAGATGGAGTTTTGCAGGTCTTGGGGTATGCAGAGAATATGAGGGCGAAACTTATTTCGCTCAGTCCGAGAGGTCCAGCAAAGGAATGGTTCAAAAACTTACGCTCGCGTTCAATTGAATCATCTGAACAATTTAGGACCATGTTCGTAAAGAAGTTTGCTACTTATCGGATAAAGAAGAAATCTCCAAGCACGCTGTTTAATATCTATAGAGGACCTGATGAACCTTTGGGAACGTATATCGAGCATTTGAATCTGGAGATTGGTAGAGTGAATGCTCCCAATGACTTGGTCATCTCTGTTTTGGAGCATCGTTGCCGGAGCAAGAAGTTGATTGAAGTAATAACATGGAACACACCTGATTCCATTGAGCAAGTGATGGACCTCGCTAGTAAGGTCATTGAAGTTGAGAAGGCAACCATGAATCAAGGGTTGATGGACTCGCCAAGAATTCATGGGGGCAAGGAGAATAAAGATAGAGACTGGAGGAAGGAGTTAAGGGGCAAAGATCGTGATCGCAATCGACAACCCTTTAAGAAGTTTGACAATTATACTCCACTGAGGAAACAAATTGGTGAAGTCTATGCCATTGAGAAAGATAGTGGGTTGCTGAGAACCCCAAAATCGTTCCGAGAGATGGAGGAAACAAAGGTGTCGAAGAAATATTGTAAGTTCCACAGACAGAATGAGCATTTTACTAATGAATGCAAGGCCCTAAAGAACGAGATTGAACGACTCATTCAAGAGGGGAAACTTATTGAGTACATCCTTGAGAATAGAGAGTCACGTCAAGAGAAGGCGTCATCTGGACGCAAGCGGGATAGATCTCCACATGAGAAGAAAGATGAACCAAAGCGTAAAAGGGGTAATGGGAACGATGATATCGAGAATGGAGTCAATGTGATTGCTGGAGGACCTACTGGCGCAGACTCGGCAAAAAGTAGAAAACGCATCTCACGGGACATATACAATGAACGACTGAAGCGTCTTGAGATAGATCTTGTCTTTGCAGTGGACAAGTTGGATACAAGAATCACATTCGACGATAGCGATTTTGACAGCTTGTCTTCACAAGCTAAGGAAGCGCAATACTTGAATTGCCCTATGGTGGTTTCCGCGGTGATTGCAAATCACGGGGTAAAGAGGATAATGATTGATAATGGATGCTCATCCAACATCATCTTCATGGATGCTTTACAATAAATGAAGCTTGGACAATACGAGATTACTGATGTTAACTCACCACTAGTGGGATTTGGTGGAAGTGAAGTTAAACCCATTGGAAGGATCATGTTGCCAACATCTTTTGGCGTGAATCCGAAGAGGAGAACACTGAATGTGGAATATCTTATCGTTGACATACCTTTTGCATATAACGTGCTGATTGGAAGGCCTGGGATAACGACATTTGCTATGATCATCTCTACGGTGCATCAAAAGGTCAAATTCCCAACGCCTGGCGGAGTTGCTGAACTCACTACAAACTATCGTGATTCTTGGAGTTGTTATGTTACATCGACTAAACCTATCAAGGCAAAAACGGATCCAAATGTTGCGATGATTGCCATACATCCAGTGGAGACGCCTGAAATAGGAAAACAAGTTGATACGGAGATGGTGCTTGCTACGCAAGTGGACCAAGAGATGATGCAGGAGGATCCTACTCCTCCCAGTATTGAGGACTACTCGAAGAAGGTGGAGGAAGAAAAAGAAGACAAAACGACACTGCACTATAAAAAGAAGATGGAGATGGAGCGTTTGAAACCTTCTGGAGAGTTTAAGGAGGTGATTCTGTCGAATGATGAGCCTGACAAGGTCATTAAAATTGGAAGCGAGTTGAATCCGGAGATTGAGAAGGCACTAATGGAATGCCTGCGAAGAAACTTTGATGTATTCGCATGGACGGACTCGGACTTGAAGGGGATAGATCCTCGAGTTGCGGTACATCACCTGAATGTTAACCCAAATGCTAAACCCATCCGACAGAAGAAGAGACACTTTAGTGATGAAAAGAACAAGGCTGCGGAGTTGGAAGTACAAACAAAGCTTGCTGCAGGCCATATATTTAAAGTACGATACTCTGAATGGCTAAGCAACGTTGTACTTGTGCCAAAGAAGCCGACCGTATGGAGGATGTGCGTGGACTACACCGACTTGAACAAACATTGCCCACGAGATCCTTTTCCCTTGCCCAGGATTGATCTCGTAGTTGACTCTACAGCAGGGTGTGCGCTGCTAAGTCTTTGTTATGCGCAGAGCGGTTTCCACCAAATACTAATGGCAGTAAAGGATCAACATAAAATGGCCTTTATCACTGACAGAGGGATATAGTGTTACAAGGTGATGTCGTTTGGTTTGAAGAACGCAGGAGCAACCTTTCAGAGGTTGGTTGCCAAGATGTTTTACCATCAAATCGGCAAGACTATGGAGGTTTACATTGATGACATGCTTATCAAAAGCCTAAAGGCGGAAGATCACGTAAAACATTTGGAAGAGGCTTTTGGTATCATGAAACAATACGGGATGAAGCTAAATCCCAAGAAGTGCTCTTTTGGTGTTAAGGCTGGAAAATTTCTGGGGTACATGGTCAATGAGAGAGGAATCGAAGCTAACCCTGACAAGATTAAGTTTGTTCAAGAGGTGCAACGATTGGTGGGGAGGATCACGGCACTTAGTCGATTTATGTCACATTCTGCAGAAAAGAGTTTACCTTTTTTCAAGAAGTTACGTAAGACACCTAAGTTTGTCTGGACTGATGATTGTGAAGAGACTTTTCGCCAATTGAGGGTGTACCTTACGACACCACCATTACTATGTAAGCCCAAGGACAATGAGATGCTATATCTTTACTTGGCCATAACAAAGAATTCACTAAGCACAGTACTGGTGCGCGAGGAAGACAAGAAACATTTGCCTATATATTACGTTAGCAAAGTGTTGAATGGGGCAGAGGTGAATTATCTGGAGATCATAAAGCTAGCATACGCGTTTGTGATAACTGCACGAACGTTAAGACCATATTTTCAATCACATCCGATTATTGTCTTAACTAATCAACCACTGAAACAAGTTATGGCAAAACCAGAGACATCTGAGAGACTGGTGAAGTGGGCGATCGAGTTAGGAGAATATGGCTTGGAGTATATGCCAAAAACAACGATCAAAGACAAAGACTAGCGGACTTTGTGGCTGAAACTATCTCAGAGGCGGAGCAAGCGCTTGATGTAGCAATGGTAACGGAAGAGGTCAAAAGTGACAAACCTGTAGTTGCAAGGGGAACTTGGACCTTGCATGTAGATGGATCGTCCACAAACGACGCTGGAGGTGCAGGAATTTACCTAAAATCGGCAGATGGTAGAGAATTCAACTATGCAATAAGGCTAAATTTTCAAGTGACGAACAATCATGCGGAATATGAGGCTATGCTTGCTGGCATCCAAATGGCAAAATCGTTGGGTATAACGAACCTTGTTGCATTCACGGATTCACAATTGATTGCTAATCAATTTGAAGGAAGATATGAGGCGAAAGAGGCTGCAATAGTAAAGTATATCGAAAAATTGAAGGAGGCGACATCAAACTTCGATACTTTCTCTATCTCGCAGATCTCTCGAACGGAGAATGAACGCGCTTACTCTTTGTCACGATTTGCAAGTACCGCCGAAGTGTTTGTTGAAAGGCGAGTAACTCTATTGGCTTCAGAGCAGCCCTCTATCGGCAAAGGAGTTGAATCAAAACCAACGCAAGCATTGGACTACGCTCTGCCAGTAGAGATAGAGGCATGTTGGAAGGATGAGATTATTGATTATCTTCAGAACGGGAACTTACCTAATGATCCTCAAGCGATCAGAAGGCTCAAGTACAAATCTGCAAGATTTACTATGTTCAATGGCGAACTCTACAAACGGTCTTTCGAGGGACCACTCTTAAGATGCCTATCTTCGTCACAGGCAAAACAAGTTTTACGAGAAATTCATGAAGGAAGTTGCGGAAATCACTCAGGAGGACGATCTTTGGCCCAGAAAATACTCCGACAAGGATATTTCTGGCCAACTATTATGAGAGATGCTATGGATTACTCTAGGAAGTGTAGAAGCTGTCAATTGCATGCGAAGATCATTCATACACCTGCACAACCTATGGCAACGGTGAGCTATGGATGTCCGTTTGATCAATGGGGAATAGATATCGTTGGACCAATGCCTAAGGCTACGGGAGGTAGAAAATGGTTATTGGTAGCAGTCGAGTACTATACCAAGTGGGTTGAAGCTGAAGCACTTGTAAACATTACTGAGGCTAATATGAAACAATTCATCTGGAAGAACATCGTTTGTCGATTTGGAATCCCAAGGGTCTTAATTTCCGACAATGGAAGGCAGTTCCAAGGTTTTAAGATTCAGGACTGGTGCAGAGACATGAAAATTGAGCAACGTTTTACATCCGTTACGCATCCTGAAGCAAATGGGCAAGTGGAGGCCACTAACAACACATTAGTGAAGAGTTTGGAGAAAAGGCTGAAAGGAGAAGGAGGAAACTGGGCGGACGAGCTACCATGAATATTATGGGCATATCGCACAACTCCTCGTACCTCTACAGGAGAAACTCCATACTTATTGACGTATGGATCTAAAGCAGTGATACCAGCTGGATTGGAATGCCAACGTATCGTATTGTTACATATGATGAGGAGCAGGCATTAAGGGCAAGACAAATGGATTTGGAGTTGATCGGAGCAACAAGGGAAGCAGCGTAACAACGTACTCAAGCGTATAAATTTATGATGGCGAAAGCATATGACAACAAAGTTCGTTTCAGGAACTTTCAAGTGGGGGACTTGGTACTAAGAAAAGTTGAAGCTACCAAGCATGTTGGAAAGTTGAAGCCGAACTGGGAAGGACCTTACAGAGTGGAGAAAGCAAGCTCAAAAGGATATTATTACTTACAAGAATTGGGTGGAAGGACTTTGTCACGCCCCTGGAACGTCAAGAACTTACGAAGGTTTTATAGTTAGAACACTAGTTTTCTAATGGCCTTGTGGCACGATAGGACTGTAGTTTCAATACTTCATTCGCGTATTCTTTTACGAATTACGAGTCCCTCTACGTGGATTCTCATTGTAATAGTTAGCAGCGAACTACGGGGACTTGATTCCTAGCCAACCTATATACGGCGGGATACGTAGGCAACTCGAAAGTTACTCGAGGTCAGTCTCAAAACTAATAAAATCTCTTATTTTATTCAAGTTTAGCCGTTGCCTACTATTTACCCGCAAGATTACAATCTATCAGGATACATGAAGATAAACTCATACTGTCTACAAACTTTAAGTTTAAAAACTTAATCAAAACGAACATAGCTTCGCACAACGAGCACTAGCCTCGTGGAGTCAAGCACTAGTCCTTGCACTCCCGCGAACATAGCTTCGCAAGCGCAAACATAGCTTTGCACAACGAGCACAAGCCTCGTGGAGTCGAGCACAAGTCCTCGTACTCCTGCGAACATAGCTTCGCAAGCGCAAACATAGCTTTGCACAACGAGCACAAGCCTCGTGGAGTCGAGCACAAGTCCTCGCACTCCCGCGATTATAGCTTCGCAAGCGCAAACATAGCTTTGCACAACGAGCACAAGCCTCGTGGAATCGAGCACAAGTTCTCGTGTTCCCGCGAACTTAGCTTCGCAAGCGCGAACATTAGCTTCGCACAACGAGCACAAGCCTCATAGAGTCGAGCACAAGTTCTCGCACTCTCACACATACTTGTTCATAAAACTTAAGTGTTTTAGCAAGTAACAAATTTAAACTTAAAAAGTAGACACATATGAGTGAAGATGTAACGAGACAAAGTAAAGACATTCAAAAGACTTCTCAAGTCAAAACTGTACTAGCAAGGGATAAGCGCTAAAATCGCGCAAATGTTAACAAGATATACTGTACGGAAAGAATGTACTAATGCTAATATACTGTACGGAATGAAAAGATGTTCAAAAATACTAAAGATAAGGCACAGACGCCAAAAATAAGGGCACGCAGGCCACTCTAAGAGATCAAGGCAGCAAATTCAGCCCAAGAGACTTCACGGCACCCTCGCTCTGCTCTTGGATATCCGCAAATGACTCGTTCAGGGGTCCAGTGTCATCAACAGAGGAAATCTGACGAGGAGCAGGAGCAGTGACAGTAGCATCAGGCATAGGCCGATCGCCCTCAGCAGGCTGATCCAATACCTGAGGGTCGAAACCCATCTCACCCTCCTCCAGGGGCTCATCTGGAGCAGCACCGGCAGCAGCAGCGGTAGTGGACATGGATAGCTGCTCGTCGACAAAGTCAGAAAGTCATACCTGCCGGAGAGGATAGAAGGAGGTAAAGGGATCATGCTTCGGCTCGTCACCGTCCACAGCAGCAGCAGGCTCAGTAGGAGGCGGATCGGCAAGAGAAGGATCGGCAAGAGAAGGATCGGCAGCAGCAGCACTCGAGGATTCACCGACCTCCGTGTCACCCTCATTCAGGCAGTTGAGGACATTGAAATCCTCCCTCTTGAACCCAGCAGCGAGGGCACCCGGAGCCACGATGTCATCAAGGGCCATGTTGTAGCCCTTGGTCGTATCAAAGCCGCCCCTCTCCATAGCAATCTGCTCCCACGTAGCCGAGCGGAAGAACTCGATGGCTACCAGCACTTTGTCCTCATCAGGGAGCTCCTGTGAACCAAGTAAGGAGAAAGTAAGTACAAAGCATAAAAAATCACGAAAAGAGAAATAGAGTCGAGTAAAAAAGGAATACCTCAGTCATGGCCCTGTTGTAGCCATCTTCTTCAGCAGTCGTGAGGCGAGCGTGGGCATCAGCTAGCTCAGCTTCGAGTCTCAAACGCTCCGTCTCAGCAGCAGCAGCGGCATCCTTCATCATCCGGATGGTGTCAACATGATCGACAACAAGGGCCGTGGCATGCTGACAGTCTGTGGTGAGCTGACTGGACAGTCGCTTCTCCTCGGCAAGCTCCTTGTCAACGGCAGCTTTAGCTGCTTTCAGGGCTTCCAGCTCGGCCTGTACTGCCTTCAGTTCGTCGACAGCAGCGACGAGATGCTTCTCAACTTCAGCCTTCGCCTCTTTGGCTTGTTTCTCCAGTCGCTGAGCCTGCAAGGCTGAGGAGAGGTGCCTATCCATCAGAGCCCTCTACTGATCTTGAGTAGTCATCACCATGTTGAAATTATCCGCCATGGTCTGAAAGTTGACGAAAAACTACAAACGAGGGAAAAAGTAAGTGATATTCTATAACAAGTACAAAACGGAGTTTAGCGTATAGGTACACATACCTCGCACAGAGACAAGGCAGTGCGGCTGACTAGCTTCTCATGGCTCATCGCCTGGTAATAGAGCTGACGGTCGAAGTCAGACATGAATCATTTGATTAGTCGAAGGGCAGTAGTGTCCTTCAGTGTGAACTGCCTTTTGTCGACCGAAGCTCGCACGATCTCCTCAACGTCAATGTCGAGATCCCCATCATAAGTCCTGTCCTGCGCGACACGCTTACCCCGTCGGATCTCCTCAGCAGTAGCAGACCTCTTCCTGGTTGCTGACTCAGGGTTAGCCTCATTGAAGCGACGAGCCGCTTCAGCAACAGAGGGCAGATGCACTTTTCCAGTCGAAGGTGCTGATGAAGGAGAAAGCTCCGGAAGGATCGGCTCAAAACCGCCATGTAGTGATCCAAGAGCAGCCTCAGCAGTCCACTGCGAAGGAACAGTCTCAGGCACTGGAGCTGGAGCAGGCACAGGGGCCGGAGCAGAACCCCTACCACGTCCCGACCCTCGAGTCGAGACAGCAGCGGTGGAAGGAGTAGGAGCACTGCCGCCCCTCGAACTGGTGCCAGCCGTCTTTGCACCACGACGACTGGTCTTCTCAGAAATGGGCACTGAGGATTGAGAAGCGTTTGCGCCACGCTTCATAGCGGCCAGCCTTTTCTTCGTCTTGTCCATAACGATGCGCTCTGAAAATTGCAAAATGCCAAGGTTAGAAGACAACAAAGGAAGACGTAAAATCAACAAATAAGTAGAACAAAAACATGCATAATGTTATACCAAAGACAGAAGGCTCAACGTCCGCACGATAAGTATACCCGCCGGCCCGCAACACTGGGGTGGTGGTCAACTCAAAAGCATCAAATTGATGTTCTTTCAAGTTTTTTAATCACCGTCAGGGTATAGATAGGAGGATCGGGGCGTCTCGGCGATGGACGGGCGTCCGTCCAAAGCCTCTTGAATCGGAATTCCTGAGGCTTGGATTCCTTGATGAAAAACCACTGTTTCTTCCAGTGAGCCCCGAAGATCGTCTGTAGATCAGATAGGAAGCATTGCTTCTTTCGCGAGCTCAAATAGTAAAACCCGGCATCTACACCTCTGTTACGGAATTTCACTATAAATAATTGCCAAAAACCGGCTACAGAGCACGGGAGGTCAAACACGCGGGTCAGCATTGCATAAGCATACATTTGTGTGTATGCGTTGGGGGTAAAATGTGAAGGAGTGGAATTGAGCGAGGACATGATTTCTGAGACAACAGGGAAAATGGGAAAACGTAGACCACAATGAAGATAGCTACTAAATATAGTGAGACACCCTTCGGGCGGGTTGTTTATCCTATCATCTGGCCCAGGAATGATAATCTCATAGGTATCAGGGATGTCATAGGTATCACGATAGTAAGCTATATCATAAGGAAGAGAAGAAGGAAACTGATCAAAATTAATCAAGTTGGGCGGAGCAAGTTGTTCAGGAGAGTTTGCGGCAGGTATGGGAACATTGTCAGCAAGAGGTAAATAAGGCACAATGGGGAGAGGGTTCGGTTCATCCTCGTCATCTCCTAGGATGTCTACGTCTACCTCCATATCGGACGCCCTATCATTGCTATTTCTCTCATTGCTAGATGAGGTCTCGTCACTGGAGTCGTCACTACTGCCGCTAGTCGACGCATTTTCCTTAGCCTTAGACGACTCACTACTACTTTCCTTACTACTACTGGAAGACTCAAGATCAATAACTCGCGTCATAAAGAAGTTTAGGTTGAAAGATTACCGGCACGAGGGTCTAGATCTACAGAAACTTCTTCGTTCGGGTGGATTTGCTCGTAGGACCTCTGCGCAGGTGCAAAAAGCTTTGGAGCGCCAGGTAATCGGACTCGAGCAGGTTCTTGTTGCCGAGGACGAATTGGGGATGATGGACGCCTGGTGTTTGATTCACGAGGATTATCATCCTTTTTCTTTTCTTTTTTTTTACAAATATATGAAGAATCTCGTGATGGATTACGTGCGTTATAGTAGGCCCGTTGGTGAGATCGTGGGGGTGATGGACGACGTGGAGACCGGTTACGTCGAAGTCGCGCCGTCGTGAACAAATCTGCGCAAAAAATTTTAAATTTTAGCATTTTCGAAATTTTTCAAAAGTTGGAAAATTTTCCTAGTGTTATAGCTCGAATTTCCTTAGGAAATTCAAGCTATATATTCGAGCTATCAGAAACTCACCAAAAGATATAGCTGGTAGAGGATTTTTCGAGCTATTCAAGACAAATTCGACCTATTTGAAGTGTTTTCGAGCTATTTGGAGGTTGTTCGAGCTATTTTGCGAGACTTACTAACTTGAGATGTATTTCGAGCTATTTCGGCACACTTACTATATTTAGTAATTTCGACCTAATAATTCGAGCTATTTCTCGAGAGCTCAGGAGGAATGCTTAGGCGCGAAATGAGGAAATGAAGCTGGGAGTGGAGTATTTATAGGCGAAATGATGCGGGAATTACCAAAATGCCCCTAAATTCGACCTATTTGTAAATTCGAGCTATTTTCCGGAGAAATTTTCCGGCAAAATTCGAGGTATCTTTTTGGAGGGCAATTTCGACCAATATGGAATTCGAGCTATTTTACGTAAAATTCGAGCTATTTTACGGAAAAAAATTTATGGAATTCGAGTTGTCTTTTTCGAAGATAAATTCGACCTATACCAATTCGAGTTACCAAAAATAGTAAATTCGACCTATTTTTGAATTTTGATATTTTTGGTCAAATTCTTGGTTTTTTACGCCGACGCCGATCTCGTTGCACGGTTCTCGGTTATGTGACTTCTTTTTAGTTCGTATGACCAATGTTTGTACACATTGCTCTTACGAACTGGGGGACTCCATGATGTACCATATTTCGGTACCGCCACGTCATAATATCCGATACAATACACGGACGTATTCCGGGACATATTATGCCACGTCAGCACCATTATTTTTTAATACAAAATTACAATTCAAGGCAAAACTCGGAAATCGGCTCAAGTAGGCCCAAACTGAGCCCAAGCGAGATCTATTTGGGCCCGAAAAGGCCCGATTCGAGCTATATCAAGCCCTATCCGAGCTATATGGGCTCAAATAAGATCTATTTGAAGGCCCAAAAGCCCAATTCGAGCTATATGGGCTAAAATCCGATCTATTTGAGGCCCAGGAGTCCAGTTCGAGCTATATGGGCCCAAATTCGACCTATTTGAGGCCCAATTCGACCTATTTGAAGGATCAATTCGAGCTATTTCAAAATAGCTCTAATTCGACCTATTTTGAGTCATAGTTCTACTTGGATTGCACTTTTAGACGAATAAGGACTCTTATTACTATATAAGGGGGTCTCATGCCTCATTCTAAGGTACGTTTTCATTTTCTAGCATTTAATTTCGAGCTATATACATCGAATTCGAGCTATAGAGCAATAATTCGAGCTATATTGCAATAGCTCTTGTTCGATCTATATAGAGTGTATTTCGAGCTATTTGAGGGTAATTCGATCTATTCGGGTTTCCTCATCACGGTTCTCAATACCATTTCGAGGTGTGCTAATTCGACCTATACTGCTCAAATTCGACCTATTTGGGTAATTTCGACCTATAATTTCGAGCTATTGTCCCTGACGACAATACCTCAAATTCCGACCTATCTGACTTGAGCGTCGGAGTGCCTTCGCCGGAGGAGGCACCGGCTTAGTTTACGTGTGGTGTTGAGTGCAGGTTCTGAGCTCAAAAGCTGCTTGAGCATCCAGCAGGAACTAAAGCAGTCTGACGTGGAGTGTTGGAGAGCGGACACGTATCCAGACGAAAATACCCCACATTAACACTAAATCTTGAAACACAATTAATTTCACAAACTCAATTATCAGAAAAGTGTTCTTTTTGAAATATATATATATATATGAACTGAAATCAACTATCATAATATTTTAAAAGATTATTTCTTAAGTTAAATGATATAGGCTTTTTCATGTTTTACGATATCGTGAGCATATCATGTATATGAGTATATCTTAATAATCATGATTATATACAGGAAAATAAACAATTACTAATTTCTAATATTTTTTGTGAACATTTAATATAATGTTTTCTAATTTAAAAATTTGCAAGAATAATTTCTCAAAATATTAAAGCACCAACTATCTATCTCTTCATATATATATATATATATATATATATATATATATATATATATATATATATATATATATATATATATATATATATATTTTGAATTTATCCCTTCACATATTACGAAGTTTGAATCTTGAATATTAACATAAAATGCGATTTTAAAAGTATATATATTATTTAAAAGACTCTGTCTACATTTTAATGAGTAATAATTTATTGGGTTTTAGGCTTAATTTATAAAACTTCGTAAAGAATAACTTTGAAAAAATAACGCTTGGAGTACTGTAAACTAAATCATATCCAAAGACCGGGCGCTAATTTATCTATTTTCTAAAGTAAGGTGTCTAATTAAGAAAAATGTGAATTGATTATGAATAATATCAGTGACACCCCCTGAGGTTTGATGAAATATCAGATACACCCCCTGAGGTTTCAATAATATCAGACACACCCCCTGAGGTTTGCAATGACTTATCAACCAAACCCCTTCTTTGAAAAATATGAAATTTTCTGTCCAAATTAACTGAAACTTTTAATCGAATTCCTAATTCGCCCTTAGTTAACTTTGACTCATATTTTGACCTATATTTTTAAGACCAAATTGCCCTTTTTTGTTACTTAAATTATGGAAGGAATATTATTGACTCTAGAATAGCAAATGAAACCCAGTCTTTGGTGTATATTTATCATTATCATCAGCATGTTTATTTTTCAAAAGTTGTGAATCTCCACATGAGTTCATCTTCTGCAGAAGTTTATTTGACTTGAACAAATAAGATGGGTGAATGTTCTTGAAATTCATCTGACAAATTATTATCAATGTCGTAAAACTCTCTCTTTCCAATTCAATCCTCCTCCTTAGATCAGGTTTATATCTACTGCCAAATAGAAGTTCAGAAAATAATCTACTTGATTTCTATTTAGGAAAAAAAAAGATTAGAGAAAGAATGATAGTAGCTAAATTAGAGGAAAAAACTATTAATATGATTAAGTGACCTTTGAATTTTGTTGGCAGGGGAATAAGTGATAAAACATCAAAATCTATCCATCCCTGCAACGGTTTGAGATTTGAGCTATTTTTTGAAATCAATAAGGTAAACTTTTATACCAAGAAACTGCCAAAAGCAGACACCCAAAGAAACGTTCAGGCCACAGTGGAACAAAACCAGTACAAATAAGGACCAAAAAAACAGGGGAACAAACAAACCAAAACGGAACCACAACAGCAAGACAAGAAAACAAACAAAACAACAACAGAAAATAAAAAAAAAAAAAAAAAAAAAAACACGGACGAAGACTGAAAAACCAGACAAAAGAGAGCAGCTTCAGCCCACGCCATTTCGATCCTCCGGCCAATCCCTATCAGCAAGTGCATTACGCGCGAGGTAATGAGCCCCAGCATTAGCTTCTCTCCGTATCCATTTGAAAACGACCGTGCCATTCTCCGATGCCATTCGACAAACGTCCCGAATAAGCTGATCATACTCCGTTCCAACTGCTCTCGGATTATACAAGTCAAGCATCACCTCAAGACAGTCGCTTTCGACGATTGATTTCCGCCATCCCATTTTGTAAATCACCCGCATCGCCAATGCAACAGCCATCACCTCCACCACCTTTGGTTCTAAATACCCACCAACGCGTCTCTGACCCCACGCTAAGACCTTCCCGTTCCAGTCCCTAGCAAGAACACCGAGACCAACCGCACCTGCCTCCGAAAATATCGCCCCATCGCAATTAATCTTAAACCAAGATTCCAACGGAGGAGCCCATTCATCTGTTGCAGAAATCGCGTCCCTTGGAATAATTGGGATTTTCGAAACACGCCATTGCGAAATAAAATTACCCACAGTAGCAGCAACATTACCTGGTTCGCGGCCTCCCTCTCCAGCTAAAATCTTATTGCGATTATTCCATAAGGCCCAACATCCCACAACAATCAGCGTGACAACAGTCTTGTCCGCCTCCACGAATAGCCGATTCACCCATTGTTCACACTCCTCATTCGCCTTCCACAAAAGAGAGAGAGGAATTGAAAGAAGTGCCCACACTTGGCGAGCAACGTGACATCCCACAAAACAATGCCGAACCGTCTCAATCCCACATCCACAAACAAAACAATTTACGTCCACCAGCAAACGTCTTTTAGCGAGATTGGTACGAGTCGGAATAATATTTTTACAAACCCGCCAAAGAAAGATTTTGATTTTACCAGGTAGATCAAGCTTCCACAATTTCTTCCACGAGATCAGCCCTCCGAAGCTACAAGCAGCTTCGTCTCGCTTATGAAGTAAATCGGATGAAACAATCAAGTGATATTCTTGTTACAGTAATTTGGCAATCAAATCTCCTATTTTCCTAAAACTTCAAAACAGATACCATTACACATGTGGATGATCAATATAAGAAATAAGCATTTTGGGTTTGAGTTTAACTCTTTAACGTTACCCATTATAGTAAAATAGTTAATATGGATCTTAAATTGTTGGTCTTTGAGAGTTGCAGATCCATCGTCGTTGTAAAATATTTTCCGAACCTTGATTCGGCCGGAGTTTGACGGAGAAAAGGTGAGTGATAAAAGAGAAAGAGAAGGGGTGTCACTGATATTATCCCATATATTTTTTTTATATTCCTTAATTTATAAGAAGAGCAAATTAATCTTTTAGAGTTTGCTTTGATTCCAACAAATTTTGCTCTGACAATATCACCAATCTTTATGAATGGAGCGTTATTAAGTATCTAACTATATGTTTTCTTTGAGTGAGACATTACTAAATCTTCACTGCCATCTCTGCTGTTTTTTTTTTCTTTTTCTTTTTGAAAATGTAGCATATATATGATTTGCTCTGGAAAAGTTGTATGGAACTATCTCAAGGAATAAGACATGGAATGAATATCTAGGTTTTCTGTATAATTATAATTATGCATAGTATTAGTTCTAGCTTCTAACGTGGCAGTTGGGTAGCCCCTACGTACATGAATTTAATCAAACAAATGGAATGAATATCTAATTGTTTTGTCTAATTATAATTATGCATAGCATTAGTTCTAGCTTCTAGCGTGGCCTTTGGGACCCTAGCTACATGAATTCAACCCAAAAAAAATCTTAACATTGAGGAAATACGGTGATACGGGTCCATGTTTAATATATTAAAAATATTATGTTTATGTATTTATTAGATATGTAATAAGTTATTGTGTGGATAATTATTAATTAGTAACTGTTGGTAGTTATTTTAGTAGTGGATGATAGAAGTTATTAGTAGTTATCTTTTGCAGACTTATATTACTACGTTTGTATCTTGTTGAGATTATGAATGAAAAAGAATAATTTTAGTTTTAAAGTCTCTTCTTAATCTCTTTTTCTTGGGAGTTTTTTGTGTTCTTTCTCGAATAAGAACATATCCAGGATCTTGATCCTAATATACGGTGTGTGAAAAACTTACGTCGATGCCTCTGTGATCCAAGTCATGGTTTGCCTACGTAAAATCATGTCGATTTACGATGTAATTATGTGAATCCTTCATCACGAATTTATTGATTTGGTTTCATGTGTTTATTTTTCAATCAAGACAATAATATATAATAGCAATTGATACTTATGCATTATGTCCTCGTTTCATGCAACGATAGTGCCATCTTGCATGTTACTTGCACGGAATTCCATCTAATGGGGTTTAGACGATCCCACTAGCTAAGTGTACAGAAAAACGGTAATGTTAAAAATTGTAGTGAAAACATCTAAAGACTAAACAGCATTTTTTGCTTTAAATTGAGGAATAGAATGTGGATTACTTTTAATTTAACTTTTCTCTATTATTAAAGAGTTGAATTTGCAAGTAGTTGCATGCAACTTGCGACTGTTGCTTTTGGGAGAATTAAACATTAAATCGTTTTCAGTAAGCTCCCACAAAAATCATACGAACTTTGCTAAACCTTTTTCAACGGGTAATTTTCATCCACCTCCCCTGAGGTTTCACACTTTGGCATATAGCCCTTTGAGGTTTCATATTTTGGCATATAACCCTTTGAAATTTCATTCATAGCATGCACCCCCTTGAGGTTTCAATTCTTTTGCATATACCTCCCTTCCATCATTTGATCCTTAGTCACCTATCAAAAGTGAGGGTAAACATGTAATTTTCTTATACTTTAAAATATGAAAACTTATTTATGGTTATTAATTTGTTAATTAACTTAAACATAATCTATAAGAATACATAATCAATTTATTCTTATAGTCTAAATATCCAAATTAAGTATGATTTATTTGTAATCATATTGGTCCATTTATATGCATATTTTTCTCTACCAAACAATAATATAATTTAGAGACATTATTTTTATTCTATATTTTATTTTACATATGGGACATATTAATAAGATCGATATTTTAATAAAATGTCATGTAATCTATATAATCATCAACAATAGCTAGGAACAAAATGTCCAGAATTTCTAGTAAAAATGCTGCAAAATTTTCTATAAATAATAAAAATATGCAAATGACCATAAGTTATAATTTTCCTAATCGTGTTAATTTTTAATTACTTAAAAAACTTCTAAAATAAATAAATTTGTAAATACAAAATTTCTAATGAACTCATATAATTAAAAATAAATCATGCTTAATTTAGATATTTTGATTATAAGAATAAATAGATTATATTTAAGCTAACTAGCATATTAATAATCATAAATGAGTTTTCATGTTTTAAAGTATAAAAAATTACATATTTACCCTCACTTTTGATAGTTGACTAAGGGTCAATGGGTGGAAGGGAGGTATATGCAAAAGAATTGAAATCTCAGGGGGGTATATGAAAAAGAATTGAAACCTTAGGGGGGTATATGTCAATGAATGAATCTTCAGGGGGGTATATGCCAAAATATGAAATCTCAGGGGGGCTATATGCCAAAGTATGAAACCTCGGGGGAGGTGGATGAAAATTACCCCCTTTTCAACTGTTTGATTAGCTGAGATTTTTTGATTTTATGTTATGGGAAACAAATTGTTTTTATTTTTACATGAAAAAGCAAGCAGAAGCTGGAATCAAAGGATTAATGTGGTGTTTGCAAATGCTTATAAAAGGAGCTTGTTGGCTTTTGCAGCCGCAAAAGTATATTTTTAGTGTTTGGAATACTGACTTTTGCTACTACCTGTCTGAAAAAAAGTCAGAAAAACACAAGACGTAAAGCATGCCCAGGGGTGCTTCCCCAACTGCTTTTGAAATTATGTTTACTTTTAAAAGGTTTTTAAAAAGAAAATTTATTTTTCATTAATTTTTGAAAACACCTAATTAATGATTTAAGTAGCTTTTTAAAAAAATTTGCAAACACTCCCGACTTTTTATTAAAAGTCACTTAAAATAACTTTTAACAAAATTAGTGAACAAACCTCTTTTATAAGCATTTGCAAATACCACCTAAGTGATTCTTAAAAATAGTGACTTTTCTCTTAATAAACCAACATTTAACAACTTTAGATGACAGCAACCCAAAATCGAATAGAGAAAAAGCTTTGGGAAGTTGTTGATTTTTACCTACAGGACCATTCCATTTTTAAAATTTTCTATTTACGGAATATTTTTCACTTTTTTCTTTTCCCTTTTTCCCCTTTTAACTACTGGAGAAAGTATATTTATCGTTACGTCTAGTTTTCTTTTTCGCTGCCGACATTTTTTGTAGAAGAACTGAATTTCCTAATAAATGCATTATTCATGGAAATGGGCTTTTCCTAAAATGCCATAATGGTCTATGTGTCATTCTTAAACTAAATAGTTATTAAGAAGTTTAAAAGAATTACTTCCAAAAAAAAGAGAGGGTGAAACAGAAAAGAACATTATAAGAATTAATTAGTATAATTATATGCATGTTAATTTTTCTTTCTTACTCTTGGTGGGAAGAGGGAGTGGCAGGAAGAAGGCACTACAATCTGTAAAAACGTATTATATATTATCTTAATTTAAGTACACAAGAAGAAGATATTATAAGAAATAATATGATAAAAAACACCTTTAGAGAAAACTAAATTATTTTTCTTCGAAAACTACTTTTATATTTCATCTATCAGATTTTCGTTTTATAAAAGAGTAGTAAACTAAAGAATCAAGGGTGTTACAAACAAACAAGAAGAAAACAAACAAAAAGTAGACCAGATTGACATTTAGTTATTAACTTGTTTTTTCGCTCAACAACAGGCTTAAGTGGGGTACGTAAACTCTTCTTGAAACATAAAAATTCTTAATTTTTTAACCATAACTAAAGCTCGATATTTAAAGACTCCTGGAGTATTTATTCAATAAAAGTAGATTTTAACTTTCATTAGAAGTTCATAAAAAATTAACATATTTTTTTAATTTGAAGAAAATATTATAAATATAATCAATGCAATACACTTAAAAAGTATAATTTTATTTTTATTTGACTAAACTAAAGATGAGAACTTTATAAATAACACCGAGATTTATAAGATATATAAGATTTCAACAAGAAGGAATTGCAGAAATTGCAAACTATAATTAAACTTTACATTAGTTGGTAAAGTTAATAATATAAATATAATACTCTCATCTGATGTTGCATTGATATATATATATATATATATATATATATATATATATATATATATATATATATATATATATATATATATATATATATATATATATATATATATATATATATATATATATTCTTTAGGAAAGTTCGAGTTATATTTACATATGAAAAAGCAACCAGAAGCTGTGATTCAAAGAAATAAGTGATTCTGAGAGTGAGAGATGATTGTTTTTTTTCCTAATAATAATAGACCAACATTTGATTAACAACTTAAATCGACAGGAGCCCAGAACCTAAAAGAAAAAAGCACTGAAAAGTTGTTCCAAATCAAGCACCACTGATTTAATTTCTATTCCATTATTAGAGAAAAATTTCTATTAGTGGAATAGTTTTTGACTTTTTCCCTTTTAAATACGTATTTCTATAGTTGCGTCTAGTTTTCTTTTTCACCACCGACATATTTTGTGAATTTCCTAATAAATGCATTTTTCATGGTGAACGGGCTTTTCCTAAAATGCTATAATGGTGATTAGGTGTTTTGAAGGCTATCTTTCTTTTGCTATTTATGTTACAAAATAGTTATTTTAATAGATTAACTAAGGAACAACTATTATAAATATTAATATGATAAAAAGTATCAGAAAAAACCATAAGTAAGTATTGTTTCAACAACGTGCTTTGTTCAGTTTAGGTGGTATTTGCAAACTCTTTTTAAAAAGTAAAACTTCATAATTTGAGTTAAGTTTCGGAAACAATTTTAATTCATAAGCCGGTAATGCTTAAAAAATACTCTAAAAGCTGAAAAGTTTAAATTATCTTACATATAAAAGCATGCAATTTATTCAAAAACAGTTCCACACCAGCTTGGAAATTACGAGCATTTTTAGCTTAAATTTTTTTCTTTAATAACAAAAAAATCGATTTGCAAAGACTCCAGAATTAATCGTTCAACTATAAATTAGATATTTTTGTTTATTTCAAGACCTTGTAAACAAGCCGCATAACATCTTTAAATAATTTTATTAAGAATATTTTCAGATAATTACAAAAATAATCAAGGCAATACACTAAAAATAAATTAAAAAAAATCATGATTTACATTTATTTATTTCACTAAAGTAAAGTGGAAACATTAAATGCTATCAAAGCAAAATCTAACCCGTTGAGTTGAAACAATTGATTAATTTATACCGAAAGCGCCACAGATTGTGGGACCCACAGAGTTCCCTATATATTGGAACACCTCTTCATCTCTCTCTCTCTCTCTCTCTTCCTTCACACACACACACACACACACACACACAATTCATTCACAGCTCTACAAACCAAAATCCAATTTGAAAACAAAAAAATGTCGGTGAAGCGGAGCCGAGTCGGAAGCTCATCCAATCAGCTCGCGACACCTGTCTCCGCCACTCCGGCGAAGGTCATGAGAGCTGATTCCGCCGCCGGCGAGACCTCGAAGCTCTTGACCTTCGCTTCTCCGGCGAGTGCCGCCGCCGCCGGAGAATCTGATCGGTTGAAAATCGGCGGATTCCTTGAGCTCTGTCACTACTGCAGCAAGCGAATTTCACAGAACTCTGAAGTCTTCATGTACAGGTATATATAACTGTTAATTAATTAATTAGTTATTGTTTAATGTTTTTTATCAATTAATCTGAAATTTAACTTGCTTGATTCTATTTTTTTTAATGTTGATTGTCGTAGATTTTCATGTTCTCTGCTTAATTATCGATGATTTACTCTAATTTTGTTGTTATTTAAGGTAATTATTTGGGGATTGTTGCAATCTGGCTTATTAGATCTGGTTTACATGTTTGAGTTTGTTGGAGAGAATCAGGTCAAAATCAATTTAAGTGATTAAGGAATCTAATCTATTGTCATTTTAAGCCGTTAACTTCAGTATTTTACGTTGTTAATTACTTCAGTAATTAGGAATCTTGTGCTTTCTTAGGGCTGTTGTTAACGTACATCTCTTAATAATTGCTTGCTTTCTTCAAGTTTAATCTACTATAACGCTCCATTGACTAATCGTCCACATGCGGTGCTTTTGTTTTCTTTTTGGAAATAATTGCAGAAAACCCCCCAATTTATGTTGTTTGTTGCACTTTGCCCCATAACCTATTGATTTTTGTGTAATTTGCACTCTGAGTCATTTAGGAACCGTCCATTTTGGACCCGTGTTTGAGTTTTCATCCGTTAGATTTGTCATCAGGGGGAAAGTCGCACAAAAATCGATAGGTTGAGAGGCATATAGTACATTTTTCATAGGTTAGGGGCCAAGTGCAACATACCCCATAAGTTGGGAGTTTTGCTGCAATTAGCCCTTTCTTTTTTTTTTCTTTTCTTTCTTTCAGTTATTAGCTACTCCATTTTCAATATATATAATAATAGTAAACACTTTTCGCACACTCTACTAACCTATGTTGCTGTTGCACGGGTACGAGGACAAAGGTACGATACAACTACGGGTAAAAATATAGAGATACGATGCGGTATGGATACGTATATTTATTTATATAATTACAATGTACAAATATAACAAGTTTATGTGGACGATATAATTAGAATAGACAAAATTACTATTTTACCATTATATTCTAAAATTTAAATGAAAATAAATCTTACATATGATTCCTAATTAATATAAAGGAACATTAAAGATGAATAATATAATAACAAACTTATTTAAAGGTGAAAAAAGTTCTCTCGACCTAAATCACGAGAATTATATCTAATATAGAAGGATTGCAAGTCCCCCATTCCCTACTTTCTTTGGTATTATAATTTTATGTTATTAAATTTTAAAATTTAATAGGGGTTTATGTTGTGTCGAAAATGGTTGGATACATTGTTGATAGGTATCTGCGTAATTTTCTTTTATTTTAATTACAAGATACACCACCTAGTGTGTCCTATATGTATCAAGAAGTATTCGAGGAGATTTGGTATCCGATAAGTATCGGATACAAATGCGTGTGATGTTTTGAAGTATCCGTGCAACTTAGCTACTGACTTTTATCAATCCAATAAGTATGATCCTAGACATATGTGTTTTCATCAATTTCTCCAAACCCAATTTAGCTACTAACACAACATAATTGCTCATCACATCATACAACATTTTATAAATCGTGTTTTTGCTTTACTATGTCAATTGAGAGATTTCAAGAATGCTTATACATGAATTTATACAAACTTGGTGCAGCAACCTTTGTGCATTCTGTTCTGCTGAATGTCGTGATCATCAGATTGCGTTGGACAAATCGACCGAGATAACCAAGGGGAAGTCGACCTAGGGCCATGGGGTTTTCAATGTGAAGGGTCACTCAGGTTCTTATATTGGAGTGTTGTTGTAGTTCTATAGTCACATACATACCTAGTATTCAGACAATACTTGCAGGAGTTCAAAGCTGTCAAATTTTTGGGTATCAGCTCGCCCTTCTGCATACAAATAGGAATGGTTTGCTCTCAGTGTTTTACAGTGCTATTCATATGTATATATGCTTGTATGTTTCGTATTTTAGCTTCTAATTTGGTGTAAGAATTTGTGTAGTATGAAATATGGTCGATGATTATGTGCTCATTTGATAGCAATGCCCAGATAGCTTCTCGCTTTACTTCTATATATAGATGCGTCTTAGGTGGTGTTTGCAAAATCTTTTCAAAAGCAGAAGCTCATAATTAAAGCTAAAACTGTAAAAGCAGGCTCAAGTCATAAGTTGTGGGTGTTTGCAAAAAAAGCTAAAAGCTCAACAAAAGTTGCATATAGTGTTTGCAAAACAAAAGTGCTTTTTGTGATTCTCTTATAAATTGACTAAACTATCCTCAACTAATGCATTTAATTACCCAGTCTTTTAGCTAATAGAAATTCAATAAAAATGAAGAATTCTGGGGTAAGTGATACAAATAAAAGAGGGAAAAATTAAAGAGAAAGCCCACGTCTCTTCAATTTCATGGCTGGATTTTTATGGGTGGGAAGATGATGAGAGCAGGGCTATATATAAGTATACATGGGACAGTTATTCTGCCAAACATTTCCACGTATTCCTAGATGGGGGCTGATAAGAATGTGGAGAGTCATTTCCTATTTTCAAGGGTTGATGAGGACAAATATGTAAAGATAGGTTTTATCTATTTTTTAAAATCCCACCGCTGCAAAAACTTTAGTGTGGATCAAATTTAACCTCCAGACCACTTTTTGGTGGGGTGTTGGGCATTTTTTACTCTGGTCATGTGGCACATTGCAACATCAGGACACCAACCCCCTTCCCCCGTCCCTCATGTTTATTACAACTAGGTCTATCATTCTTTTTTTATGGGGGCCAGGCGATATTGACAGAGCGAAAAGTGTTGCTGCAAAAGCAACTCTTTTAAGATCTTTAATTTACCCCTATAATTTAAGGAATATAATTAATCAAGCTCCTAAATTTCACTATATCTTCTTACTTAAACACACTCATTAATTATTGCAATCACAATCATTAGAATGTAAGTCCAGGATTAATTAATCACTATAGATAATTAAATTATTTTTTACCCAGTTTTTTTTCATATATTGTGTGCTAACTTTCTAAGGCAACAAAAAACGATTTGAGGAATAAATTTTGAAACACAATTAATTGTACAAACCCAATTAGCAGAAAAAGTGTTCTATTTTATAGATATATACTTTTAAGCTATCATAATATTTACAATTTTTATTTTTTAACTTAAACGATCTAGGGTTTTTCATGTTGTATGATATATCACAAGCATATCATACATATCTTAATTACCATGATTATTGCCTCCATAAACAAAAATCTGATCTTAATAATTTATAACATATTTTATGAATTTATAATATAATTTTTTTAACATAAAAGCTTGCCCATATATTTTTACATAATATCCAAGCCCCAGTTATATATTTATCTCTTCATATATTATGAAGTTTGAATCTTAATTATTACCAGAAAATTAAGATTTTAGAAGTATATGTATTTTTGTTGAAAACTTGATTTACTATTCGAAATGAGTAATAAATATTGGGCTCAGTGTTAATTTCTATAATTTAATGAAGAAAAATAGAAGAAATAACACGCTTAAAGTTGTACAAATAATTCAAATTTACCAAATAATAATGTGCTAATTATTAATTCTATTTTCCCCTATAAATAATTTAATTAGGAAAAACGTACTTAATTAATGAGTGCGAAGGGGGAGAGAGAGTGTGTGTTGCTAATTGCTATAATTAAGGTGTCTAATTAAGTAAAAGAGATGATTGTAAAAGATAGAAAATTTGATTTTGATATTCCTTAATTAAGGAGGGTATATTAGAGATCTTCTAAAGTTTGCTTTGGCTCCAACAATTTTCGGCAATATCGCCAACCTTTTTTTATCCTTGTTCGACTTTGATTAGAATAAAATATTATGATTTTATTCAAATTATAAGAATGGGTGTCTTTCATATATATATATATATATATATATATATATATATATATATATATATATATATATATATATATATATATATATATATATATATATATATATATATGTATATATATATACATACATATATATATATACATACATATATATATATATATACATACATATATATACACTTTAAAAAAATTAAGTATAATTATCTCATCATAAATATAAAATTAATAATAAGAATATTTTGTATTTCTATATATTCCAGTTTAAAACTGATAAGCAGGTTTAAACAAAATCTAAAAGATATATGCTGCAAATCATGATAAAGAAGAATCTGGAAAAAATATATATTTGAGATAAATATTCAGAACAAATACAAATTATGCTTGCTTTAAAGTATAATTCAAGGAGCCACTAAGATTTTCTTAAGGTACTTATTTTCTTCACGAGGATTTACTATTTTTTTAAATGAATTAAAAATAATTAATAAAACATTATATTATAAATAATCTCATGTTTCTGTCCTCCCAAACCTGAATTCATTGGTCTGGCTTGTTTTCAGGCTTAACATGTGTTTTTGTAGCTATTTATAGTATAGATGAGATTTCAATAATTAAGATCATAACTGAGTAGTGTACATTTCTATTACTAGCCATTGTGTGCACGCGCGGACCGCGTGCAATGTGTTCTTAGGTATTAAAAATGGGCTTGTAATTAATAGATTAAGTAGGGTTGATTTACTCTATTGCCAAAAAAATTCATGGTAAAAGCTGTAAAAAGAGGTAGTTTGTGGAGAAAAACGAAGAAGAAATAAGAAGATGAAGAAGTTTAAAATTTTGAATTTGTTTAATTAGGAAAGAGGTGGTGAACGTGATACTCTCATTGAATCAATCTCCCTAAATTTTAGGAGGTGGTTTTGGATGATGACTACAAATACTTGGGTAGTTAAAAGATCGGTGTTGTGGTGTACTAAAATAATTACAATATTAGGCTCTTAGAAACTAAATTTAGATGATTAAATAGGGGCAAATTTGGAAAACACTTTATTTGTACAACACAAAACCTGTTTGTTTATATTAATAATAGATATTAATAATAGATATTTTTATTTTTATTTTTATTGCAAATGGAGATAAAAACAAATTGCATTTTTTATTTGTTTGATGTTTTCTATGTAACAAGCTGAATAGGAAACATGCTTACAGGCTATATTCACCGGCCCATTTGATCCGACAGCTAAGGGCTCTTTCTATTTGGGTTCATTTGAAGCCCCTTGGGCTTTTCCTAACTCATATCATTGGGTTAGCAGATAGTCTTGCCCGTTTAAAAACGCACAACTGAGAGTACACGAGAACCTGAAATGGTGTAGAAATTGGAATATCCTAAAGTGTTCCTCTTAAAAGGCTTAGTTAAAATAGATTATCTCCCTAGCCTCTTAAAAGACAAAAGAATTATTTTCAACAGATTTTCTTACATGTAGTTATGATACTAACTTTAACTCAATTTAAATTTCCGTATTGGGGATCTTAACTAGACTAATAGGCTTTAATACAAGATATAATAGCACAATCTTTTTTTTTTTTTTTTTTTTGTATAATTAGACAAGCATCTTTCATAACTCGAATAATTATATGAACACTTCTTGAATTTTTTTTTAGAAAAATACTAGAGATAGACTAATTATTTCGCAATCCTAATGATATTAGGGAGGCAATCTATAAGAACTTTTTATCTTGGAATTGTACATTTTAAAGTATGGTTTTTGACAATTTACCCCGTATTGACAAATTATCCCCTATAAAAAATAAAAGGACAATTTACCTCCCTTTGATTTCAAAAAGTTGCACGCCACCTCCTCCTTGTAATTTTTTTAGTGTATTTTCTTATACTTCATAACCATAAGTCCCTTGTTATTTCTAATATTGTCCTTTTTGTAATTTTAAATATAATTATAGCCTTTCTTCAAAAAATTATAGGTGAAAGTATAAAAAGTATTATGAAATCATAACTTATTTTTAAAGTTTTATAATTTTAAAAATTTAAGCATAAAACCAAAATATCTAAGGGGATTATTTATCACCTTTTGAATCAGAGGAGTAATTTTGCTACTTATTTTTTTACAAAAAGGTATTCGTCAATTTAATATAACAGAATGGGATAAATTACCAAAACTTCTTCAAAGAAAATGTTCTAAGTTTTTGGGTTTCAACTGTACACCGCAGCCAGCACAATGTGCCTAAATCCAAGTCTAAGATGGTATTAGAAATAATTACTTTATTGTGTCCATAAAATTGTCCTATTATAGAATTTCTTTTTAAGATTTGAATAATTATAAAGATATATCTGACAATACGACACACTACAAAGTTTACACAAGATATAGAAGTATCCGCGGAAGTTGAATTTGTAGTACCTGTTATAGCTTAAAAAAATAGTGTTAATAGCAAAAATATTACCTCCTTCGAAATTGTATGTGTAATTATTCATTTTTTGAAACAATTTAATTCAACTGAACTATAGTTGTACATCGTACATTTAAAAACTTAATTAGCATTCGTATTACAATTAATGGGGACTAAACTCTTCATAATAATTAATATGCTCCCACCTATGTCTCATTATTATTAGTATTGATTAGTATTAACCAAAATTATTGTACTATATTAACTTATTTTACCGCGATAGCACACTCAAGTTCAAATGGGGGAACTCATGAACATACTCCAAAGGATTATAGGCTCTGTAGATTCTGTACTGAATTGAGTTTTACCAAAAAAAAAAAAAAAGAATTAGGGACTCTTTAGAAAGAGTAGAAGCAACTACTTCAATTCTATTTGTAAAAAACCAATTTGGTAGTGTAATACCTCAATAATTCCATTTCACTTCACTCGACTTCAATATCAAGTTAAATTATCTCGAACAATTTTTTTAAAAAATTTCCATCTATTTTATTTTTGTCACATAAAGAGTGGCTTGTCCCAAGAACTGGAGTCCAATTGCAGCATCACTTACTGATCCTGACAGCATTGTTTAACATTATCTGACATCATCTCTGCACAATCCCATATTTCTTGAATAATTCTTCTTCGAGTTTTACCTTATAAAAAAGGGATAATATCAATGACACCCCTGAGGTTTGGTGTAATATCAGTGACACCCCCTTAGGTTTGAATAATATCAGTGACAACCCCTGAGGTTTGATTTCTAGGGGTGTCACTTTTAAAAAGGACACTTGTACCCTTTTATTTAATATTACCAAATACTCTTCAATAATTAAAAGACACAAGTACCCTTTATTGTTCATCCCACCCACCCAAGGGCATATGCACATTGGGGCTTTGGGGGGGGGGGGGGGGGGGGGGGGGGCTATAGGCCTATAGCCCTCCCAAGATATTTTCGCCTATTTATTGCTATATATATACCATCAATATACGTAAAGATATATGTTAAGTACGGACAGAAAGATATAAACAATTCTAACTAAAACTTTTGAGGCTTGTAAACTAAGATTTTAAATAAAATCCAGTAATAAATCTCAACTGATGAAAAATCTTATTCTCTTCAAAATTCAATACAAAATCCTTTCTCTTAGAAAAAAAGCAGTAAGTATTTCACTCTCTTTAGAAAAGAAAAAAGGTAAGTACTCAAAAGTTTTCATGTAATTTATAGTCCAAAAAATATCTTCAATCAAGAGGTATTTAAATTGTATTGCATACAAAAAAATTTATTTATATAAATCTATATAAATCGTTTAAATTTATGCAAGATGACCAACTATATTCTTATTTGATTTTATTATTTGAACAATAAAGGGTACTTGTGTCTTTTATTTTTGAGGAGTTTTAGCTAATATTAAACTAAAGGGTACAAGTGTCATTTTAAAAGTGACACCCCCTTAAAAGCAAACCTAAGGGGGTGTCACTGATATTATTCAAACATCAGGGGGGTGTCAGTGATATTACACCAAACCTCAGGGGGTGTCACTGATATTATCCCTATAAAAAACAATAAATTCACTTTTCTAAGGGAAATATCCATCATATCTGGTTCTTGATCCTTGTGACTGGACTATCTTCTCGTACATAAGAAATTTTTTGTCACGAGCGTGAAAGTCTTTCTTTATTTTTTTTTATCACAAGAAAGTAATTACCAACTCGATGTTAGGCCTCCACTTCATCAAATAAAAAGTATCAATAGTTCAAAGTTCACACATATTATGCTTATATATAGAGAAGTTCTTGGACATTGTGGATACAACAATTTTGTAAATTCATTTTGTAATTCATTAAATAATATGACAAATCAGCCAAAATGACTCATTAACCTTTTCATTGAATTATCTTAATCAAGAAAACATAATAACTGCAATGGAGTTGTCCAAATAAATGGTGCGAAACGTTACGAAATAACTAAATCACATTCACATCTATCAAAATCCAGATTTATTTTTTTGCCAAAAGTGGAAAAATGTCAGTACAATATCTTTGGTACAAAATTGGGTATCATGACATCACGATGGTCGTCACGTGATTGAAGTAACAGCGCCTGCAGACGCAAATCTGAACGGTGATGACGACACTTGAGTTGATAGAGAGGCCCCTCAAGCCAATAGAAGACCGACACGTGGAGTTCATCCAGCTAATATTTGGAGCAGCTCCATCTTCCAAAGTTGTCGGGTTTTTGCAGAAACTGAAGTCGTAATATTGGGGTGCAATAAATTTACAAATTGCAAAAGATAAGACAGGATAATAAGTTAAATTGTTTTGTGAATAATGAATGCACAAGTTTTTTAGTTACGTTTATGGTTATATTTTTTTTTTTTGAACAGAAAAACATCACATTAATCACAAAATGTGTCACAATAGTTTGTTACAGGCGAACCTCCATCACATAAGCTACATAATGGGAGGTTGGAGGCCGTAAAATGAGACGACCAATTGTGCAAAAAAGCCCAATGGGCAGTGTTGTGGGCTGCCTGATTGGCATTACGATTTACAAAGACAAATCTCCATTTTGGCCAAAGATGCCAAAATTTGCGAATCAAAATAACCAACGGATTAATGGTCCAATCCAAGTTCTTCGGATCAATCACAGCCTGTAAAAGAGGTAGACAATCAGTCTCAAAAATGGCTTTTGCAATCTTGGCAGCATTGATGTACTGGCAGGCTCTAAGGAGAGAGAGGGCTTCAGCAACGGTTGCATTCATTTATGGTTATATAACCTTTATGTAAATTGATCTAAAAGATACTTCATATTATTACTCTTACTATAACGTTTAATAGTGCACCGTAAAGAACAGATAATGTATTAAAGGGTAACAGTAAACAGTTTGGTAAGACGCACTTACGTCTAATGAAAATGCATCACTATAAAGAAAGAGTCAAGTTTAAAATTACAAAATTTACAGCTACACCAAGAAAAAAAAATAAACCTCTTCATATATACAATAATATTGATGATTTTCAACATACTTAAAGAATGTGCATTATACGTCTAGTTGCTCGAACTTCCTTCTGAACTCGAGCTATGTAATGTTGCACCAATCTTCCATCTAAAGATTTGCATAATCACTTTCATTTTATTGTCTGAAAATATTTTTGAACCTCTATTTATGTTAATAGATCATGTAACAATTATCTTCAAGCTAACTTCTCATTAATAAATAATGATACTCATGGAGTATGGCATGCATGTTGATCTCATCGCCTAGAAGTAGCTCACTCAGACTGCAGTATTGGCCTAAGCTAAATCTTGTAGTTCTATTTTATAATATGTCAGTTTTTTTGTCATAATTTACATTATAACGTGAGTGACATGACGTCTTTCCAGTTCCCACTAATATAACACAACTTTTAGTTTCACATTAATTTGTACCTTTCAATACTTTCTTTTTGGTTTCCATATGTCAACAAAATAAGTTCTGCAATTATAACTATGCACAGTGAGGAGGGAATAGAATCACAATTCTTGTTTATTGAACTTTCGGTCATGAAATTTTTGTTCTTTTAAAAAACAATTGTTCTATTAAATAAATTATAGAATTTAACCATAAGTTTTAGGGGTAATCCTATTTGCATCCTTGAGGTCCAACGTAAATAGAGAAAATTTCCCTACTATTAGAGTGATTCTAGCTAGATATACTTCTTGAAATTTCAAAACAATTTACAGATATGATCAATGCCTTGAAATTTTACATAGATAACCCTAATGTCTGAATTTTTTACAGATTTATTCTTTCATATTCTTAATGTCTTAAGATATGCTTCTAGAATTATTCAAATCCTCAGGAGATACTTACGTAATTAGATGAAACACAAAAAGTGTACATGTAATTAGTATTCCTATACCTTAATGAACATTAGCATGGTGACCAACATAATCCAATCCAACCAAGAAGGCAATGACTAATAGAGTATAGTAACACAACAAACGAGATTCTCTTTTGCGGACTATTGTATTTAGTTCGAGCGCACATTGATGATAGTGGTTGCAAGTCTTCACAAATAAAAAGAAGTCTCGACTTCTTTTTATTGGTATTTTCTTCAATTACTAGCTAGTCTTCTTCCGTAATCCAGCTCTTTTTTTTTTGCGTGCCAAATTTAATGACAATAACAACCCCTCAAGTTTGGTGTAATTACAGAGACCACCCATGTGGTTTGAGAAATTACAGAGACCTCCTATGACGTTTGAAACCTTATAGAAACCTCTCCTCTACAATTCAAAGATTGTTTTGGTGTCATTTATGGTATTATTATGCTTATTATACTTACATTCTTGAAGTTTTGTATAATTATTAAAAAAGAATTTCAATTTTTAACAAATAAAAAATATACTCCAAGTAATTTTAGAAACTACTATCTTATTAACTAAAAATGCAAAAATATTTGAATTACGATGTTTAGATTTTAATTAAATTTCTGTTATTTTTGTTGAGAAGGAGAATTTTTGCAATTGAGTTTTCTATTTCTTGTCTTATTTTTGTCATGGGGATTTTATATTTTACCAAATGTTTTTTTTTTGTATGTGATAACCTAGGTTCTTAAAAATGGACCGGACATTCAAGCAGGAATATAGTTGGTTATTGACTTGATCGGTTGAACTACTGAACAAACCATTCTAGAAGAATTAAGGTCGAAAACTAGAAAAAAAGAAAACTTTCTAGTTCCTTAGAAAAGAATGATCTTCGTCAATCTCTAAAATCTGATTTTCAATATCAAAATAGATAGAATAATTGCCTCCATTACTATCCCTAACTAAAATAGTTTCATCAGAGATGAAATTCTGAATGTCTTTTACGCCGAATAAATGATCAACAATACTGTAACTAGAATTGTCAAATATATCAAAGTTATACTAATATTTTAAAAATAATTTTGTAGTCATTATATTTTCATGTTATTCACCACAATAAATTTAATATTGAAGAATCAAAAATACTAAATGTATTCTTACAAACAAATGTCATGTTCAATAAGAGTATTTAAATGTACAATTGATACAAACGTTAAATAAAAAATTATTATAAATTATGAATTTAAATAATTATCTCGTAGTCTAAAAATAATTGTAAATTATAGTTCAATTTTTCTTTGCTACTATTAAAGTGAATCTTGAGAATATGAAGAGACATTATAAATGCATAATATTCAACATTAATTAAGAATTTATATTTTTTCTATTGTCAAGGAACAAGGCTGAAAGTATATTCAACCTTATCTTTATTAGAGTTTTTTTTATCATTTAATTAACTTGAGCATCTACTTCTCCAAACTTGAAGGTACCAATAAAAAGTTACACATATGTTACCTTCAAAACTAAGATTGACGTATAAAAATCTCTTAACAAGGTAAGAGATACCAATCAATTATCATTAGTTAATGTGCACTTAATTCCTATCAATTTTCAAAATTTTCCATCAATATAACACCTAATTTAATTCCATTCACAACTAGCCGCTTCTTCTCGCTTATTTTTTATATTTCCCTTGTTTCGTCTTCTCCATTTCTATTTCTAAAGAATCGACACTTCCAATCGGGCCTCGGCGGTTGGGCTGCAAAGCGTGATGAAATTATGTGGTCACGATGGTATTAGTATTTAATATATAAATGTGATGAAATTCATGAGAATATTATAAGTAAAAAAACAAGAAATTAAATACTTTATAAGATAAAAAGAATTGGAATTAATTTAAAATTTTAACTTAAATTTTTTTATATTTTTATTTAGTAATATAGGAGTTTCTAAAAATATCTGGAGTATTTTTATTTTTATTAATTTCTCAAACATCAAATATTGTTTTTGTAACTATACCAAACTTCTGGAGTGTAAGTATAATAAGCATAATAGTATCATAAATGACACCCAAACATCCCTTAAATTGTAGAGGGGAGGTTTCTGTAAGGTTCCAAACCTCATGGGAGATCTCTATAATTTCTCAAGCTACAAGAGTGGTCTTGTAATTAGACCAAACCTCACGGTGTGTTATTGTAATTATCCTTATTGACTATATACGAGATGCTGCAAACCGAACGTGGTTTAACAAAATAAACCAAGAATGTGGTTAAGAAGGTGAACTGTTTTCTTTTTTTATTTCATTACTTTGCTTTTAGATATTGATGTGATAGTTTGTTGAAGAATTATAAAGAAGGCCAAAAGTAAAAGAAAAAAAAATATAAAGAAGGCCAATGATTCACCTAAAAATGGAAACCCCGCTTGGATTTTGTCTCTCCTCTTCATCTTTTGGTAAATAAAGTCGTCACCTTAACACGGGCAATGTGCCAACTTTTAATTTACTTGTAGTACTTAATTATATAGCAGCCACACTAATTACATGAATGATCACATATAATCCGGAAATATTTGTAGCTTGCGAATACAACTAGATATCATGAGTTAAACGAAGCAATATACAAAAGGTAACTAAAATGCGTTAAATGCCCGAACTATAGCACGAATTGCAAAATGCTCCCAAACTTATCAAAAAGAGAACTCTACATTTTAACCTATTGGAAATATGTGAAATACCCCCAGTCAAGTTTTCGATAGGATTTTGAAGCGTAAATATGGGATTCATCTCGATTTTAACCCAAATTCAATAAAATACCCATATTTTTCTTCAATTTTTTTTATACGTGTCTTCATTTTCAAACCGTACTTTTGGAGATTGAGATTAAATTGTACAGATTTTTTTTTTAATAGTGAAATTGAGGTTAGAAATAGGGATGAACTCCCATGTTTTCGCTTTAAATTTCAGGAAAAAAATGAACTTTTATGCGAAAATAATTCGTCTGTAAACGTCCAGGGGCATTCCACATATTTTTTGAAAGGTCAAGGGGCAATTTCCTTTCTTTTTTTATCGTTAGGGATCACTTTGCGATTCACCCAATAAGTCGCACGGTTTGATGCATTTAACCCAACACAAAATGAGATAATGCAAAATATGGGCTTAATTATCTAGAACATTTAAAATTTAAAGTTATTATCAATAAATTGTGAAACAATAATATCGACAGCAATAACAACAACAACATCTAATAATAATAATAATAATAACAATAATAATAATAATAATGAGAGCTTTAGATTTAGAAGAACAATATTAAGTTTAGTTAATAGACAAACTTGACGTACGTATACCTTTAGTTTGGTAACTTGTAATATATAGTGGTTCATTCACTTTCACGCACTCGCAACCTAAGTTCTTTTTTTTTTTTTACCTTTTATTTTAGTCACTTACCTCTAGCGAGCTTGCAATTTTGATCATTTAACTTTAGTTAGCTTGCAAGTTTAGTCTTTTTTTGCGTCTGAAGTCATTTATTTTGCCTCAAATATTAAACTGCATCGGACACTTTATTTTACTGTTCAAGTGGCATTATCGGCTTTCATGCCACACATGTTGAAAGACTAAATGCAAAAGTAATCCAATTTTGAGCTGCCACAATAAATTGTGGCCGAGAAATCAAATTTTGGCGATCTCTTGAGGTCTTGTAGAGCTCACTATTCCTAATAGCTATGGCTTTCCATCCTCATGGACCTCATCAAAGGTGCTCACGTGCTATACACATTGTGATGACCCCCTTCTTCGACCACTACTAAGATAGAGTCAACTTTTACTTACAAGACGACATTAGCCACACTTGTTGCTTCTTGAGTATGCCATTCCCACCTCTCACCTCGCCAGGGAGATACAACATGGCCTCCTCTAGCTAGCCGCCAAGTGCGAAGTCGTTGTCAGAAGTCAAAAGAACACTTAGAGGACAAAGAATGGCCCCTAAAATTTTATTTTCCAAAAAATAAAGACCTAAAATCGCAGAAAATGATCAATATTACAAGCTCGATATAGATAAATGACCAAAATTGCAATCTCGTTAAAGACAAATGACTGAAAACGTAAGTTACCCAAGGCATGGACTAAAATTGTGACTACATGAAAGGTAGTGGATTCAAATTAAAAGTTACCAAATAGATGGACTAGAATTTCGAATATGTGAAAATTAATAAACCAAATTTACATTTAAACCTTTAGTTAATGATTACCAAAAAAGAGAATGGAAGCTGAAAGAAAAGGGGTAATTTTCATCCACCTCCCCTGAGGTTTCGTACTTTGGCATATAGCCCCATGAGATTTCACTTTTTGGCATATACCCCCCTAAAGTTTCATTCATTGGCATACACCCCCTTGAGGTTTCAATTCTTTTGCATATACCCCCTGAGGTTTCAATTCTTTTGCATATACCTCCCTTCCATCCATTCACCCTTAGTTAACTCTCAAAAGTGAGGGTAAATATGTAATTTCTTTATTAAAACATGAAAACTCATTTATGATTATTAATATGTTAGTTAGCTTAAATATAATCTATTAATTCTTATAATCTAAATATCTAAATTAATCATGATTTATTTTTAATTTTATTAGTTCATTAGCAATTTTGTATTTACAAATTTATTTTTTAGAATTTTTTTAAGTAGTTAAAAATTAACTCGATTAGGAAAATTATAACTAATGGTCATTTTCTTATTATTAATATTTATAGAAAATTTTGCAGCATTTTTACTAGAATTCTGAACATTTTATTCCTAGCTATTGATGATTATATTGATTATGTGACATTTTATTAAAATATCGATCTTATTAATATGTTGCATATGTAAAATAAAAAATAAAAAATAAAAAGAATATGTCTCTAAATTATATAATTGTTTGCTAGAGAAAAATATGCATATTAATGGACCAATATGATTAAAAATAAATCATACTTAATTTGGATATTTAGACTATAAAAATAAATAGATTATGTATTCTTATAGATTATGGTTAAGTTAATTAACAAACTAATAACCATAAATAAGTTTTGATATTTTTAAGTATAAGAAAATTACATGTTTACCCTCACTTTTAATAGTTGACTAAGTGTTCATGGATGGAAGGGAGGTATATGCAAAATAATTGAAACCTCGGGGGTATATACAAAAAAACTGAAAGCTCAAGGGGGTGTATGCCATGAATGAAACTTCAGGAAGATATATGCCAAAATATGAAACCTTAGGCGAGGTGGATGAAAATTACCCGAAAGAAAAGTGCCCCCATAAGCTGTGAAAGAACACACAATAGAATTTGCATTTTCCAATTTCCCATGCATGTAAAATGAAAAAAGTTCAAAGTCCACACGTCACATCTGTCGGGGCAATCAGGCTTTGTAAGATTCCCCCTGCGAAACATCCAAACATGTCGTGTTAATAATTAGCCGTCGGATTAACCAGCAAAACGATAATCTTGAACTTTAATTATTTAGTTTTGAGTTTTATTTCTTCGTGAACAAAGCTGACTGAATTGTGCAGTGGGTTTTGTTGGGAGAAAAGCATAGTTCAGTAGAAGATATTCCCCCGAATTAATTTTATGACAATTGTGATCTTCTTACAATAAGTGATAATTGTGTTCAAACCGGTTTTCTCACATTTCTTTCGACTATATATGTATGATTATGGAGAATTAGGAGACCTTTATGTATTATGCAGTTTGCTATAGTACTTAATGGGACTTTTTTTATATATAAATATATATGGATTACACTTGAATACTTGATCAACAATTAAATCCACCAATTCTTTCCATTCTTTACCATAAAGATTCATAATTTATGCAATTTGAACCGTTAAAGTGATTTTTGGTTAAATTGCTAACTATTGAAAGAACAACTCTATTTTATAGGATCAGATTTACATAACTAGTATCTTATGGTAATAATTTTCTTTAAGTTACGTGATAAAAAGGCCTTTCCCCAAAATGGCTAAATAGAATAACGACTAACGCTTACAACCACATAAGTTGACTTTCGTAGATACTTGTTCCAATTTTCACTTTTAATATATAATTCAGTAGTTCACTCATTAGCTAGATAGATGCTAACTCGTGAATTAAACTATATTAAACCACTGCTGCAATTAGAATAGTATATTGACTAATTTGAAAAGCTCAGATTAAAGGACAAAACTAAGGGTTGAACCAATTAAAATATGATAAAAATATTTATACCTACATTGAGTTATATAGTACGTGTAGGCATTAAAGTTAATACAGACTGCGGCCTCAGGGACAGGCGGACCGCCCCACTTTTGCCCCTCGGCCTGCAACGTGCATCCCTGTAGTAGTAATTTCTTTTGTACTAAGTGTCCCGAGTACAAAAGCAGCTGTGAATGTACATAGCTACAAAAATGTGTAAATATTCTCGTCTACACCAAGTTTTTAGAATTGCAGCTATAATTTTGTCATTTTATAAAAAAATTAGCATTTCCAGTACTGTACGTGGCAATAAATTTTTATTTGAAAAATAGTTATTACCGAAAAGTATACGAAAACGGCAAAAATGTAATTCCCACGTTACTCTGTCATGCACGATTGGATCAAAGTTCAAGTTTGGAGAACGTCTCGATTCCCTAAATAATAAATTTTTTAGTGATATTCCGAGACATTTTCGACATGTTTGAGTAATTCGTAAAGTAGTTGTTGTAATACATGGAGAATGCTTTTATGTAATTTTTTCACCGAGTTAAAAATGAAATAAATAGAGCTAAGGATAAAAATATCTTGATGCCTATCAAGAAAATCTTTAATAACTTTGATCCATGCATGGAAGTATGTTTTTTGATGCTACTAGAGTTTGACATTTCATCTACTTCTTATTTCTTTGGTATCTCACTTCTACCCTTAAAATGTACAAAAGAGAATTTGCTAAACTACATTATTGAAACACCCTTTTAAAGGATATCCATAATGTTAAGACTTTCCAATGCTGGTAGTATGGTCACCACACGGACACATGCATGCAAAGTTAAAGTTAAAAGGGATCTAATTTGAACCTCCAAAGCACCACCAAGTTCTCAACATAAATCAATTCAATACCAAATTGAGGATGGTTTTCCATTTCTTTCTCTTTTTTTTTTCTTTTGCAAAATTGATACATTTTCGTTTACACCAGGGGGCCACAACTGTCATTTTACAAGATAAGCAAAACCTCTGCCCTTCATTAACTAAAGAGATTATCTACAATTTGTAGCAACCCAAAATTTTCTAACACCTACACTTTTCCTCTGAAGATTTACATCAAGTTACAAGTTATTTCCCCATGGCCACAGCATCCTGCAAATAACATGGAAGTATCATACATTAATGTCATGATGATAGTAATAGTGATAATAATAAGTTTAATAACAGTACAAAAAATGAATAACTTACCAAATTATTGGCTTTTCTCTGAAACAAATTAGTACATATGCCCCATTTAGAAGTATGCACATCAAAAAATTGAGTGAGTTAGCTAGATTCTTTTATACAATTTAGCCTGCCAAGAAATAGAAACAAAGAAATAATTAGAACTATTCCGATTCCAGACAAAAAGCGTGTTATAGAATATCCACCTGAACTTTTGTTAGAAGAACAATGAAGAAGTTGTCCAAGCCATTATCTAGTTATCTTTCTGAAAAACTTCTGCAATGTAAGAACAATTCAGAGTCAAAAACCAAGTTAAACAGAGGGACTACATAGTTTTCATTTGGTAAAAAATGATTTACTTACTTTATTAGCAGCTTCGTTTCTCCATCTTTGTCATAGATCAAAATTTAAGAACAGCAGTTGCTTAGAAGAAATTGAACTGATTATTATATACATATGAATATGGCAGCAACTCTTCAACCTCAATCCTGGAACTGTTATAGCTAACACTTTTCTTGATTCTACTACGGTTTATAGACTCAACTTCCGCCAAAAATATACCGTAAACTGGTCTATGATCTGAAAACCGTGATTCTCCACGAACATATGACACTTGTTGAATTCCTCGACCATGCCACAGTATGCGATCACACCTTTATCCATGATAAAAATCAGACCATCATCAAAAAATTAAAAAAATAGCGTGTATATTTTGTCTTTTTTTTTTTTTTTTGGAAGGAGAATTACCATGCGGGTGTTCTCCGTTTCTCTTTCGGATGCATATCCTCCCCAGCATATCTGTCAGAATTATTTGAGTACTTGTAGGTAGGAGGGAAATAAATTTTCCCTTCATTCCATCCAGGGAAAACGCGACCTAGTCTCTGCTCTATCCGAAGCTGTTATACGGAAATTTAATATCAATGGTGTCAATTCGAAGAGCAATATAACGAAGGGTTAAAACTTAAAAGTCAGTGTAATTGAAAAATATATAAAAGAAAGCTCTTGGCGTAAAGTTTGTTGCTTGCCTGGTCATTTTCTAACAAAGCTCTCCAGTTGCGCATCTCCACAAGGGCCTTTGCACATCGGTAAGATAGAGCAATTCTGTAGTTCAAGTCTCCAAGCCATATGATTCGACTAAAATAAAATGCAAACAAGATATAAGACTATAAACTCCTATGGCATACAATCAACGTCCAATCAACCATTAACATGAGATAACTGATTTGAAGTCCAAACAATATGCTGAAAAGAGTTGCTTAGATATATGTAAGCAAGAGGAACCTACTCATGATCAAGGATTGTTTCAGGGGAGTTGTTGTCGTCATTCATGCCATGAACTCGTGGAAACCTGGTTTTCCTCAAAATTTCCATAACGTCAGAGTTTCTTCTTAACTCGTCTCCGTCTTTCTCTCCAGAGGTTAAATGACTACAAACGAAGCAGAAGCTCGTTTGATGCAAAGACATGCTAATTGAAATCGAACCCTGAAAATAGTAACACAAATAAGATCACAACTTCTAGAGATTCATACACTTCAACCATGATTGAACGAGACAGAAACGAAGTAATACCTTGTTTCCAAGATACCCCATCAACCCTCTGCCAACGCAAGAAACCTTCAGATTACGAACGGCATCTCTTAAATCACTCTTTATCCATACAGTGAGAAAAATTCCAACCATCTGCTTGCTCGCAACCAAACAATACCTCGACTTGTCATGCTGACTCTCTCTATCCTCCACAGAGAGAGAACCACCGTATGAAAATGGTGAGTTATGTGCATAAGGCACATCAGATGGCTCATTTTCATCATCAGAAGAACATCCCCACCTGGCATTTGAATCACAATAGTCAGTCGATCTATGACCGTACATCACTCTATCGCACACACTGAATCGACGATCGAGTCTTGGTTGAGGCATTGAGATGTCGTCTTCCATCATTCTCGTGCTACGGCTTTGTGACTGAAAAGAGCGACGGTGGAAGAAAGAGGAATCCCTAGCCCTATTCAATCCTTCAAAGTCATCATCAAGTTCAACAATGGGATCTGGGACCGGTGAAGGTGCGTGATAACCACCGCTAGCGCCGGGAAGAGTATTTAGAGTTTTTCGAATAAGGGCTAGCCATTTTTTAGCGGGGCCATTATCTTCTGTGCCTAATACATTACCGGCATTTAGAGGAACAATTTCTTGAAACCTACATAAATGATAAAAAAAGACTTTCATCATCTATTACTCTACCCAGTTGTCAAGGAAATGGTAAAAATAGGCATTTTCCAAACAATTTAACTCACCCAAGAACATAGATATCAGCAGGGGGTGAGGTGTGTAGCCACTCCTCAAGATTTAAGTAACTAGGTGGAGATTTGCCAGCCACATTCCATGTTGCAACAAACATCCTATTGCAATATAAAGAGATAATTCATATAAAGTTAAAAAAAAAAAAAAACTCATTTCTTTTTATGGGTGAGTTGCTGAGATTTGAACTTTTCATTAACGATAAAACGAATGCACACCTATAATTTTGTACATCGGTAATTTGGGAGGAATCAAGGTCAATCTTACTTCGCCGGACACGGTCAAGATCTCGTCTTTTTGGCTTATCTGTCAATCCAATGTGAAATTCTAAGATATTGATGATGAAGATGAAAAAATAAGGCATTATATTGATGAGTAGGGAAAAAAAAAAAGAAAATTTATTAGGCTAACTTTAGTTGAGAATAATAGGTAGCAATAGCATAGTGGTCCAAAAGGAACACCAGTTGTCTGAACCTGTTTTACTTTTCTTGATAATGCATGCCTCCCTCTCTAAGAAATTGTTCCTCCATCCTTCATCAACACCTGAAAAAGTTAGAAACTTTAAGTTTTTAAAGCTGTCTCATTTCCTGTTGCTGCAGATGACACACATTTGCACAACACAAAACAACAAAATATCATTTCCTTCAAACAGAAGAAAAAAAATATAACAAAAAAAATATTAGAAAATTCACAAAAATAAAATAAAATAGAGATCTCAAGTCTCAACAGGTTGAAGAAAGATAAATCTTTGAAATCCAAATATTTCACAAATTGCCAATAGATAACCAACTTAACAAGAATAATAATTGCACTAGACTTTACCACCAATAACTCAAAAAGTTATCATACAAATAAAAAAGACTCCATTTTGCACACAATCCCATTTGCAGAAATGAAATTATTACCTCCACAAGTGACTTCATCAGCATGAAAATCCTCAGCTTTGGCCTTAATGTTGAGCCATTTTTTGACTAATGTCTTTGGCCATGAAACCTTCAATCAACAACAAAATATCAGAAAAATCTCAAAAGCAACAATGCAGAGAAGCAGCAGAGTCCATAAAAGCTCATTAATGCCACCAACTCATCATCATCTTTTCTTTTTTCATAAATTACAAACAAACCTTGTTTTTCTTTGAGTTCTCATCTCTCATTGTTGGTTCACCACTTCATACATACACAACTCTCTTGACTTTCTGAGATTAATAACTACAAAGATCACAACTTTCTTCAACAAACTATTGTCCTCTGCCTACACAAGAACAGATTCTAAAGAATCTGATGCCACAGTCAAAATGGATGATAAAAGAGTAATTTTTTCTTGTCTATGAATGAAAGAGATAACAAGAGGTTGAAACAAGAACAACCCACTTCTTGTTTTTCAGTAATTTGACAAGTGTAGAGAGAACACAAAAGAAAAATGAAAGGAACAGTGTTGTAATGAGATTGTGAATGTAATAAAAAAAGAACAGGACAATGCAGAACACAGAGATATGGCCTTTTGTTCTTCTCTCTTCTTTAAAACCTCGTTCAGAAGTACAGAGGGCAAAGTATCGAATTTTCAAAGAGAATAAAGTGCAGAGGTGGAAGAAAATGAAACAAATTAAAAAACCCACGTCCTATCTCACACACACACACAGAGTGTAAGTATATGCGTGTGTATATCTCAAGGGGCCCTGACCCAAATTAAGGGCACCATCGTACTCCCACTACGCAACTACGAGAAATTATTTCGTTCAACTGTTGTACGGTGATGTGGCACAACAAGTACGATATTTATGTAGATATATTTTTGCGATGAAATTATAGAGAATTTATATTCTATAATTTAAGAAAATATTTTAACCACGATAGTTGGTTGAACTGTATCAATAATGCAACGGTTGCACAAAAATAATTTCTCCTACGGTACAATAGGACCCTCCAACTTTATATCTTTTTTTGGTTTATAAGACTGCACACACTCGGCAAAAAGGAAAAAAAATGATGAATAGCCATTGGCTCCTATTGTTTCCTTAGAGTTCAATCTTCTAACAAAGCAGTTTTGAAGAAAGCAAAAGAAAGGTGCAGTTTTTGGATATGTTAGGAGAGATTTTGGTTTGGTCACCACCTCTCTTTAATTCAACCTAATTTATCTTTTCTATTCTTCTCAAAGATTGGAACTTTTGCTAATTTTATACTATGGTGTCTTAGAAAAAATTGGGTTTTTCTTATTTATTTTATAGTTTTTTATTTTTTATGTATGTATGTATAAATCACTGTTTTCCACTCTAAGATTATTGGGTTTTGAGAAATGTATCTATACCTTTATTGGGGTATGATAAAAATGTAATCTTTGTGCATGGAATTGGTCATTTCTCCAATGTAGATTTTGGGTCTAGGAATTTTAGTATTGGGAAGGCTTAATTCCACCTTTTTGTGTGTCTAAATGTATTAACAATATGTTTGTTTGTAATGCAAATCAAAGGTTGTTTTGTGGTTGAAACCAGGCTAGTGTCTTTGGTCCCCATGGCAATGGTCCCAATTTGAGGACTTGTGTTCGTTATTATTCCAATTTGCAACAAAATATTTTACTATGCTTGTTTATGGGTCAATGCAACTTTTAGTGCTTGAGGAATCCTTAATTTAAATAACACTTAAAATCTAACATTGGTCATGTTTTAGGTCAGGTTTCTGTTTCGACCTGTGTGGCCCATGAGATCTCCTAGGGGTTCGGTCAAACTCCTAGTTAAGTGAATATTTTACCAAGTTATTTGAACTTAGAACAAAGTAATTTCTTGGATTAAGTTCTCTAGGCTTGGAATTCTAATTTGACTAATAATAAAAACCACATGCGACATGTTGGAGACTGTGTCCTGGTCCCCAATCAAGTTCACTATTTTCACATTTTCAAGGTTCTTTTTAATCAAATTAGTGGGATTAGTTTGATTACTAAAAGTGAATTATTCTCCGTGTTATTCCTTAATCCTTACCAAGGGCATTATTTTTGCATCCTCTAGAAAACACACTATTTATGCGTAAAAAAAGAAAGCATTCAGTGATTCCATGTAATTTTGAAAAGAAAAAAAAAAAAAAAACCGTACAACGTATCTCACATGGGGTTTTTATGCACTTTGACATGTATAGAGACAAATAAGCTTAGGCAAATATTAATATTATGTTAATTTATATTGAATTATTTGCTACTTTTTATTTTGATAAGAAGTCATGTGTTTATTAGACATATTGCTCAAATTTCTATTTTTTATTAAATACTAATTTATACTATTGCCTTTTTATCCAGCTAAATGTCTCAGTATTGATTGCATTTTTATTGCTATTTTCATGCAAATGGGTTAAATTACCTTTCAATGATGTCACAAAAAAAATAAAAAAAGTTGGCTACAAAAATTCCTTAAGTTAATTATTTCTATGAATAATCTATCAAGGCGATGGAGAAGACAACTATAAACTATTAAATAATCTACACCAAAAACAGACCATGATTTTTTATGAATGTTTTCAGACGTAAATGTAAATAAATTGATTTAGCCGTCCGGCGTACAGTATAACGAGGACAAGTCCAAATGTTCGAATAGAAATGCCTTAAAATACCTCTAATGACCCCACTAATCCCTGCCTAACCTTCCACTAGTCATAATTGGTATCAATAATAGGATGCGGAGTAAATTATCAAAAAGAATAAGAACTGTCTAATTGTGTTAGTTGTCCACGTACCTAAAAGAATTCTTTTTAATCTGTTAATGTATATATATGTATTTTGAATTAGGGGATAATGGAGGAGAACTTTGTGGCTTCCCTCATTTGGTATCCAATTTATTAAGCACTAAAATAATTGATTATAAAATGGAACGTGCATTTCAATTCAGCTAAATTCCTGAAGCTTCAACAAATTCATTTTGGCTTTGTTTGGATCCTGTATTTAGAGTTGAGATTATGATTGGAAAAGTTGAAATGATGAGCTATTAATCATTTTTAAAGTGACTCCACGTGAACATTTTATGTAGTACAGAAGAGAGTACCATAAATCTCTAATTCTTAATTAGTGGGACTTATTACTAAAATGAGCTTGAACCCAATTGCAGGAATAGTTCTTCAGAAAAATTCGAAATATACTTACGTAAATCAAGTCTATGATAGACTATCATAATGTAATTACTCATGTATCAAAACAACTGGCTACAAATGTCATGTATTTAATACAATTATTTTTTAGATGTCATGCTAAAATCATAGCAACAAGTCGATAGATATTGTTCGGGTATATTTTCCGAATATTTTGCATGTTGAGTAGCATTTAGGTAGAGTTATGGTGACTAACTCAACCTTGTAAAGAATTGCACAAATTGCTTTTACTTAATTACCTATCTTTTAATCAAAATGTCATTATTCTCGGTGCAATGATTGAGATGGATTAATTCAAATGCCAATTAAAGAAAGAATACTTACTCAAAATCCCACGTCATATGGCTGGAATTTCTATGTGAATCGTATATGCAGAAATAGATAAATTTATAACAAAAAAAGAAAAGAAACGAACGGCATATTTTTCTTGAGTGGGGCTAGGTAATTATGAACATTTTATATTTGGAAAGAACATTCCTTGGAATTGTACCATGTAATCTTCTCCAAGAATATAAGTAGCCATAAGACACAAAGCATCTACATCAGTTTAATAATTCAATGGAATAACCACTTAAAAGATTTAAGTTGTACTAGTGAGAAATATGAATGCTTATTGTCGCTTACAATTCCTCTTCTATTACTTACACCCACTTCACCTAAACATATATTCACTAAAAGATATACGTATCGGTACGACTTAGAAATAAGAATCAAAGTACTCGAGTATGATATGGTAGGAGTTTAGGAGAAGTATCAAATATGATACTAAGTGATTTTTTAAGTATCTGTGCAATATAATTTATCTCCTACACTTAGATAAGGATACGGAACACGAATACTATACAGACCCTACGACATGGATACACATATATATTTTTTATAGTTATTTTATTTATGAGGTATAGTAAAGTAATGAACTTAAATTTGCAACATAACTAGAAGAACAAAGTTTCACTTTTAGCTATATTCAAAAACTTACGATAAAAAAATAAATCTTGTACCTTGTGTTTTAATAAATGTAAAGGAACATTCAAAAAGAAAAATATAGTTATAGATTTATTCCGAAAGGTGAGAAAGTTGTAACACAAATTAAGAGAATTACGTCAAGTATGGAATGATCGTAATTCATCTCTTTTCATAACTTTTGTCATTCTGATTTTTTACATTAAATTTGAAAACAATAAAAGGTATGCGACGTGTGGAAAAAAGTTGGACATGTCCTCGATTCCTATTCTTTAATCTTGTTTTATTTTATTATAATTGTAGGATACGTCGCGTGGCACATTTGACACGTATCAGAGGAGTATTTAAGGAGTGTCTTATTCGATACGTACTGGATACTACACTTTGTGATTTTTTAGAAGTATACATGCATTAAAGTAGATGGCCTCTCTTACGTGATGTCTTTTTTTGGATGAATGCGGGATCTGATAATTTTATCAACTTATTCTCTGTTTCTTCAGATATATTTCGGTCGAGTTGTAATATAAGTCACCATCCTAATCAAGAGATGAGGAAAAGCTGAGATCTTATACTTAAGAGACAAAATCATATTAAAACAACAGTCATATTTGGTAAACAGGAACATTGTATTCATAACTAAATACTTTCATTCGTCAGAGAAGTGAGAATTTATCATAGAAGAACATGAATCAACTTGTTTAAAAGGCATACTTGATATTATAAAAATAACTTGAAAATTTGAATAAAGCATTCCAAAAACTTGACATGATGAGAAATGCAAGTACGTAGTTACAATATGAAATTGGCATCAAAGGAGTTCACTTTTTCTTCCTATTACTTGATCGTTCATGGCCATTGACTTTTCAATATAAAAATTTAAAATTAGTAATGGAAGCTATGTCCCTAAAAGAATTGGCAATGAAAAAAAGAAGATGTGAATTGGCATAAAATCTTGCCATGATTGCAACATCATACTTTGACGTATACTATATACGAGAAACAAACAATACGTACAAAGAGAAGCAAAAGGAGACCTCTTCAATTCCACCATGATGTGAAACTTTTCACCAAAGGGTGTAAAACCAAGGTAGAAATTTTTCACCAAAACTGAAAACTTGTGAACGCAAATTTATTCAAATCAGTCACTGTCTTTATTGTCTTTCGTTTTCCCCTACTATTTACCACCCCCCTTTTATGGTCCGTAAAATCCTCACACTTTTTATTTTGCTTCCTAAGTCATAACTATCACGGTACCACCTCTACTAGCTGTAAAAGGCATGCATACCAGAGAAGTGATCTATTAATTACAAATCGTTGTTAAAAAAAAAAAAAAATTAAATAAAAGATATCGTCTTACGATGGCTTTGTCATCCTCCGAAACAAAATAATTCGGTTTCAATTATTAAAGGTATCTCATAATTACGTATTCATTGTCTAGAGCTCAATAAATTGACTAAATTATACAACTTTGCTCTTTCAAATGGATAATTTCGAGTGAAGTATAAGTTAAAGTTATGGATAGGTTTGATTAGGAAACTAATAAACTTCATTTGAATATCACATTGAAATCAACTAGACACATTCAATTTTTTGAATGGTTGAATATATCCATAATATTGTACAAACCTCCTAAAAGGTACTAGTGTAATTTCTCAAGGAGTTACACATAATTATATTCCTTAAATTTATTCGTTAACTACCGATGATGGGAGCCAGGTTTGAGAATGGTCCTCAAATAGATGAAATTTCTCCCATTTAAAATGTTTTAGCATTTTGTTATTCGACCCCTACACCTTATGATGTATATCGTGGCTACATGTGTATATCCACTCTCATGCCCTACCATATCATGCAAACACCAAATAGAGTGCTAATCAGTTTACTACACAACCTTTACAGCTCTTGGAAGAACTACTTAAACCAATATTGTCGAAGAAAATGAGGCCATTCACCTCAAGTAATAACATCCTTAATTATCAATTAAGATTTTAGTTAAATTCATTACATATCACAATCACCAAATCCAGCAGCATTCATAAGACTTAGAAGAAGAGGATGGGAGATCGAAAGCTGGAACAACTTTCATTTGGTAATAAGCATTGACTCATGCATTCAGAACTATTTATCCTTCTGCATTTTTTGCCAAAGGGACACCTATTTTGGTGTCAGGATCAGGCAACAGCACATTCATTTGACTTGGTATAAAAAGAAAGATTTCAATGCTGCATATACTATCAAACTCATTAATAGCCTGAGTTTTCTCTAAAACAGAAAACACCAAGACAGTGACACTTCACTTTTTTAAGTCATTGAGAGACTATTGTCTTAAAACCAATAAAGAAACAAAAATAAATAAACATAATCAGCATACAACACTTAAGACATAAAGCAGTAACATTAGGTCTCTAAGAGGAATTACACGGTCTCGTGTTGTTATGTTATGTTATGCAATGCAATGTATTGATTAGCGATTACCCACCGTTTTTTCCCAACCCTAATCTCATATCTCACCAGCGGAAATATCGATCCTACACTACAGTGGTACCTCACACACATGTAAGGAGAAGTGGCACTACACTGTGGTGTAGGATAGACGTTTCCCTCATCAGCACCATAAAAATAAAATATGCAGTTACAGTGTTTTCTCTGCCAAAATACAGGATCCATCATTGCTGGCAGCCAAGAGATCCACAATCTTGCAATGGTCCATCTATCATTAATAAATAGACTACCTCAAAAGTGACATACCAGTACAAGAAGAACAAGTACTGAGAGTAATTGGAGTTAATATCTATATAGTGATTGCTATATGCAGCAAGCATCTATTGAGCTCTATCTGATGTTTGGCTATATTCGAATACAGTACGGGGTTGGTGAAACAGGGAAAACTCATTCTTGGAACCAATTCCACCTAGAATAGAACTAGAGCAACTAAATGATGCAACCATGATTTAATTGCATTCCCTTATCAATATCAATTATCTAAGTTAATGAGGATTTGTCAATTACTAAAACTACCACACCCAAAATATGCAACTCCCCCATAGTCTCATACATGAACCGTCACTGAGTCGATGTCTGCAGACTCTACACAAGCTGATGCTTTACATGTTCCTGCACCCTTTTTTAAAGACCAAGAAATTAGTTATACTTGGTATTCCAATTTAGGTGATCTAAATTAAACACTAGACGTGGTTATCGTAATCAAGAGTAGAGATACAAGAGATGCATAAGTTTGTTGTTCGTTGCCATGAAATCAAGACACATAAATTCCACATATCTACAACACATTTATCCATCACCAGCATATAACGAACTTCACAACCTCATATTTATCAGCAAACTTGTCATCAACTAATCAACAAGGATTATCAAACACCACGTTACAACCTAACACCGAAGAATTGATATCCTAGGTTAAGATAACATACACACGGACGGCACAAATCGCACAAGCACAAGTTCTTCACTAACGAACAACTAGCTCGTATATCCACAACACGTACAAAAGAACCTACATCACACCAAATTCCAAACAAACAAACAAGCAATTTGAACTGAACATCCCACACTACCACCAACACCACATAAACATCAACACCATCAAACACCGTTACCACGGGTATTACCATAACACCTCCTAGCCAACCTAATACAATCCAACCAATGCAAAATCTCCGCATTAGGATCCGTCTCGACGAAAACATCAGAGACCGTAATCTGAACCACCCCTCTATACCGAGTTATCTTACCCCTTACCCTCAAAACGACGCCAAGCCGAATATCGGAACTAAACTTCTGAGCCACATTGGCAATTAATCGAACAGTTTGTGGGCTCCTTCTGGAAAAGTAAGAAGAGGTGAGCTGATTGAGCCAGAGCACACAGGAGATGCAACCCGTGCCATCGTCGACGGTGAATCTGAGGAATTTACCGGGTTTGAATTCGCGGGTCACGACGGTTCCGACCGATTCGGCGCGTGAGATGGGTTTCTTGTTTAAGGAGAATGAAGATGGTGATGATGGATTATGGGAAAGTGTAGTGAAAGTGGAGGCTAACAGTTTGACATGGGTGTTGTAAAGATTGTTCATTTTTCAAACATTAACAACAACAAACCAAAAAGCTTCGGTTTTTACATTCATGGACATACACTTGAGCAATTTCTGCCGGAGATTTTCACTACTCTCTTTTATTACGTTTATTTAGTTTATATTCCTTTTTTTTTTTGACAATTATTTAGTTTGTATTGGGTGCTACACTAGATAAATGAGCCAGAAAATGTTTTTTTTGGCCCATCTGGAGTTTGGTCCGCATAGTGAAGGACTATTATAATGTTGATATACAAGACAATTATTGAGTTTTAATAATTTGTAGAACTTTTATAATTTTATTAGTATTTGAACATGGAAAAATATGGAGTGGAGTGTATTAAAAAAATTATGTGGTTGTGATGCGGGGTATCTTCGTCGCCTACTTGGATACTCCACGTCAGACTGAGAATTGCTCGACTGGCTCTCGAACTATGGAATCCTCAGCTTGGTTTGGGAACCTGCACTCAACAAGACACGTGAGCTTGCCGGACGGTCTCCGGCTAAGACCACTCCGATGCTTAAGTCAGTAAGAGTGTAGAGAGAGAGAAAGCTCTGGCTTAGAGAGAGAAAGCAAAAGTGAGAAAATGAGTTACCTTTGGCTTTCCAAGAGAGGGTATTTATAGATATATCATGGGCCAGCTAATGGGTCCATTATGAAGCTGAAGGCAGTAGCTGAAGGTGGTAGCCGATGACCTGAAGGTGGTAGCTGATAACCTGAAGGCGGTAGCTAAAGGTGGTAGCCGATGACCTGAAGGTGGTAGCTGATAACCTGTATGCGGTAGCCGATAACCTAAAGGTGGTAGCTGGTGACCTGAGGGTGGTGGGAAAATCTCTGCCTATAAGGTGAAGCCTAAGCTCTGTAGGACTCAAGACTTAGCGAGATTTAAGGTAGGTGATACGTGGCAGATTCAGATTATGCCAAGTGTCGCGTGATTGTGTATACCAAAATATGGTACATCATTATTCCCCCCACTTCGTAGTGTGTTCTCTGTATGAGAAAACACTGGGAAGTATCTTAAGATGAGTTGGTAGTATCTTAAGTGTTGCGTGTCGCTTTAAATAGAAAACTTGAAAAGCGAACTCATTAAAGTGATGACTATAGCTTCAAGTAAAGACTTTGAAAAGCTAAGTCGTTGAAGCGATGACTGTAGTTTCAAGTATAAACTTCGAAAAACTAAGCCGTTGAAGCTTTGACTGTAGCTTCAAGTATAAACTTCGAAAAGCTAAGTCGTTGAAGGGATAACTGTAGCTTCAAGTATAAACTTCGAAAAGCTAAGTCGTTGAAGCGATGACTGTAGTTTCAAGTATAAACTTCGAAAAACTAAGTCGTTCTTGAGTTGTTGATAACTCCTATTAGCGAACGCGGATAAAAAATAAGTAGAGGAGTAGCAAATATGACAATTTTATAAACCCGAAAAGGAATTGCTAATTTATCAATAACTTTAATTGATTGTCCCTCTGCTTGGCATATTATCCTCTCGAGCGATATCTTTCTCGCTTGAGAGTTGTCCTCGCCATTTGCCATCACGACGAGGGGATCTAGTTCTTGACCTTGATCTTTCCTCAAGTTTCTCTCTACTTGAAGTGTTCATCTGTTGGTGTTTTTCAACAAAGTCTTGCAAGTAACCGTCTCTAACTAATCTTTCGAGTTCGTCTCGTAAATCGAAACAGTCTTCAGTGTGATGACCTGCTTGGTTATGATATTGACAGTACTTAGAGGAGTTCCTGATAGCATTAGTTTCCCTCATCTTTCTTGGTTCCTTGATCGGCAGGCTCTTATTTTGTGCTACAGATAAGATATGTGTTTTGGTAGCAGTCAATGGAGCGTAACTCGTATACACCCTTCGTGAGCGTTGGTCTAGTCGTGTGTCCCTGTCATCACCAGGATTCTCTCCTCGTCTAGAGCCTTGTTGATCCTTATAGTCATTATGTGACTTCAAAGTGGATCGAGTGTTTGGTACTCCGATTTTAGACATCTCTTCCTCGACCATGTATTCTTGAGCTAACTAGCAAAAGGCTTAATGCGAAGATTTGTGTAAAGTACTGATTGTAAGAAGTTTCTACTGTTAGAAGCTCGCCGATGAATCTTGCCATGAAGCTTCTTAGAGTCTCATCTTCCGCTTGGACTATGGAATAGAGATGGTTTGCTGGCATTCGAGCCCTCCACTTGCTTGCAAATAGATGTTTGAATTTTTGACAAATTTCCTCATATGAGGTGATGGATCTGATCGGGAGTCGTGTGAACCAATCCAAAGCAATCCCTGATAATGTTGTCACGAACATCTTGGCGTGCATGTTGTCAGTGTGACCGTAGACTGCCATTGTGTTGTCAAATGCCATTATATGCTCATTAGGATCACCACGACCATTGTACTTAACTATATCAGGAATTGGATCCTTGCGATTGACAACTTCATCAGCTATTGCATCGCAAAAAGGAGAATCTTTTCTTCTTGGAGTTGGAACTTGAGTAGGAGTTGGAACTTCAGTAGGAGTTGGAATTTGAGTAGGAGTTGGAACTTCAGTAGGAGTTAGAATTTGAGTAGGATTTCTTGCTTCTTCCAACCTTCTGTTGATTGCATCTCTTTGTCGTGACAGATCACGTATGTCAGCATTTGACAATGGTGGGGCATGTTCACCACTGAACCTCTCTCTTCCTTGATCACCACGGGCAGGGCGCATTACATCTTGAGAACCAGAATTCTGGAAAACTTCATGGGCAGGAGTTAGTATGTAGGGTGGCGTCAATGCCTGTTGTAGTGCTGCAACAATCTGCGCCACCTGATGTGGCGGGAGAAATTCTATGATTCCAGTTGGTCCCATGGTTCTAGTAGGTGGTTGTGTTGTAGGGGGTGTTTGCACTTCAGTCGGTTGTGATTGAATTCCCAACTCTGGCTCTAAGTTTTCTACTTGCAATGGAGACCCTTCCGCAGTTCTTCTAGCACTTGCCATAGTCTTGTCTTAAGAGTGCGTTAGTTGGTTTCTCACAGACGGCGCCACTGATGCGGGGTATCTTCGTCGCCTACTTGGATACTCCACGCCAGACTGAGAATTGCCCGACTGGCTCTCGAACTATGCAATCCTCAGCTTGGTTTGGGAACCTGCACTCAACAAGACAGCTTGCCGGACGGTCTCCGGCTAAGACCACTCCGATGCTTAAGTCAGTAAGAGTGTAGAGAGAGAAAGCTCTGGCTTAGAGAGAGAAAGCAAAAGTGAGAAAATGAGTTACCTTTGAGCTTTCCAAGAGAGGGTATTTATAGATATATCATGGGCCAGCTAATGGGCTTGGCCCAATGCTAATGGGTCCATTATGAAGCTGAAGGCAGTAGCTGAAGGTGGTAGCCGATGACCTGAAGGTGGTAGCTGATAACCTGAAGGCGGTAGCTAAAGGTGGTAGCCGATGACCTGAAGGTGGTAGCTGATAACCTGTAGGCGGTAGCCGATAACCTGAAGGTGGTAGCTGGTGACCTGAGGGTGGTGGAAAAATCTCTGCCTATAAGGTGAAGCCTAAGCTCTGTAGGACTCAAGACTTAGCGAGACTTAAGGTAGGTGATACGTGGCAGATTCAAATTATGCCAAGTGTCGCGTGATTGTGTATACCAAAATATGGTACATCATTAATAATATACTTTAGTGATTTTATACATTAAACGCAAGTCAAGTTTGTAAGGAATAAATGCACAATAATAGGATTTGTGATACACATACGAATTGTTGAATAAAATAAACCGAGTTTAGACAAAGTTGCATTACAAATCAATCGTGGAAAAACTGATTTCTCCCTTCTTCACTGGTTTTGAGATTTAGATGTGAAAGATGATTTAAGTGTTACAGGGGAACACACACATAAGACTATATGGAAGAAGATAATTAAATATATATATATATATATATATGTATATGTTTGGACGAAGTCATAATTCTTGTTCATCACGATTTTTTGGATGTTGACTTAACACTCCGCTTCAAATTGATCCAAGTTGTGAATCAACTTCGAGTTCGAGTAACCTACACTCGAACACTCAAACACTGCATGTGAGCTGAACCAGAGGTTGACCCGGCGTAAACCCTTCAATGCTTAAGGCAGTTGGTGAATAAGAGTATTGATCTAGCTGAGGGTTGGTCAATGTGTCAGGAATGACACCAACAACAATTCTGCTATGTCAAAATTACGTAACTCAAATAAATTCGGAGGGGGTATTTATAGGAGTTTTGGTGGGTCCACTAATGGGCCTTGGCCAATGCATAATTCATTAATGTTGTAGTAATTAATAATTTCTATCTTGAGGAGCTGTGTTGCTCTAGCTATTGAAGTGTAAAGTGGGATCAGTTGTTGCCAAATGACTCAACCAAATTATGGCATATCATAGTGATTAGCTGTTGCCAAATACCTTAGCCAAAATATGGCACCAAAGGTTTTACCCAAAATATGTCACCAAATGCCTTAACCAAAAATATGACAACAACGCTTAAATGTCATTAATGATGCGTATGCATCAAATGACTCCATACTCATAACGTGTTTTAACTGAGTAACGCCAAGTGTAATATCAAAATATGGTATATCAACTAACTATCGAAATATGATAATTTAAACGTTTGTGCATACTACAATACACTATACTTTTAATTTAAATTTTATATACTTGACATTTTCTATGTTGTTAGAAATTAGAATACTAATCAGCATATTATGATGATAAATAAATTGTTACTGCATAATCTAATATGTATTCTTTTTTTTTGTTGTTGTTGAAAATCTTATAGGAATTTAGCATAAATAAATTCTTACGAACAAATGCCCGCGTCAATAGTCGACATTTAACACTGTGCGAGCTCTACACTCAAACGACGTCGCAGTGTTCATTAGAGGACAAAAGCCCTAGATTGTTTTCAATTTGGGGATTTTGTAATCCATCCAAAATCAATCACGCGAAAATGAAGAGAGGACTGAGATGGAGCGATGGTGACGACGAAGACACGTCTTCATCCGACGAAGATTCATCATCCCCCGATAAGGGAGATGATACAATTCAATCCTCAAAGCTCAAATCAACTCAAGGTACACATCTATCTTCAAACTAATCAAAGTCAATGCATTTACACTTGATTATCCGCCATAAGCGCAAATTTGAATTGTTTTTTCATATGTTTGTTACAGTAGATTCTGCGAACAAAAAGAAGAAAGGCATAGATTTCGACGCGTTGAGCCGGCACGGGTACAAAGGAGGATTGTCGGTGTTGAAAGTGCCCGCACCAAAAGAGCCTGAGCCGGACTGGACTTGGTCTAAGGGGAAGGAGACGGCGGCGAAAGAGGCGGAGGAAGAGTCTTACGAAGAGCGTCAGAAGACGAGAGCTGCGCTGGCCGATGGAGAGGAGCTTGCGTATGCTCGGACGCAGAGGGAAAGGGAGAGGGAGAGGGAGAGGAAGAACTTGTCCTTTCAGCAGAAGGAGAAGAGGAAACGGGATCTCGGACAGGCGAGTAGGGGGAAGAATTACGTCGAAGAGGAGAAGAGGTTGCTGAGAGACAATGGTGTGTATTCCGGTTTTGATTCCTGATCTGAATACGTTGCCTTATACGTACTCGTCTTGTATGTGTTGTTGAGGTCTTTTTAGGTTGGATTTGGTGTAAGTTTTGACATTATGTCTAAATATTTGATAAGATCATAATACTTGACAAAACTGTTATAAGAGTTACAAATGATGTATGTTGGCTTGAATATCTAGGAAATTCTTGTGTACCTTAAGTTAGAAAAAAGGCGATGGTTTTCAAGGACGGATTTTGGCGAAGCTAGAGACTGTGAAGGATTGAAAATGCTTTTGTTCGGAAAGATGGCATTGCATATCCAACTAGTTGAAATTTCTGAGTTTAGAAACAGGATACAAGGGAGTCGACTACTCTACTTAGGAGTTGCCGAATGAACGACTAATCTGCACCGACTAAGAGTAGGTCTAATCTCTCTCTTTGTTATGTGCCAAACAAAACTTTCATATATAGTAAACCCGGCTGTGTCCTTCCTTCTTGGAAGTCTATGCTCATTAAGTTATGTCGTGATTGACTCTGAAGATCTACTTGAAAAAATTGTATAAATTGCTGCAAGAGGAAGTCGTTCTGCAACTATCTCGTTCAAAAGATGCTCCTACTTACACCATATGTTTGTCTACATGTGAAACACAATCATCTTCTCAGAACTGCTTTAGTTTGCTGGATATAAGGTATAACATATTGATTAAACTAACTGGCGTTAAGGTTTGTTGTTTATTAAGTTTGTAAACAGAAAGAGATGAATAAAAATTGTCTGTCCATCTTCTGGTAGTTTAATGTTTGTAATGTTATGTATTTCCTGAAGAGGTCAATGTAGAGCACAAGGATGAGAGGACCTGCCACTTCCTTCTACTTATGAAAAGAAAAACTTGGTTTCGGGGTCAAAGGATAAACATTCGTTTTGCTATTCTATGATCATGAAAAAATGGCGATTCAGAGTGAAAGAAGAAATTTATATACTCATTTAACTTGCTTGGTGAATGCCATATAAACATATTAATCCTTCATTTTTGGAAGCTCTATGTAAATTGTTAAACAATAAGTCCTAAGATTTAAAGTATAAAAGTGTGAAATTGTATCCTAACAACAAACAGATTGATGGTGTCCTATACCAACCGATTTCAATTTGCTTCGCAAACTGATCCTACTGGTGTTTTTTTTTTTTTTTGTTTTTTTGCCTAGTCGTTGAAGGCAAAAATCAATGCGTTTTCCTCAATAGACTATTTTATCACAATTTACAACTTTAACAATAAAGTTTTTTTTTTTTTTTTTGACAACTTTTGAGGAACGAAATTAAATTAACATTACTCACTCAAGCTCATTGGAGTTACCAATGGTATAGCTTCTCATCATGGATAATTCAAGGACAACTTTCCAGGGTTCGCTATTTCCCTGGCAATAACTCGATTGGATAAAATTTTTGGGCTCAACTAAATCCGATTTCCTATGAGGTGGGTCAAATTGCGCAAGAATCAAATTCAATCAGGTTACATCCAGCTATAGCCAATTGGAGCGTGTACAAAGCAAATCCGCTTTTTGAACTTATGTTGGAATCCTTGAAGGCTTGAAATATATTTAACTTGCAATAAGCATTATCTGAACGTATAAATTTCCAGTAAAACTTGCAACTTGCAATAACCCTGAACCCTACCCAACAGATTATTTCTGATTCCCAGTCTAAATGTTAACACATTTATGATGACCACAAATTAGCACTAGATGTTCTTTCATTTATTATATTTGTTCTTTTTCATTCTACGATTAAGAGAACCAAGAAAAAAAAATGCTCGATTAGAAGTAACATAACACAACTACCATCATTTAGTCGATAGTTTAGTACAGAGACGGAAGATAGAATGAAAGTGGGGTTTTTTATTATATTTTCATGTCATTTTCAGTTTCTGTTCCACTACATCCAGAGCATGGTGGTCAGAGTTAGATATTGAACCTTGAAGGTGATATACAACAAAGGTTCTAAAATACCTTCCATACGCAAGATGTAGATGGCGCTGTACTGGTTTTAAGATATCTTGACACTTTTTCAGTCATCCTGTCAAACAGAAATGCAATTCATGAATTACAATTACTAAGAACACATGCAAATATAGATTCTAAAACTTAATAGTAATATCAAAATTATCACCATCATCATCAATATTCATTGGGAAATATAGATCAAAAACTTGCCAATTTGGGCAACCTATTTTTGAGTGCACGAGATCATCGATTCACAATAGACATGGCTTACCTTCATGCTGAAGAGAACAGTACCATCAGAAATTTGTTGGCCGGCTGTGACTCGAAGCCCACTGATATAACCACCGTTTGGTGCCTTCACAACATGCTGCAGGAGAAAGTAAATTAGAAGTGTGTGAGTGTGTAGAAAAAAGATATACTAAAATTAGGTGAAACAAAGCTTGCGGGCAAAATGAAGATCTACCTCCATCTTCATAGCTTCTAAAACCAAGATGGGTTGACCTTCCTCAACCTTGGCACCATCCTTTACCAAGACTTTAACAACTAGACCAGCCATGGGAGCCACCACAGTTCCAGGTGGATGTGAGGATGCCTCATGAGCAGGCCTGTGTTGGAGTTCATCAATATCAGAAAGTTCGAGCTCAACTCTCCGTTTAAAATGATGGTGCTCTGATCCATGCCAGATGTGAATATGCTCCATCTTATCCTGCAAACAACAAAAGTTATGTATAACTTTGCGTAGTCAACACTGTGTTAAGAAAACTAATTTACCGAAAGAAGAAGAGAAGCCTCTAAGCTCAATGACAAATGACCAATGACATTAAGAAATATTATGCGACATTCAAAGGCCATTCGGTAACCACCATATGTGATATTAACTATAACTTTTTAGCCCCAATAGTTAAGGGCTGGTGTTTCACCTTTTATTGCCGTTGCAATGGTTATGGATTTTCATAAGCCTGGCGGCTATGGGAAAAGGAATTAAAAGTCATTTCTCCCACAAATATAATTGTTGCCTTTGTCTGTTTGGTGACCTTAAAAGTATATCAAAAAACTCATTTTAATAACTTCTAGTACAAAACAAGCATTATTTATACTCATTAGCCTTATTTCTTCAGAATTATTTTATGCAAGCTTGCATGAAAATGTATATGCAGATGCTTGTTTCGTACTGGGATAGGCGTGAAGAGAGAACAAGAGTTGAAGGAATGTTCACGTAAACACTTGGATATAATTCAACCCCAAAGCTTGGTGGGGCGGGGGTGGTGGTGTTGGCGCTTGAGTAGAAGGTATGTGAACTCAAAAGAGTCGCCATCCACTCATGAAAGAGAAATTGTACAGTCGGGAAACATGAACAATTAATATGGAACAAAGAATTGTGAAAATGAAAAAGGAAAACATCCAATATGTGTGATTCTGTTCATTACTTAACAAGATCCAAAAAGTGCACCTTCGAGTAAACAGATACGCTAACTTTGATGCTCACACCATCTTGTTCAACTCTAAAATCATGGTTTTCCAAGTGCACTACACTCATCTCGATTCCAGGAGACGTACCATCTCCAGCCTGCAAATTCATATGTAACCACTTAAAGACACTGCTTCAAAGTTGATGATATAGACCTTCAGAAATTTAATATATAACTTACAATTGAAATTATAAAAGTAAAACCATTGAGGTAAAACAACCATATTGCAAACTACCTCAATCAGATATTTCCCTTTAGACAGACAAGTGATATGGACCGATACAGGTTTTGAGCCAGTCTTGCTGAATTCATCATCCCATTCAAGTTCCATTGTACTTTTAGCGCGATGATTGACTCGAAAAGGTGGATTGGCATACCATACAGAAAGTGCTCCTAAGATGATTTGAGTTGTGATCACAAGAATGTAAAAGAAGGATATGCACAAAAAGATGACCCATCAAAATTACCAGGAGCATTTTTCCTTATTACTGCGTGTTGATGTTCACAAACACATGCAGCTGCAATGGTTGCACCACGAATAGCAGCATCATATGCCAATTGTACTGATAATGAATCGTTTGGATCGACAAACAGATCATCTTTATGCAGATCAATAAAATGGGTCTCGACATCTCCATTTTGGAAAGCTGCATGATCGGCAAGTTTTGAAAGAAAACCTATGTTGGTTGGCAAGCCAGCAACCTGTAAAAAGATCTGCTTAGATTCTATTTAATGAACATAAAATTCATGATTCAAGAGCAGGCATTAGAAGAGTGCTGGAGTTGGGAATATGTGATGATTTCTTTGATTTTAGTATTTGGCAGTTGAGATGTATGTAGTGATGAAAAGAGGTAAACATGACAAAACAAGAAAAAATTGGTCCTCTATTGAAATAAGATAAGAAATTCACAAGTGAGTGCAGGGAAAAAGAACTCTCTTTTCATCTATATTCTTATCATGCCATCAAGGCTAAAAAGAGCCTATAAACAGCTGAGATTCTTAAAAAAGATTCCTATCCTCGAAAACCAAAAGAAACTACTTTCATCTCAAGTATGTTACGAAATGAGCAGTTCAGCAAACTCTTGTGCTTCCATGACCAATATTTACCATCAAATGGATCCTTCCAACAAATAAATCAGTAACCACGATCAATTTCCAACAGTCACAAAAATACCATAACATATGCATCTTCTGGAACTTCACCACAAGTTGCACATTTTGGACAAGCAATGAGAATCTTCTTCAACAATTTTATACCTGAAATTTTGACAGGCAGTCCTTCATCTTGATTAATGCACTAGTTCGATCCTCTCCCCAAACTACAAGCTTAGCTATCATGGGATCATAATGCATGCTAACTGTGTCACCCTGCTCAACTCCAGTCTCCACCCTAACTGGTAAAGGGCATTGACTTGACATGAGCAATAGATAACTAATACAACTACATATACCAGTTTCTGAATATAAAGACGTAAACTTCCATAGGAAAATAATACTACTAGAAATATCAACAATTTCTGTATGCATACTTGATTCATTTGATTATGTTTCAGAAGTTGCGTGCAAGTTATACAGAAATCTTGTTGACATTTCACTTTATCATGATGTAACTCATAATTTTAGGTACCTTCTGATGAAACTTGAACAGGACGATAATGATGAAGAATGCCAGTGGCTGGCAGAAATCCTTTTGGAACATTTTCAGCATATATGCGGCCTTCAAAAGCATGGCCTGAAATAGCAAATATTAGAAATCTATGCCAAATGAATTCACAGAACCCCGATCTGGAAGTCAATTTATTGTAATAAAACGATAAATAGTTAGATATCTACTACATCATTCCTGAAGTAAGTAAATTATAAACACAAAAAATTTAGCAGCAACAAAACAAATTAACATAAACAAACCCATCCCATCCGTATATGCTGAACCTCCCAACTAAACACTTCAATTTTATTTAACAAATAACAATTCAAACACCAGTTTCTACAAAAAAAAGGGATGCCGCCACCAGTCTTTCCAGATGAAATTCCTAGGCCTGACTGACACGAATTGCTTAAAATCGCACGCATAATCACTTACCTTCAGTATTTAGCAGCAAGCTGTGAAATGTTATAGCAGATAATTCCCAACTATCTGAAGCATACAGAGTGACATATGTATGCTAAATCCCTTAAAGTAAAAAAATTCAGAATTATAAATCCGGGTATGTGCAATCATGTAAAAGAGAAATAGATATTAGATAGTACTACAACTTGTGATCAAATTTCTTAAAATAATGTACTAAATGCCCTTCCTTATCCGATTCCATTGAAATCTAAGGAATGCCAATAATTCCACCATGTATTTCAATCTCAACTAATAAGTTCAATGGAAAAATGGCAACAGAAAGAGATTTTAGCAAAAATATCTCCACCTGAGAATGGCACCTCTGATTGGCTTATTGGAAGAGGCTCCCCATTAGCAATACGTATTTGCCACTCCACAAGATCTTGACCAACAATCATCTCCGTAACAGGATGTTCAACCTGCAAGAAAGCCAATTTTCTTCATCTGGAAGGACACAGTACATACATAACATAAAGAAACACCATGGCTTTGAGCAGCAACCCACCTGAAGACGGGTGTTCATCTCCATGAAGTAAAATTGGTCAGAGAGGGTATCAACTATAAACTCGACAGTGCCCGCACTGTGATAACCGACTGCCTATAAGACACAGAAGCATAGCAAGCTATTAAGAAATAGTCATGGAAACAGCTTGAGGGGTTATAACTTTTGCTGCAACGCCAGACTAAAATATCGATACAAGATTTAAACTATACAAGACCAAGGGGATAGCCCCAACCTTCACTTCAATGCAAAGTCTTATTTAAGCTATAAAACTAACAAGCGGGGGGTGGGATAAAGTAATATTTTTCTTTTCAACATTCAAGCAATTCGGCAGAAAAAGAAGTTCGATTCTGAACAAGCAAATTGTCAATGGGCCATGACCTTCCCTTTTTCCCTTCTACTTTTGATTTGCTTGTAAATATGGGGGAAATAGGAGGTCTTATGTAAACATGTTTCACTAGTTCACTGTCGAAAACCTCATGCCATTCTCTAATCTAGGAATTAAGTCTAATCCAAGCCCTAACTTGTAGTACAAGAGGAACTCTGCAAACATTAAGTTCTAGGTAATTTAGGACCAGAAAAGAAATAAAAGCTGAGATATGTGAACCCATGTCACGGCATCTGTGCAACCTTGACAATTTTCACAAGTTCATAGCTAATAGTAGTAGGAGGCAAAAAAATGAAGGAAGCAACACACGATATGCTCTCTAACAAACAAGTAACGTCAATAAGTAGCATAGTGTAGTATTCATTGCCTGAAATTCCCATAAAATTGACTAATACAGAGAAGCTACTAATTCCTCGTCATATAAAATCTTCCGTAGCGACGGGGCATCTCATCATTAATGCAAGTGGCAAACATGGTGTAAGAAAACTAGTACAACTTGTAAAGGGATAGCAAAAATATACGCTGATATTCTACGATTACTTTTTCTATTTCAACTCAAATGGACCATTTTAGGGTGTTCTGCATGCCTATGCCTCTACCCACCTTGCTATCCGAATTGTAGAAGTTAATATTTGTGACAAAAGCAGAGAGGCAAGATTGTCACTAAGAAGTCTCAAATGAACAGGAAGTGCAAGAGAAGAATTTGAACAAATCTACGAATCAGGCAGCATAGGATGATCAGAGTAGGAGGCCTTTCAAGCGCAATCCATGCTTAAAGATCATGGAACTATCTGTTACTGATATCCAGCAGAATTAGGCAAAACATTTCATCAAGTGCTAAAATACAAGAATGCTAGATATGTAGCCGCTGCAGGCAACAATACAACATGCAGGTAAGGCACAAACGCTGCAGATAAGCCCGCACACATTACCTTGGCTGCAGATACAGCCGCTTCACCCAAGTGAGCACGAAAATCAGTTTTGATATTTGGCTGCATGTACATAATATTTGTCACTTGTTAGATAAAAACAACTAGGAAAAATTGAGTAATAGAAACTAGAGGAGAAAAGATGTGAAAGAATATTTACTGCTGGAGCTTCTTCAATTATCTTCTGATGTCTCCTCTGGACGCTGCAATCTCTCTCATATAGATGTATGACATTACCATATTTGTCCCCAAAGACCTACAAATAGGAGTTCATGTTGTTATTAAGATCTTGCCACAGAGGATAACCTTTCTACAAAACTACTAACAATTTATACATGTAAGTAATTTGCTGCCCAACTCAAATCCCCAAACTCGAATGAAAGAACTGTTGGGCCAATTGGCAGCAAAGGAAAGACAAAAACTGACCACGAATGCAAAATCTCAGATAACACCTGTCACTACCGTAGATGCAGATAAAAGGGCAAAAACAGATCAACGTACACAAAACAGTACCTGGACTTCTATGTGTCTTGGTTTAGTGATATATTTCTCCAGCAGGATCGTGTTTATTCCAAAAGATGCAGCAGCCTCACGTTGTGCTCCAATAAATGAATCCGTAAAATCTTTAGGACTCTGCACAATCCTCATACCCTAAAATTGGCATACACCAAATTATCTTTCGAAGCCTCATTGAACAATTCATCCGGTTACACCAAACTAGTCTCTGAACAATGTCAAAGAGTCGGACCAATTTGACGAGTAAAAGGAATGTCTTAAGATGAATACCTAAAGTTATTATATAAATCAGATGATTAAAAACATGAATTATTAATTTCATAAGAAGATCGAAAAATATTTCAGAACAAATAACTTCAAGTGCAGCAGCAACCAAAACTTCTGGAGATAAAACTCTGATCATTTATTACTTATCAGTGACGAAATCTACTTAAAGGTGCATGTAGTCCTAATTATATAGGAACGTGTTAAAGCTTGCAACAGTATCCTTTCTTTTGACTCAGTAAAATTATCAGCAAAACAAGAAATAAAAGTTGTCAAACATAACTTAAAGAAATCAAGCATTCTAACTTTAGCGCACTTTCTACTTTCACTGGCAAGGGCCTGATCAAATTTGCACATAGTTCCTTCATTACTCTGACCAGAGAAATAACTAACACCAAACTAAGAATTGCAAATTCAGTATAAGAACACTGTATCAACTTGCGCATAAAAGTAAAATAGCACATAACTGTAACACTTGAACAGGAAATAATCTTATAAACTCAGAAATGAATGTATGTGATAATAATAATAATAAAAAAACTCAATTAAAAGAGCACCTTCCCTCCACCTCCATGAGTTGGCTTGATCAGTATAGGATATCCAATTTTATCTGCTTCTAACTTCATAAACTCAACATCTTGTTCATCACCATGATATCCAGGTACAAGGGGTACTCCTGCTGCGCCCATTATTCTCTTTGAAGCACTACGATATAGTTTCCAATAACAGTTAGCACTGAATAGAAAGGAAATTTCCTGGAGCATTGACAAAAAAAAAAATGTTGACAAAAGATTGGAAGTAGGGGAAAAACTGCAATTGCAGCAGTCAATCTGCAGTTACTTCACTTGCTAATAGTCTGAAAAACGTGTACAGACCAACAACTAATTATCTCAGCTAAGAATTTAAAAAGAAAATGTACATGCATGAAATCTGGAAAGAAATGAATAAACCTAAGCTATCTCTTGAATCATCAAATAATCCTATTCTCCATTATACTAATCAAGATTGAGCGCCACTTTTTGCTGCATTAACACGCAACCTTTCAACCTCCATAGCTCATTTAGAATAGTTGAATGACAATTTGCAGATATATCAAGTGCAACTAAACATGACGACACTGATTGGAAAAAAACTATGGAAATGAAACAGCTAATGCACATCAGTTAATACATAGCTAAGCTACTAATACAGTAAGACCTGTAACATAAGTGAATAAAAAAAAAGAAATAGCCATTTCATGTAAGAAAACTGCATTGGTATAACGCGTTTAATGTGTCAAATATATGGCACATATTTTTAAAATGTGGTTTACATCATTTGTCCCTTTTTTTCTCCTTCAATGGGACTTTAAAGACACCCTTAAATTTTGGAATATAAATAAATCCATGAAGTCCATGTTATTGGAGCTTGTTGGGTATCATGAATCTCCATGCTAACACTCTTAGGAAAGTGCAGTTGCAAGAAATAATTAATAGGGAGATGAAGAGATAAAAGTGCCCAAAAGTTTTACCTTTTATCACCCATATCACGTATTGCGGATGGAGGAGGTCCAATAAATGTAAAACCCTTGTCTTCGCAATGTTGCGCAAAATCCGCACTCTCTGATAAGAACCCATAACCTGGGTGGACAGCCTAATTATCACAGAGAAGATATCCAACTCTTAAGAGTATGCCCTGAAGTGCTAAAACCAACCATCCATATCATAAACAATCAAAAAACAATACAAGCCCTCAAAAGTATGCAATGCAATATATATATATATATATATATATATATATATATATATATATCGATGCAATATAGATATGAGCGTTCTAAAGTTTGTTTCCCCAAGAAAATCCCTCAAATTTTTTTGAAATGATCCTTTCAAGTTTAACTTTACAAGAATAGACCAATATTATCTCTACACGAGTTCCATACATCTGTTTAACTTTTGCCCAGCATAAGTTCATTAAGATCTCCAAACTTACAGTCTCCACAACGTAATGCGCGTAAGTCGGTTCTTTCTAGGGAGAGTAACCAACTACCAAAATTCCTATTCAGAATAAAATGCATTACATGAATTACCCAGCTTAACCTGAGTCCAGGACGCACAAAGCTGTTCGTTACGATCACGAGAACTAGCCCTATCTCATTCACTTAAACAACAACTCCCGAATTAAGCTCATACAGTTCATTAAACATCTTAATGCAAAAACAAACTTTAAATGACACAGTATTTAAAATTGATTGCAGTAACCGCAATACAGAAACTCAATTTATAACAACCTGAGCGCCTGTTTTTTCAGCTGCTTCGATAATCGCAGAAGCGTTCAAGTAGCTTAGCCGAGCCGGCGCCGGACCAATACGAACCGCCTCATCGGCCGATTTAACATGCAAGCTGCTCTCATCAGCGTCACTGTAAACCGCAACAGTTCGAATCCCTAATTTCTTCGCGGTTCGAATGACTCTGCACGCAATTTCACCTCTGTTCGCAATTAATATCTTCTCGATTCTCTGATTATTAGTCCTGTTTTTCAAATCCGGCGCACTGTTCGATGAGAATTGACGAAATTGGCGATAGGGTTTAGTTCTCCGGCGGAGTATGGAAGTTACTATAAACGACATCGTTTTGCTGAGGAGTGTTGTGTATCGGAAAGAAGGCGAGTTTCTCACGTATATATATATATATTAACGGAGGAATGTGTTAGAGAGAGAGAGAGAGAGAGTAAATAATAATATTGTATTTGTAGCTAACGGCTAAGTTCAAACGTGGTTAAATTTATTATCTTATGCGGCGCTGGCGTGGCGTACTTGTCCCAAATCGTCTACTTTCTGGTGAATGCAAAGTAGGCAATATTTTACCTTCGTGATGAATGAAAAGTAGGCAATATTTTGAGATAGTTCTTATAATGCTTTATAAACTAAAATTATTAACGATTGATGGCATGAAACAATTCCCGTCTAATCAACACCACTAACGTGTGTTTTAAAGTAGCTTTCAAAACCATTACCACCCTTCTCAAACTATTTCTATCCAAAATCATCTCTTGTTCTCACTCATGTTCCGTTCATCGACGATCGCTTACTGATAATATATTTCTGGGAGACGAAATAAATCATTGCTTTACGAAGCGATATGGCCAAAAAAGGGCAAAGTGGTTCTTTAACTTGATTGAGTAAATCGTATGACAGAGTCGAGTGGTTCTTTTCGAAAAAGGTAATGATTAGATTAGGTTTTGATAAATTTTTTTGTGCCTTTGATTATGCTATGTGTGAGGTCTGTTTTCTCTTCTTTAATTGTCACCGGACATGAGTTCGGACACATTTTACCAGAAAAGGGTATTTGTCTAAGGCAACTCTATTTCTCCGTATTTGTTTTGTTTTATTATAATGTTTTCTGAGAGTTACTTAGCAATGCGGAGTCCAAAAGTGTGATCAAAGGGATAGCTATTTTTTTGTGGAAAAAAAGGGATAGCTATTAATCCTCATGTATCGGTTGTTACTCATTTGTTACTGCACTTCTATGCAGCCTTTTGTCAACATGGCAGCTCAGATTCAACATATCCTGAAGAGATACGAACTTGCTTTGGGACAAATAATAGACCTGAAAAAATCTACGGTTGTGTATAGCAAAAATGCAGAGCTCGAGTCGGTTCAGGACGTTCATGATACTTAGTGGATCACAGTGGCGGTAGATTCGAGAAACTTTTAGCCTTTCCATTGATTGTGTGCAAGACTAATAAGAAAATATTCGCATACACCCGTGACTTGTCGTAAAATCGAATCCAGGGATATAAGGAACGAACTCTTTCAAGTGTCGGCAAGGAGATTATGATTAATACCGTGTTACAAGCAATATCAACATAGGCCATGAGTTGTTTCGAATTGCCTGACTCGCTAATTTGTGAATTGGAGTCAATGATATGTAACTATTAGTGGGGGAATAGATTGCAACGAAAGATTACTGGATTGTTTAGGAAAAAATTTGTGAAAGTAAAAAAGAAGGTGGTTTGGGATTTAGGAATCTCAAGGCGTTCAGTTTGGCGCTTCTTCCCAAAATAAGTTTAATGTATTTTCCAAAGTCTGGATAGTCTTTTGAACCGATTGTATAAATCTAAATATTTTTCCAAATGGGCTGTTATTTGATGTGCAGTTGAGGTCGGCACCTTCATGCTTGTGGCAGTGCATTTTCGAAGTTGTAAAAATGTTAGCTCGCGGACTTAGGTGGAACGTGGGGAACGTGAACAATATTTTGATTTGGGATGCTAGATATATTCCTTTGTCACAATCTTTTTGGGTGACCACACCGTGACAATTAGATTTAGCTTTGGAGAAGGTTTTAGCTTTGACTGCTTCAGACATTGGGCACTTGGAATGTTGCTCTAGTTCGGCAGATTTTTTGGGAATGAATGCGTCAATCATTCGGTTTCTTTTGATTGATAATCTTGCTAATACTGATCGTTATAATTGGCACCACAATAATGGTGGTTTACTTTATGCTAAAATAGTGTATTACTTGATTTTAAAATTAAGTCTCGCGCGAAAAACATGGTCGGAAGTTGGTGAATCAAGTTAGGCGCAAGATTGGCGCTTCTTATGGACATCAAATGTGAGAAGAAAAAAAAAGTTCCTTGTGGTGTCTTTGCAAATATATTTTATCAAGGAGGACGAATTTAGCGCGCCGATCTATCACAAATGATACTCAATGTACATTTTGTGGTGATGATATGGAGGATATTATGCATTATTTTTTCCGTAGTCATATTGCGACAAATGTGGGTTGTCTAATATTCTGAATTAAGCTATCTAACAGAATAATGAGGATGTGGAGAGATGATTGAGGCGGACCTCAACAAATTGTGAGGCGACGTTGTTGAAAATTAACGTCACATGTTAATAATAGATAGTATATCTGTAATATGTATCTTTTGTTATTTATTTAGTTGTTAAATAGTAAACATATTGATTAGGACTCTCGGGATCTCTAATCCAAGTAAGTCAAGGAAAATCATTATCTTACATGGTACGGAGCCTATTAGGAATTTTCTGTCTTTTTTCTCTCTTCTCTTTTCTCCATGGCCGGCGATGACCCTAGCTCCAATAAACCGACCGAAAATCCCTTCCCACCGCTGAATATGGCAGCTAAACCCAAATTCCACCATGCTCTTGTTGTTTCCAACGAGAAAAAGTTTATTCCCATCATGTTAGACGTCAAATTTGACCAATAGAACTCTTGGTCCGAGTTATTCAAAATCCATGCACATGTTTATTATGTCTTGGATCACATTATCTCCTCTCCAATCCCCTCCCTTGACCCTGCTAATGGACGCCACATTTTGGGATCACGTGGATACCATCGTTCTGCAATGGATTTATGGTACAATCTCGAATGATCTTCACACGACAATCGAATCGGATTCTTCCTCATGAATGTCTGGAATCAACTACCGGATCTTTTCCAGGATAATAAGAGTTCCTGGGCCTTTTATCTCGAGAATCAATTCTCCTTCACTATGCTTGATGATTTTCCAAACGTGGGAACCTATTGTAAAAAAATTGAAGCTGTTGGCCGACCAACTAGCTAGTGTCGGTGCCTCGGTTTCCAATCAAAGCCTCCAACAAATGGGGTTGTGGCCGCGATCACAGTCGGGATGGTTGTTGTGGTCTGCAAACCCCAGCTCTGGCCTTATCCAGCGTACCCGACGTACATTTAGTCGTGGCCGACATCACCATCGCCCAATGCGACGACTCTCTGGATACCGCATTCCGCTCAACCAAATCGTGTTGTTGAGCTCCTCAGGCCCCGTTCCGATCATGCAAACTTTGCTCAACTGGCACCCCCTTATGCTCTAGCGTATATTGCCACCGCGATGCACACCTTATCGTTGGCCCCTCCAGATGAGCAGTGGTACATGGACGTCAGGGCACCTCTCACATGACATCGTTGCCAAGTACTCTCTCACCTTACTTTAATTCGCGCATCAAAAATAATACTATTGCAGACAATGGTCATTCTATTCGAGTTTCGATTCCTCGAGGTTCGTAGGGCGTTAGCGCCTGAGAACCAGACTCACATATCTACAGCCCGTCATGAGGTTGTGGAAGAGTTTAAGCAGTCGGTCGAGTATCGGGAGGCCTCAAACGAGATATTTTATTTGGGGTTCGATGCATGCGTTAAGCGGCTTGTGGAGTCAAACTCCGTAGCGCCCAACTTTAGTTTGGAGTCCTTGGACGAGGCTCGTTTGCCTCCTATAGCAGGATCTGCAGTTGTCGAGCCGTCCCCACCCCCTGATTCTTCTACGGGGAATTCTCTGGGCTCTTTGCTTAGACTCACCCCTTTGATTGTGAGCCCCCTTCTAACTATTTACGCTTGTGATTTAGCACCATACACGCGGTTAGTTGCTCGACGACTGAGGGAAGACGTAGTGATCTTGGAACCAGATTCTTCTATTCTTCCCAACCTTACGAACCAGACCCCTCATCTATGGAACCTGAAACTCGGCACACATACATAAAGGGGGGAAGATGTCGGCCTAGCCTTCTTCGCGATGCGGATCTTCGTAGACTTTCTAGAGGGGTTTCTTCTTTCCTAATTTATTTTTGAACCTTCTTTTGTACTGACCTGGGTATGCCTGGGTCGTGCTTATGTAATGTTTTCTGCATTTATGAATAAAGTCTTTACCATTTGTCGTAGTGTTGGTACTTTTTCTTTCTAAACGAATGAACCTTTGGGGTTTATACTGTCTGTGCTCTAACTTGTCTAATGGGGGTGGGGGCCTCGAACGCCCGCTGTTGGATTAAACTCTATATTGTTAATTTCACAGTGTCTTGCAAATGGAAGAGAACATAATATATGACCCTTACGAGCCCTCCCTTTTTGAGGGGAAAGTTAAAGTACAACATGTAAGATAAAGTGATATCGAGTTTCTGGCTAAGTTTTTCGACCAGCGTTGAAACACACTTTTACCTTTAGCATTCTTTCGTAAAGCAGTATTCTTCGAAATAAAGGGGTGGAAAGGTGGTAACTACAACCCTAAGACCCCTAGTACGTTGGTAACAAGACTGTGATCTGGGGAGGGGTTTTGTTCGAAACCTTCCTTGTGTATAATAGATGTTCTAAAACTCGTGAATGAGGCGTTGAACTTGGACTCAAACTTTCCGAGTTGGCTAGGGTCGTGGGCCTGGGGCTCGAATTTGCCGAGTCGAAAGGGTTTGAGCTTCGAATTGGATGCGAGGTGTTGTGTTTGGGTCGTTAAGATCAACTCTTAGCCATATTGAGCCTTGAGGATGAGGTGTGGACCTCACACTCGGATCATCAGAGCCAAGATTTACTGAGGGTTTGAACGTTAAATTTAAACGCGAGGCATCGTACTCGGATCATCAAAACCAATCCTTAGTCATATTGAGTCTTGCGGATGATGCGTGGACCTCACACTCGAATCATCAAAGCCAAGATTTACTGAGGGTTTGAGTGTTGAATTTAAACGCGAGGCATCGTACTCGGGTCATCAGAACCAAGCATTAGCCATATTGAGCATTGCGAATGAGGTGTGGACCTCGAACTCAGACCATCATGGCCAAGAGGTAGTGAGGACTTATTTTAGTAGGCGCCAGTCTTCTTCATCTGGCCGCATTGCATCAATATTCTTGAGTCAGCGCAAAATCCTTTCTTTCTACCAAGGCGATTTCCGACAAGTCTTTCTTCATTGATAAGAAAAAGTCCCATGTCTTATTGAACATCGTAGGTGCTCTATATACGACTATGTTACAAAATGAGGCTTAACTCATACTATTTACACGGCTAATTCTTCTTTACATTTATTACATGACTTCTTAATCGTTCTTCTTCGTTTACTGATTCACTTCGGTCAAGGATAGAACTTGTGTAGGTTGTAGGCGTTCCACGACTTGGGGTAATCCCGACCCTCCATGTCTTGTAGATTGTAAGTTGTCGAGCCCACTATGCTGAGTATTTTAAATGGTCCTTCCCACTTGGCATCCAGCTTTCCTATTACCTTAGAAGTCTCGAGCCTTCCAAGCACTAGGTCCCCACCTTGATATCTGCGCTCGAAAACTAGAAACGTGATTTTCCTTGTAGTGATTGGGGCCATGGTTTCTGCCATCCTTGCCAACAGGTCTGCTTCTCCATTCTCCGATCGTGGAACTTGCACGATTTCAAATAATTGAAATTCCTCCTTCATCTTCTTCACCTTGTTTAAGTATTATTTCATTCTCTCTTCTTGGGTCTCGTATGCCCCTATCACCTGATGTACCACGAGGTGCGAGTCGCTATGGAAGCATGTATAAGCACCTGTATTCTATTCCCATGAAAACATATACATAACACACATACATACAACCATAATTTATGAAGTAGAGTCCGTAGTCTAGCCCGTAACCTCACCCTTGATTTGTTCTGATTACATCAGTGTAAAGCTGTCCCCAAATCTTGCTACTTCTTCACCACTATCTACACATCATGAAAGTACAACATCACCACCACATCCTCTACCATTTTGCCTTGCCAAAAGGAGGGAAGTGTATTTAGATAGTTTGTATTTTTTGATGCAAACCAAGGTAAAACTTGCATTATAAGTACAACCCTTACCACCATGTTTACTTACACAACTCAAGCCATTTCAATCTTAAGAACTTTCATTTCAAGCATAAAAAATGTCTTTCTTTCCATCGGATGCAGCTCGTAGCCCAACTCCCAAGTTGGAGCGTGGTGCACTTTCTAGCGCCAGCCTGAACTGATCTGCTACACTAAATCCCACCGAGGAAAATGGTTGTCCGTCAATAAAAGGGTGCGCCGTACGCTGGAGGCAAAATTATTTGAGATGGCTTTGGTGGCCATTTTGGTGGTCATGTTGGGCTTCACGACCAACTTCTCCCCGCCTCTAGGGTTATGGACTGAGGATATGTACGAGTTGCCAATGGAACTCGACTTGAATCTCCCCAAATAAAAGGAAAGGCCGTAATGGCCTCTCTCGTTGCATATGTTTGACATTGTTGGCATCTCATCGCATAGGCCTACGCATCCCTGACCATTATTGGCCAAAAGTAGCCTTGACGAAGGACCTTCTAGGCTAGGCTCCTTCCTCCCGAGTGGTTCCCACAACTTTCCTCGTGTACTTCTTTCATCATGTGCTCGGCTTATTTAGGCCATAGCTATTGTAGGAATGGCTGCAAGAAGGCCCACTTGTAGAATATCTCTTCTTTCATAAAATACCTCATCGTCTTCTTTTCGATACTAGTTGTCTCCTTTCAAGGTTCAAACTGCTCAGGTGCTTGTATATACCGCTTGATCTCTGTCATCCAACTGAGCCCATCTTCCTCTACTGAGGCCACTTCCTCGTCGACCCCAACCTCTTTTTTCGAATGCTCGGAAACTAGAAACGTGATGTTTCTTATAGTGATTGAGGCCATGGTTCCTGTCATCCTTGCCAACAGATCTGCTTCTCCGTTCTCCGATCGTGGAACTTGCACGATTTCAAATAATTGAAATTCCCCCTTCATACCTTGTTTAAGTATTCTTTTTTTCTCTCTTCTTGGGCCTCGTATGCCCCTATCACCTGCTGTACCACGAGGTGCGAGTCGCTATGGAAGCATGTATAAGCACCTGTATTCTATTCCCATGAAAAACATATACATAACACACATACATACAACCATAATTTATGAAGTAGAGTCAGTCGTCTAGCCCGTAACCTCACCCTTGATTTGTTCTGATTATATCAGTGTAAAGCCCTCCCCAAATCTTGCTACTTCTTCACCACTATCTACAAAATCATGAAAGTACAACATCACCACCACATCCTCTACCATTTTGCCTTGCCAAAAGGAGGGAAGTGTATTTAGATAGTTTGTATTTTTTGATGCAAACCAAGGTAAAACTTGCATTATAAGTACAACCCTTCACCACCATGTTTACTTACACAACTCAAGCCATTTCAATCTTAAGAACTTTCATTTCAAGCATAAAAAATGTCTTTCTTTCCATCGGATGCAGCTCGTAGCCCAACTCCCAAGTTGGAGCGTGGTGCACCTTCTAGCGCCAGCCCGAACTGATCCGCTACACTAAATCCCACCGAGGAAAATGGTTGTCCAAGAGTCAATAGAAGGGCGCGCCGTACGCTGGAGGCAAAATTATCCGAGATGGTTTTGGTGGCCATTTTGGTAGCCACGTTGGGCTTCACGGCCAACTTCTCCCCGTCTCTAGGGTTGTGGTCTGAGGATATGTACGAGTTGCCAATGGAACTCGACTTGAATCTCCCCAAATAAAAGGAAAGGCCGTAATGGCCTCTCTCTTCCCCCGTTCGTACACTATGTTTGTGGTGGTGAATACTACAGCCTTCACAATTCCTGTGATGCAAATGGTCCTCCTTCTCAAAGGAATGTCGGTGAATAAAGGTCTCGGGATTCGGGTGTTGTCTGTAGAGTCAGTTTTCTCAATGGTTGCTCTTTGACTCTCGTACTACATTTCATTCCAAGTGACGGCTCATGGTACTGCGATTCTTTCTCCAACCTTCCCACCCCTAACCTTATCCAATGTCTTGCATACACCTCAGCTCATCAAAAATCTCATCTCTGTCCGTAAATTTACTCTTGACAACTCTGTTTCTGTTGAGCTTGACCCTTTTAGTTTTTCTTTGAAGGACGTTCGGACAGGAACCAATCTTATGAGATTGAATAGCACTGGTGACCTCTCCCCAGTTCACACTTTCGTCGTCCCTTCATCAGTCGCTTCTTCAGCCTTTGCCGCCATCTTCCCCTGATCTTTGGCACGCCCGCCTCGACCATCCCAGCGCTTCGGTCTTACAATCTCTCTGACGTACTAGTTCAATTAGTTGTGATAGGCAGGATTAAAATTTTCTTTTGTAACTCTTGCCCTCTAGGCAAGAACATTAAGTTGCCTTTTAGTTCGTCGTTTTCCTTTACTACTTTTCCATTTGACATTGTTCATACTGATTTGTGGACATTTCTAGTTTTGAGTTCTTCTGAACATCATTTTTATGTATTATTTTTAGACAATTACTCTGATTTTTAATGGTCATTTCCTATTGCTCGTAAATCCAATGTTTATCCTAGTTTTGTGTCGTTTCATACTTATATCAAATACTCAATTTGAAAGAGATATCAAAACTCTTCAATGCGACAATGGCACTGAGTATAACAATCAATCTTTTCAGAAGTTCTTAGCTCAACATGGCATGCAATTTCATTTTTTTTGCACTTATACATCCTCTCATGACGTAAAATTTGAAAGAAAAATATGCACTATAAATAAAATGATCCGTACTCGTACTCTTCTGCTCACGCATCAGTCCCTGTTTTCTTTTGGCACCAAGCGTTACAAATGACCACTTATCTTCTCAATATTCTTCCTTCAACACGTTTGGGGTCCAAATCTTTGTTCCGGCTTCTTTATAATAAGCTTCCCTCTTATGATCCTCTCATGGTTTTTGCATGTCTCTGTTATCCACTATTACCTGCCACACAAATAAATTAACTCCAACTCCGCTCTTTTCCTTGTGTCTTTCTTGGATACCCCTCGAATCACCGGGCAATAAGTGTTATGATTTTATAAGCCGTAAAATAATAATTTAACATCACGTGTTGTTTGATGAAACTATGTTTCCTTTCTCTACCCTCAATTCGTCACCCGATTCTTACCATTTTTTGGCCTCTGATCTGCATCCCCATACTGACAAGTTTATTTTACCCGGTCGTTGCCCATGCAGCCTCCACACCCACAAACCCGCGACCACGGACCTCGGGCGCCCAGAATGGCATATCGCCCTGCCCACCAACTGGCCAATTGCACGGCCCCTCGCGCGGGCTACCAGCCTCTTCACCTATCGTTTCGCCCGACCCCCTCGCCTGCCCATCGTCCGACCCCTTGCGCGGGCCGCACGCTCTTTCTCTTTCTCTCCGCGCGTGGGTTTTCCATCGAAGCCCAACCTCACGCTACAAAATTTTGCCCCACACCCGCCTCTATCCCCTCAAATGACCACTCGTGCTCAACACGAGATCTTCAAACCTAAAAAGTTGCAATCTCCATATTTTCCTGACCTACGATTCTCTTCCCTGAAACCCTATGTCTGCATTATCTGACCCGAATTGGAAGTTGGTCATGACTGACGAATTTGATGCTCTTATCAAAAATAAGACACAGAAGTTAGTACCACTCCTCTGATGTTAATGTGATTCATTTTATGTGGGTTTTTTGTCACAAGTTTAACTCTGGAGATTCTTTTGAGCGCCACAAAGCTCGTCTTGTTGGTAATGGCAGGTCTCAGCAGGTTGGCGTGAATTATGCTGATACTTTCAGTTCGATGGTCAAATCAGCGACGATCATGGCCGTTTTAAACATTACAGTCCTGGTCTATCCATCAGCTTGACTTAAGAATGTCTTTTTTAGGGTAATCTTAATGAGACTGTCTACATCCATCAGCCTTTGGGATTTCGTGATCCCACCCATCCGAATTTCTTCTATCTGCTCAACCATTCTCTCTATGGCCTGAAGCAGGCCCCTCAGGCTTGGTGTCAGTGGTTCACTGATTTTGTTCAGAATATTGGATTCTTTCACAGCAAATCCGACCATTTTTTATTTATCTATCGACGAGGTGTAATATAGCATATCTTCTTTTATATGTGTTTGACATTGTGTTCACTACTTCTTCACCAACTATTCGTCAATCCATTATCCAGTCGTTGAGTTCAGAATTTGTTATAAAAGATTTGGGCTGCTCAATTTTTCTTGTGGATTTTCGTCACTCACCACAGTGAGGGTCTAGAAATATGCCACGAAAATTATTAACAGAGTTGGTGCCCCAATACTCGTCGTTCCACATCAGGGTATTGTATTTTTCTAGGTGATAATCTCATTTCGTGGTCGGCCAAATGATCAGTGTAGAGGCCTGAGGGGTTGCTAACGTCGTCTCTGAATCCTGCTGGCTTCATAACCTTTTATTGGAGCTTTATTGTCCAGTAAACACGACCACCTTGGTTTATTCTGAAAATATTAGTGCTATCTATTTCTCTGAAAATCTAGTTCAGCATCATCGCAACAAGCATATAGAGATGGATATCCACTTTGTTAGCGAGAAGGTGGCTGAAGGTCAAGTCCGAGTTCTCCACATTTCTTCTCAGTATCAAATAGCCGACTCTCACTAAGGGACTTTCTCGCCTTCTCTTTGATGAATTTCAAGACAGTCTCAACGTCCGTCCTCCATTTTTGACTGTGGAGGTGTCATAGATAGTATACTTGTAATATATATCTTTTGCAATTATGTAGTTGTTAAATAGTTACCAGATTGATTAGGACTCACTTTACCAGATTGGTTAGGACTCTCTTATGTATATATTAAGGATCTCAGATCCAAGTTATTCAAGGAAAATCATTATCTTACAGTTAGTCTTTATGAGGTAATTGTAACCATCTCTTGGTAGGTGAACGTCCATCACTGCTTGGAGATATTGTGGATTTTGTGGCATCCTATCTCCAAAATGAAATGAACTAATCCAAGTGTTGTTTTGAATGACGTTAGACAAAGCATTGACCAATGTATTCCTCCATCTGCCATTGGATTAAAATTAATTTTGATGGCGTCATATTTGCACAAGAGGGAGCTTGGGAAATGGGTGCCATTGTACGGGATTCGAGCGAGGCATGTGTTGTTTGGGCTATTAGACGTGTTGTGGGTAATCTTGGGGCGATTAATGTCGAGTCATGTGCGGCGTTGTTGGTGGTCAAGCTTGTTGTTGCGGCTGATGGACAAAGGTGATAACTGAAGGGGATTGTTTATGAGTGATTCATGACATTCTTCAACTTGAAAGTCGTGAAGCTCGCCACGCCAAATATTACCTGAGACATTCAACGTTTATTGGATGCTGAGAAGTCTTTAGAATTTCACTAGGTTAATCGAGGAGTGAATAGTGATGCACACTTGATTGCACAGACATTCGAAAGTGACATGGTCTAGTTTGCAGATGATACTTGAGGGGTGTTGGGCTTTTACGATAGAGTGTTGGCATTCCTTTTTTTCTTGTCTTATCCTTGAGTTTTTTGGTGCGTGAGGATTCAGTTGATGTATATCACGTTGCGGAAGCAGTCGCCTCGTCGTTGATTTATGAAATATTTTCTTCAAAATTCTTATATCTGTGATCATGATGGTGATTCAGGCCCAAATCGACTTAATCAATTGAAAATGAAAAAAAAATACTTTGAGTATTTGCAATAGTTGTGTATGTTTTTGTTTATACCTAAAAGATAACGAAATATCAAAGCAAAAGTCCAGTCCCGAGTGGTTTTCTAAGTAAAGCTTTTTAAAACAAAATAATCTTGTACGTTACTAAATAATAACTGAGATAATATCCCAATGTTGAAAAATACTTTCAATTAGTTTAAATTACTTAATTTCTTTTAAGATAATTTGTATATATCATTTTTTTTTCTTTTAAGTTTTAAGCCATCTAAAGTATTTTAACTAGAAGTTATTTCTTAAAAACTTTTGTGCTCACCGCCCAAGCCCACTTAAATGCAACCGATACTACTTTGCTCTCAGCCCAGTATATCTTAGCCCGCTTATATTTTAATATAAGAATATGAAATTATCATCGTGCTCACGGTTATAATTATGTGAGAAACTAAGCCAGTATAATGTGAGCTTATATCCTCGTACAGCATTTTCGAGTTTACATTTCCTCAATGTGCCAATATGCTTCAATATCAATTATCTTCAATTTGTACTCGAGTTGTAGTCTTTCCAATTCAAAAGATAGTAAAAAAGGGGTACAGACCTGTCTAAATTCTTTATCACGAAGCTCGCTTCGATTAGAATATTCCTAATCAAATCCCTTCATTCTGTTTGATTTATCATATTTTATCCATCAAGATAAGTTACCAAATGAAGTATTATTAAATTTGCATTACTATTTGCAATTTAAGGGGCACAGACAATGCATCATTAGGAATAAATAAACCGTAATCTTTGAGCCTGCTGGCAATGCAAATGGTTGCCATTTCTTTCATCTGTCGGCCCAATATATCTTCGTCTCGGTCTCGATTATTTAAATATTACAATATCTTATCACCTCTCAAGTCTAAAGGCATTATTAACTTTTTAGTTCCTCAATAACTGTCAAGTCTAAAGGCGTTGTTAACTTTTTAGTTCCTCAATAACTGTTAAGTGTATATTGTTGGAGATTATATACATAAATATATAAATGTCAATCATCTCTATAAGTTTGAGTTTTTAGTGAGAACGGCATTCAATATGGTATCAGAGCTCAGGAAAAGAGGAGGTTCTGGGTTCGAATCCCACCCGCCACCCACTTAATAAAAAATGGCACGTGTCAGGCGTAACAAACGTGAGGGGGCGTGTTGGAGATTATATACATAAATATATAAATGTCAAAACTTTTAGTGAGAACGGCATTCAATATATATGTCAAAAATAAACACTACTAAGTTATAAATTTCCATTATTTAATTTAGAGGGAGCACGAAGTGTAGTGGAAGAAAAGAAACGAGCAAAATAAAATTAGTCCCTTAAATTTAGGATGAACGCAAAAATAGTCCTTGCTAAATCTTTATGTAGTCCACAATCCCAGTTATTTTTTGTAATTTTAGTCTTTTATACCTTGTAAATAGATTCCTTTATCCTTAATTGTTAGCTCATATTTTTTCAATTTTAGTTCTTAATTTATTTTATGAAATATATTCTTCGACAAAATGATAAAAACATTTCGTTGAATTTCTCTCTCCTTATTTTCAAGTGGCGAACTGAATTTATAATGTTTAAAAATGTTGAATGATTAAGATCACTACTTATTTGCTTGAAGATTGAAATTAATTCGTAAAAATAATAAGAACTAAAGCTTAAAAGGCAATGGTGTAATTTACTAATAATTAAATATAAAAGACTATGTGGTAAATTATAAGACAACGATGACTAAAATTGTGGGTTACCTAAAGATAAAGGACTATATTTACGAGTTAATAAAAGCGTAAGAACTATTCCCAAAACAATCTTAAACTAAAGGGCTAAAGTTGCACTTTGCCCAAAACAAACTAAAAAGATCATTAATGTGCAACGATCTAATTATCTTAAAACTCGACTAGTGAATGTCAATGCTGCTTCATGTGTGATAATATTAGAACCGACACCGTTGTTTTCATTATTACTGATTGTAACATCTTTTAAGAAGACTCCAGTGCTGAAAATATTAATTTTAAAACGTCAACTCGTTCAATAAATCGTATAAACTCTTTCGAATCATATCGGTTAGAATTGCACTTAAATGATGAAATAAATGTTATAGATATATATTTTATATGCAGAAAATTTCAACTTCTTTTCGCACTAGTCTATCACATTCACAGATTTTTCTTTTCAGGTTTTTATTGAATTTATAAATTTTATGGCCAATTTCGTCAAAAATGGTGAATTATCAGAATTGTTTTCCTGATGTATGTTCAACTTACAACATTATTGATGGAACTTGCAAAAATACTCAATACATGTGAAACCAAGTTTTGCAAACAGAAACACGATGGAGAAAAGAAAACAGAAATCACAAAAACGACATTACATATTCACATATTTCTAATTTCAAAAAAAATACTTGATCCTTTTACAGTCGATAAAATGAGAATAATTAGATTAAGATTTTAATTAGTATATCAACTCCAATCAAAGTTCAACCACAAAATTCGTGCTCGTTGTATATACATATATATATGATCTAAAATATGAGACGGTTTTAGTCAAGTGATTTCATATTTTATGGTACACAAACAAGAAATAACTTCTAAGGAAGAAAAGCACCTTTATGGGGCCAACGACTTAAACTTGAGCTTAAAAGCCACCCCAAAACCAAACACCCCTACGCTTCCGCTTCAGTTTTTGTCCCTATTTTTAAACCTAAAACTCTCTTTTCGTTAACTTCTTCTTACCAACCGATTCACAATCAATCAGTCAAATATCTGAAAGACAGCTACCAAACACTCGTGTGAATTTATAACACGATTATATACTATATCCAGCCTAATTAATCAGATTCAAAGGTCTCGTGCTTATATTTTGTGGTTGAGAGTCTTGAGACGGCTTAAATGAGAATCGTATTTATTCCATTAATAAAAAGATAGTTCTTTTCTTTGTCGGTTTTCTCTCTTAAGTCCAAAGAGCAAATGAGCAATAAATAAACAATGCCCACTATCTTTAAGATTGATATCAAAATAAACACGTATCTTGTTCCATCTCCCATATATGGAACATAAGATCATAATTACAAGTTACAACACAAAAACAACAATAATTGAATCATAACTAGTTGAAATATGTTACACAGGAAAATTTCATTGTGCAATAATATTTCTGATGTACAAGGTATAAATTTATCATCACAATTACAACACAAAAACAACAATAACTGGATGATGATAATAATACTCCACGTGTGGGCCAATTTTGACTTTTCAACGTAACTAAAGCAACAATCTCACAAGACCTAATACATAAATTCTCCCAAGTCCTACCCATCTCAATGGAGTAGAAAGTTTTTAGTAGTTTAACAACTAAATTTTATCCCATCACCCACACTCACTACTTAAAGTTTTTATTATATTTATTCCGTTGCTGCTGCTAATTTTATATTACTACCATCGTTTCCACCACCTAATTGATTAAATATAATATTATAGTTTACAACCAAAAGTATTGTAGGTAAATTATTTATAGGAGACTGATCACGTGAGATAAAATTGAAGGTGTTCACGTCTGACTATATGGTACATTGATTTTGAAGGGTAAATGAAAATGTTTTAGTTGGAGTATAAAATAAACTTTCACAAAATTATTATGCACGAGAACAACCTCTAGGCGCAGGGATGTTCTGTCGAAATAATTAATTCGGGGCCTGCGCAAAAATAATTGTCACATGCTTCAATCATACTGTTTTCCCAAATGTGGGACATCTTCCACAACGGCAACTCGCAGCGGGAAAAATGAACATCATAGTTAGGTTGATTTTATTTTATATATAGAAGTGAAATTAAACACGACTCGTTTTTTCTTAATTAACTCAGTGGTTGTATACATCTTATAATTCAAGTTCTAATCCTCTAGCACGTCATTATTGAAATTCCTTAATCCTGTTTTTGGTTCTTTTCAAGGTTTTAGATTAATCTATAGAATATGAAAGCTGGGTTTTAAGTGTTTCATGTTTACTTATTGAAAAACTCAGAAAATTATCATTTAATGATGTGTTTAAAATCTAGGTATTCGTTTGATTTTAATTATTGAAAGTTTCATCTGGTTACGGGTTAAATAAATGAAATTGTGTTTAATGTCTGAATCTTACGAATTGTTCATGAATAGTTTATTTAGAGTGAATGTTGGAGTTAATTTAATCCCAAAAGTACCACTATCCGAAGAAAAAAAATATTTTATGCACCCGTTGCATTATGTGGTGCAACCAACAATTAAGATAATGATAGTTTCTTAAAATACAGACATCAACTGCCCTACAATCTCATTTCAACTGTGCATTTACACCAATAACCGACTTGTTGTGTCACCTCATCGTGCAACGTTTGCTCTAAATAAAATTATTAAGTTATTATTTAATTAGAATTAGTAGTTAATTAATATCAAATAATGGTAATTGTTATTTACATTATATATTTGTATTAAATTATATTAAGTGGGTAGTGGATAAGAGTGTGATTAGTTATCAATTAATGGGTAGTTATACAGTTAACTATTATGTGTATATCTTTGTGAATTTAGAACACATGAAGTAAGAAATGAAATTGCAGTTTATATTTTATTTGAATACTCTCTTTAACCTCATATGGAGTTTTCAAGTTCTTTCCCTTAAAACAACAATCTTTATCCAGATATCATATCGTACCACCATATAGCTCTTCGGGACTTGAAATTTAAGAGGCTAACACACTGTGATTCAGGTTTACACCCGAAGCATAAAATGCACATTTTGTATGCTTCAAAAATGAATATATTAAGATTTATTTGTTTACTTCTTTATTCACTTTTATCCTTAAAAAATCGTTTTCAGTATATTGTATATTCTTATTAGATTTTGAAGTAGAGGTTTTCTTAATTGGCAACTATGACGCACGGACACTGACACGTGGACACGGACACGACACGATACGGACACGGCGACACAGATTTTTTAAAATTACAAGACACGACACGGTTGTATTTTTTATATTAAAATAGAGAAGACATCATCATAATCTGCACAAATAATATTATTACTTTCAAATATAGAATCAAATCAAACATATTTACACTCAAAATCAAGTAACCAACTACTACAAGTTCATATAAAATAGTCATTAAAGTATAAGTCATAAATTCCAAGCATTAAATACAAAGGCATATACACAAATCAAATGACAAACAAAGTGTTATACAATACTCAAATAAAATCTTTAAATAGGATATTAGTGTCACGCCTCGAAGAAAGAACAAATATTGTTTTTGTCCGTCCTTGTTGTTTGCGCAAAGAGAAATGTAGTAGGCTTATTCGTGAGATTTGATTGGGAAAAAAGTTATTATTTATGCATTTTTGCTACTTAATTATTTAACTTTTAAAGTTGAATGTTTGATTCTTTTAATATCTTTATCTATATATTTTAAGAAAGTTAAATTTTAACCATAAATAAAAATTCAAAACTACAAAATCAGCTCAAAAAGTGTCAAGACGTGTCGACACGTCCTTAAAACGTGTCCGACACGGTGTCCCTTTTCTTTTTCTTTTATTTTTATTAAGACACGCCACATGGCATGTCTGAGGAGTGTCGAGGTGTCGGTGTCGTGTCGGGGTGTCCGACATGGCATAAAATAAATTTTCGAAGTGTCGGTGCATCATAGATTGGCAATTCATCTCTTTATGTATTTTTAACGGTAGAAGCCATTTTATCGTCTCTCTTGTGTTTTTTTTTTTTTTTTTTGATATATTATGTTTCAAATATCATACTATTATTATTTTATTTCGTCTAGAAAAATATCATTATGCGATTTAGATAGCTATGTGAAATAGAATATGTGAATAAATATATTTTTTTGGCTTTTTAATAGCTTAGAATAGGCACAAGTAATTCTTAACGTCTTAAATCATAATATTATTGCCTGTTTCATTTTTATTATTGATATGTATTTATAACAAAATAAATATCAAAATTAGGGTTTACCTCATATCTCCAAGTCTGCACTCGTTTATATATATTCAACTTTTACATCGATTTTCTCGAATTAAGAAAGAAATTTGTTTTTAATATTTTAAATAACGCGGTGACCCATTGCTCATCTTATATACTAATGACGCCTCCGGATCGCCGGGCCTGTCATCGAGGCCGTTCGCAGGCCGGTCCCGATCTAAGATGATCCTGGATTCGGCAAGCTCCTGGCGAGGTGTGAACTCCGTTGGAGGGGAGCCTTCGGCTGCAACTATCCACGACCGTTGGGGGTTCGAGCTCCGTTCGCACGATCTCCCTTCGAACTGCTTCCTCGGATAGATCTTGAGCTCTTCCAACCTCTTTGGCTCGTGCTCCGTACTTTCTCTTACTAGGTGGGACTATCTTTTGCTTATGTCGGGAACTGTGTGATCTTAGGGGGGAGTGAGTTGCACTTGGCTGAGATGCATTTATGGCTAACCTGCTTCCCTATTTATAGGGCGAGGGGGAGGGCATAGATGTAACTTTACCGGGCCCCCGTCGGCATGCATGCTAACCCGAGGGTAATAGGGTATTTGCGTGTCCCTGTAGAGTAGGGTACGTGGAGTTTTTGTGTCTGAGAGGAAATAGGCACGTGATGCCGAGGTAGGCTTCATAGGGTAGGGCACGTGGTGCCTACATGTTACCCTCGGTGCATGCCGTGCTCCGTTCACACCTTACGACCCTCGAGCCCTCGCTCTTTATTGGGGAAGCAGGGCGGTCGAGCCCTGAGGGGGCGACAACGCACTTGGACATTGGAAGATGACGTCATGGCCGACGTCTGACACTACCCTCTGGTTGGCCAGAGGGGGCGGTTGCCTTTGCTTAACGACGAAGGAGGCTGCACCTGCACGTGTAGAATACGACCCCCCATCATTGGTTCAACTAGGGGTTGGTACAGTAGCGAGCACATTTACAATATTTAATGGGGTCGGAAACTCGAGGGTTGGCTTACCTGGGGTCGGAGAATCCTGGGGAGGTGGTCGTGAGACGTAACGAGATCATATGATTTGGCCACGTGGACGGGTACGATCCCAAGAGGGAGAGTATGCGTCATCATAAGTCCCCCAGTTTATGTCACAGTTCGTAGAACGTGGCAGAAAATAAAACCTTAAGGGGTCTAATCATCTGATCGCGCGTCTGTCTCACTCCCCAATTTCTTGGGATTCCAAAAACTTCCCTCGCACGTTGAGCGATACGTGTCACCACCAGCGGCTCTTGGATAATGAGCAGGAACTATACCGCCTTTTCGCCCATCTATTTAGGTCTCTTGCGCTGCAGTTCCTAGGGCTCATAGCCTTTTTACCTTCTCCACTTTTCTCTCGCGATTATTTCCTTCTCTGTTTGCCTTTTTCGCCGTGATCATGTCGTCTGCCAATACTGTCGCCGCTGCAACTTCTGGTTCTACTCCTCCCGTTTCTCCCTCTCGATCGATGCCGCCTTCTCTTCCGGCCACCCGCCGGTGCAAGCGCACCGCTGCTTCTGCCGCTCTTGAGAAGGGAACGACGTCCAAGAGGCAAGCCGTAAGCGTGAGTGACCTCGCTAGTTCGGTGAATCAAGCTTCTGTCGACCACTTTCTCGCTAAGCACCATGTGGCAAGGGAGAATGTGGCGGTGCTGCTCCCAGAATCTTCGGATCGGGCAAACAGTCCCCCCGTCGGCTTCCTAAACATTTATTTTGCCCAGATTGAGGCTGGGTGGCGTATGTTCGTGCCGCCTTTCTTTCAAGAGGTGGCCAAGGCCTTAGCGCTTTGTTTGAGCCAATTGACACCCAACGCCTTCTCCATTATGGCGGAGTTTGAGATCACATGTCGAAGCCGAGGGCTCCTCTGTTCAGCGGAGCGGGTGTTGGCTCTATATGACATGGGTGCGGGTCAGGCGCCCTTCTTTTATTTTACCCCTCGTTCTTCCCAAACTGCCCCGGGGGCGAGGCTTCTTACTAACACTTCCTCCTCCTTCGGTAGTTGGAAGTCTTCTTTCTTCTTTGTCAAGCCCTAGAGGCGTAGTTGTGAGAGTTGGGGGGTCACAAATGCATGGTCAAATGGCCTTACGAAGCAGGATTCTTCTCGTCTTGAGAGGATTCGGCTCTAGATGAGAGAGGAAGGGTACTTCCCAGTGAAGTACCATGTCATGAAACTGACCAGAATTTCGAGGCTGGTCGAGCTCTGCGGTCTCGAGGGAGGGGCTCGTTCAGCCCATTTTTCAGATTTGCACAAGGATCCCGAATTCTGTAAGTGCTTAGTCTTTACCCCTTCGTATTTTTTGATCCCTTCGCATACTGATTCTTCCTTCGTATTTTCTGATGCCTCTTAGGTTCCTTGGTGTCTCCTTTGGCAGAGGCGGTTACCGATACGGTGGTACCTTCGAGGGTACCCAGAGGGAATAGGTCCGCCCGAGGAAGGACCACTTCTTCTCGTTCAACAGTGGCTACCAGGACCGAGGAGCCATCATCGTCTCCTCCCTCTCTGCCGGCTCCTAGCGAGGAACCGGTTCTATCCTCTCGTTCTGTTCCTGAACTCAGCGGTGAGGTGAGTTCGGGTCTCCCGTATTTTGGGGACTTTCATAGCCTTCAGGAGGACGATCTCGAAGTCTTCCACGACCCGGCTTCTTCTGCTTCGAGGCCGGTTGCTGCTTTTTCCTGGGTTCGCGATTCATTGCCTGCTTCCTTCGACCTGAGCAGCCTCGCCACCCTTCCTTTGGTGCACGAGGTGGCTTCTAATTCTCGGGCCTCTCCCCCTCGAGATTCTTCTTCGCACCCGTCGTCCGAACTTGCCGAGAAGGATACTGGGGCTGAGCCTTTGGTTGAAGGTCGGAGGGAAACTGATGGATCCGAATCTTCCTCCCCCACCCTCCAAGATGGTTTGGTGGGCTATGTAGTGGGCCTGCCCGAAGGCATGGGCGCAAGTTCTCTTGCCACTTTCTTCAGTCCCATGGACAGCGCGACGCCTGGGCAAGAAGAGGTTGACCTGTTGGGGTCGTTAGCAGGGAGTGGAAGTCGAGAGAAGGAGGTGGAGGCTCAGAACGATGAGGCTGGTAATTGGGTGGAGACTTGTGAATAAGGGACTTCTTCACAGATGGCGGTAAATCAAGCGGATCGTTCTGGTCCTGTTGAGCGTTCCCTCGTGGAGGAACTGCGGGGCGTAGGGGGCGGTTTTGCCCAACTGCGTCAGGCGATGGATCTTCTCGAGGCCGCATCGCTCCGGAACCGAGGGATCCAATGGTTGAAGGATCAAGCGGGTTACGAGGCGGTTGACGTAAGTCCTTTATTCTCCTTGGTTTCGCCTCGGATTACTCCTTCTTATCTCTAACTTTTTCTTTTTCCTTTCTCAGTTTAGTGCCCGCCAGTTTTTGTTGCTAGAGTATATCAAGAATTTAGAGGGTCGGGTAGCGGAATTGGAATCCGCTACTCCCGATCTTCCTGTGCAGGAGGATTTGGAGAGGTTGAGGTCGGATCATTCTCGAGTTCAGGCCGAACTTCAGGAGGCTCGGGTCGCTCTCAAGTCCAGAGTAAAGAGATGTCATGAATGGAAAACCTACGCGAGTGAACTGAAAGAGGCTCAAGAGCTCGCGGAGGAGCGCCTTCGAGTAGATGAGGGCGTGAGGGACGAGGTGGCTTTGGAACTAGCGGTTTTGAAGAACACCCTGAAAACAACCTCCCGACGGTTAGCGGAGGCCAAGGAGGGACACACGAAGGCGGTGGCGTCTATGGAGGCCCTTCGAGGGGAATTGGAGGAATGCCAGGCCACTCTTAACGATCGAGTCGGCGAGGAAGTTCGGCGGGTCACCCAGGGGCTCCGAGGTCAAATTGTTGAGAAGTCTCGGTGGGACGCGTTCGAGCGTATCATTCGATACATTGGCTCCCCTCTTCATCACGGCTATTTCCGGAAGGTTTTCGCCGCCCTGGTCATGGTTGGGTACAAAGGATCCATACAACAGTTAAAAGCAAAAAACTAGATCGTACCTGGCGTTGACCTGACGTCTATATCTCCGAAAGAGATCAAAATGTCGGTGGAAATTCCGCCGGGTTCTCCTCCAAGCCCTTCCGAGACGCAAGCAATCCTCGAGGCCTATTAGGCCAGGCTTCCGTCTTCGCAGATCGTCATCCCTGAGCTTGGAGGAGCGGCCTCCCGGGGTTCTTCCCCCGAGACAAGGGCAAGACGGGTTCTGGCGATGGCTGCAGCAATCATGGCTGGTGGGCCGTTAGTCACTAGTCCTGGTCCTCCAAGCTCCCGACCTGCCGATGTTCCTGTTCCTCGGGCCACGGAGACCGCTTTGCGAGTGGCATCTACGATCGGGATTTTTGAGGTTGACGATGATGGTCCAACCCGTCGGAGGCTGGTCAGGGATGGCAAGCGACCTTCCCCCGAGGCTCGTGGGCCTCCTGTATTGTATTTTTCTTTTTCCTGTAGTTGTAATAGCTTCGAGATTAATAAAATATTCTTTTCGGGAGTTCTTTGTATGTGTCTTCTTTTGCCTGTTTTTCTGCTATGCTATCAGTCTGGGTAGGGTTCTGAGGATGAAACAATCGTGGGATCACATCTGCTCCACGTGCCATGGTTCGACAAGGATTGTTGTTTTACTCCTTGGAAGTACGAGCGGTGCTCCTCGGGTTCCCGTTAAGACACCCAGGAGTTGTGTGGTTATGACCCTCGAGGTGTATTGCAGGGAGCAAGTCGACCCGTGATACCCCTAAAGGAATCAGTCGCCTAGTTGCATTGTTCGCGTGGGGCTCGGAGGTTCGTAATGAGCACCCCGTTTAGAGCAATTGGCTAGGGCCCTCAAGCCGTATTACGAGGAGCAAGTCGACTCGTGATACTTCTAAAGGGACGGTCGCCTGTCATCAGGGTATCTTCACCCCTCGTTGCGTGTTTCGACAAGGGTTGTTGTTTTTCCCCTCGAAAAGACGCGTGATTGGCTCGGAGGTTCATAATAGGACACCTCTAGAGAGCATTTGGCTAAAACCCTCGAGCCGTATGACAAGGAGCAAGTCAACTCGTGATACTTCCAAAGGGTTTTCTGCCAGTCAACAGGGCGTACCCTTAGCCCCTCTTTGCGTGTTTCGACAAGGGTTGTTGTTTTTCCCCTCAGAAGTACGCGTGGTGCTCAAAGGTTCATAATGGGACACCTCGTAGAGCGGGGTTTGATGTAACCCCTCGAAACACTACCCAAACTGATTAGCATTTTTCCTAAAATTTACCAAGGCAATTTCTTCAATGGTTGTAACGGCTCGAGAAGCCTCTTCGGTGTGGCTTTTGAGAAAGCCGTCTCGGTTCGCGGAATCGTTTCAATTTCAGCTTCTTGGAGAAGTCATAACGGCTCGAGGAGCCTTTTCAATTTTGGCGGTTTATAATCCCGTCGTTTCTTTCGACCAATACGTCCCGTCCTATGGCCTTGGTTACCATGCTACTCTAGATATCATTTACTTTCCCACGTATAAAATCTCTCTGTCATCATTAGCGCCTCGAAAAGGCACATCAAGGCAGACAGTTTTGTATGCTTGCCACGTGTCTTCCGTTAACGTCCCCTATTGGCCAAACGGGGTGGTAACAATTCCCTCATACGTTTCATATGGGGCATTTTTCTTGTTCCCGCCTAAACTGAAGCGTCGCCTCAAAGATTATAAATATACATATTCACTTACCTTTTTTCGTCACTTCATCTTCCCTTGCTCCAGCAAACTTGATCCTCTTGCCTTCTAAATTTCCCGCAAAAATGTCTTCTTCTTCTTCATACTCCGAAAACTTTCTCGAGTCCGATGAATCGTCTTCTGAGGAGATCCCCTTATCCTTTCCTGCTCCTCCAAGTCTACCTCCAGTTGTTTATCTTCCTAGCCCCCCTGCCTTCCCGTGTCCGCCGTAGTTTGCCGGCGGTTGCTTCTCGAACTCGTCAGAGAACGGAGAACCACATTGCTGCTGCCGCTCTCCAACCTATGGTGGCGGATGATGACTGCTTCCGTTATGATCTTGTTGTTGACGCCATTGTGGCTACTTTTTCTGACCGGGCACCCTATGACGCTCCTGAGGAGGGGTTCCAGTTAGTCGCCGGTGAAGTCCACCCGTTCCAGATGCTAGGTGCAGGGCGTGCTGATTCAACTCCCTCCGTTGAGACGACTGAGACCGTGCAGGCATTGCTGAACCAGCATGGCGTTCTTGATATGGAGGTGAGGGTCCCGACCCCTGATGAACGAGCCTACAATCCTCCTGTTGGTTTTCTTACTGTTTACTCTGATCAAGTCCAAAATGGACTCCGCCGCTTTTTCCACCCTTTCTTGGCCCTCGTGTTCAACTTCCTGCAAATTTGCCTGAGTCAACTAGTCCCCCACTCATACCGATGCCTGGTAGGTTTCACCCTTCAGTGCTATTATCACAACATTCCTATGACTCCTACTGTTTTGTTCGGGGCTTTCGCCCTTCGCCCTGTGAGATAGAGCCATCCCTTTTTCCAACTGATAGCTCGTCAATCTGTAAACTTATTCTTGTCCAAAGTTTCGACCGGCTTCCCTACCAACCGCTTGTGGCAGAGCCGCTACTTCTTCATTCACCCTCGCAGCGGGAAATGGGCCGTATCCACCCGATGGGGTGTGAGTTATGTGGATGCTCTCAACCCCTCCTCGGATACCGGGTACTTGGACCGCCAAGGGTTCTTTTCGACCACCTACAACTCAATGTCGATCCTTGAGCGCCCTCGAGCCCTGATCATGGTGGGCCTGCAGAATGGCTCGGAGTTTATCAACGAGGTTGGCATCCCGTTGGGGCGAGGCACTCCTTTTGGTAGGTCTTCTTCTTTTTTCCTTAACCATGCGACTACTTTTATTGATCCAGTACTGACTTTGCCTTGCGCTTTCTTTTCAAGGGGTCGAGTTGGCCACGCGTATCGTGGACAATTCCTCTGCGGATGCCGCCTAGATAATCCCTTCAGATGAAGATTCTCCATCCTCTGAGGGGCAGGCTACTTCAGAGCGGCGCCGGGTGAGTCTGGTTGCGCCTCTGGACCCCATGCCCTCAGAGAATGATACTGCTTCTTCTCTTCCGTCGAGCCCCGCTCCTGGAGCCAGTGCTACCCCGAGTCGTGATCATTTTACAAGCGACCTTCCTCTCGGTTCTTCGGTGGGCTAGACAGAGGATGGTCCTTCGAGGGAGACTGCTTCTGTTGATCCGAGTGCTTCTGCGGATCTCGAGGCTTCCGTTGAGCCCGAGGCCCCTAATGTTCTGTCGTCCCCGACCCACGCAGTACCTTTAGGAGAAGGGACGAGTAGGGGCCCTCTGCCTCCTCAATCCATCTTCATTCCCCTGGGGCTTCAGGATTGGGTGGATGGGTTCTTGGAGCCCGAGGAGCATGGGCGCCTTAACCAGGAGGATGGTGCTCACCTGTTGGCTCGTATTTCCCGCAGGGTCTTGGATGTAAGTTACCTTCTCTTTTTTTTTCTTTTCGAAGTTCCCTTTGCATACTCCTTTCTTACTTGCCTTCTCTTTTCTCAGATGCTGTTTGTGGCTTGGGAACTGGAAACCCGGGAGATTCTATCTTCCCGGGACTCCCAACGGGTGCAGGGGGCTCAAGCGATGGCTCACCTCCATCAAGGAGTGGCGGAGAAATACCGCGAAGAGCTGGAGAAAGCGAGGGGAGCCTGGGGGAAGAAAGCTCAAAGCTGAGGGATGAAGCAGCGTCGCTTCGGGCCGCGCTAGAGGAGTCGAGGTTGAGGGAGCACCTTCTATCGGAGCAGGTGAGGAATCTGAGAGAGATGGAGCAGGACTCACGGAGCCTGGTGGATTCGCTGATGGCGGATCGTGACCAGATAGATCGCTTGCGGGATGATCTGGCGCGGTCTGCGACGTGGCTGGCAGAAGTGGAGGCGGCATTAGTGAGGGCGCAGACTTCGCGGGCAGAGTTCGAGGCTCGGAAACAGGCCGAAGTAGACGTAGCTCGGGCCGAATTTGAAAAAAAGCTACCCGAGGGGCTTTCCAATGCTTGTACCAACACAGCCAAGAAGACGAAATCCTCCACGGTCATGGATGAGGAGGACGTCAAGACCTTTATGGGCACGGTTTACGACCTGTGCATGAGTGTTGTGTACAGGCTCCCTAGGGTACCTCCGAACTTGGTGATCCCCTCGTTTGACGGATCTCTTCATCCGAGGGTCGAGCCCCGACGTTCTAGGGATCGTACCCCAGTTCCTGCTATTCCTGTTGTGCCTGCTGTTACGACCCTTCCTGCCCCAGCGGCTCCCCCGAGCGGGTCGAGGAGTCCCCTTGAGCGGGTGATTAGGAAGATGACGGAGGAGGAGCGTCGGACTATTATCCGGCCTGGAAAGCGTCGTCGCGAGGAGCGTTGAAGAGGATAAGGAGGATGAAGGAGGGTGGCCCATAGTGGCCTTAGTTAGTAGAATAGTGGCCCTTGTCGGCCCGTAGTTGTTTTTCTTCTTTTTTCTTTTTTTTCTTTCGGACTTCGCCCCCCGTATGAGTGGGTGGTGGGCGGAGTGGCTCATAGGGGCTTTGTCCCCTACTATGTAAACCCATTCCTTTCTTTAATAGAATTTTTCCATTTTCTGTACCTGCATCGTCAGTTTATCTTTGTGCTTGTGTGTGGTGTACATAGATTATTTTTATTTTTTTGGGGCTGAACTCGAGTGACTTCCAAGCTTCCTATGTATCCCTCGCAGTAAAATTGGGAATCAAGCCGCACGTATTTCTCTAGATTACACGAGGCTAAGTAGATAATACACACACGCTGGTAATTAAAACTTACAAAGTTTATTTATTTACCTGAACTCGGATCTCCCTTCGTTTTTCCGACGGGAGACGTCGCCTCAGTCTTGCAAGCGGTAGTTAGGGGTAGAATTTTCAAAGGTTCAAGGGATGCCAAGAACGGGGGTTGGTGCGACCCTCCATGTCTCGCAGCTGATACGTAGTTGCTCCTAGGATGCGAGATATTTGGAAGGGCCCCTCCCATGCTGGATCCAACTTTCCCACAAATTTTGACGCCCCTACTCTGCGTAGGACTAACTCTCCAACTTGGTAAGTTCGGTCTCTCACTCACTTGTTGTAGTATTTCGCCTTACGGGCTGTGTATTGAGCGCTCCGAAGCGCGGCTTGCTGTCTATGCTCTTCTAAGAGGTTCAGCTCTAGGACCATGTGTTCGTCATTGATATTCTTCTCGTACTCCTGCACTCTTCAACTTGGCGTGGTTATTTCCGTGGGTATGACAGCCTCGTGACCATAGGCCAGACTGAATGGAGTCTCCCCTGTAGGCGATCGGGCAGTGGTTCGGTATGCCCACAATAGACCTGGGATTTCCTCGACCCACTTTCCTTGATACGCTAGGAGACGTGCTTTCAATCCCTGGAGCAAAGTGCGATTCGTGACCTCAACCTGGCCATTTGACTGGGGATACCCCACGGAGGTAAAGCGATGCTGAATTTTCCAATGTTCACACCATCTTGCGAGTTGATCACTAGTAAACTGCAATCCATTGTCACTAACTAAGATCCGAGGCACCCCGAACGTACAAACGATGTTACGCCAGAGGAAGTTGATGACCGCCGCCGAAGTGATCTGTGCCATGGGCTCGGCCTCGACCCACTTTGTGAAGTAGTCAACAGCCACCAGGAGGTACTTCTTCTGCCCTCGGTCATGGATTAAGGGTCCCATGATGTCGACGCCCCACTTATCGAAAGGGCAAGGAACAAGGTTAAGTTCCCAAGCGGCTGCGGGTAAGTGGGACATGGAGGCGTGCTTTTGGCATTGCTCGCACTGTCGTGTAAAGGCCTTCGCGTCTTTCTGCATGGTGGGCCAAAAATAACCCTGTCGGAGTATCTTCTGCGCGAGGCTTCCTCCCCAGAGTGGTTTCCACAACTTTCCCCATGTATTTCTCTCATTACTTCCGTGGCTTCTTCTTCGGTGAGGCAGCGCTGATAAGGCTGCGAGAACCCTTTCCTGTATAGCACTCCATCTTTCACGAAGAACCGAGCGACCCTTTTTCCCAGCTCCCCGTTGTGTTTGTATTTCTCCGGATTCAGTAGGTATGCTCTTACCTCAGTCATCCATCCTTTCCGTTCACCCCCTTCTAAGTTTAATACTTCCATCGCTACATGACTTTTTTTTTGACGAGCTGATAGTAAGGAAGGTTACCTGTCGTGTCCCGATGGGAAGCATGCCCGCGGCTGTCCGGGACAGGACATCAGCTTCCTCATTTTCGGCTCGGGGGATCTGTTCGAGGGTAAATTCTTCAAAGCCCTTCTGAGATTTTCGTACCGCGCTAGGTATTCTTTTATCCTCTCGTCTCTGGCCTCGTACGTTTCCTTCACCTGCTGCACCACTAACTGCGAGTCGTTGTGCACGTGAATTCGAACCATCTTCCCCTCCTTAGCTAACCTCATTCCGATCAACAGTGCTTCATACTTTGCCTCGTTATTTGACACCGGCAAATGATAATACTTCTTCCTGATCTTCATGCGCCATCTTGAACACCACACCTGCTCCTCCAGCGCTATTGCTGGAAGACCCATCGACGTAGACTTTCCATGCTTTCTTTGAGTCAACCTTCTCGGGAGCCTCGTTAGTTTCCATCATGAAATCAACCAGCACCTGGACTTTTATTGATGGTCTGGGGGCGTATTGGATGTCGTATTCTCCGAGCTCAACAACCCACTTCACCATCCTTCCCGACACTTGGGGGTGACTACGGATAGCCCGCAAGGGGTGCTTTGTGAGAATTGTAATAGGATGAGTTAAGAAATACGACCTCAACTTCTGGGCGGTGGTAACCAGAGCGAAGGCAAACTTCTCAATGGGGGAGTAACGTGTCTCGATATCCTTCAATGTTCGGCTCGTATAGTATATCGGGAGATGATCCCGTCCTTCCGCTCGATCCAGCACCGCGCTCACTACCTCTTTTTCGACAGCGAATTACACGTAGAGTCTTTCTCTCGGCTGTGGCTTAACCAAGAGGGGTGGGCGAAGCAAATACCCCTTCAGATCGTCGAACGCTTTCTGGCAGGCATCAGTCCACTGGAAATCCTTGACATTGCGGAGCACTTTGACAAAGGGCAATCCTTTCTCGACCGCCTTCGAGATAAAGCGGTTGAGCGAGGCCATCCTCCATGTGAGTCGCTGCACATTGCGGACCGTGTTAGGCGACGGCATCTCCAAGATTGCCTTGGCCTTTTCTGGGTTCACTTCAATCCCTCGCTGAGTAACAAGGAAGCCCAGGAACTTGCCCCCTGGATTCCAAAGGAGCACTTGCGGGGGTTCACCTTTAGGCCGAACTTGCCCATGATCTCGAAGGCTTCAACGAGGTCATCCTTGTGCTGGCTAGCTTCTTGACTTTTGACGACAATATCGTCTACGTATACCTCCAGGTTGTTGCCAATCATCGGAGCGAACATTGTATTCATAAGCCTTTGGTAGGTGGCCCTTGCATTTTTCAACCCGAAAGGCATAACAAGGTAACAGTACGTACCGAAGTCTGTGATGAAGCTGGTTTTCTCCTAGTCCTTCTCAGCCATCGGGATCTAATTATATCCCTGAGCTCCATCCATCGTGGAAAGCAAAGCGCAACCCACAGGGAGTCTACCAGCTGATCGATGCTCGGGGAGGAAAGCAATCCTTCGAGCAGGCATTGTTCAAGTCGGTGAAATCGATGCACATTCTCCATCGACCGCCTGACTTTGGAACTAGGACGACATTGGCTAGCCATTCAGGATACTGAACCTCCCGGATCTAATTCAACCCGATCAGCCTCTGTATTTCGGATTTGATTACCTTATTCCTCTCCGGACCCATCTTACGCTTCTTTTGCTGAACTGGTTTTGCGTCGGGGCGAACATCGAGGTAATGCTTGCATACATACGGGCTAATGCGCCCCGGGGGTCCGCCTTCCCATGCGAACACATGCTAGAACCTCCGCAGGGTTTCGAGGAGTTGTACTTCCACGAGTGGGTCAATGTTTGTTCTCATCTTCACTGCTTTCCCGGACTCTCCTGGGACCACTTCAACTGTCTTGAGTTCTTCTGCCGGATACAACTTACCTACCTCGGGCCTCCGAGGCTCACCTTGACTCTTCTGATCATTGCTTTCCTCTTTCTCCACTGTGGCGATCGTGTTCAGCCGACACTCTCGAGCCCTGGCTTGATTTTCTCTAACTTCTCCGGTTCCATTCATGGTAGGAAATTTTACCTTTAAGTGAAGAACAGAGGGCACGACTTCGAACAGGCGGATGGAAGGCCGCCCATAGATCACATTGTAAGTCTTTGCCAGCCCATTGATGATCCAGAACCTGACTTCTTCCGTTCTTCGTAAGTGCCCCTCGCCCCAGGACATCAGGAGCGGAATGGAACCCAAGGTCTCGCTCAGACTCCCATCGAAACCAACCAGTGGGGTCTTCTCGGGGATTATTTGCTCCAATTGAAGCCCCAGAGCTAGGAAGGTGGGCAGGAACATCACATCCACCGAGCTTTCAGTATCTATCAGAACTCTGGCCACCTCGGCCCCATGGATCGTGGCTTGGATCACTATGGGATCGTGATGAGGATGTACGATGTCTATCAAGTCTTCCGGCCCGAAGGTAATTGCAGGGGGTGCACATATGGTAGTAGAAAAAACATGGTATTTCAAACTAACCCGTTGAGTTTCCTTGAGAAACTTTCGCTTCCTCTGGGCCGACGAGGCTGCCAGCGGACCTCCTTCGATTACGTTGATGGTTCTGCCGGACAAGGGGTTGTGCAGATAGTTTGAAGGCGGTGGAGGCAGGTACTGTGGCTGGACTCGTTCTTCGGACGCCGATCCGCCCTCGTACCTCCTTCTTTGGGCTTAGGAGCTCTCTCTCTCTCTCTCTCTCTCTCTCTCTCTCTCGGGGCGTTCCAGACTCCGACGCACCTCTTGTACTTGCTCCCGAGATTGATTAACCTCTCTCCTCTCTTCAGGTTGCTCCTTCCTCGAAGGGGCATCTCTCCTCCCGAGGAATTGTTGTAAGTATCCCATCATTAGCAGGCGTTCAATTTCCACTTTCAGATGATCGCATTGCTCGGTTTTAAGCCTCCAGCTTCGATGAAACATGGACCACTTCCCAGTGTGGCGCATGTTCTCCGAGTTCCGCGATTGGGGGGCCATCGGAGGTCTGGATGTCCCTCCAATACTTGCAACACTTCAGCATTAGAGATTTTCAAAGGGGCCAATGGGAGGGGTTCTAAATACCTTTTCACCACATCCTGCCGGCTTTGGTTGTTTTCCCCTCGTCTGTTCTTCGTACGATCATCGGGTCCCGGCAATCCTTGTTTGGCGAGCCACGTATCCTCGAGCAGCATATATCTTTCCGCTTTCTGCATGAGCTCTTCTAGGGTTCTGGCTGGGTATCTCATCAGAGATTCAGCGAACTCTACCGACCGTGTGCCCCGGGCTACGAACTCTGACAGTATGTGGGACCTACATGCCTTACATTGATTACTGTGTCAGCGAACCTCCACATGTAGTCCCGCAAGCTTTCCGCCTCACCTTGTACCATCGTCATCAAGTGCCCAGCTGTCTTCGGGTAGCGGCGATTGCATGCAAACTGCCGCACGAACAGTTCTCGCATGTCCTCGAAGCTGTAGATGGATCCCCTGGGCAATTGGGAGAACCAGGCTTGTGCCCTTCCGGTCAGAGTAGACCGAAAGATTCGGCACCGGGCATGATCAGGAGCATTGAGGATATCCATCATTGCAAGGAACTGGTTAATGTGATCGCGAGGATCCTTTGCGTTTCGATCTCGCGTGTACACCACCGGGTTAGACAGGCGCATGGATATCGGGATCTCCGGGGCCAATATGTGAGGGGCGAAAGGGCTGCCTTTCTTCTCTTCTTCCATTTCGGTCTTTCTTCAGGGCTTGCACTTCTCTTTTTAATTCAGACATCATGTCAATAAACTTCTGGTTATTACTGGTCGTACTTGGATGCGGGCGAGAACCGTCCGAGTGTTGGCTTCCCCTAGGCCGATCCCTTCGACAACTGGTGCGCTCAACTTCTGCTCGTGCCCGTCGGGCCTCGTCTTGCCTTAGATAGTACTCATTAACCCGCGCTGTAGTAGCAGGGCGTGGAGTCCATCTTCCCCTAGCTCACACCTCTTGTTGCCGCACCCGTCGGGCACCTCGTTCCGCGGCAGTTTCCAGCATACGATCTAACTCGCTCATAATCAGATGGACTTCGGTGGTGGTTCCATCATCCGGGGTTTCTTCCTGACTCGGGGACTCGTAGGCATGCTGACTCGGTGCCTCCGGCGTAGAGGAGATTGACTCACCAGAGTGGTGGGGGGAAATTGCCATGACAGCTTGGGAAAATATTCGTGAAGGGGACTGAAAACTAAGAATACTGATCACAGAGTGAGAACTCACCGAAACCAGGCTCATTCCTTAGGCTACCTCAGGGACTCTAGTGACGTTCCCACAGACGGCGCCACTGATGACGACTCCAGATCGCCGGGCCTGTCATTGAGGTCGTTCGCACGCCGGTCCCGACCTAAGATGATCCTGGATTCGTCAAGCTCCTGGCGAGGTGTGAACTCCGTTGGGGGGAGCTTTCGGCTGCAACTATCCACGACCCTTGGGGGTTCGGGTTCCGTTCGCACGATCTCCCTTCAAACTGCTTCCTCGGATAGATCTTGAGCTCTTCCGACCTCTTTGGTTCGTGCTCCGTACTTTCTCTTACTAGATGGGACTATCTTTTGCTTATATCGGGAATTGTGTGATCTCAGGGGGGAGTGAGTTGCACTTGGCTGAGATGCATTTATGGCTAACCCGCTTCCCTATTTATAGGGCGAGGGGAGGGCATAGATGTAACTTTACCGGGACACGCGTCGGCATGCATGCTAACCCGAGGGTAATAGGGTATTTGCGTGTCCCTGTAGAGTAGGGTACGTGGAGTTTTCGTGTCTGAGAGGAAATAGGCACGTGATGCCGAGGTAGGCTTCGTAGGGTAGGGCACGTGGTGCTTGCATGTTACCCTCGGTGCATGTCGTGCTCTGTTCACACCTTATGACCCCCGAGTCCTCGCTCTTTATTGGGGAAGCAGGGCGGTCGAGCCCTGAGGGGGCGACAACGCACTTGGATAGTGGAAGATGACGTCATGGCCGACGTCGGACACTATCCTCTGGTTGGCCAGAGGGTGCAGTTGCCTTTGCTTAACGACGAAGAAGGCTGCACCTGCACGTGTAGAATACGATCCCCCCCCCCCCTCGTTGGTTCAACGAGGGGTTGGTACAGTAGCGAGCATATTTACAATAATGGGGTCGGAAACTCGAGGGTTGGCTTACCTGGGGTCGAAAAATCCTGGGGAGGGGGTCGTGAGACGTAACGAGATCAGATGATTTGGCCACGTGGACGGGTATGATCCCAAGAGGGAGAGTATGCGTCATTTATATATATATATATATATATATATATATATATATATATATATATATATATATATATATATATATATATATAAAGCAAAACATTTATTGGACTTTAAAAAATAAAATATTTCTGCTTCAGATCATGAACAAATTCGAAGGAGAACCAAGCTTTACTTACCGGCGTGTTTATGGGTCTGGATGTCCCTCGAAGCTTTCCTAATTCGTCACCAATGTATAATAAATCACGACCAGAGATAGATAAAAAAAATAAGTAAAACCAAAGTATATGATTTGAAAAACGTACGTTAATATTGTAGAGAATTATATTTGCTTGAATAATGAAAAGAGTAATTACAAGTATTTATAGATTACCAGAGGTTTCCTGGTAGACCTAGTCTAGTAAGGAATACTTAAATTACATAAAAATAATAAAATAAATAATATAACCTATTTTATTCTATCATGCCCCCGCAAGATGGAATGGCTAAGAGACAGACCAATCTTGGAGCATAAATTGGTGAACTGAGCCGACGACAAGGCTTTGGTGAGTAAGTCAGCAAGTTGATCTTCAGAGCGAACATGAGAAACACGTAGGATACCTTGCTGCACATGTTGGCGAATAAAATGATAATCCAGAGCTACATGCTTCATCCGAGAATGGAAAACCGGATTTGCACAAAGTTGTGTAGCACCAACGTTGTCAAAGTAAATGACTGGTTGACTCGGAATGGAAATACCAAGTTCGGTGAGAAGAGAAAGAAGCCACCGGAGTTCAGCCGCGGTGGAAGCAACCGAGCGATATTCGGCCTCGGTGGAAGATCGAGCAACTGTCTGTTGTTTCTTGGAGCTCCAGCAAACAGGGTTGGAACCCAGAAAAACAATATATGCCCCTGTGGATGAGTAGTCATCTTTATCACCCACCCAATCAGCATCAGAATAAGCATGAAGAGTAAGAGGGCTTCGGGCCCGGAGAAGGATACCCTGATCAAGCGTACCATGCAGATAACGTAAGACTCGTTTAGCTGCATTCCAGTGATCAGCACCAGGGGATTGCATGAACTGGGACAGTTTGTTGACAGCAAAGGAGATATCCGGACGAGTGAGAGAAAGGTATTGAAGACCGCCGAGAACACTCCGATAAACACTCGGATCTTGGAGCGGTTCGCCACCATCCCGACGAAGAGTAGAGGTAGCAGCAAGAGGGGTTTTGACCGGCCGGGAAGATGCCATCTTGAAGCGGGTTAAGAGGTCAAGAATGTAGCGTCTTTGAGACAAAAAGAGACCACCAGGGTGTGGTTGAACCTCAACACCCAAGAAAAAATGCAGAGGACCGAGATCCTTGATGGAAAAGCGGCGGCCAAGGTCCGCAATAACGGAATCCACTTGTGAACTATCACTGCCTGTAACAATAATGTCATCAATATAAACAAGAATATAGACCAAATTACCATCTCGACAAAAAATAAAGAGAGAAGGATCCGCTTTAGAATTAGAAAACCCGGAGGAGAGTAAAAAATCCCGAAGCTCAGTGTACCAAGCACGAGGAGCTTGCTTAAGACCATAAATCGCCTTGTGTAGGCGACAAACGTGAGAAGGCCGATCACGATCAATAAACCCCGGGGGCTGAGCCATAAAAACATCGTCAAACAGACGACCCTGAAGGAAAGCATTATTGACATCCAACTGGCGAAGGGGCCAGGACTGAGAAACAGCTAGAGAGAGAATAAGCCTGATGGTGGTCGGTTTGATAACCGGACTAAAGGTCTCATGAAAGTCTACCCCGGGACGCTGATGAAAACCCTTAGCCACCAGGCGGGCTTTATAACGATCCACCGAACCATCTGGGTTACGTTTGATACGAAACACCCACTTGCAACCCACAACATTCAGAGAAGGAGACGGTGGAACAAGATCCCAAGTACCATTTTGAACAAGCGCCATAAACTCAGTAGACATGGCGTCTCGCCAGCACGGGTGAGCAAGAGCCTGAGAAACACACGTTGGTTTGGTATCCACAGAAGGAATGGAAGCAGAGAGATTGAGTTTTTGGACGGGTTTGGAGATATTATGCATGGAGCGAGTGACTATAGTGCGAGGCGGAGGTGGGGAAGGAGTGGCTAATAAAGGAGCCGATATGTGGGATGCAGACGAGGCTGCATGGGAGGATGAGGAGGAGCTCGGGAGGCCCGACGGTTGATGAGTGGACCCCAATGGAGAGGCAGATGGGCCCGCGGGCAGAAGAGAGACTGCGGGCGCCGCAGGAGGCCCGGGCGAGGTGATGGGGAAGCCCGGAGGTGCGCGCGGGGCCTGAACAATAGGGGTCGGGGCTGGTAGGATAGTATGAGGTGGGTCAGAAGCGGAAAAATGCGGAGAAGGGCTAGAGGATGGAGGAAGAGAGTGTTGCCGAGAGGCAAAGAGAAATATAGACTCGACAAACTGGACATGACGAGAAACATATAGTCGAGATGTGAGAAGATCAAAACAAAAATATGCACTTTGGGACGGTGCATAACCCAGAAAAACGCATGGGACAGATCGACCAGCAAGTTTGTGAGGTGTATATGGGCGAAGCCACGGATAACAGAGACACCCAAAGACACGTAGTTTAGTATAGTTGGGGTTGTGACCAAGAAGACACTGGTAAGGGGATTTCATAGAGAGAAGGGGAGTAGGCATGCGATTTATGAGATAAGTGGCGGCGGGTAAGGCATATGACCAATAAGAGAGGGGGACAGATGCATGATGAAGTAGGGTGAGGCCAGTTTCAACAATGTGACGATGCTTACGTTCAGATATACCATTGTGCTCAGGAGTATGGGGCGGGGACGTGAGATGAGAAATCCCAGTGGTAGAGAGGTAAGATGATAAAGCAATATATTCACCACCATTGTCAGAGTACAAGGTTTTAATTTTGTGGTTAAATTGATTTTCAACAAGAGCACGAAATTTAGGAAAGACTTGATAAACATCACTCTTGCGTTTGAGCGGATAAAGCCATGAATAACGAGTAAAGTGGTCAACAAACACAACATAATATTTAAAACCATCAATAGAAATAAGTGGAGATGTCCAAACATCAGAATAAATAATTTGAAGAGGATGAGTCGACACAACAGTAGAAATATGAAAAGGGAGTTTATGCATTTTGTTGCATTGACAAGCATTACAATTTAAAGAAGGTGACGCAACATCTACTATGGATAAATGAAAAGTAGACAAAATATTATTTAGAATTGAGCTAGATGGATGACCTAGCCGACTGTGCCAAGCTGAGGAAGAAGCTTTGACACCAGAAAAAGCAAGAAGAGGAGGGTTGGTGGACTTGGTAGGCTGAGAAGAAGACCATTGGTAGAGACCATGTTTAGTTTTGCCTTGGACCAGGATTTTCCCCGTGCGCGGATCTTTGACACGAAAAGAAGAGGGGGAGAATTCAATAGTGGTGTTATTGTTTTTGCAAAATTGAGAGACAGAGAGAAGGTTATGACGAGCGGACGGGACACATAGAAGCTGATTAAGAGTAAAAGAACGAGAAGGAGAAGAAAGAATACCAGAACCAATGTGAGTTATAGGCATGCTGGAACCGTTACCGACAATAACCTTATCTGACCCAGAGTACGGAGCATGAAGAGAAAGATTCTGAAGATCCGGAGTAATGTGATGACTGGCACCGCTATCCATAATCCAATTTCCGAAATCAGGTGTATTTCCCGAGTAATGAACTCGAGGTGTGCGTGCCTTGCCATTATTCCAGGGAGACAGCGGTTGAGCAAGCTGATTGATCGGCATGATGCGAAAATTGGGACAGGATTTGGCGGTGTGACCCTGAGCGTCACAAGCCTGGCAATAGCCGAGATATGGACGAGAGGAGGAATATGAAGAGACCGACGCTGGAGAGGGGGGGTCGGTAGCCATGGCCGACAATGGGGCGGCGGCTGGGGGAATTAGGGTTAGGATTTTAGGTCACAGGTCAGAGAGACTCATGATACCATGTAGAGAATTATATTTGCTTGAATAATGAAAAGAGTAATTACAAGTATTTATAGATTACCAGAGGTTTCCTGGTAGACCTAGTCTAGTAAGGAATACTTAACCAAAGGTTTCCTGGTAGACCTAGTCTAGTAAAGAATACTTAAATTACATAAAAATAATAAAATAAATAATATAACCTATTTTATTCTATCAAATATAAACTAGAGGTACATATTATTCCGATACTAGTGCGTACTAATATCAAATCCAATAACTCTTATAAGTTATCAATTACCTCCTATACCTATGTTTATATTGCATATCTTGCCGTAGGATTTCACTCTTCATTAGGATAATGAATGACGCGCAAATTTATAACAAAGGTAACTATTGAGAACATTAACTTCTTGATAAAAATATTTAAATTGAAAAATTATCTATGTAAATATCAAGAAGTTCGTATTTTATATTAGATTTGGATCGCATTGAATAAAATAGTAACCAACGTGCCTCATGGCAGCCTCACTCGTCCTTTTTCTGTTGTGGTTTGCAATGCCATCACCCATAAGGTATTTCATCCATAATTGGGATGTATAAAACTCTCCGTAATTTTAGAATTTTGCACGAAATCTCTTTGTAGTTTAATAATTGGTTAGAGTTCTCTTGTGCTTTCATAAACTCCGTTTAAAATCTTCATAAAATCTTCTAACTTGCACAAAACTCGTTATGGTTTCATAAAATTTCGCACAAAACTCCTTTTGTGGCTTCATAGAAAATGAATTTTGTAAGAATTTATAAAACCACTAAAGGTATTAGACAATTCACAAACCAAAAGAAGGTTTCTTGTAAGTTTCCCAAATTATAAAGAGAGTTTCAAACACAAGCAAAGACTATTGAGATTTGATTTCAAGAATCTTTAAGAATAAATCATCTATTAAGCTATACATGCTAAAACTTGATCTTTCCTTGTTAGATGGTGATCCTAGCTATGTCTCAAGTCTCAATGTTCTATCGACTTAAGCTTCACTTGATCTTAATCGTGACTCGATCGATAAGTCTCATGTACAGTGCTTAATTGCTTGTTATTTCTAACCAAGCTAATGATTCTTTGTGTGCGTGTTAAGTAGAGTATTCCTGATTTTGAAACTGAATTTTTGCATAGCCTAAGAAAATACCCTACATCAACATAAAAATCATCCCGCAATAATTCTTTTATGAATCTATTATTATCAACTAAATGATCCCTTCTTCTTTAGGCAAATAATTGTTATATCGAATAAATATATTTGGCCATGCAACACTATAATGATCTAAGGCATGATTTCACTAGAGAGGTAAAGAAAAGACAAATGTGAGGTATGTATGTGATGGCATGATTCATGTGGGCCAAATATCCCGTCATTTTATCTGACGGATGTCCACTTCGTGCCACCGCCCAACCTACCTGCTTTTTAAAAGCTTTGAACGACAGCGTGTACCAAGGGCCAAGCATCTAGACTGAATTTACATAAGTAACCTTTTTCTTTTCAGAATCTTTTTTCCTTCTGTAATGAAACAACAATACAGAAGATTATTGAGTCATTTTATATGAGAAATAACTCTGTTGCGTGTTGAAATATATAACTACTAATAATTCTACACACATGCGGACACCGCGTGTAAAATTTTGAATTAATTTAATAAATATTTTAACTTTAACGAATAAGAAATAGTTAGAGATAAGAGTGAGAAAATAGAATATGGGAGAGAAGTTGAGTGAAAGTAAGATTAGATGAGAACGTATAGATTTTGCTGGTTACAAAAATTTAGAAAATTACTTTTATGTCCTGTTTTTTATTACATGTCTAGAGAGAAAAATTAGGGATATTTTAGATGAACTATTAATTTGGTACAACAACTATAAAATATGTGATGGTGGAGGATTTGCTTTTAATATAGTAATAGTAATAAATAATCATGACATATTGACATGTACTTCATAGCATAATGTTGACTAATCTGAATCTAGTAAGCAAGAACCTACATTATTATATTACTTAATTATACGTCACATATTTAATTATTCTTCACAGTTTAAAAATTCTGAGCCTTGAATCATTTGTATGTTATTAATGCTAAGGGTCGTGGTCAGTAATCCGTAAGTGAGCTTTTATAGAACTTGTAAGCAGTTTAGCTCTTACATTTATTGCAGAACAACGTTCATGAATCTTATCATATCAGTAACACTTGTGTATTTGATTAGTAAAAAACTTAATAATATTCAAGGAGGGACAGAGCACAGCCTATTTAAATCTGGAAATTAAACCTATTTTTAAATAATAAAATATTTCTAAAGCTCCTTAATTTTTTATTGACCTTCCAACAAAAATTCAAATTTATAAAACTTTTATTATTAATAATAATGCCTCCTTAATTATTCTTAATTCAATCATGAAACCGCCCACATTAATTGCGCAACAAAGACATGATTTACTGTATATGAAACATATGAGATCCCTTTTTAAAATCACATCATATTAATCTATATATCGCAGTCTTCTTCTAACAACCAAACCCAAGAAAATTAAACACGAGAAAGAGTACCAATAATACTGCTGCATACAAAGCGTGACATTCTTGACTAAGCAACAGAGGAATTGATTTGAGAACACTCAAATGTGTATTATACTCATAAAAGTACTCTTAGATTAACAGTTTGGCTATGTTTATGTATTGACTTTGCTACAGTCTTTTAAGTATTAAGTTGTTTGTATCAACAGTATCCAAAACTAGTTATAACTTATAACTTGTAAACTCGTGTGGCCAGTCACCATCTACAGTTTAGCCAAGCAAAATTTAAATTCCTCATTACATAGTCAAATTTTCTATATTCTCTATTATGTCCTTTCAAATAAATATAAATGTTTTATCTTCCGTTTTAATTAATGACGTATCATAATAACACATTTTTGTACAAATTTGACATAAAATCTATTGCTCTCCTATTTATACGATGATAAGTTTTTCTTTCTTCATGTAAAGGTAAAGTAACCCATGTAAAAGAGTTATTTAATCAAAATTTTAGACCCATCATATATTAATAATTAGAAAACATCCAAAATAAAAGGTCTGCAATGAATTAATGTTCAAAAGTCTAAATTATTCGTAAAACTATATGTGTGTGTGTGTATCTGTGTGGCGGACCAAAAAACTATATATGTGCGTGTGTAAATAAAATGAATAAAAGAAGTGGCTAGCACGTGAATGGGAAATAAAATCAAATAAAAAAAAGTTTTCTAGAGAAAAACAAATTGAAGTATTACTTTTTTTAATAATATTTATGTTAACAAAATACATACAAATAATATGCATCATACATTGACATATGCATAATTTGCATATGTTAGTAACACAATTTGACTCATAATATTTGCAATTTTTTTGAAAATGAATTAATACAAATATTAATTATTTTAAAGAGTTTAAGGGACTATAGAAATAGAAAAATATATATCAACAAAAATCAATTGAGTTCAACTTTTTAATAAAGTAATTTTTCACATGAATTACTTACTTTTATACAGCAAATTAAGAAAGGGAATCTCTCCATCTAATAAATGAAAGTGAAGATTTTTTTTTTTCGTTTCAGATTTAGAAAAAAAAACTTTTGATGTTGATAGAGATAAAGGGGAAGATAAACCTACAAATTTAGTTGGAAGGTTACAATGAAGAACAATAAATTATTGCTCTGTTTTTTGAGATTTTGCTCAGCATGTGTCAGCTTCCCCATTATATATATATATATATATACATAAAGATATTTATGGTAAAAATAGGATAACCGTATTGGAGTTCAAATTACTGAAGCTCCTCATTGTAGGAATCTTCCTAAAATAGACATTTATAATTAAAGTTTTTCCAAAACCTATACTGCCAATTCCTAATTTGAAACTTTGGAAGATATATAATAAAAATTTCAAATCTTGAAATAATAAACCAATTTGTAAAATTTTATAATGTTAAAATTTACACATTATGTTCCAAAAATTAAATATTTTATCAGGTACATGTTCCTATGGAAAGATACTGTAATTTGACATTTAATCCAAAACCGAAACCAAAAATCAAAATCAACCAACGACAAATATATGTATATCTTTTTTTATCATAATCGCGTGTTCACATAAAAAACTTTCGTCTAATTCTTAATTTCTTACGTTTGAACATGAGTTTAGTGTTTGTGAAATACAAAGAAAACATCTCTTTAACTTATCAAAACATGAAAACCTTAAGAAAATGTATCTATAACTTATCAAAACATGGAAAACTTTCCGTTGTCAATCCAAGCACCAAAAAGTGTAAATATAATTTTCCTTAAAAGTTCCCCGACTTTCACTACTAACCTATGTCCAATCTCTAGTCTACACGAATTCATATAATTTAAAAATATTGGCTAGACACAAAAAAGTTGACGGAATTGCAGTAGTTGTAAAAGTGACTTTTTCACTAAATTCACTGAGATTTAATTAAAGTTAGTTTTGATTACGCGTTGAAGTGTTTCTCATATTTTTTTTTTAAAAGTACTAAAATATTAACTAAAATTTTACAGCAATTAATGAGAAATAACTCTTTCTTCCATTTTTTTTAATTGCAATACTCAAATAAATATTAATGAGGACCCAAGAAGCCAACAACCTCTTTTTTTCACAAATGTTATAGATGCTTAAGTACGAAGTCATAAAATTCCCATTAAAAAAAAAAGAAAAACAGAAAGACATGTAAGAGAATCGAGGAGAAAAGGAAACCCAAGAACCAAAAAAACATCATTAATCCCAAGGACTACATTGTCATTTCCAAAGCATAATTACTAAATTAAACGAATTTTTTCGGCATCAAAGAAAACAAAAAAGAAAAAGACATATTACAGGCAAGCTAAAGAGAACTGTCCGCAAATAATTATTAAAATCCCTAAAATTTTGTCATCTTCTTAAATATTATAATAACTAATTAACTATTACAGTTGATCAATGACTCATGCGCAGTCAGCAAATCGCAGCGCGAGAATATTATTTTATTTTATTGTATTAAATACTCCAACACGCACAATATTTTAATACAGCTCAAAACACAAACATACTTGACAAAAAAGCTCACACAACCAACACAAATAAGAGCAGCAAATGGAATTTATTCTACGACAAATAATTAAATGAGAGCGTTTTTTTGGAGAGAGAAACATAACACACAAATGGGGTGAGTAAGAAAAGAAAAGAGAACTCAAAAAAGCTGTTCCATTTGTCTTTTCAATTTTAATCACAGCTTCCAATAGAATTTCGACAGCAAATTTTTTCTTTTTTTTTTCAAGTAAGTTATTTATTTTTGTGTGTTTTGATCTCTGTTTTTCATATATATGATGATCCGATCAGATTTTAATGTATACATGTATATATCTGTGTATTTCTTTCTTATATACATATATATATATAGTTTGACTGATTGGTTGACTTGATTTATGAATTGTTTTTGCTGATTTGTTTTTTCACCGAAGTTTGATGATCTGAGTATTGGAGGTTTTTTGGGATCAAAATCTGATCTTGTTTGTGGGTTTTTAAGGTTTTTTGTTTTTGTCTTTTTGTTTGATGTTTCAGTTGTTGATAGGAGACATGTTAAAGTTTTGTTTCTTTGTCGATTAATACTATGATTTTTTGTTGTTTGTCTGATTTAATCTTTTGCCTCTGTTTGATCAGGTACTATTGTTGTTGAATCTCTGTAGAGGCGGCTACTATTATTGTTCATTATTATTAGAGGACTTGATTTTTTTTTAAACAGGTACTTAAATCTTGCTTTTTGATCTTGTGTACTTTGATCTCTTTCACTCAATGTGTACTGATTATGAAATGTTGGAATTGAAATCTGGGTTTTTTGGTAATTTAGATTTTGTTATCGATTCGGTGCAGAGACTGAGAGAGGAGCTCAATTCTGACTATTTATATACAATTGAGTGCTCGGGAGTTTTTGTTTCATTTGATTCGGAGTTGGTTTCGTTACCTTAGTTCTACGAGTTTTGGGAAAGATGGCAAAATTATCACATTCGGATTCTAGACGAATGTACTCGTGGTGGTGGGATAGCCATATCAGCCCCAAGAACTCGAAATGGCTCCAGGAAAATCTCACAGGTTGTTCAAAATGTTATTACCTTGGTTTGCGCTTGTATGACGATGAAGTTTGCATATGTTTTTGCTTACTTCAGAATTGTTATTTGCTAATTAGGTGCTGATTTTTTTTTTATCTTTTTGGGCTTCGTTTTGTAGATATGGATTCCAAAGTAAAAGTGATGATCAAGCTGCTCGAGCAAGATGCGGATTCATTTGCAAAGAGAGCAGATATGTACTATAAGCAACGTCCAGAGCTTATGAAGCTTGTTGAAGATTTCTACAGAGCATATCGTGCATTGGCTGAGAGATATGACCACGCTACTGGTGTGATACGCCACGCCCACCGTACTATGTCTGAAGCTTTTCCAAATCAAGTCCCTTTGATGTTCGGAGATGATTCACCTGCAAATTCTGGGACAGGAACGCCTGAAATGCAGGTATGTAAAATGTGTAAGAAGATGATTCTATTACGGAAATGTAATCTGTAAGTCTGAATTCTTGTTTATTCTTTCAAACAGAATGGAGAATTTACTGATGATGATCCTGTCGCAAGAAGGAAGGTCTTGAAACAGGTAAATGACTCCTTCCGGTCGGTTGAGCGTGTGAGGAAGGGACTCAATTTTGATGATGCGGACGAGAAAGAACATAGTATGAAAACTAACCATGTTGAGGATCGACAGTTGTCTAAATCTGACAACGGAAGTAAATCCGAGGATGTCCTAGCTTTGAAGGAAGCTCTTGCCAAGCTGGAAGCTGAGAAGGAAGCTGGCCTTGCTCAATACCAACAAAGTTTGGACAGAATCTCCAAGCTTGAGGCCGAGATATCCCGAACAAACGAGGATTTCAAAATGCTTACTGACCATGCAACTAAAGCTGATAGTGAAGTTGTTGTCCTAAAGGAATCACTTTCCAAATTAGAAACTGAAAAGGAGTCTAAGCTTCAAGACTACCTACAATCGTTGGAAAAGATATCTGGTCTGCAGGAAATCCTCTCTACTTCCCAAGAAGATGCCAAGAAACTCGACGAAAGAGCTAGTCTTGCTGAAACTGAAGCAGAATCCTTGAGAGAGCAACTGGATAAGTTAACTGTTGAAAAGGATGAAGCTCTCAGTAATTACATGGAAACTTTGCAACTGATATCAAACCTGGAGAACAAGTTACTACTCACTGAAGAGGATGCCAGAAAGTTGAAAGAGAGAGCAGAAAATGCCGAAAGTGAAGTGGATATCCTAAAAAAAACCATTTTTAAATTGACCGCAGAAAAGGAAGCTTCGGCCCTTCAATACCAGCAGTGCTTGGAGAGAATTTCTAGTCTGGAACACCAGCTCGCGACTGCTGAGAAGGAGGCCGAACGCCTCAATATGGAGATAGATAATGAAATGTCCAAGCTAAAGGGTGCCGAAGAACAATGTTCCCTATTACAAAAAACTAATGAGTCTCTTCACTCTGAGTTGGAGTTGCTGATGTTGAAGATGGGAACTCAAACTCACGAGCTTACGGAGAAACAGAAGGAAGTGGGAAAACTTTTGTCTTGCGTACACGAAGAACGGTTGCGGTTTGTGGAGGCTGAAACTGCTTTCCAAACTTTGCAGCATTTGCATGCTCAAACCCAGGAAGAATTGCGGTCTATGGCTTCCGAGCTGCAGAAGAGGGCTCAACTTATGAATATTATGGAGACACGTAGTCAGAGTTTGCAAGATGAAGTGTTGAAGGTTAAGGAGGAGAATAAGCAGCTTGACGAGGTCAATACATCTTCTGCTTTATCAATAAAGGATCTGCAAAATGAAATCTCCTGCTTAAGGGAATCGAAAGGCGCCCTTGAGGTGGAAGCGGAGCTTCGACTTGACCAAAGAAACGCGTTGCAACAAGAAATTTATTGTCTGAAAGAGGAACTAAATGACATGAATAAGAAGCATGTTTCAGTTTTGGATCAGGTTCATGCAGTAGGATTGAATCCAGAGTCCTTGGGATCATCGGTGAAGGAATTACAGGAAGAAAATTCCAAAATAAGAGAAACTTGCCAAAGGGAAAGTAGTGAGAAAGCAGCTCTCCTGGCCAAACTGGAAATTCTCGAGCAACTTCTTGAGAAAAATTCCATATTAGAGAACACCCTGTCTGATTTGAATGCTGAACTTGAGGCTATGAGAGGAAAGATAGAGATATTGGAGCAATCCTGTCAATCACTCTTGAAAGAAAAAACCAGTCTTGTTGATGAGAAAGCCACTCTCATGATTCAACTACAGGAGACGAATGAAAATCTGGAAAAACTTTCAGAAAATAACAATTTTCTGGAAAACTCTCTTTCTGACGCAAACCGTCAACTTGAAGCACTAAAGGCTAAGTCAAAAAGCTTAGAAGATTCATGCCAGTTTCTTGTAAATGAGAAGGCTAGTCTGATCAGTGAAAAGGATGGTTTAACCTCTGAACTGGAAAAAACGCAGATTAGACTGGAAGACCTTGGGAAAGTATATGAAGAGCTGGAGGGGAGATGCATGAATCTGGAGAAAGAGAAAGAATCAACTCTTCAGAAAGTTGAAGAACTGCAGATGTCTTTGAGTGCAGAGAGGCAAGAACGAGCAAGTTATATTCAGATGAGTGAAACCCTGTTCACCGGCGTTGAAGGGGAGATGCATGCTTTGCGAGAAGAAAGTGAAAGAAGAAAGATAGAACTTGATCAAGTGATTGACGATGTTGTAGATAGCGAAATTGAGATTTTTGTCTTGCGCAGAACTGCTCAAGACCTGGCGCAAGTTAATTCATTTATTATTCTTGAGAAGCAGAAACTCTTGGAGGAATGCAGTTTGTCTGGAAAGAAGATCTCACAGTTAGAGAAGAACAATTTTCAACAAGAAGTAGAGATCAAAACTTTGGCTGATCAAGCTGGTAGTCTAAGGGTGGGAACTATTCAGTTGTTGGAGGCCCTCAACATTGTTGCCGATGATGCGTGTAAGGATAAAATAGAGAAAGATATGGTGTGTTTCAACCAGATGTTGAATAAACTTCAAAGTATGAAAGAATCCCTCTATGATGCTGATGAAGAAAATATGCAGCAGAGTGTTGAATTGTCAGTTCTTGTTGCATGGATTAAGCAACTAAGAATCGATTTACAAGATCTTGAGTTGGAAAAAAACAATGTCGAGCACGATAATAAAGTCAAAACTGTGCAGCTCCTTGCATTGCAGAGTGAGGTCCTTACAGTTCTTGACTTGAACGAGGAACTGAAGTTGAAATTGAGGGAGGAAGATTGCAATAAGGAATCATTAATGTCTAAGATTGAGGACTTGAACAAGGAACTAAAAGACATGCAAGGTACTTGCCTGGTCTTGCAAAGAGAGAAGTTTGAAATTTCTGAGGAGAAGAGGTCCTTGATGAATAATCTTCTACAGTTGGAGGAAAAGAATAATGTCCTGGAAGAGGAAAACTGTGTTCTATGTGGAAAAGTTTTAGCTCTGGACAACCACTCCCTAATTTTTAGAAGCGTTGCCGAAGAGAAATTTATGGGACTTAAAAGACTAGGTGAGGATTTGAATAAGCTTCAAGATATAAATGCTGCTCTTATGGGAAAGCTAAGCTTGACAGAGACAAAGCTGGAGGAATCTGAATCTGACAATCTTCAGCTCCAAGAGAGACTGCAGAAGTCAGAAGATGAACTGAAAGAAGTCACCACAATCAAAGATCGGCTGAGTGATGAGATTGAAAAAGGAAAAGAAGTTTTGCGTCAGATGGAACTTGAACTTCAAGAAGCAGAACGGAAGATGAATCTTGTGGAAGAGGAGAAATTTGAGTCAAATAGAAGTGTAGAAGATCTGAAAATGGTTCGTGATAGTCACGAGAATCAGATCCTCAAACTGTCCGAGGAAAATAATTGCTTGCGTGGGGCAAGTCAGTCACTGGAAGTGGAACTGCACAAGTTGCATGGAGAGAATAATAAGAGAAAAATCCAAGAAGAGAATTTACAATGTGAGATGCAAAGAAAAATAAACGAGATCAACAGGTTGGAAATTGAGGCTGCTTCAGTTTTTGGTGAATTTCAGTTCTCAATGGTGAGTCAGCTCTTATATGAGCAAAAGTTTCACGAGCTCCAAGGAGAATGTCTTGGCTTTATACATCAGAATGAAGACCTCAAAACTCAACTTGCTGCTTTTGGTCCTGAGATTGTAGCCTTGAAGGAATCTATATCGTCTCTGGAGAACCACACCGACATACATATCAAGTTCCAAAATCCCGAAAGCGAGGAAGTACAGGTATTATTATTTGACACTATTTATCTGTGGAAACTTTTTTCTTGGTGACTGTTCAAGCTTGAAGTAATTCTGTAATGCCCTTCAGTAAGAGAGGGTACTGCTGCTTTAAAACTGCCATATTCTTCTTTAATTTGATCTTTTTCTTTTTAGGGTACTCAGTTGACAAATGATACACGTCTGAATGAGGACAAGAGAGAACCAAGGGCAAGGACATTTTCCGACTTGCGCGATTTACGGAAAAGGCTTCAAGCAATTGAAAAGGCAGCAGTCGATACAAAGGAACTAATGGTTCAGGAAAACACTAATCTCCGTTTTAAGTTGGATGCTGCAATGAAGCAACTCGAGTCATCATCACGATCTGAGAGTGGTCGGTATAGGAGAAATTTAAAGCAAAAATCTGAAATCACTGAGGCAGATGGTGCACTTTTGACTAAAGATATCATGCTCGATCAAGTATCTGACGGTTCGTCTCGTGACTTAAGCAAGAGACAACCAGTTGATACCAACAATCAAATCGTTGAGTTATGGGAAACTACCGATCCTGAAAATACCATTGGGTTTTCTGTCAGCAAGTCGAAGAATCTTCACCGTGTTAAATCATTGAAAAAACAGAAAAGTGGGGTTCCCACCTCCGAGAAAGATTTGAGCGTCGACAAGTTAGAGGTTTCTAAAAGATTTAACGGGGGTGCCGATCAAGAAGGGAACAAGAGAAAGGTATTAGAAAGGCTCGACTCAGACGTTCAAAAATTGGCGAACCTTCAAATTACGGTTCAAGATTTGAAGAGAAAACTCGGAGTTGTTGAGAAGGACAAACGGGGTAAAGCTGTTATAGAGTGCGAGGCGCTAAAGGGAAAGCTTGAAGAAGCTGACACGGCGATATTGAAGTTGTTTGATCTCAATGGAAAATTGATGAAAAATGTTGAAAACAACAGCCCTTTTCCTGAAGTTTGGTCATCGTTTGATTTGGAGGGGGATGGAAGTGCAAGGAGGATGAGAGTGTCAGGACAGGCGGCAAAAATGTCTGAAAAAATCGGAAGGTTGCAGCTGGAAATACAGAAGTTGCAGTTTATCTTGTTGAAATTTGATGGTGAGAAGGAAGGGAAAACTAAAGTGGTGGAGACAAAACGAAGGGTACTTTTACGTGACTATCTTTATGGAGGAGGAAGGAAAGGCCAGACACGTAAGAAGACTCATTTTTGTGCATGCGTCCAGCCTTCTACGGTTGAAGATTGAGGTTCTTATATGTAATATGATGCATGTTAATAAGGCAGGCCTAGTTTCATTCTCTCTTCCTAGAAGTGCCTTTTTTTTAAGATATAGAGATGCTATTTCCCTGCCCCCTTTTAGGTATCTTGTATATTTTGGTATGTATCTTAGAATGAGAATAGGTGTATTGCCCCTCTACTATATGGTGAGAGGTACTTTGGCTTTTGTGTTATGGCAGTAAATAAAACATATTTGAACTTTGGTGTGTTTTCATTACCATTTTAGTAATCTGTTCGACAAAAAAGCATTGAGAGGCAAAATTTTGTTGGACTTGCTTCTGAATATACATATATGAGGTTAATCAAGATGGAGTGAAACGGGGCAATTGGTTAGTGTAGTGAACTAGTTATGCCAGTTTAAAATTGGACTACGAACATCTCGTGTCTCGTGAATCTCAAAAGAGAGTGTAAAAAATTGGTGAATGGATGTGAGAACTTACAAGTGGTTCAATAATGGTGCAGTGTTCTAATCCCCTCTTTAAGATTTAAAGATCATTTAATTTAATTATAGAATTTAGATTAAACCATACAAAATACTCATAAAGTAATGAGTTAGTTTAACAAACGACCCATAATTGAGAAATTATGCAAACTATATATACCTATGCCTAACTACCGTTAATTTATGTTATTTAAGTTTCTTGGAGAATCATGGATGTCGGTGGTGTTTGCAAGAGCTTATAAAAAGAGCTTGTTTACTACTTTTGCTTAAACCTACTTTAAGTGATTTTTAATAAAAAAGTTTGGAGTGTTTGCAAGTCTTTTTAATAAACTACTTAAAGCATTAATTAGGTGTTTGTAAAAATTAATGAGGAGTGACTTTTCTTTTTAAAGACCTTTTAAAAATAACATGATTCCATAAGCAGTTGGAGAAGCACCCTTGGACATGCTTTTGCGGCTTATGCGTTTTTTGACTTTTTTTTAGACAAACAAAAGCAAAAGTCAGTATTCCAAACACTAAAAATCTGCTTTTGCGGCTGCAAAAGCCAACAAACTCCTTTTATAAGCATGTGCAACCACCACCGTAGTATTTTAAAATAAGGATATTATCACTCACACCCCCTGAGGTTTGGTGTAATATCAGAAACCTCCCATGAGGTTTCAATAATATCAGTGACACCCCTTGAGGTTTGAAGCAACATATCAAATAGGCCCAACATTCCTTATCTGCCCTTGCTTTACATTAACTATAACCAACTTGTTACTATTCAAACTATAAAGTATCTTTGAATGTACTTAGTGTAGAATTATATTTTAACACTAAATTTCATAATTAGTATGATTATTGTATTCTAAATATTAAGGTTTAAAATGAAATATACTTAAAAAGAATTTAAAAGATATTTGTAGTAAATATATTAAAAAAAAATTCTTATATACGTAAATATTCAGAACTTATTGTTTAAAATGTATATATTTTGAGATAAACATTTCGAACTTATTATGTTTTGATGTTTTTGAAAAATAAAACAATGAGGTAATAGTCAAATAATATATTCAGAAAAATCTAACATTTTTAGATATGTACTTAAAATTAATTTTAAAGTGTTATTCTAATTTAAAATTTTTTATTTGCTTGTTATAGAAGTTTTATTCAAATATATTTATTCAAGAATGTAAATTAAATTCTCAATATTTACTCAAAAGTATAGTTTTTATTATTTTTCTTTTTTTTTTTAAATTTTTATTTGAATAGCAAATGTGTATATTAGGTCTTACAAGGTGGTCAAAGTTGGCCAAGGGCAAAAAAATGTATAATGGACCTATTTGATTTGTTGGTGCAAATTAATTTTTTTATAAGGTTTAATAATAAAAATCAAACTTATCATCGTATTTTTGGCTTGATTTTTTATATCTAATATATGACATTATTCAGCTGTCAATTAATTTATAGTATTTGAAATATATAACCTAGAAAAATATCTTTATACAACTTATATAATGGTGTGAACTGAAATTTATTTTATAACCCTATTTGGGCACTAATATTTCTATTTAACAACTTAACTCATTCCTTTCTTCTTTTAAATTAATTTTTATCTTCAATATACGCTTGAGAAAATTAAATATCAAAATTTGTGGGGTTTGCGCCCTTATATCTTAGAATCTACACCTCACCTTTAAGTCAATAAAATGCTTGGCTACGTCCTACGCTTTTGACAATACTTATTATATTAAAAGAAAAGAGAGAAAATCTTAATTGACGTGACTAGTTTTGTTGCTGGAAATGAAGTAGTTATGTAATATTACAAAAGTAATGGAGATAATTGTTCTTTCAAGTTTTGCACAAGAGTGCAATATTAATAAAGTAAGAAACATCTAGTTATTTTCATAAAAAAAAAAAAAAGAAACATTTAGATACAAAGGTGCAACGGCACAAAAGGTGTAATGGCACAAAACATAAAGGTCCAAGGTGTAAGAGTAACATGATATATAAACAAATTGTGCAATTTTCCAAATATAAAGAGTGGTGTGTGTAAATAGCCAATAACTCTGATTGTCTCTGTAATTTACCATAAACTACACCGTCATCGATTTTTGGACTGCATTTTTCTACTTTTCACTTACTAGCAACAAGCCAACTATACTGCACGGATATAGATACGACAAGAATATGACACCATACGAATATAGAAACACGATTTTTTTAAAATATCAGTAGCCTGATACGACATGGATACACACATATATTTATGTAATTTTATTTTAATTATAAGGCAATAAAGTAATAACTTAAATATTTCGTTAACAATAATAAATAAAGTTACAATTTTAGTTATATTTAAAAATATAATAAATCTTATAGAATATACCTAGTAATCTATATGAACATTCAAAGATAAAGATATAATATTAAATTTATTCTGAATGTGAGAAAGTTGCAACTTAAATTAAAAAAAATTGCGTTTAATATGAAAGATCGTAATTTGTAATTTGAGTTTTTACCATTATATTTGAAAATATAATTTGTGAATACGATGTGTCGGAAAAGGTTGGACACATGCTCGATAAATATCCGATACAGGTATTCATAATTTTATCTTTTAACTACATGATACGCAACATGGCACGTCCGACACGTCTATTGAGAGTATGCAGTGAGTATCATATCGTATTTTTAGAAGTATCCGTACAATATAACATGCTAGTAACCACAATTTTCCTTTTTCTTCTTTAATGTTATTACTTCTCAATAGCCATATGTAATATTTAGTTGTGAAAAGATATGATTCAAATTTGGCTAACCATCAAACCCTCAACGTCGCGTGCGACCAAAATATGAACAATCCAACTCTACGTCGTGCCAAGAGTATTAATCACCGCCGCAAGAGGGGGAGGGGCAGGAGGACTAGGAGGATGGGATTCTGTCAGCTTGAAATTGGTATTTGAACTATTAAGGGAGGATACAATGAAATGGTATCAAGGAACGCAAGTATAAAATATGGAATTGACAAGAAGTCGCTGAAGAGAAAGTCACAAAGATGGTGGTGCAGGGAATAGTGTCGGAGTTGATGTCGAAGTGAGAGTTGAATTTTTAAATAGAATATGCAATTGTTGAGGAAAATTTATGATCCACTCCCCCCCCCCCCCCCCCCCCCTAACATATATAATTATAAGTATGAAGATTGTATACATATATAAGTATGGAGTTTGTATAATTACACATATAATTATAGATTTCTAGTTATATATTTTAGGTAATCTCATTTAGTTTATATTTTGTTTTATTGGTAATTCCTTGATTATTTTCACTTTCATTATTTTAATTATTCATTAACTTGTCATGCTATTTTGTAACTTTTATACTCTGATACCTCACATGTCGTAAATAAAATACAAAATAACCATTTTTAACAAATATATGCTTTATTTTACCTGAATTGTTTGTTTTATATTCTAACAATTTCTTGAACCCTCGAGCAAGTATTTTCTAGAAAGAATTTGTTGAAAAAGTGATAGACTACAACGAAACATAGTATTTTACTTATTGCATTGGTGATACAATTAAGAATAAATTACATAATATTTAATGCCTTTACTAAAATTGTTACACAATTAAAAATGACGAATTAAGATATATTAAGAATAGACTCCTTCTGATATGCTTAATATACAGAAAAATTTATGTTTTAAATTACGCGAAAACGCCCCCGTATCATATGTAATAAGCAAAAAACTCTTGAAAGACAAGTAAGAAAAAATAAAACTCTTCTAATTTTACGAAAATAAGTAGGGGTAGGGGATTGGCCGTTTTCTTGTTTAAAGTTCTTGAGAGTTTTGTGTGTTTTTTTAAAGTTATTATTTTTTATGATAATTAAGATTTTTCAATAAATAAGAATGAATTATCTGTAAAAAAAACATGTATGTTAACGAAGAAAAAATCGTCGACATAATTTCACCCTCCCTAAATCAAATTCCTGACTCTGCCCGTGATTGCTTGGTTGTACAATACTTGTTTTAGGATGGGGGGTGGGCGGGCGAAGTGGACAGGACTAGTTCTCCCTTTTTTCTTTTTCTTTTTGGTTTTTCTTTCACTTTGTTCGATTCCAAAATATTTTTAAAATTACAAATCAACAAAACTTTATTTCTTTTTTTTTTGTGCATCTTCGATTATGATAAATAGGAAAGTTCTAAATATATTGTATTCTTTTATTTTTATATTAACTTTAATTTATAAATTATAAAATAATATTTTGATCTTTTAGATATTTAAATTAAACTATAATTAAATGAATAAGTTAAGTAGATATGTATTTTTTCTGTAAAAAATGCAATTTTAACTTTCAATTACTTTTAAAAAATAAAATTCTTATTTTGATACTTTTTATTGGAAAACTTAAAAAAATGTTATTAAAATAAAGCTTTTATGAAAATATATGCTAAATTTGTATAATATTACGTATATACCCTCCGAGACTTTTGAATTATATCATTTACACCCCATGCCAGATTCATGCTCGACAGCCGGATTCATTCCCACTCCTCCCCCGCCAGATTCACGCTCGACAGCCGCTTCCAGTAGTAGTGACGGGAACGCCGCCCCCTCCGGTGGCAACTCCTCTCCAGTTAGTAGGTTGGGAGGCGGGATGGGAGATTGAATCGGGAAAGAAGACAATTCTTTTTTTTTCTATTTTTTCTTTTTCTGTTTTTTTGGTTTTTATTGTAAATAGTAAATATATAAATTAGAAACAATTTTTTTTTTTAAATATTTCCACAACAATAATGATTTTGGGTAGTTGGGATTATGGATTCAAGGACAATGAAGGAATTTACATTTTTATTTTAAGTTTTACATAATGATGAGATTTAGAAATTAGAATTATTTTGGTTTTTAAAAGGTTTTAAGTTTTTGGGGGTGTAAATATAATTTTGTAAAAGATTTGGTGTTTAATTGTAAAAAAATCAAAATTAGTCTCTCAAAACCCTAATTTCGGCACAAAAGGACTACTATCGCAAACGAGACCACATTATGGGACTAAAATAATAACCCGCCACTTTGTGGGACTGGTTTCGCAAATACGCCACTTTATGGGACTAGTCCTGCGAAATTCTCGCTATAAAAGGGTAATTAAGTCCATTTTTTCAGAGGAAGTTGAATTTAAATCGACCAAGGCTGAAATTATAAGTTTTCATCCATGTCTTTCACAGTTGGACTTTGCTGTAAAATTTACGTACGTTTAACGGGGTGCTCTATAGTTTCGTACACCTCAGAGATGATTTTTATAATTACACCAAACCTTAGGGACACGTAGCTGTAATTATACCTAATCTTTTAGGTTTCAAAAGATATATGATTAAAATCGAAGTCAAAACGCTTAGGGTGCTAGGTGTCTTCGTCATTCACGCGTGCTGTTGATGTGTAATCAGATTTAATTGATATGAATATACAATCAAGTCCAATAATAATCCAATATAAGAAGACGTGTACACGCCTGAGAATTCAAACTGTCCTATAAGTCCATATCAAATGCGTCGTATTATAGATAGCCACAAAATTAGTTGCAAGATTTTATTAAACACGGAAACCGCCTTTATCTACAATTGACCTAAGGAAAAATCTTATTCTATAAAAACCTTGTAAGAACAGCTGAAAATGTCCATCTTCACCTGTTGACTTCCCAAGATAAGAAACGTACTCATTATCATTTTAGTAGAAATTCTTATTTTTTTTGTGAAAAATGGCTAAGCATCATTTCCTTTGCATATTCCTCGTTGCAGCCATTTTATCAGGTAAAGTTAACAATTCATGGTTACTTATTAGTTTTCTAAAGTTGGATTTAAATACAAACACTTTATGAAAGTTAATTGAATAATTATAGAAATACTTATATTATAATTTCCACAAATTAACGTTATTAACACGTCTAACGTGCCTTTATAATAATTAGTTCTAGAGTTTTTCCTGTAATTTTTAAAATTTTCAATTCAAAAGATGTCAGAAAAGTGTTTGTTATCCGTAACTTTTACCTTTTATAAAGAAAAAAAATCTTTAGATCTTATTTTGTCACTAAAGAGTTTGTGTTTTATTATTTTTCATGCAGCGGAGATGATGGTTTTAATGGCTGATGAAGAATGTTATGAAATACATCCTGAAATCTTGTGCGTGAACGAGAACACAGATGATTGTTCGGCTTTCTGCAAGAACAAATTTGGGCCTCCCACTACTGTTCAATGTATTGAGAATGTTGGTTTTGTGGGGCCGTTCTGTGTCTGTAATGCCTGCTAATTAATTTCTCATGCATAGTTAATCTTACTGGCACCTATGTACTGAAAGTCTAAATTTATACTTTTATGTGTGTATAGTGTATACTTACCTTCTCGAAGTATCGAAGTGAATCGGAAGTGAATCGGAGCATCAATCTGAAGAATCACAACTTCTGGAACTTTAGAAAATATAGCAATCGATAATTCTGTTAATTAACTTACCAGGATTCATGGCCTTGCGTAGTAGTACCCTCATAAGTATTTGTGAAGCGAGGTGTTTTCGTCGGCTGATTTGCAAACTGATAAGCATTCCACGTGTCACGGGATAACCTTTTAAATTTCTAAAAAATGAGCACCGTGCAGCTAGTAGCTTAGGTAGTAGCTACTTTTACTGAGCTCGTGTGTTGTGTGTCGCCCTCACGTCTCAAAACCGCTTTAGAGGCACAACAAAATAGTAATATTCATATCCATTTTACAATAATGCAAATATTACAACCAGTATATAAGGATATAAGTTAACAAAACTTGATTACAGTACTACTTGTTCCCCCTATAGTATACATCACAAAGAAAAAAGGTTGTGCCAAGAATACACCACTCAAAAGCTAAACAACCTATACATTTTCTCTTTCCTACAAAAAAAACAAAAGACCTACCCTACGCCGCCTATTTCAATCTTCAATGCATCTCTAGTCCTCGTCTTGTAAGTGCTACACTTGGCGGGACGGCCCAATGAGCGCCTTCAGTTCATAGCAATTGCTCGACGCCTGGAGCGTGTCGGACTGCCTTTGACACCACGCCCGGTTGATTCAATCCCGGCTAGATCTTGAATAGGATTTGAGTTCGAAATTCCTTGCACTGAGACACCAAACGTAAACTAAGCGGGAGCCTACTCAAAGTAGACATTTGCTTAAGTCTGAGATTTGCTTCCCGAACAAGTTTTGCGTCAATATTTCGGTGAAAGCTCAATTATTCAGGAAGAAAATATTCGACCAGGACTCTGATGCAATAAGCCAAACCTAATGCTCTATAGGTCGAAGGTTGGAAGGTCGAATTATTGACATGTCATATAATTGGGAGGTCAAATTATTGAGATCCAATTATTGGGGTCGATTTTTTAAGACAGTGGGTCAAAATCATGTACCTCATAATGACGATTATTGCGGTATTTATAGTTAATTATTCTCTTAATTATTGGAGTGCATATATGAGTCGAATGATTGGTTTTCAGCCAATTATTCGACTTCTTGAGGTATAGGTCGAATTATTCATTCAAGGGTAGAATATATGCTCTTCTGGGCCAAATATTCGACCTATGTTTCAAATTTGCGCGGGTTCACCATCTTGGCTAGCTATAACTTCTTCTATAGATTTCAGGATTACAATCTGTTTTTTGTGTTGACAAGTAGACGTCTGTGGCTGTCCAGTGATACATAAATCTTTATTAGATTCGATCATATAAATTCTAATGAGTCACGAAAGTTTTGCTTATTTGTATCTTTTAACCCTCATCGATCAACCTACTCATGCAAGCATGGCTTCTACACTATATGCCACATATTATTACCAAATTATGGCATAACAATCTGCATGACTCATTAAATCTATGTGGCCGTTTGCAGTTTACCCCCTACCTATGAAAATATGCGATATGCACCCTAACCTTTTAATTTTTGCCCCCTAATGCCCATCTGACGAAGAAAAATGGAGACACGTGTACTAAAATGATGGTGGATCAATATTTTAGGGGGCAAATTGCAAACAATCAATAAGTTGCGAGGCATATCGTAAAGTTTTATAAGTTAGGGGGGGTTAATGCCAAAAGAATCCATAAATTGGGGAGTTTGCTGCAATTTTCTCCTTTATGAATGTAGTAATTTGTGTATTTCAATAAATGAGAGAAGGACCTGAATTTATATACAACTTCACAAGATCTCCCGTCAGCAACCCGCCAGTCGAACCCGACGGATTTTTATTTTTATTTTTATAAAAAACAAGCAGTTTAAAATAGTGGTGACCCGCCTGAAACAAGCGGGTAGCGGGTTGACCCGCTAACCCGCCCGCCCACCCACTTGAAACCCTATCCAATCCATCTCTCTCACAACACACTGTAGTCTGTACGCACACAATTACACAGCCTCCCTCTCCAATCCATCTTGCACCCCTCTCCAGTCCATCTCACACAACCCATCTCGCACCTCTCTCCAATCCCTCAGCGGCGGCGCACCTCCCTCAACGGCGACGACTTCATGAGGTGTGTGAATTCTCAATTTTTTGATGCAATTTTTTATTTTCCGAGCCTTTACTGCCCTTTTATGCAACTTTTTTGAATGAAAATTCCGATTGGGATAAAAACCGTCGATTTTAATTCAGAGTTTTGGGAAAATTGTCTCTATTACTAGGTGTTATTTTGGAGGATGGCCGATGGGTTTCTTCAATCTGAATTTTGAAGGATTTTGCAAACGGACCCCTTTTGCAACTAGTTATCCGTTATTGCCCTTCTCCTAATGTTTTGAGCATTTCACTTTAATTTCAATTTCTAGCCATGGTGTTTGATATTTTGTCACAGTGAATTATTGACCTTAATGACAAATAGTGTACTGTGCACGTATCAGTTTAGTTGAATATTCTTCATTCAAAATGAGAAAACCTATATCTAAAAGAACAATGTAAATATTCTTTATTGTAAGAAATATTTTACTTTAGATGTTATTTGATCTGCAAGTTACAAGAATGTTAGGATGTGGACATGTTAGTAATTTTTTTGAATGTATTGCAGTTTCATAGTATTATTAGAAACTAGTTTATCTTGGTAGATATGTTTCATCACTTGTTTTTGTTTATGCTGTTGAATTTGATTTTTGGTTAGTCATAAAATTCTACTAATTTATGTTCTCTATAATATATTTATAGATGCCAAGCGGAAGTGATTCTTTCGAGCAAGTGATGTCAATTATGGATAATGCAAATGAAGCAACATTTAAACAAAACCCACCATTAACACAACCCCAATCTGAAGGGCAAGCATCTACTCCACTTGCCCCGACAACTGTTGCCCCTACAACTGCACCTAGACCTCCACGTTCGAAAACTCTTAAATGAACTCCACCGACTAGAAAAAGAAAAAAAGGTAGTCAAACCCAAAGTAGTGCCACCGTCTAATGTGGAGGGAGAAGGTGCCGAAAATGAAGGCAAGAAAGGCTCTTGGGTGTGGGGTCACTTCACAAAATATATGGATGTGAAGACCATGGGGCATTATGCAATTATTGTAAATCAGACTACGCAGCTCATCCTAAGAATCATGACACAGGTAATTTGATAAGTCACTTGCTTACTAAGTGCAAGGTGTATAAGAAACCTGTTGATGAAAAGCAGAAAACTTTTGTTTTTTGTGTTAAAAAAGAAGGTGGTGGTGTTAGTTTGCATGCTACCTCTTATTCTTATGAAGTATCTAGAGAAAAGCTAGATAAGATGATTATTCTTGATGAATATGCATTAAGATGTGTTGAGGGGGATGGATATAAAGAATTTGTGGAGTCTTTGCAGCCTAGTATTAAACTCCCTAGCCGTGTCACTGTCGCTAGAGATGTTATGATGGTTTTTTATAGAAGAGAAGAGAAAGCTTAAGAATCTCATTAAGTCAGAACGTGTTTGTCTTACTAGAGATACGTGGACTTCCATTCAGAATAAAAATTACACGTGTCTCACAACACACTTGATTGATAGAATTGGAAGTTGCAAAAACAAATTCTAAGTTTTTGTATCATAAATGATCATAAAGGGAGGACATAGGTAAAAAGATTGAAAAGTGTATGCTAGAATGGGGGAATGACAAGTTATTGACCATCACCGTTGATAATGCTAGAGCTAATGATAATACAATAGTCTATATTAGGAAAAATATGAAATATTGGGAAACAACCGTGTTAGAACATAAGTATTTGCATTTGAGGTCTTCTGCGCATATTTTAAATCTTATTGTGAAGGATGGTTTGAAAAATCAAAATGAATCAATCATCAAGATTCGGAATGCCGTGAAATATGTGAGGTCTTCCCCTAGCAGGCTTGAATCATTTAAGAATGTGCAGCTATACAAAAGATTGAAAGTAAAAGTCTTGTTTGTCTTGATGTTGAAACTAGGTGGAACTCCACCTATTTAATGTTAGAGGCGGCCATTAAGTTTGAAAAAGCATTTGAGCGGCTAAGGAAAGATGATGTAAAATATAAGATGTATTTTTCTCTTGAGGTGGTGGCTAATGATTCTGATGAAAGGGAAGAAGATGTGGAAAACGAGGATCAAGAAAGTGAGAATGGAAGAGGAAGGCACCAAAGAATATAGGTCCTCCTCGTGAAGAGGATTGGATCATTGCTAGGTCTTTCTTTTAAGTTTTTAAAACTGTTTTATGACGTTACCAAAAAATTCTTCGGTACTTTGCATGTGACCTCTAGTACATTTTTTTTGAACTTGTGAAAGTTATGAAAGGTTTAAATAAGTTGGGTAAAGAGAATGATACCAATGTGAAGAAGAAGCTTGCAAATTATTGGGAGAGTTTTGACAAACTCAATCTTTTATTGTTTGTTGCCACAATCTTGGATCCACGTTGAAAATTGGAGTTTGTGACATATGGGGCTGGGCATGGCGGGTTAACCGAACCGCCCGTTTGGTTTAAAACCGAACCAAAAACCGAACTGAGCAAACCGTAAACTGAACCAAAAATTTGGTTCGGTTTACGGTTTTCTCGGTTCGGCTTTCGGTTTGATTTGGTTTAACCCAAAAAAACCAAAAAATCGAGTTTTTTTTTTGTTTTTTTTTCAGAAACTAAACCCGTATAACCCGAAAAAAACCCAAATTTTTTGTGGTTTTTTTTTTTTTTTAAATTCCTGAATTTTTAATAGCATGATTAGCATCGAATTTTGATTTGGCAAAAAAAAAAAAAACCCTATTTTTGTATAATGTTGTATATGTATGCTTGGTAAGTGTAATTGTATAAATCTGAATAACTTACCGGCGGAGACGAGAAGAGGACTGAGGACCGGCGGCGGAAGAGGGTGGTGAGCCGTGAGCGATGAGCCCGTGAGCAGTTTTCTTTTCTTTCTTTTTTTTTTCAAAAAATTAACGAAGTTCTTTTTTTTTTTTTTTTAGTTTAGCGGTAGTAAGTTTATATGGTTTTTTACATTTTCGTCCTTGTAAATTGAAATTTTTTATTTAGTATATATCTTTACCTATTCAAAAAAAAAAAGAAGTAACCATGGTTTTTCGGGTTAACCGTGGTTTATTCGTTTAAACCGTTAACCAAACCGAACACGTATACGGTTTGTGGTTTAAACCGAAAACCGAACGGGTTGGTGGAATTCGGGTTCGGTTTGAACCGAACTTGGGTTTTCGGGTTAACCCGAATTTTGCACAGTCCTAACATATGGTTTTTCTGAAGTTTATCGACTGAAAAATCAGTTCTCTGAAAATGTAGTGAAAGCATCGACAAAGTTATTACAAAACTTGCTTGAGTATTATGAACATCCCAGTGCTTCGGATTCGACCATAAAACAAGCTCCAGTTGATGTGGATATGGGTGATTATATGGATGATGATTTGGGTTTGCGATTTGCTAAACGAATACATGAGAATGAAAATACCAAGAAAAAAAATCAGAAATTGCTAAATATTTGGATGAAGGTTGTGAGATGTCTACGAAATCTTTTTAATTATTGATGTGGTGGCAAGTGAATTCGAGTAAATATCCTATTCTCTCTCAAGTAGCAAGAGCTATTTTGGCTGTTCCGATTTCTACGGTAGCATCCGAATTCGCATTTATCACAAGTGGTCGCGTTCTTGATCCATTTCGAAGCTCTCTTAATCTGTAGTTAGTGGAGGCAATTGTATGTGGCCAAAGTTGGTTAAGGTCAACTCCAAAAATGCTTGACATCAAGAGTCTACGAGTCATTTGTCTCATAATGAAATTGAGGAGTTTGAGGAAGTTGTTACAGGTACTAAATTTATATTCATTTCTTAATATTTAACATTGTATGAAATTATTTATAAATTCTCTAAAGTCTAAACTTTGTGTTTGTAATCTTGATTCTAGAGTTGGGGAGTTTGGGTGCCTCAAGTTCCAAAGCATGAATTGTTGCTAGAACTTTATCCATGTATGGTAAGTGATTTACTTATCAATTATTTTGTTTAACAGTGTTTACTAATTTTCTAATCCATTTAATATTTCTAATCGCAGATTTGGTGATATGATGATGCTTTGTATTGGGATTTATCTATGTTTTGAAACTTAGATGATTTGATATTAATGTATTTGAAGATATGATTGTTTGTCTTCGGTTTAGAGTTTAGAATGTTGTTTATCAAACTTATGGAATAATGCTTATTTATGTTGTTTTGTTGCGTTTTATGAGAGTTCGGTGTTATGTAACTTATTGTTTGTGTTCTTGAATGATTGAACAAGTTTTAGTATTGAACATGTTGTGGAGTACTTTGTGCAAATTATTGTTGTTTTTGAGCATATTTAGTTGATGTCATAATTGGATAGTTTATTTTGTGTTTTTTGCACTTTTTGGACAACTTTGTTTGTTGTTTTATGCTGAAAAATTGTAGCATTTTTCTTCACTAATTAAATCTGAAATCCGCCTAACCCACAACCCGCCCAACCCGCCTAACCCGCAACCCGCATGGTCTTTACCCGCACGGGTTGAAAAATTGGTAACCCACTAACGGTAGGTATGGTCATTTTTTGAGTGGTAACCCTCCCCCCCCCCCCCCCCCCAAAACCCGCACTTGTACACCCCTACATAGAAGGTAAACTTAATTTAAAAGTAAAACAACGGTACTCTGCATTTTTTTTAAAAGACAATGCTTCTTTGTCAGCGACACATGCTAAATTTAATATAGTTTAAAAACACAAAAAGGGTAACGATAAAAAACTAAAATCTCCAAATGTGAGGTCTTGCAAAATTAATATTTTCTTTTGCTTTATCTATGGCGTATATACTTGACTCGGATTTGAGTGAATCTTCTCGATTCTTCTGATTTAAGTCATAATTCCAAATCATACAAAATTTGACAGATTTCACTGTAAAATCGGTTCATGTGGTATGTGACAAGTTTTTACCTGCACTAAAGAAGACTCCGGTGTGAATGTAGACGTTTGCGATGTTAATAAATCACGATAAATACGAGCAATAATTGGGTAAATTTGCTCATTTTTTTGTTACATTTGTTAGATTTCAGAGTTTTCACTTTCACCAAAATCTTCAAGCTCCCTATCTAAGTATTCAGTGAACTCCTCAAGACCTCCTATGTTAGTTTGCACTAATCTCTTGGTACCTAATGTTTTTACAAAAAAAAAAAAAAAAAAAAATCTCCCCGTACACATTTTGTCTTATTTTGGCTCGGTGAGCACAAAATATTAAGTTCACTAAACATCGAAACTATTATGGTTCTTTCATCATTTTTGTCAAAGGATAGATTGAGACCATTATGGTACTCTGCCAATAGTTATCAACAATAATTAACCTACAATGAGGATCTAGCCTCGACAAGCTGTTGCACAAGAGCATGATGAAATGAGTGCGACATGATGATATTAAAATAAATGAGGAACTTATGTGATTAGAGAAAAGGGATAAAAGCGCCAACTCCCTATACTATGACCCCAGTTGCACTTTCCCCTCTATTTTAATTTTTTGGCGACATGCCCTCTATACTATTAAAATATAAGCACTTTGCTCCTGAAGTCGAATACAACGGCCACACATGTTGAAATGTGTTCAAATTCAATGGTGGATCATCAACTTAGGGGACAACATGATTATTTTTCAATAGAATAGAGCGCATGTCGCCAAAAAAGAAAAGAAAAGAAAAAAACAAAATAGGGGGCAAAGTGCAACGAGGGTCAAAATATAAGGGATTTGGCGTTTTTATTCATAAAAAAATGAGAGAATGAGTGAGCGAGTTATATGAGTTATTAGGAGAGAAACTTAGAGTAGTAGAGGAAAGAAAGAAAAAAAAAAGTGCGGTGGGGGTATTATTGATAGGGAAAAATTGGGAATTAGAATTAAGAAAAATGGGGAGTATACTGTTTGCAAGCAACAACTATTTCGGCCTAAAAGGCCAAAGTCCAAACAATGGGGCAGCAACATAGCTTGTCCTCTGGGCCAGTAAAACTCTTTTTAATAGAAATAGGTTAGGTCCACATAGGTTACGCCTGTGCTGGGCTGTTTTTTGGGTTGGGCTAGGGTAGGCTTGGTTAGCTTGGCCCATTGTCCATCTCTAAGAGGATTTTCGATTTAAAATAGGTATGACACATCCATTTTGGGAACGATAAATGGGCCCAACTGAGCTCCAATAAGTAACCCAAAAAATCACTTTTACATTTTAAATTACATGTTATTTGTCAATCCACATCAAATTCTTCTTCATCTATTTGACGGGGGCATCTTGGCTATCCATACTGGTAGAGTCACTTCATTCACATGTGTGGGCCCACCACACATGTGAGGGAGAGTGGTGCTAAATTATGGGTAGCTAAGATGCACTCCTATCTGACATGCATATAATTTATTGCCGAAAATACCAATCTAAAAAAAAAAACATTAAACACCTAGAGAGCTTATGTGAGAATATACTTTAATATAATTACTTAAAAATTGAACGGTTTGGTACATTTCATATCACGGGGAATATATGTATGAGTTTTATGAACTTTAGTTTCTGACATAACCCTTTTCTTTTTATAAAATTAATACTTCTTCTTTTTTTTAGTGTTCTTTCAACTATTTTACTACAATATTGAGGTCAATGTATCTTAATTCGTGATAACAAAAAGATCACGAAAATAAGAGAATAGCAGTTGTGTTACTTCTGATATTATTTCTTTTCGAACATCAAACTAATTTTCACATTAGAAAAGCATTAAACCCCATATACTATACCCTTGTTGCACTTTTCTCCTATCCTTTTTTTTTGCAACATGCCCCCTGTACTATGGATAAATGAGACTTTCTGCCCAGATCGATTTTTCAGCAAATTTTCACCAGAATTTGAAATGTGGATAAAGGGATTCATCACGATTTAACCCCAAGTTCAATAAAATTCTCTCTTTTTTCAAATTTTTGTACATCTTTTTAATTTTCAAACCCCTTGTTTTAATGATCAAAAATTAGGGTTTGAAAATTAAAAAATATAACAAAGATGAAGTGAAAAGAGCGCATTTTATTGAATTTGAGGTTAGTCGTGATAAACCTCATCTTTCAAATTCCAGTGAAAATTGGCCAAAAATTCGATCAGGGGGCAACCTTTTATCTCCAATCAATAGATGAGGGGGCAAAATGCTTATTTTTCTATAGTACAACGGGCAAGTTGCAAAAAAAAAAAAAAGGATAGGGAAAAAGTGCAATAAGGGGTATAGTATAAGGGGTTTGATGCTTTCATCCCTATTTTTTTTATTATAATTTGAATTTTTGAGTATTTTTCTTGAAAAAGGGCATTTTTATTAATTGCTAAATTAGTCTAAGGTGGACTAAACTTTGGATCTGCCTTCCATTTAGGTTATCCATAACCCATATATTTAAATTTGAAACTGGGGTTACCAACACCATGCCACAACAAGTTTTGAGTCTTTAAAGATGAAAGACAAGAAAATTATTAAAGAGAGATTTTGTTTCTTCAAACAAATATTGGGTCACAGTCTCTAGAATTCTTGATTATTTTGTAGAATGAACTAGAAAATCTGGTAGACTTTAGGGTGGATTTGATTTTCGGTACTTTCCATTGAATTTAATTAAACGCTAAAATAAGGGCGTTTTAGCTTGATCTGTAATGAACATTGTAATGAACATTGAACTTAACTTGATCTTTGCTAAGAGCACTATGAAATTTGTCTCTACTTCTTGAATTTATTGAACTTTGATCTTCTTTGGGAGAATGTTGATTACCATAATACATTAACTCAAAGGTTTTAGAGCTTTATCTCGAATCAAAGGAAGATTTAACTTGATCTAATATTAATTCAAATGCTTTCAGATTTATTACTAAATAAAAAGAGAATTTTTTTTTATCTTCGGGACGCATAACTTAGATCTTCGGTAAAGCGCCTATTGATGATCTCGAGGGGGAGAATCTTTAGTGCATCTTCCGTTACGCTTAATAATTAGTTGTGATTTTTTCTTCACGATAAAGACCTTTATTATATTTGTGAAAATGATTTAGCCATAATATCCTATTGAGTTAGAGGGTTGAATTTGACTCTTGACTCTCACAAAACAAAAGACATGATTTAATGAGTTATTTTTTTTTCCATCTCGGTGATATTGAGATTTGGTGAATCATTATTTCCCTCTCTTGAGATTTGAGTCATTTGACGGAATATATTTCTATATCTTTTATGTGGAAACTTTATGAAATAATTCTTTGTTGGCTTCGAATATATATATATATATATATTCATCTATTAAATATTGAGATTTGATGGTATATTTATTTTCTTCCAAGTTTGTACTCACCTGTCATTGTCTATTAAGACATAAAATTAACATGTCTACACTCCCCATTTGTGTATGTAGCGTACAACAGAAGAGAGAGAAATAAAAGTTTTATCCTCTACACTTGCTCTTCGTCTTGTAGTACCTAACGCTAATTTAAGGGGCTAGATCATCTTCAAATGGTGCATAAATACATTTTACAAAGGCATTCATGTTGAGGCTATTTGCAAAGTCTGAATTCGTGACTTGACAACGACCGCACGTCTATAGAATCGAATAAAGTGTTAACTAATCATATTTATGGTAAGTTTATTTTATTTTTATGCATTTTGATTTTTAATGCATTATGATTATGCGGGGAAAAGGTAGACGCATGAGAAATCAGATAGACTTAGGCGGTTGTATACTGAGGCTCATATATGGAATATGTTGCAATACGAGATGTTGGTAGATGCGATAAATTTGTGAGTCGAGTTGTAAATGGGTCAGTCCTAAATAGGTTGGATAAAACATGAGCAAACCTATAACACCTCATTTACATAGGTTTAGTAAAATCATTAACCCGTTGACAGCCTGATGAAGTGCAGAAAGATGGAGATTTCATGACCTAAATAAGTAGTTCAAAGCCATAATTAGTTCAAATTTGACCAAAAAATCAATAGAGCTTGTTTTGATAAAGTATACCACTTTTCGAAGTGGAAATTGACACGCGGGCAAGATGCAAAAGATTTTCATCGTTGCGCTGGCGTGATTTGACTAAATTCCTACGTTTAGGGGTCAATGAGACGATATGATGTCGATGATTTTCCGATAAAATAGAACAGATGAGATGAGGTTTATAGAGTGCGACAAGTTGTTGTCTTGGCTTTCGACAATTAGCACCACTTGCAGTATCCCACAACTTGAGGATGTTGATGACAAAAACTCGTTTGGACTGCTTGGACAAGCATTAAATTTTCTTGTTCATCACAGACAAGATGGCTAAAAGAAAACAGTTGACACAAAAAATTGAAGTTCAAGATTGATATTTCAGAGTTTCATGTTGAACTTGCGCCTGTTGAGTTTCTGGATTTTGTTCATGCCAATACCAATGATATCTGTACGGGTAGGGATTGTGAACCCATAGGATATTGTTAGAACAGTGATGGTGGCACTATTCAAGATGAAGTTGATTTTTTTTTTTTTTTTGAAAGCTTTCATGTAGGATTTTACGTGAAAATAATGGGAGCATCTATGGAAGGTGATGAAGAAACTGGAAAACTATGTTGTTGACATAAAAGATGACCATACGGAGGGTTTGTTTGAAGGCAATAAAGAAATTGAGTTTGGAAGTGATTGATGACGCAAAGAATTTGGTGATGGTACTGATGTCGAAACAACTAAAGTAGTTCATATCATAATATTGATGTATTACTATCCAGAACCCAATCCAGTCAATGTCATGGGAAACGACCAAGTAGGTGGACTCATATATGCCATCTAAGTCCTCCGCCCTACCCACTTGCCCCTCAATTGTCTAGTCGCGTTTGACGAACTTTGTCTACCTGTGCTTTCTGTAAATAAATATTTCATTAGTTAAATAAGCTTTCCTAATTAAAATAATACCTAATCCTATTTAAAACACTAAAATTTCTAATATTATTCAAATAACATTTTTTCCTAATTTAATTATTTATTTATACTAAAATTGCTTGAGTATATATATGTTCATGGATACTAAATAGTTTAAATTTCTCATATTTTTTATAAAAATAATACCTAATCCCATTAAAAAAAAAAACCTAAAATTGCTATAATTATTTTTTGGCTAAGAATTAAAATTTCTAACTATTCAAATAATTAATATTCTTTCGTAATTCAACTTATTAGTTATACTAAAGTTACTTGCATAATATATCCTTATCAAATAATTTAAAGTGCTCACATTCTAACTAGAATAATATATACCTATTACTATTTACAAATGTTAAAATTGCTAAAATTATTCAGACAATTAATATCCTTTCCTAATTCAGCTAATAGATTGTGCTAAAACTAGTAGTTAACTTTCTACAAAATAATGAACATACTACAAAATGTTACAAAAATAACTACACTACCTACACCCTAATGTCAATATCTTCCAATACAACACATGAAACATATATTGTCGAATATCAACAAATTTAAGTAGCCAACATGCGTCAATAAATCATATACAACAAAAACACAATATTTTTGGACAGAAAAACGCAACAAACAATAAAAGCTTAATGCTAAAAAACACAAACTGAAAACAAAGGCTAACGATATTACCAAAGCAACAACTGTTGTTGCCAAAGTAAAAAAAATTAAGTTGTCTAATTTACCCCTCTTAATTAGATTTTATCAAAGTAAGCTCTTCAAATTATATTAGTACCTTTTATCGTAATTAACCAATTCGTAATTATAGCAAAATGTATATATATTTAACTTATTAGAATACGTTGAGATTTATTTTTACCTCATCTATTTTTGGCTAATTGATAAGTTAATATCTTTCTTTGTTTACATATTCTTTCCTCCACCGTTAGAATCTTAAAGGAGAAAATAAATATTAAGACTTCCACAATTAAAGTCATATAATAACAAGAGAATTTTATTAAATTTATAAAGTGCTCAAATTAAAATTTTGTATTAAAATTATATAAAGCTCAAATACGAAATGTGTACTAAATCTCGTGAACAACTCCAATCTGATTGTTGTTTACCATAATCTTTCTGAATTTTTTTGAGTTTCTAATAAAATTCATTGCTTTAATTTTCTATATAAATAGAAAAGATCAATCCACTTATTAAATTCTTCTTTTTGGATTGAGATGCAAAATCTTGTGACTACGTAGTTTAATATTATGTATTTAAAAGATCTTTCAGAATAAAAATTGACATATTTTTTGAAAAGATGAATTGCAAACTTAATCACTTGATTGTTTAAGAGATCATAAGTAATTAATTTTGTAATAGATTAAATTTTTGTTCTCTAATTTGCTGATTAATTAATGAGGTTATGAGAGATACTATTGGGATTTTAAAAACTTACCTTTTCAAAGGTTTGACTAAAGAGGGAAAATTAGAACAACATCAATAATGGCTTCGACAACAACAATTGTTGCTCTGGCAATCTTGCTATCCTAAAACAAATGCGCCAAACATAATTAAATAGAGAGATCACGTACTATACGAATTTGAAATTAAAAACAAATCTAAAAACGTGTTTTCGGATCTGTAAGCTTTTCTAGGTTAAGTGAACTTGGAAACAAAGTATTAATTACCTTTACAAAAGGATTTGTCTGTTTTCACTGGTCAATAAACAATAAAACAGTTTTTTTTCATTTCTCCTAATCAACTTGCTTTCTCACGTATCTTTAGAAACGATTACTCTGTTTTCACCTTTATTAATCCGTCAAAAAATAAACTTATTTGTTTCTGATACCAATGGTTGAAAAAAATTACTACGCTTCCACTGGTTCCAGATTATTTTTATTAAAGATTTTAGAGACGGATTTCATCCGATTTTTAATTTGGATTCCAATTAGAAATGAGATTGCTTTCTTTTCTAGCTGCTGCTTTCTAAATGGCTATTTGTTTTGTAGAACATCATATGTGTTGAACATTTTTTCTGAGGGAAATAGTATATACACAACAATTGTCCTCCTCATAGAGCAATTTGAGTTTGTTTTCTTCAATATTGCCCTTAACAAGAATGATCCTTTTATATAACAATATCCTCTTTCCGACCAAACAGCCAAATTCTCAAGTTCATTCCCGCCTAGATATTCATTCCAAATAAAATCTTTCCGGTATCACTAGATTTGTCAATTTTATATTCGTAAAGTTTTTTTTTTTTTTTTTTTTTTTTTTTTTTTTTTTTTTTTTGTATGCCTACACCAAAACAGAGTATTAGAGACAAAACATTAGGAATAGATAACAAATCTGTCCCTATTAACAAGTATAGGAACATATATATATGTATTGGTTCGGCACCTATAGGGAAATAATTTTTCGTTCCTAGAGCTACATCAATATTAAAAAAAAATTTAAAAAAAGAGCAATAAGGACAGAAATTTCTGTCCCCCATTGAAGCCGAACTACTAGGGACATGTATATCTGTCTCTAGAGCTAAAAATATTTTTTAAAGAACAAAGAAAAACGCAGTAGGGACAGAATTTTTCCGCCCCTATTACGTTTTTCTTTTTTCTATAACAATATGTTAAACTAGCATAGTTATTACATACTGTAATTATGATGATTTCTGTTAACTACGAACATTTATGTAGTTTTGGATTGTACTCTATTGTATTTGAGTAAATTGTCAAAATAACTTGCTGGTAAAAAAATAATTTTCAAACTATCATCTTTCAAAATATAACTGCCAAAATATTATTACAAATATAAATGATGTTTAATCATCAGTCACAAATTAGCTTCCAATTTAGAGGGGACGTTTGATTATATAAGCAACTCTAATATTTAGAAGTAATTGATGTCCATGCACAAAATAGTCTAATATAACTTATAGATTAATAATATCATTAATATTTATAACCTAAATTGATTTTAAAACATAGTTATCATGTTAACTCTTATATTAAAAGTCTAGATATACCGATATATAGATAGTAATAACACCTTGTATTATCATATATGTAAGGGGACTTCATTTTATTTTTATTTTCTTATAATATAAAAATAAATAAATTGAAAATATAGACTTCAAGAGAGTTTGTGAGAGGCAAGTCAAGAATAAATTATTTAATGGTAATATACAAAATAGAAGTAAAATAAGGCAATTACTTTAATTGGAATTGAAAAAAATGACATAAAGAATCAACTAAGAGCGGGATTAACGGGTGAATTGGGTTGGGGGCATGTGCGCCAAAAGCACCCTTAGCTCAGCTATAAAAATTGCTCAAAATTTATGTTTGATAATAATTTAATGTACCGATAAACTATGGAAGAAAAAAAATAATAAATAACAGAATAAAGCAGATAAGTGTAGTATATATATATATATAACCATGTGAGAGTTATCTTTTTTTTTTTTTTTAGCATAACGAATCAATTTGTTTTAAAACAACTCATAAGTCCTAGTTGTTTTCAAAATATTAATGAGATCAAAACATATATCATAACCCCAATTCTTTCATCAACTTCTCGACGTTGTACAAACTATCAAGCACTATCAATCTCTCTACATAACCAAGCTTTTCAATTTTAAAATCAACATGTTATATCCCTGTTGGTTGGTAAATATTAATCAAATCTAAAATTAGCTAAGCTTTTCAATTCCTACTAACAAAAAAGGTGGGAAAATTTCATTAATTTTCATATCTTTCATGAAAATTTTAAAACTTTCATCTTCTCGTCAACGTAATACTGAAAAACTTAGATTTAAGCTCTCTCTCTCTCTCTCTCTCTCTATATATATATATATATATATATATATATATATATATATATATATATGAGATGATTTCTTCGTGAAGTGTTTCTCACAGCAAATAGATTATATTTATTTTATTTTAGCTTATATTATAATTATTTGAAAAATTAATCTATTTTTTCTCTTGTCTTAATTAAATATGCATTATTGTATAAAAATTGCGAGTTTTAAAATATAATAGATCAAGTTAGCATAATATTTCTGCAATTGAAATAATTGAAGATGTCGATAGTATATAATTAATTGAAGAAGACTTAAAAAATATTATTTTTTCTAACTAACCCAAGAAAATATCTTTTATTTTTTAAAATAGTATCTTTACTACTTAGTACATGGTTTAAAGTATAATATATATATATATATATATATATATATATATATATATATATATATATATATATATATATATATATATATATATATAAGATTAAATTAATATTAAGTACACAAACCTTAACTGTACTGATTTTTTCTAAAAAATCTGTGTAATGCCAAACACATGGAAAACAAAGAAAAAATTTATTTTCCCTAATTTCGTGAAAAATCTCATTTTTCTCCATTTCTCTCTCTCTCTCTCTCTCTCTCTCTCTCTCTCTCTCTCTCTCTCTCTCTGTGTTTGTTTTTTTTTTTTTTTTTGGTTTCCTTTTCCCCATTTTCTCAAACGGAGCCAAAGAAGATAAGGAGTTTATATATGGACGAAAGAGATATCATTCTATAGAGCAAAATCTTTAGGGACAGACTAGTCTGTCTCTATTGACTCGCTAAATCAATAGTGTTAGAGTAATCTGTCCCAACTGGTTTGTTGACTACATTTCCAACACTCCCACACTTGTAATTAAAATTTCTCCCCACAATTCATTCTACCTCGAAATTTTCTACAAGTTCTTCTTCAAACATAAAGTATGTTTTTAATTTTTTATTTCTTCATATAATAGACAGTTTTATTTGCATTTGATTGTTATCTTACAAGATTTAGATTTAGTGATATTTTACTATTTTTATTATGTGTTTTATTGTTTGTGTTTTTATGTTGTTTTGTTGGTTTTTTTATTATGTTGTTTAATTTTGTTATTTATGTTGTTGTATTATCCTTGTTATTATGTTGCATTATTTTTACTATGTTGTATTATTTTAGATTGTTTTTTGTCTCACTTTATATTTTTTTAATGTTATATAATACTTACTTTTGTAGTTTATTCATTAATAATTGCATGCTTTATGAGTTATCGTGAGACATGTAACTATATTTATATGGCAGAAAATAAAAATTCTCATAATTCTATTTTTGGCGCCTTTTTAAAAAAAAAAAAAATTGCACATCAATAGGGAAAGAAATATATGTCCCCTACTGATTCCCTTTTTATTTTGGGAATTTTATTTTCTGATGCCTTTTTAAAAAAAAAAAAAAAAATTCGCACATCAATAGGGACAGATTATTATATTCCTACTGCTTAGGAACACGCTATGTAGGGACAGATATAGCAAAAAAAACAAATGTCCCTAGAGAATCAATAGGGGCTGATTATGGTCTTTATGGACATATTTTTCTGTCCCTAATTTGCTATTTTGTTGTAGAGTCTAGCGGTTTTTGTTTGCACAAAATTGGTAATATTGACTTCTTTATTTGCAAGATTCTGATAATTATTGAACAAAATTACAATTAACATGAAATGCCACTGTTTATTTATTTTCAGTATTTTCATGGAGAATAGTTTAAACCAAAATTATTTCCCTTTCAATGATATTGATTAAATCAATTACGGGTTGATTTATTCAATTTCATATAATTTCTCAAATTTTGAGGCAAACGTAAAAAATCAAATAAATTTATTTGAAGCTCAAACTATTTTGGGTTGCCATTTGCCTAAGTTTGATAAAACAGTTAAACAATTGAAAAAAGAATAAATTACTAAATTGATTCAACATCATTAAGAATAGAACAAATTCCAAAGAATTTGTGAAAGTAAATAGATGGGAATGAACTTGAAAATCTCGGCTGCTAACAAGGATTATGAACATGAAAATAAATTATTTATTATATGAGTTAAAATTCAAAGATTATCTTTTAACGACAAGACTAACATTATATTATTTTTTGCATTGTGTAAATTGGTCATGAATCAAAATGAGCCAAAATAGAAATAGACTATATATTAATCCTAAAGAAGATTGGGAGATGATATATACAGAGCAAAATCCCTCAATACAAAGCAATTTTGTTATGTTTACTACTATACCCTTTTTATATTAGTAATACATTCATTATCGATCCATTTATATGTACCAATCATTAGCTAAATCTTTAGAAACATAATTAAAACATTCATCTTTCCATTTTATGTAATGGAGTGATTATCTTCCTTTCTTTAGCAATAGTTAGTCACTCATGTATATAAGTTACTTAATAGAAATATAATTAAGTATTTACATCCATTTATGCATTAAAAATATGTATGTTACTCTTGAAGAACAAAACAAAGTGTGATACTATAATTTTAAAATGTCCAATTTATTCATCTATTATAAAAAAGAATGGCAATTTTTTAGAATTGTGTTTATCACTTATTATTCACCATTTTACACTCAAAGAAAACTGCCTTGACAACACTTCTGACAAAAATAAAGAACAATTTTATAAAAAAACGAATTTATAGAAAGTAAGGAGAATAACTTTTCAAATTTATACGTAGTAGATAGTAGTAATCGTGCAGTTTGTAGTACCAAAAACTAATCTTTACAAGAAAATGAATAACTGACCATCCATGGAACTGCGTGAAGGTGAAGCAAATTTGTAAAGATATTAAAAAAATTTATTAAACAAGAAGGCAATTAAAACTAGTCACCCACTAGTATAATATATGCATTAAACAATAATAGATTTTATTGTTGAACTTGCCTATATTTTTGACAAAATTTTCCCGAAACAACTCTCGAGATTATAGGGTCATGGTAGAAGTAGAAATCTCAAAATTTGGAGTAATATATCAAAAAGTAGAGCAAATAATTATATCTCCATTAAGTTATTTATTTACATGGATTATTACTATTGCAAATAAAAGGAAGATAATCTTTCGATTACATAAATAATTAGAAAGATTAATATATTAATAATCTTTGGCACCTATTAAAAGGAAAACTAATGAATAACTAATCTAATGAAGGGCATAGCAGTGAACATTAAAAAATTACTTTGTATCGATGGATTTTTCTATATATACATATCATCTACCAAGAATATTGACTTCCATAATTTAGGAATAATAAATCAATGAATAATACCGGAAACTAATATATTTAACTTAGTATTTGACTCAAAAAGGAAATTTAGAAAATGTGTAAAACCTACTCCAACAACAATAAATGATACTTTGACGATATAGCTAACCTTTAAATTTGGGGAGATGATATATACAGAGCAAAATCCCTCAATACAGAGCAATTTGTTGATGTTTACTACTATACCCCTCTTTATATTAGTTATTTATTAATTTTTATTTTAATACATGTCATTGATTGACAGAATATTTGGAAACATAATTAAAACATTTATCTTTCCAAATTATAAATAGAAAGATTATCTTTCTTTGTTTAACAACAATTAATAACTCATGTAAATAAGTTACATAATTAAAATATAATTAAGTATATTCATGTCCATTCATGTTTTAAAATTTTGTATATTACTTTTTAAGAACAAGACAAAGTTTAATATTATAATTTTTAATATGTCTAGTGTATTCATTAATTATACAAAAAAAGAGTGAAAATACTTTTAAGTTCATGTTTATGTACATAGTGTTAGACATCTTACACATGAAGAAAATATTCTTAATAACAATACCAATGACAATATAGTTAGAAACAAGACCAGAAACAATTTTTATTTACGAAAACCATAATTTTGCATACCAAAAATAAATAAATAAATTAGAATTCACATATTTTGTAACAAGTTTCGCCAAAAAAATTTGCCAAAAAAAAAAAACTTCTTGATAATTAGGTCATAATAACAGCAAAACAAAAGTTTGGATTAATATATAAAGAATTAGAGTACTGAAGTATATTTATATTAAGTAATTTATTTACATGATTTATTAACTATTGCTAAACAAAGAAAGATAATCTTTCCATTTTATAATTTGAAAAGATGAACTTTTCTTTATTATATTTTCTAAGATTGTGCTAATTATTGACATGTTTAAAAGGAAAATGAATGAATGGCTAATATAAAAGGGGTATAATAGTCAACATCATAATATTGCTCTGTACAGAGGAATTCTGCTCTGTATATATCATCTCCCTTAAATTTGTTAATCATAATGAGAGAGAGTTAATTATTATCGCCAAGATGACTTCGTTGAGGCTATTTACTCACCGCTCTTAATAAGGGAACATATTAAATGAGGTTCCTTGACTAGCATGCTATATATATATATATATATTTTCTTAATTAGCATTCCTTAGTTATTATAGTAAGTAGTAACAACAATCCGGCGCGTCTCTCAATTAACAAATTCTCGTTTTCCGGTCCCTCTTTCCCATTGATTAATTTATATATTATGAGGAATAAACTAATATAATTAGTGCGTTATCGCTCGGTAAAATCTTTGACCCATGAATTTGGCAAAATTAATTTGAAGAAAAGCATATCTTATAGAATTTAGACTTTAAAATCAAATGTATTTTACCATAATATTCAAGAACATTATTACTCGTAATCTTCAAGATCGTTCATCGAAAAAAATACTTTAAAGTTGATTCAGCATGTTGTGTACGCTAAATACTTCAACTTAATACTCTATATGGTTTACTGTCTACTTTAATAATAGTAATCTGTTTTTGGATATATTAAGACATATAACCTTAATGCTTAAAATGATTAGTGTATATCGAAAAATTTGACATATAAATAACTGTCTTAATTAGTAGTTAAACATTTGAAATTAGACTTTTAAATACACTAATTTGCGTGTAAGTTACCAAATTGTCGACACGAGATGATTTATCTGTCTTTTAAACAAAAAATAACGAGTTACTATATTTTAGTAGTGCTAATTAAGAAATTTATAATGAGATTTAGGAAATGTGACTATGTAGATTCCTTAATTAAGAGAGGTAATTAACTAGAGATGTGTAATTTCACCTATATAAAGCTGGTAGCAACAACCCCAAATATCCATTCTACACTCGTGAGACTCCCACAAGAACACTCGTAATCATTTCAGGAGCAATTATTTCTCTGTGAAAAATGGCTAGATCCCAAATCATTTTCACATTCGTCCTTGTAGCCCTTTTGTCAGGTAAATTTTAAAAGGGGCACTTAATTCTACATTTTCTAAGGCTTGATTAAATTATAAAAACCTTTTTTTTGAGAAATTATGAAAAACTCATTATTACTTGCCCAAGCATTACAAAATTATATGTGTTTTGGTAAAATTTGTGTAAGCTTTTTGACGCTTTTAACACGTTTAGATTTTTCATTACATTTTTTTTCAATTTTAAATTAATTCAATCTCAAGAGGTTACTTATTCATAACTTTTATCTTTTGCTTATAGATCTTGTCCTTCAATTACTTCATATTTTATTTTTTTGACTAACAATTCACATTTGCAATAATGTTTTTGGTCATACAGTGGGGATGCTGACTTCCAGGGTTGATGCGGAATGTTATGAACTTCATAAAGAAATCTTGTGCATTAATGGGAACACAGCTCAATGTTCAACTTTCTGCAAAAAGAAGTTTGGGCCTTCGACAACTGTTCAATGTATCGAAAATGTTGGCTTTGATGGCCCCGTTTGCGTCTGTAACGCCTGCTAGATAATTGCTCATAATTCTTAAGTGGTTTTTTTTTGTTGGAAATGGTATTTCAACAAACCACCAACCAAATTCCAATAAATTGTATCATTGAACCATAAAGATCTGAATATCTAATACGGTGAAGAATGGTTTTAGCTAAATTTCTTTTGTTGGCATCTCTTTTTACATGATTACATCATTCTAAAAGTATGGTCAATATGATCAATTAACATGTTGATATGTTACAACATATCAACATGGTGTAACACATGAACATGGTCAATATTCAAGGATTTCACGATCATAATCGTCACACAATCCTCATACAATTTTATCAACACGTTATAAATAATAATAAAAACATGCAACTAATTAAATCTATTCTAAAGAATAGAGATCATACAATTACTCCTCTAACTTGGATTCATAGTCACCTTATGAACTCACTTTTGTAATATCCATGAATAGTCTGGTCTCCTTGCCCAATTTGCAAGTCTACTCCCAGCAATCAAAACAACTTTTATTATGAACTATAGTAATATTGATATACTGTATCCATTTCTTTCTCCTTGTTTTTTAATAACTTCCTAGCTCTCTTTTAAATTAAAAGAGAAAATAAGATAAGAGGGAAAAAACCGTAGAAGGGAGGTGAGGAGAGGTGAACATCGTAACTATCGATGGGGAAATGTTTTAATTTGTCTTGCAAATCTTCCATAAGCCTCCGATTGGTTCCAAGGAAAATGAAGGAAAAGGAAAAAATAAATTGAATTTCTTTATTTTCCAAGTGTTTGGTACCAAGGAAGATTTTGAATTAGATACGAAAAGATAGGAAAAGATGGGAAAAGATAGAAAAATCTTTTTGTGAATCTTTATCTAAAGAATTTACAATTCACAAACTTTGATTTCCCTAAAAAAAAAACTTATCCTAGAATTACTCCTCTTATCGATGATCTATATGGAAAGCAAATCTAAATAAAGAATAGTATTCTCAAATCAGATTTTCCTTCACTATAAAAGATGGAAAAATCCAATACTTTGAAAATATTTCTAGTTCTTAATAAGAGTTCGTATTCTCACCCAATTCGAATCTATATAAACACTTGTAAGATCAATATTCTCCATTGGCACATCTTCTTGAACTTTGAGGTAATACTTTTTTTATTTAATTTGTATCTTTTATTCTAGTTATTTATCATCTTCAATAACGTACTAATAATTTTTATTTTATTTGAAAGTTCTCGTGATTACATTTAATCTATTTTGTTTGTGTAGACCGTTTCAGATATATTACCAGTACATTGAAATCTTTGATAACACGAAAAACTATTGTTCTACTCTTTAACAACATGGAAATACCAAAAGGTCTTCCCTCCCTCTCGATCAATCCAAGGTATAGAAGGGCAGAGGCCTTCGGTGTCCCACTCTTGTTAAGAATTGGGGAAAAATTATTAGGTACAACCGCTGTATGGTGACATGGTACAGCCAAAGTCTAAGATTAAATATTATTCCTAAATTATAGGGAAGTAACTTCTCCACATCTCATTCCAACCATGCATTTATATAAATAATCGACTTGCTGCACCACCTCATCGTACAGCCGTTGCACCTAATAATCTGTTAGAATTGGGGCCTACTAGCCAATAGTTTTGCCTTTTTTTTTTGGTTTGCTGTCAAATATGGTTATTTGCGGTTTCTATATTTTATAAGAAGAAATTTTTTTCAGTTGTCTATTATAGGTTCTCATTAACACATACACACGGCTTTTGGCGGTTAGCTCGGAAAAAGAAAAAGGTCAAATACATTGTGGAATAAAAAAGGCTTCAAATAGAGCAATTAAATCATTTTCTTACCTTAATATAAGCTACTTGATCATATACAAGAATTCGGTACATATTCTAAATTGGAACATAATTATTTAGGATGGATACATTTCTCTCTTTGAACCACACCCATCAACTCCATTATGCAAATAACATAAATGTGCGACAAACTCATACGTTGTTGCTATACTTTTCTGAATCACGAGAAGTCATTAATTGAGGCTTATTGCAAGTGTGAAGCATGTAGCTGCAGGCTCCAACAGCCTCACTCACTGTCAAAAAGATCCATTCATGCCCTATTGTTTCTACCATTTTTGATTTGTTCATCTTCTTCATCACCTCACCACCTGGATTCGCTAAAGCTAGCTGCTCATGCCATAATAAAATCGAATTATTACATATATAATGAATTAGATCTGTTCAAAATAATAAGTTGATTTCATAAACCCTTTATTAATATATGAAGATAGCTAATTGAATTAATTACCTTTAAGGCTCTTCGATCAACGATCTTCTTAACCTCATCGAGCATACTAATCCCACTTGTATCAATGTTTCCAATGGCTGCCAAGATTGAAGATTTGTAGCATAAGATACACGCGAAATTTACTTATTCTTTTTCAAATTTAAAATTTAGTTTAAGTCATAAACTAAAGTTCATGTCTCACCACTCATGTCAAGTATAACAAAATTGTAAGTCGGATTCTCCAGATTCTTTTAACATGTCTTCCTCATCGTCAATCCATCTTGAAATCCTGAAATCAAATAATACAAACAGGAATATATTTATTTATCCTCAATTTCGTGCTATATAAAACATAAATTTATCATATGTATGTGTGTGTGTGTGTGTATATATATATATATATATATATATATATATACACTCTAGTTAGTTGGTTGATTTTATGTAAATACCTTTCTCTCAAGTAGCTTGCATTAGCAAAGTAAATAGGAGCATCTATCTCAAGAATTAGAACTCCTGGAACACCGTTGGTGTTTGTATATTGATCACTTCTGTAAACCTTGGTGTCTGGAATTTGGCCAAGAACGACGGTTTTCGGTCTCGCTACAAATAGTAGTACCCTCATAATAGATAGTCCAATCTGCATATTCATTAAATTATTTTTTTGATAAGTATATGAAAAAGGATGTCAAATTATTTAAGAAAAGTTTATGTATGTATACTTACTGCCAAGATTAAGCCAACCTCAATATTGGCAAACACGACGCTCACATATGCACTCATGCAGACGAGGAAGTCGAATTTGTCAACATGCCAGAGATGGATGGCTGCTTCGTAGTCTATGAGGCCGAGCATCGCAGCTATTATGATCGAAGAGAGAACCACCAGCGGTGTGTAGTGAAATAACGGAGTTAGAAATAACAACGTTATCATAACAGCAAATGCCATCACAATATTTGAAACTGCGGTTTTGCACCCCGCGTTGAAGTTCACTGCCGTTCGCGAAAATGGACCTGCATGCCAAATAAAATTCAATGTACAAACTTAGCAATTTCTTTTGGGTTTTGAGTAATGAGTACTACTATGTAAAACGGGAATATGGGGGTTAATCGCGATTTAACCTCAAATTAAATAATGCCCTCTTTCTTCTTCAATTCTTGTACATTTTTTTAATTTTCAAACCCTAGTTTTAATAATTAAAATTTTGGGTTTGAATTTAAGAAAATATAACAAAGATTGGATGAAAATATGACATTTTGTTGAACTTGAGGTCAAGTCGTAATGAACACCATCTTCACATTTCGAATTTCAGTAAAAATTTGCCGAAAATTTGATCAGGGGTAAACTTTTTTTCCAATCAATAGATGAGGGGTTAAAGTGCTTATTTTTCCATAGTACAAGGAGCAGGTTGCCAAAACAAAAGAGAATACGGGGAAAAGTGCAATAAGGGCTATAGTATAGGGGGATTGATGTTTTTATCCTTATCTTTGATTATAAATTGAACTTTTGATTATTTTTATAGAAAAAAAGATATTTTTATTAATTATTAAATTAGTCTAACGTGGACTAAAATTTTGGATAAGCCTTGCATTTAGGTTAATCCATAACCCATATATTTACATTTGAAATTAGGGCTACAAAACTCCACATCACAACAAGTTAAGTCCTTAAAAGTAAAGGACAAGAAAATTATTAAATCAAGATTTTTTGATAAAAACGAATATCGGGTTACAATCTCCAAAAATCCTCTAATTATTTTGTAGAACACATGAACTGGAAAATCTCATTGTTTTCATAACCAAATCGATCATCGAACCGGTAGCTTCACTGGTTACAGGTTTTACTGGTCGAACCAGTCTAACCAGTGGTCGAACCGCTATAAATATCCAACACTACAATTTTCTTGCATTCTCAAACGATCTATATTTTTATACTAAAAAAAATATACAAGTCATCAAAATTCACAACAATTTAACATTGAACATCATGAAACTAGTACACAATATTCATAACACAAATCAAGTGAGAGTCTCGAACACAAGACATCTCAACAAACGAGAACACTATATTCATAAATCACAATACAAACCAAGTGAATGAATTCGAAATAAATCACAATACTAACCTAAGAAAATATCTTTTATGTTTTGAAATAGTATTTTTACTACTTACTACAAGGTTTAAAGTATAGTATATATTTTAAAAGGTTAAATTAATATTAAGTACATAAAATCCTTAACTGTAGTGATTTTTCTAGAAAATCTGTGTAATGTCAAACACATGGAAAACAAAAAAAAAATTTATTTTTCCTAAAAAGATTCGTGGAAAATCTCATTTTCTCCATATTCTCTCTCTCTGTGTGTCTCTCTCTCTCTCTATCTCTAATTCCTTTTCCCTCATTTTCTCAAACTGAGCCCAAGATTATGGAATTCATGGACAAAAGAGCTCTGAATCAATAGAGCAAAATCTGTCTCTGTTGATCTTTAGGGACAGACTAATTTGTCTCTACTAAATCAATAGGGAAAGACTTTATTAACTTCATTTGCAATACTCCCACACTTTAAATTAAAATTTCTCTCCACAATCATTCTACCTCCAAATTTTCTACAAGTTCTTCAAACATTAAGTAAGTTTATAGTTTTTCTTTTTTTGTATAATAGATATAGTATTATTTACATTTTGTTATTAACTTACATGATTTAGATTTTGTGATATTTTACTATTTTTATTATGCGTTTTATTGATTGTGTTTTTATGTTGTTTTATTGTTTTTGTTATTGTGTTGTTTTGATTTTATTATTATGTTGTTGTATTGTCATCGTTTATGTTGTATTATTTTTAACTATATATGTTGTATTATTTAAGATTAGTTTTGTCTCACTTGATATTTTGTTGATGATAATACTTACTTTTGTAGTTTATTCATTGATAATTTCATGCTTTATTAGTTATTCTAAGACATGTAACTATATTTATATGGCAGAAAATAAAATTTTTCATAATTCTTATTTTTTGGTGCCTTTTTGTTTTTGAAATTTTCGGACATCTGTAGGGACAAAAATATAATTTCCTACTGATTCCCACTTTTTTTTTTGGGAAAATTTTATTTTCTGTAGTGCGCTCTGTAGGGACAGAAACATTTGTCTCTAGAGAATTAATAGGGGCAGATTATGGTCTTTAGAGACATATTTTTCTGTCCCTAATTTGCTAATGTTTTAGAGTATAACAGTTTTTGTTTGCATAAAATTGGTAATGTTGACTTCTTTATTTGCAAGATACTGATAAATTATTGAACAAAATTACAATTAACATGAAATGTCACAGTTTATTTATTTTTCGTATTTTCATGGAGAAAAGTTTAAACCAAATTGATTTATCTTTCAATGATATTGATTAATTTACTGGTTGATTTATTCAATTTCACATAATTTCTCGGATTTTGAGGCAAACTTATAGAAAAATAAAAAAATCAAATAAATTTATTTGAAAGCTCAAACTATTTCGGGTTGACATTTGCCTAAGTTTGATAAAGCAGTTAAGAAATTGAAAGAAGGAATAAATTACTAGATTGATTCAACATTATTAAGAAAAGAACGAATTCAAAAGAACTTGTGAAGGTAAATATATGGGAATGAACTTGAAAATTTCGGCTGCTAACAAGGATTATGAACATAAAAATAAATAATGTGTTATATGAGTTAAAATTCAAAGATTATATTTTAACGACAAGACTAACATTCACTTATCTCTTGCATTGTGTAAATTGGTCGAAGAATAAAAAATGAACCAAAATAGAAATAGATTGTGTATTAATCCTAAAGAAGATTGGGAGATGATATATACCAATGTTTTTAAAACCGGACCGGGACCCGGTCCCTTGCCCGTTCACTGGTTTTGTCCGGTTTACCGGTTCAACCACCGGTTGACCCGGTTTAACCGATAAAACCAGTAAACCGGTGCCTTGCCGGTTCAAAGCACCGGTTCGGTTTTAAAAACACTGATATATACACAGCAAAATCCCTCAGTACAGAGCAATTTTGTAATGTTTACTACTATACCCTTCTTATGTTAGTAAAACATTCATTATTGATCCTTTTATATGTGCCAATAATTTGCTGAATCTTTGGAAACATAATTGAAACATTCATCTTTCTGTTTTATGTTATGGACTGATTATCTTCCTTTCTTTAGCAATGTTAGTAACCCATGTATATAAGTTACTTAATAGAAATATAATTAAGTATTTAAATCCATATATGCATATAAAATCTATATGTTACTCTTGAAGAACAAAACAAACTGTGATACTACAATTTCAAAATGTCCAATTTATTCATCTATTATAAAAAAGAATGGAATTTTTTTTGAATTCCGTTTATCACTTATTATTCACCATTTTACACCAAAAAAAATTGCCTTGACAATTTGACTTGTGACAAAAATAAAGAACAAATTTTTTTTTACAAAAACAGAATTTATCGAAAGTAAGCAGAATAGTTTTTCAAGTTTATACATAGTAGATAGTAGTGATCATGCAATTTGTAGTAAAAAAAAACTAATCAAGAAAAATTAATAACTGACCATCCATGGAACTACGTGAAGGTAAAGCAAATTTGTAAAGATATTAAAAATATTATTAAATAAGAAGGCAATTAAAACTAGTCACCCATTAGTATAATATATGCATTATCATGTGAGTTCAGTCACAATAAATTTTTTTATTGTTGAACTCGCCTATTTTTTTGACAAAATTTTCCAAAAACAACTTTCGAGATTATATGGTCATGGTAGAAGTAGAAATCTCAGATTTGAAGTAATATATCAAAAAGTAGAGCAAATAATTATATTTCCATTAAGTTATTTATTTACATGGATTATTACTATTTCTAATAAAAGGAAGATAATCTTTCAATTACATAAATAATTAGAAAGATTAATATTTTATTTATCTTTGGCACCTATTAAAAGGAAAACCAGTGAATAACTAATATAATGAGGGGTATAGCAATAAACATTAGAGAATTACTCAGTATGGATTTTGCTATGTATATATCATCTACTAAGAATATTGACTTCCATATTTAGGAATAATAAATCAATGAATAATACCGAAAACTTAGATATTTAACTTAGTATTTGACTCAAAAAGTAAATTAAGAAAATGTTTAAAAACTGCTCCAACAACAATAAATGATACTTTGGCGATATAACCTTTAAATTTGGTAATCATAATGAGAGGGCATAATTATTATCGCCAAGATGACTTCTTTGAGGCTATTTACTCAACGCTCTCATTAAGGGAACGTATTAAATGACTAAATGAGGTTCCTTGACTAGGGTGCTATATATTTTTTTTCTTAATTAGCATTCCTTAGTTATAGTAAGTAGTAAGTAACAACAATCCGACGTGTCACTCAATTAACAAATTATCGTTTCCCCCTCTTTCCAATTGATTAATTTATATATTATGAGGAATAAACTAATATAATTAGTGCTTTATCACTCGGTAAAAACTTGGACCCACTATGGATTATTAATTTATCCTATGAAATAGAATTTATTTGTTGTCTACTTTATAGAGAAAATAATTGAGTTTCGAAATTACCTTGAAACTCATTTTACTTTTGCAAAATCAATTTGAAGAAAATCATATCTTATAGAATTTTGACTTTAAAATCAAAATGTCTTTTACCATAATATTCAAGAACATTATTACTCGTAATTCTCTAGACCGTTTATCGAAAAACAATTAAGTTCAATTGTTTTACTAGTCTAGATCGATGGAAAAAGAACTGAGGTTCTGTCATGATTTAAGTCGATTGTGCATGTTGTGTACGCTAAATATTTCAAATTAATACTTATATATGGTTACTGCCTACTTTAGTAATATAGTAATCTGGTTTGGATATATTAAGACATGTAACCTTAATGATTAATATGAAGTGTATATGGAAATTTGACATATAAATAATTGTCTTTTAATAGTTAAACATTTGAAATTAGATTTTTAAATACACTAGTTTGCGTGTAGGTTTGACCAAATTGTCGACACTAGATGATTTATCTGTTCAATTTAAACAAATAATAACGAGTTACTATATTTAAGTAGTGCAAATTAGGAAAACTTTAATGAAATTTAGGAAATGTGACTATGTAGATTCCTTAATTAAGAGAGGTAATTAACTAGAGAGGTGTAATTTCCCCTATAAAAAGCTGGTGGCAACAACCCCAAATATCCATTCTATACTTGTAAGTTTCCCACAAGAACACTCGTAATCATTTCAGGAGCAATTATTTCTCTGTGAAAAATGGCTAGATCCCAAATCATTTTCACAATCGTCCTTGTAGCCCTTTTGTCAGGTAAATTTTAAAAGGGGCATTTAATTCTACATTTTCTAAGGCTTGATTAAATTATAAAAACCATTTTTTAAGAAATTATGAGAAACTCATTATTATTTGCGCAAGCATTACAAAATCAATTATATTTGTTTTTGCAAAATTTGCATGTGTAAACTTTTCTGATGCTTTTAAAACGTTTAGATAATATTTCATTACATATTTTTTTTTCAATTTTAAAATGAATACAATCTCAAGAGGTTACGTATTCATAACTTTTATCCTTTGCTTATAGATCTTGTCCCTCAATTACTTTAGATTTTATTTTTTTGACTAACAATTCACACTTGCAATAATGTTTTTGGTCATACAGTGGGGATGCTGACTTCCAAGGTTGATGCAGAATGTTATGAACTTCATAAAGAAATCTTGTGCATTAATGGGAACACAGCTCAATGTTCAGCTTTCTGCAAGAAGAAGTTTGGGCCTTCGACCACTGTTCAATGTATCGAAAATGTTGGCTTTGATGGCCCCGTTTGCGTCTGTAACGCCTGCTAGATAATTGCTCATAATTCTTAAGTTTTTTTTTTTTTGTTGGGAATGGTATTTCAAGAAGCCACCAACCCAAAGTCCAATAAATTGTATCCTTGAACCATAAAGATCCGAATATCTAATAATAAAGGTGAAGAATGGTTTTAGCGAAATTTGTCTTTGGGCATATCATTGTTACATGATTACATCATTCTAAAAGTATGGTCTATATGGTCAATTAACAACATATCAACATGGTGCAACATATCAACATGGTCAATATTCAAGGATTTCACGATCCTCATACAATTTTTATTAGCACGTTATAATTAATAATAAAAACATGCAACTAAAATCTATTCTAAAAAATACTACAATTACTCCTCTAACTTGGATTCAAATTTACCTTATGAACTCACTTTGAAATATCCATGAATCCTCAAGTTTTGTCTCCTTGCCCTTTGCAAGTCCACTCCAAGCAATCAAAACACCTTTTATTATGAACTATAATAACATTGATAATAGTGTATCCATTTTTTCTACTTGTTTTTAATAACTTCCTAGCTCTCTTTTAAATTAAAAGAGAAAATAAGATAAGAGGGAAAAAACCGTAGGAGGGAGTTGAGGAGAGGTGAACACCACTGTAACTATCGATGAGGAAATGTTTTGATTTGTCTTGCAAATCTTCCCTAATGCTCTGATTGGTTCCAAGGAAAATGAAGAAAAAAGAAAAAAAACTGGAGATTTTTATTTTTCAAGTGATTGGTAGTTTGGTACCAAGGAAGATTTTGAATTAGATACGAAAAGATTGGAAAAGATGGGAAAAGATAGAAAAATCTTTTTGTGAATCTTTATCTAAAGAATTTACAATTCACAAACTTTGATTTCCCAAAAAAAAAAAAAAAAAACTTATCCTAGAATTAGACATCTTACAGATGATCTATATGGAAAGCAAATCTAAATAAAGAATAGTATTCACAAATAAGATTTTCCTTCAACATAGAAGGTGGAAAAATTCAATACTTTGAAAAAATTTATAGTTCTCAATAAGAATTCATATTCCCACCCACTTCGAATCTATATAAACACTTGTAAGATCAATATTTTCCATTTTCCATTGGCACATCTTCTTGAACTTTGAGGCAATACTTTGTTATTTATTCTATATTTTTTATTCTAGTTATTTATCATCTTCAATAACGTACTATTAATTTTTATTTTGTTTGAAAGTTCTCGTGATTACATTTACTTTTGTTTGTGTAGACCGTTTCAGATATATTAACAGTACTTGAAAAATATATATATATATATATATATATATATATATATATATATATATATATATATATATATATATATATATATATATATATATATATATATGTGTGTGTGTGTGTGTGTGTGTGTGTGTGTGTAAAATTTGTGATAGTATTTTAAATTTTATTTTGGTCGTACTTGGTAGTTTTTATATTAAATGTTAGTATTACTAGATCTAAAAGATAGTATTTTCATTAATTACATATTGGGATAAAAGCATTAAACCCCCTGAACTATACCCCTGTTGCACTTTGCCCCCTGTCTTTTTATTTTTTGCGACTTGCCCCCTGTACTATGGATAAATAAGCAGTTTGCCCCTGAGTCCAAATCCAACGGCAAAAAATATTGACACGTATTCAAATCTAATGGTGAAAAAGTGACTCAGGGGGCAAAGTGCTTATTTATCCATAGTACAGAGGGCAAGTCGCAAAAAATTAAAGGACAGGGGGCAAAGTGCAACAGGGGCAATAGTATAGGGGGTTTAATGCTTTTATCCCTTACATATTCGATGCTATGTACTTTAATCTTATTTCTTTTTAATCATGAATTGTTTTTTCATAATCATATAGTTTAAATTTGACTATAATCTTCTTGAAACATAAATTATTTTAAAACTAGCCCCGCAAATTAAATTTCTGGATACGCTCCTGATGACAAGTGAAAGTGCAGTAATGTATGTAGCTCAGGCATCCTAACGGACCAACCCACTTGAATCTAATTCCTATATAACCTGATCAATTCGATGAGACACGTGCCACCTATTTTTTGTCGTTCAAATCTTTGATAACACGAAAATCTATTGTTCTACTCTTTAACAACATGGAAATACCAAAAGGTCTTCCCTCCCTCTCGATCAATCCAAGGTATGGAAGGGCAGAGGCCTTCGGTGTCCCTTCCTGTTAAGAATTGGGGCCTACTAGCCAATAGTTTTTGCTTTTTTTTTTTTTTTTTTGGTTTGCTGTCAAATATGGTTATTAGCGGTTTCTATAATTTATAAGAAGAATTGTTTTGTCAGTTGCCTATTATAGGTGCTCATTAACACATACACACGGCTTTTGGCGGATAGCATGGAAATAAAAACACGGTCAAATACATTGTGGAATAAAAAAGGCTTCAAATAGAACAATTAAATCATTTTCTTACCTTAATATAAGCTAGTTGATCATATACAAGAATTCGATACATATTCTAAATTGGAACATAATTATTTAGGATGGATACATTTCTCTCTCTGAACCACACCCATCAACTCCATTATGCAAATAACATAAATGTGCGACAAACATCATACGTTGTTGCTATACTTTTCCGAAGCACGAGAAGTCATTAATTGAGGCTTATTGCAAGTGTGAAGCATGTAGCTGCAGGCTCCAACAGCTTCACTCACTGTCAAAAAGATCCATTCATGCCCTATTGTTTCTACCAGTTTTGATTTGTTCATCTTCTTCATCACCTCACCACCTGGATTCGCTAATGCTAGCTGCTCATGCCATAGTAAAATCGAATTATTACATATATGATGAATTAATCTTTTCATAAAAATAAGTTGATTTCATAAACCCTTTATTAATATATGAAGATAGCTAATTGAATTAATTACCTTAAGCCCTCTTCGATCAACGATCTTCTTAACCTCGTCGAGCATACTAATCCCACTTGTATCAATGTTTCCAATGGCTGCCAAGATTGAAGATTTGTAGCATAAGATACACGCGAAATTTACTTATTCTTTTTCAAATTTAAAATTTAGTTTGTCATAAACTAAAGTTAATGTCTCACCACTCATGTCAAGTATAACAAATTGTAAGTCGGACTCTCCGGATTCTTTTAACCTGTCTTCCTCATCATCTATCCATCTTGAAATCCTGAAATCAAATAATACAAACAGGAATATATTTATTTATCCTCAATTTCGTGCTATATAAAACACAAATTTATCACATGTATGTGTGTATATATATATACACTCTAGTTAGTTGGTTGATTTTATGTAAATACCTTTCTCTCAAGTAGCTTGCATTAGCGAAGTAAATAGGAGCATCAATCTCAAGAATTAGAACTCCTGGAACACTGTTGGTGTTTGTATATTGATCAATACTTCTGTAAACCTTGGTGTCCGGAATTTGGCCAAGAACGACGGTTTTTGGTCTCGCTACAAATAGTAGTACCCTCATAATAGATAGTCCAATCTGCATATTCATTAAATTATTTTTTTGATAAGTATATGAAAAATGATGTCAAATTATTTAAGAAAAGTTTATATATGTATACTTACTGCCAAGATTAAGCCAACCTCAATGTTGGCAAACACGACGCCCACATATGCACTCATGCAGACGAGGAAGTCGAATTTGTCAACATGCCAGAGATGGATGGCTGCTTCGTAGTCTATGAGGCCGAGCATCGCAACAATTATGATCGAAGAGAGGACCACCAGCGGTGTGTAGTGAAATAACGGAGTTAGAAATAACAACGTTATCATAACAGCAAATGCCATCACAATATTTGAAACTGCGGTTTTGCACCCTGCGTTGAAGTTCACTGCCGTTCGCGAAAACGGACCTGCATGCCAAATAAAATCCAATGTACAAACTTAGCAATTTCTTTTGGGTTTTTAGTATATATCTATGTAAAACATATTAAGCTAATAATTTAACAAATAAGGCGCTCTTATTCAAGAAATAGACTCGGGCTGATACTGGCCGGCCCAATTCAAACTGGAATTGGGCCATTAGCTTGAAGGAAAGTTAAAGTAAGGGACCCGGCCCATACCTGCAGTGAGGTAGCAAGAAGTGCAAGAACCGGCAATGTTCATCATTCCAAAAGCAATCATTTCTTTGTTGCCATCAATGTTGTAATTCTTGAACATCGCAAAGCTTCTCCCAACTGCTATTCCTTCCTGTTTAATTTATTACATCCATTTGTAAAGATTCATTTGTGGCATTTTTATGCTGTGATCTAATAGAAACATGCACACATAAAGATAATAATGACAAGCTCCTTATGTTCATGCTAATTGATTGTTGATTTGATTTCAATAAAGCTTTTTATTCTATGTTTGTACAGGAATACATGACTAATTAAGTTCAATAAGTCTATGCAATCTTTATGAATTTTCCCCAATTATTGTCGATTGTGGTTTCTATACTATAGATGCTTAGAGTCTTAGACTATCTGCTAAAATTAGTATATGTACATGTGAACAATGTCATGAACCTCAGAATTTGTTACGTGTGTGAGACAATTTTTAAGCAACTCATGTGCTGATACTAGATAATAGTGGATATTGAATTACCGAGACTTGTTATCTTTGGATTAGATTAATTAGGCAAAATATCAAAACTCAAATTATAAGTTCCCTATTGTTTACCAAGACAAAATGATCTTTTCATAAATTAATGGCAATTTGTTTTTTTCAAGTTACTATCTCGATGAATTAATATTGTTATCTGCCTGGATGTCCAGTTTCAAAACAACAGCTAGTAGCCACCGAAAGCTGCATATATGACCATGTTTATCGAAATTATTTTCTCCAGTCCACGAAAAAATTATATATACTTTTAATCATTTGATTTTAAAGTTTTGACTTATATAAGTGCACAATGTTCGTCACAGAAAGCTCAAATGAAACAATGGGTACTGACACAGAATCATTTAATTCAGTGTGCATGACGGAGAGTGGTTGAACAAGGCTAGATAGATATGTTACTTACAGCGAGAGCAATAATTCCCGTGACAATGCCAGTTTTTATCGTAGTTGTCAGATATTTGGAATCAAAGTTGAGATCCATAATCGATGGTGGATTTATCCCCTTCTTCAAGTGTCCTATCTGCAACAATATATTTTTTCCCATATGTCGTTAATTAATATATTATTCCATATACGTACGTAAACACAACCATGATTGTCTAGACATGTCCACGCACAATTCCAAATAAACAACTTAGCTATCTTTTCCTTTATTTAAATTTTTTCAAGTTACATAATATGAAATGTGTGATGAGCGAAAATTAATTAAGCCAATTTTGTGCTTATGTAGATAAATCAACACAAGACCCAAGTGAACCACAATTCGTACACTTTAACTAATGATTTGATTTGCTGCTATCAATCATATTTGTATATGTCACTAAATCAATTTCGCCAAGAACAACAAACAGTTGGTCAACCTTTAATCCTTCCATGCGATAGAAACAGTAAAAGTAAAGTAAATTATAAGCTATTAACTTTTATACGGAATTATTAATACCAATAAAAATTATAAGAGGTTACTAATTTAAAAACACGTGACTTGGTTTCTAATATATAGCATTTGGTTTTCAATTATTGGGTGTTAGTAAAGTAAACAAAAGGAACAGGAAGGCAAGATATTATTAGTAGGTTCGCTCCCAATTAATATTTTATATTAAAAATCCAAAAGTAGAAATAAAACGATGTTTAAATAACGAGGGGCCTCACCACTTGGATCCCATGTTTTTCTGCGTGGGTCAGGTACACCAAAACACTTCCCAATATCACAGACGTTAATGGAGCCATTGCCGATATCCAGAAAAGACTTGGCCTCTTTTTGCTCTGCATACACACATAAAAATATATTATCAATAAGTAATTTTTCTGACATTAATATAATATAATTAAGTAGTCACGAAATGTGTAGTAAGTCGAATAATGAAATAACTTACAAAGTATCTAGCTAGGAGGAGGTATGAAATGAAAACGCATCCCAACACGGCACTTTCCCATCTCCACTGCACAAAAATATTCGTTAACAAAATAATTAATCATCACAACACAATTCTTAAAGTCATGTACAATTTTGCCCTTGCATGGCGCCCTTTTTCTTCATGTTCTTTGATTACTTTCTTAAATCTTAATTAAACCCAATTAACGAGACATTTCCCTAACTTAGTTTACTCAACTATATAAAATATATAGTTTTTTCAACTTAATTAGAGCCACGGAGATAAATTTCTAGAGTAAATTAAACTAGCTAGGTATAAAAATATACCTCATGAGTCTGAGTAAAAACTGAACGCATGACGGAGATGAGATCAGTCTCATGAGTAAATTTGTCGAGGCCAAGTATGCCTTTCAGCTGCTGTAGGCACACAACCGTAGCTGCTCCACCCATGAACCCCACTATGGTTGCATGCGACAGAAAGTCCACGATAAATCCAAGCCTGCAATAAGATGTAATTATAATAATTATGAAAAAAACACTTCTTCAACAAAGTACTAACTATAGATTATAAATAATAATAGCGTCTTACCCTATGTGCCATGTACATTAAGTACGTTATTCTTTTTGTGAAATTAAAAGAGTAGTAAATACTTTATTTTAAATGAACGGACAAAATAGAATTCTAACGTACCTGAAAATGCCCAAGCCAGCTTCAAAGAGACCGGCTATGAAAGTAGCCGTAAAAGCAAGATGGAGATAGAGTTTAGGATTCTCACTGGGATTCACCATTTTGCTCAACATCGAACCCGTCAGCAGCGATCCCACCGCCACGGTCCCCACCGCTATATCCCGAGAACTCCCCATTACAGCATATATCAACGGCGGAACAAAGCTCGAATCTATCATACAAAATTAACACCAACATTAATTAATTAGTGTCTAAAGTAGAGAGGATATGTGTATATATATATTTATGTGTGTGTGTGTGGAAATCTATAAATTTTTATAATTTTTCTACAAATTTCAACTTATAAATGAGACGTCAATTCAATATGATATTCAGTTTAGATTAAAAATAGGTCTGGTGGGTTAAATCACGCCATCGATTATTTCTCAAAAAATATTACTATATCAGACGTAACAAAAAAAAAAATCACAGCATGTATACAAGGTGTACATGTTAAGATTTATATGCAAAAATATTTATGTTTAATTTCTATACGAGTTTGAGCCTTTAGACGAGACAACAATTTGATAGCATAGGTTATCTAGTTATCTTTAATTTGTACTTACAAAGGCCAAGGATTGGCGGCAAGTTTGCTAGCTTGGCGTAGCTAATCCCCTGAGGAATGGCCAGACTAGCTATGGTTATTCCAGCAATCAAATCAGCCCTAAGGAACTCCCACGTATAACGCGGGCCCCACTCCAATATCGGCATGAAATACTGCAACCCTAATACGAGCCTTTTCCTCGCCGGCTGGTTCTTGAACTGCCGGAGAGGATCGTCGGGAAAAAAAGTCTCTTTTAAAGTGTTCTTAAGAGACTTCACAAAAGGCTGAGGCGGAGGAACCGCCACACGTGCGGAGGAGTTGAAGCTATAGTTATTTTCATGTGGATACATGTGATCAACGTTGCCCATTTTCTTAACAAATGTTGTAATAAACTGTAGTATGAATAGTACGTAAACAATGTAGTAAACGAATTTGTATAAAGAATTGCAAATAGTGTTTTTTTTTTTTGTGTGTGTGTAAAAATTGAGAATTAGTTGTGGTGAGTTCAAGTTTCAACTATGAGGGTATATATAGAGGACGAAGATCAGTGTATGATCAGTTTGAGTGCGTTGCGGGGCCATGGAAAAACACAGACACGTTAACATGTTACGTCGAGTAATGCTTTTATTCCAACACCAAAAGGAGTTGGCGAATTAGAGCGACTCTTCTTTGTTGCCATGTAGGGGAAATTTCTTTTCATATATAATGTATGTATTCATGTTTTCGTATGAGAGTTAAAATTATTTTAGTTATATGTTTTTTGGTGCAGTTAAAACAGAGCTAGCTAATAGCAACTTAATGATGCTTTGTATTAAATTAAATGCAAATTATTTTCATGTAAAGGAAGAAATTAATAGTAAATTATCCTATGTAGCTCACAGCCTCATATTCATATTTTTTTAATGTATGTGAAAGATATCTTGGGTGTTTCTAGTTTACATATTTTACAGCTATGATTTAATATTAATACATCTTCTTTTACAGTTTTTTACAAAGTAATAGTATAAGTTTTCTTTTCAAATGAGCAAATTGCTAGGTGACACGAGTATTGAATGCCAAAATACCCATAATTTTTAATATTTTATCTTGTGATAAATCATATTCTCATTGATATTTCTATATATTTTATTAAAACATAAATTTGGTATATCTTGTCATGATACATGAGATAATTCATCCCTATATATAGGTTTAGTTTGGATGGAAATATTAAGTTCGATAGATGTATAGTTTGGTCTGAAATTGTGTTTGGAACACTACAAATCTAGCAAAATATGATTAAGCCTATGTGGCACCTTTACTCACACATTTATATATGGATCCGACCTCCCCCTTAGATTGAAATAATTGGGGTTAATACTTGATCCAACATTACCAAATTGTCATCATGTATGTATACATTTAAAAAAGTTCAAACTGACAAAGACAAAAATAGTAATGGTATTGAAATAAGAAACATATTATTCTATCCAAACGAATGATATTGTTTAATCACCTAACAGATCATTTATCTCTAAAATTCAATTAGTTGAATAATAAAGAGTTGGATTATTTATCACCTAGCTGACCAAACACAACCTGTCACGAGCAAGAGATTAATCCGTGAGTCAAAGTAAGATAACATATTAGCGAGCTTAACACCACATCTTAATTCAAAATCTTAAGGCATTAGGTCTATATTTACTTATACTAATAAACCACATATAATACAAAAAAAATAAAATTATATAATCCGACAAACATACCAAAACCTTACAAACATACCCAAAACCTTTATTAACCTGAGATGTCAATTTTTATTGAGATTTGAATAATATTAAGCAATTCATCAAAAAGCCAAAAGAAGCTGCATCTTAATTTGAAGCGAAAGCTAATTTAATAACTAACTAATGACGCCTATTAAGGTGGTGGAAAGATACTAATGAAGTGATTAATGATGCAATGAGTCAAACATATATTCCCTATTGAGGAAATTCTTTGATTAAGATTGTTGCACAACTGACTGTGCCAACCACATTGATATTTCATAAGAGGAAACCAAATTAAAAAAAATCAGAAATGACCCTTTAGAAAAGCAACCAACCATATCCATATTTTGCTTGCTCAGTATTGATTAATCTTGATGTTCACCAGAGGAGTGTATTGACAGAAGCAACGGAAGGAAAAAAAATCTATTTTTTTTGTTAGAAGACAGTTAGGTCGCTTGAGATATGATCATCTTTTGTATATCTGTTAGTTACAAGGATATTTTACAATATTAATATAGGCCAAATTTGATGTTTCGTGTAAAGCTAATAACTTTTATTATCTTTCCTCTAGGTGGCAATAATTAAAGCGTTGTCAAATTAATAAAATTCTGTTCCAGTAATAAGGTGATAATAAGTTTTTTTAGCCATATTTTATAGAAGGATGTAACCAAGTCCTTCACTCTTCAAATAAAGTATGGTGGATTAAAATTTCAAATATTTTCTTGAAAAAAAAATAGTTGTCAATTTAGAATTTTATTTCAATGAAAAAGAATGTAAAATATATTTCTAAATTTATCAAAATCTATGCATGAAATCTTTCGAAGATTCTAACTAAGCGGAACCTACCCACTACTTTGATTAACTTATCATTCTTAATATTCATACTTTTGAACATAATGCTGATATAATATTTAATAATAAAAATTTTAACCATTATTCTGAATAAGAAATTTAAACCGGCGAAAAGTAGAAAGAGTTGAAGATTTATAGGCCCAACTAGTTCAATGAGAAGTCAACTGAGGGTCAAACTTGAAATACTTTTTTTGCAGCAAATTACTGTTGCAGGATATATCGTACGTACACGATATAAATTATAACATATCCACCAATTTTGACGTGATGATTTTCAACTGGTCCACACTTACATGAATTAAAAAGGCATAGGGCACTAACAACGGATCCTCTGCTTCCAGGTCAATATTTTTAGTACCACACCATCCTCTTTACTCCACGTGTCCATGCCAAGATTTTAACTAACTCCAGGCAGTGGCAGTGCACATATCTATTGTCATGCGCGCTCGACCCGACCCGACCCGTCGTTATCATGCAATTCCAATCTAATTTGGATTAATTCATGCATGAATCGTGATTAAGGCTAAATAGTTATCCGTTGAACCGGAATAATGATTGATGACTTAAATAAATTGGCATTACAAATGAAATGGGAAAATCTATAATTAATCCAGAGTGATTTACACGTATATGCAAATCAGAATGCCACGCCGGCAAGAGAACGGGCACAAGTCTTGGCAAATGGTAAGATTCAGAATAAATTTATTTGTTTAGTTCGACGTGTTACAGATGCACCTGAATATATGGGACCTCATATTATAATAACTCAAACGAAAAAAATATTATAACCAAAAAGAAAAAGAAAAACGGAATGATAAATAGTCCAAATTTAGAGTGATTGAACTCAAAAAAAAATTGTTATATCATTGCAGCTGATGTCGGTAAGAAAATTGGAGTTGCTTTTGCTCACAAGAGGATTCAGTTTTCTTTAATTAATTTTCTTTTGATCAAGATAGATTAGCTTAACCAGATGGTCTAGATCTTCTCATGGACTACTACTCATCCATTACATAACATGAAACAATTGTCATGGTCCCAGCAATATTCACCATAGTTGGACCAGCAATATTCACCATAGTTTAAATAAATCCAAATAATCATTCTTTGTCATTTTTAAGGGATCATTAATTACGTCTAAGCTTCGTGTGTTTGGTCTAGCTACACGAATATATAAAACTCATCTATCTAATACACATTAAAGAAATATAATTTTGTGTATCAACATTCTTCACTTTATTCCTGAAAGTGAAAAATGGTGTAGTTTTCTTTCTAAAAAGTCTTTGGAAAATAACGTTCTTGACTTGAGAGATCCACACGAACACTTCGAACAGAAATATATTGATGCTGAACATAAATTGTATTTATATGTCCATTTTTTCAAGGTTGAAATTTATCAAAAAAAAAAAAAAAAAAAAAAAAAAAAACAAACAAACAAAAGAAACATTATGATTGGATGGTGAGCCTTAAGCAGTCCTAGATTTATTTAAATCAATCATTTAGTGAAAGAGGTCTGCAAGTTGTGTGTGGAGCAGTATCACGGGTTCAAATTACTTTCCCAGATGACAAAAGGGACACAAACTCTGCTCGTACCAACTGTCTATCTATCTTATCCTTCTTGCAATTTGGTTATGATTGTACTATCATAATAAAACGTCCAGTCTCATCATTTGGTTCAACATATAAATCTGGTATTGAGATCAATTATTATGTTTAATCAAATGTTTTATCCGCAAACTTTATTTTGTAATCGCAATCCTCGTGTAAACAGATCATGCATATAAATATGTAAAACAAATGTGTACCAATTTTAAGGAAAGTTGTTACAACAATTCTAGTAGATAAATTAAAAAAAAATGCTAAACAAATACAATAATTGATGGACGAGCTTGTAATAAAATATTTACTTTAAAAGTAACAAAATTGTCCCCTTTGAAGGGGCAGTAGCTGAAACAAGAACCGTAGTGTTAGAATCTTGTACCGAATGATACAAGTGTTATGAAGTATGATGAAAACTTCAAATTAGAAGGAAACCTGACTAGTTTTTGGTAGATTACAATTCTTCGACCCAGTTTAAATGTAATTTCACTTGTTTGATTCTCTCAATTTTTATTTGGATGTTTTAAAGGTTATCTTGAAAAACGTGCAAAACAGTTGAAAAATAGTTTGGATGTAATTTCAAAATAGTTTAGTGTAAATAAAAAAATTTAAATATGATTTGAAAGTAGTTTGAGTGTTAGAGTTTTAGGGAGAAAAATAGGTTTGTAGGTATCAAATTAATTTAGATAGAGTGTGTAGAAATAATATAATAATAAGTGAAAATTGAAAACTCATGACATGATTGTTTGATGAGTGGAATGAAGATTTATTAATTAGAAAAAATAGGTATTTAGACATCAAATCAATAGTAGGTAGGGTTTGACCAATTTCACTATATGATCCAGAATATCATTTCAAAATTGAAACTCTCAAATTGGTTCCAAACTAAATTCAATCCATGAAACTTTGAAACTTTTGGGGTTAAATGGATCCAAACAGGGCCGAATCGTATATCATTTCGATTTCAAATTTCTAACTTTCAAGCCTCGTTAATTGGTAAGGATCCTCTATCCCACTTTTGTATCCCAATCCATATTCCACTGTTTATCTGATGACATTTGTCCTTGATCTTAATACACAAGGGGTGGGTGGATGACATGTGTCTTTGGTCTTAAAACATGGAGAGTGGATTAAACAATGAGACAAAGAATGGGACACACAGAGAGACAGAGAATCCATTGCCCTTGTTAGTACAGTAGCATTTGTTATCTTATGATAAAATGTTTATGATTTAGATTGATGGTCGCGATACTTATTTTTGACTTAACTCTAAAAATAATAAAATTATTGATGGACGAACAAACTGAATGACTAACGCAAAATAATGTAAGAATTTTTTCGTATCTCCAATGTCATGCACATTATGTTTACACGTTACTTATTTGTTTTATTTTTGCAAGATACACGATTATAATTTTTTTGTATCTGTTGCATGTTATCTTTTTCCAATGGCTACGAAATTCCATTTCAAATAAAGAGTAAGTCCGCTTAGAGTCTTGCTTTCAACTTTATTCGGTAAAGTTGCACTCATATAGTGCACTGAGTCTAGCCATTGGCCCTAACATAAGCACTTCAATGCTTAAGTTAGTAAAATAGTCCGAGAGGTCCAAGACGGTCATATCGAATAAAATGATCAAACTTAAGAAAACAATCGAACGATTGAAACTTAGAATGCACTCGAACAATCTAATAATCAAAGTCATTGAGATGTAAGATTGACCAAATAGTCAAACTATCAAATTTTGAGTAAAGACGGAGTATCTTTTTGAAACTTGGATGGTGTATTAATACTTTAATAGGAGTGCTTTTCCTCATTCTTTGGGATCGAATCAAGGATTCTTCTGGTGATATGTGTCACCCAAAGTGAGTATTTTGAGATTAGTCGTGTTGGATTTGGGTGAGGATCAATCTGGATGAAAAAAATATCGAAGTAAAATAGTCAATGATTGTATATACTAACCAAAAATGTGGAATGCACAACAAAAGTGTCTAATTTGACAATAAAAATGCCTATTTGACTAACTTTTCCTTAAGCTAATGTGGCATTTATTCGTTACGCGTCCTCATATCCGATTACCAAGTTCATAGTCTGAAATATGGTACATCAACATTCAAAGGTGTTCAGAAATAGACCTTTAGTTACAATGCCGCCTCTATGTCATTACTATGTGAGTTTATTGTGAAAGTTCATTTACTATTTCTTTTGATTTTTGTCGGATCAAAAAATAAAGAATCCTCTTTATCTTGGCATGTATCAACATTTATCCAAGCCGATTTTCCACAGTTTATTTCACCTTAAAGGTAGTTTAATTGTAATAACACTGCTCACAGAGCTGTTATGGATCTTAAGTAATCAATTAGCTCCAATACCATGTAAAATAGTGATACACGTGTTCGCCATGGATTATGAAATTTAGAGTTTATGTCGCATCTAAAATTATTTATGCCAAGTCCATTATTAACCTATCGAAACTTCACACTAGTGATGTAATGTAACACACCAGAATTTCAAGTCTATACTGAACAACACAAGAACAACTAATTTATTAACCCAATGAATAGTGAACATGATATCTAGAAGTCAAACTGACAAATACAGAAGAATCTCACATACATTACTCTAATCTATAACCCGAATTGTGTTAACTGTAGCATTTCAATCTAGACTCTCCACACACCATAGTTCATGAGGTCCTGTCCTGAATGTCACGTAAATCTGAAAGGAAGGAAGCCATAAAATTATGAGATAAAAATCTCAGTGAGTATCCATGAGTGTGTGCAGATCGTGCTTTTATTGATAAAACCTTTATTTTGAAAAGATTTAAAACAGAAAAGCAAGACATAACATGCAATCACATTAACTCTGAAAATCCAGGTATTTTAACTTAAGATAACCTTATACTGAAACATTAGTCACTTATGATGATGACCGTCCCTGTTTATTTGCTGAAGCAGACCAGCCTTACAACCCTTTCCAGAATCATTGCATTATCGCTTCGTGTAAGGAGTGACCTTACAATCGGACAGAAGCACATGCCATGGTTCATGTGTAAAACCTACGACCCAACAAATACCACAACGACCTCCCATTGTGACTAAGAGGAAATGGGCCATGGGGGACATGAGACTCAACCAGCGAGCCCTCTACTGCCCTGTCTCACCCCAAGCACACCCAAGCCAAAGTTGGATCCAACTAACTGAACATAACAGAACCGAACAGAACAGAACAGAAGGGACAATATTCATCATAAGTGAAGCAATTACTTTTCAGAAACTTTAACGAGCCATGTGCTTTAGCAAAACAGTTGCTTAAACTAATACATACATATTACAGTCGTACATAGATATACATGCATCCTTCCAGTTTTTCAAAATTAAGTATAGGTTTGTGAACACTCACCTCAATTGACAACGGCAAAGACAGAATGCCGAAAGATTTGTCTGAACAACCTATCAGACCAAAGAAAATATTATTGAATGTTCTAATCTAATCTAATCCAGGAAACGAGGTAATGAATATAAATTCTAACTTACTTATATATATACTACTTACAGTATACATTTAATTTAATAGAGGCGTCCACAACGTACACACTGTTATAACTATAAATACATAATACTTTTCGGTTTCTCAAAATAAGATATATGGCACTTATCCTAACAATTTTACTTAAAAGTAATACCTCACAAACCTGCAAATCATTATAAATTCAATAGGCCAACAGTGGAATAAGGCTAGGAAAATGTATAACATATCTACTAATTTAGTGCTAAGTGGAAGTATGTATGACTTTTCCATAATTAAATAACAAGTGCACTTGATTGGACGAGAGGAACTATCTTTCAAACAACATATTCTATTAATTTTATGAAGAAAAATTTGGTGTCACATCTATGTATATATAATATTTTATTCTATACTTATAAGGGCATGCATGAATCTAACATAATAATTAATATCATAAGATGAGTTTTCAATGTAATCGAGAGTTCCTATATACCCCACCTCAGCCCCATTCCCACCAGTTTAGATGGCAACTCCCACCTATTGGCTTTGCTAAATTTAATGTAGACGGATCATCTTATGGTAATTCAGGTCCAGCGGGTATTGGCGGTATCATTAGGGATGCCACAGGAAACTTCATGAGAGCATTCTCGGCATCAGCGGGGTAATCAACCAATAATCAGCGGAATTTTGGGCTTTACTAGATGGCCTTGCATTGGCACAGACTATGCGGATTACACATTTTGTGGTTGCTACGGATTCTTTACACATGTTGAACTGTCTTGACAGGACAGAGGATCATCCAGTCCACCTCGAGGGACACATACAGGACATCAAGAGCTTGACTAGCTTCACATCAGTCATTGGCATGTTTAGCTATAGAGAAACCAACAATGTGGCCGATACTTTAGCCAAATTGGGAGCGACTTTCGTAACACATGCCTCCTCAGCCACGAATCCAGCTTCAGTTATAACATTTGGGAAGACTGCCCAGAATGGCTACGACCTTTATTGTATTTTGATAATTTTAATGTTGTAGCTCGCATTTCCAATTCTGTTGTTCCTTGTACTAAAACAATCATTTTATGTTAATTAAATGACCACTAGGTCTTGTTCCAAAAAAAGAAAGATTAAATAATTAGAGCAGCCTATTAATAATACACACAGGGGCGGAGCCAGGAAATTCTGTTAGGGGGGGGGGGGGGGGGCGAAATTCAGTAAGGATTTTTTTTCGAAATATAAATATTTTTGTTGACATTAATCTTAATTTATTTAAAAAAATCATCATAGAAATACTACTACCTTAAGAAACAAATATCAATAGAAAAAAACTATAAAATTTATACTTAATTGACACAATTTTAGCTTAAGATGTAAAATAAAACTTCATAAACATTTAGAAAAAATGTCAAAAAAAAAAAAAAAAAAAAAAAAAAAAAACAGAAGCATTCTATACTCAATAAGAGAGTTCTTGTTACATATGTTCACTATAATATTTATAACAGTGTTGAAAGAATATTAATTGTAGTTAATAAGTATCAAATATTGCAATAGTAAGAAATTAATATTTAGTTCTAATATGCAAGTTTGTTACCACAAATCTTTCTAGAAAAGGATACATTTCACTATAGATATGTTTAAGAACAAGTTAAAAGCATATTTTAAAAGATAAATATTAACTCAAATGTTACATTAGATGGTCACTCCTTATCTTATTTATTCCATAAAAGAGTACAAGAGAATTAAGATAAAATTTACAAATTTGTACAACAAGTTATAGACAAAATAATATGAAATTAGGGTTCTTAATAAGTAAAAAAATGCAAAACAATAATATCTTGGTATACATTAAATTTTAACTAAAGATTTGACTAACTATGTCTATAAAATTTATAAAATACATAATATAATACTATAGATTTTGTATAACATATAATATAATTATTATAATATATACTTATATGTAGGGTGGGGGCTGCCATGAATATATAATATATGTAATACATGTATGTTCTATTATATCATTATACATATAACTAAGCAGGGGTTGGGGTGGAGCTGGGGGGGCGAGGGCCCCCATATGCCCCCCCATTGGCTCCGCCCCTGAATACACACATGCAAATACTACTGCAGAACGTAAATCAAAGAAACGAGAAGAAACGTACCAAAGTGAGGAAATAAAAAGGAAGAGGAAGGGAAACTATAGAGATGCAGCATTGGAAACAGAAAGAACCGGCGGCTGACGATGACAATAAAGGAAAACCCTTTCTTGATCGACTAAGAGAGTTTAAATAAAAAGGGCGATGCATTTGTGGTTAAAAAAAATGGGTCAGTATGAGCTTTTAATAATAAGTTAAAGTAAAAGAGAGTGTTGGGAAGGATAATTATTTAATGGGTATTAATTTATGAGAAGAACTCAAAAAAAACTATATATACAAAATACAAGATTATAAACTAAAAAAAAAAAAGTAGAATCCTAATTTCATTAAAATTTCTAATGATACAAAGAGTCCTAAAGAAAGAAAAACTCTAAACAAAGTCTAAGATTTAAACCACTTTACATTTTATCTTCAAATTAAACTAATTTCTACAGATGAGAACATAATAAAAATTGGGGTTTTACATGTAACTTTCAAATTTTATTTTTTTGAAATATTATACCACCTCGTGTTTTAATTTATACTTCATCGTGACAGCTAAATACTCTTATATTCAAAACATTTAACTGAAATAAATGAAAGAAGCTACAAGTCGATGTAATAATCCCGGTTGAGTATATCAATGTTTCTTCTCAACTTATATACATTTTTTATAGATTAGTCTTCTCAGCTTTCTCACCTAGCAAAGTGGATATCAACCTAAAACACACCAAGAATCAAAGAGTCGTTTATTTACATAGAAAACCAAAAATCTTGAAATCAAGAACTCGTTCATTCATAAAGAATACAGAAAAATTGATGAAAATCTGAGTTAAAACTCATGTCAAACCAAAAAAAACTCGAATAATAATGAAAGACAATAGATTTAGAGCTCTTAAATTCTGGATTAAATGCAGTAAACCCCACGAAATATATGGTGTCTTGAAAAGTAGCCCCTAAACCTATAATTAAAAGAGGAACATGCCCCTTAATCTGTTATAAATGTGCGAAATGTTGGCCGTTGAATTCTTCTCATTAAAAAGTTCATTTTTCTTAGATTTTGGAACACAAACATGAGATTCATCTCGATTTTACCGCAATTTCACTATAAGATTCTTTTCCTTTTAATTTAATTTCAATAGTCAAAATTAGCCTTTACAAATTAATAATTCAAAACTAGGATTTGAGAATCAAGGAACATGTTACAAAAATTAAAGAGCAAAAAGAGTAGTTTATTGAAATTGGAAGTTAGACCAAAATAAACCTCCAGACTTCAAAGTCTGGTAAAAATAAACTTTTCAGCAAAAACTTCCGCCTAAAAACTGATCAAGGGACAATTGGCACGTTTTAGAATTAATAGGGCAATTTCCTTTTTGTCTAAGCAAAAAATATAAAAAAAAATAGGGTATTGGACATGTTTTTCTTTTCCATAAGTATGGGGCACTTTGCAAAACACCCTATATTTCGGGAGATTGATGCATTTTTTGCCCTATATCATCATATCTCACCTTCCGAAAGTTTTGACTAAACAGAGGTAAAACAGGAAGTGCATGCATGCATTATAATTGTTGATATATATGCAATAGTTTAGGGGTATATTTCATATATTGTATAGTCGCGAGGGACCTCTTTGTAAATAGTTAGCTCTAGTTAGTCAATTAGTTATTCTGTTAGATAGGCGCACGATAGGAGTTAGCGTTTTCTACTATTGTATATAAACACGCTTCAGGTCAGTTGTATTCAGTTGAATGAATTGAATCGTTTTCATATTTTCTCTCGATTATCTTCGAGTTCTACAATAATGTTACAAGAACATCTTCAAATTCCCTACTTTGACTGCTGGTAATTTTAGGGAAGGCAATTGTGATTTTTTAATTTCTGCAATTAACCAAACTCCTGGAGTGGAAGTGCAAAAAGAGTCGCAAGGTATACCCTTTTTTTTTTTGGTTAAAAGTCGCAATATATACTTGTGTTTCTTTATTGTAGCTATAAAATTATTCAAGAACTGATCGTCACTAAAACTGGAAAGTTGAGTCCACTTTTTTCATACGAATGGTCAATAATTGGACAGCCTCATGAGTCGCGTCATCATCATCATCGTGCAGATTGCAGAATAGTATCAATTTCGAAAGGAACAATAGCCCGTTGAAGATGATAGCCCATGTTTTCATGATGTAACAAACAACTCTCTAACCTCAAAAGGTACAAGGTTAGTTGACTTATTGATTTCATTTACCCTCTTTGCATTATTGTAATGAACATTCGAAAGACAGCATGAGTTATAATGGGGAAAAGAGAGAGAATGAGTGTGAGGTGGAGATGTGGGACAAGGAAGTTGCGGATTCGATCAGGGCCGACCACCGAAGATACGTTGCCATGGGTTGGGATCCCTTTTTCAAAGATTTCAATTTGGTCTAAAAATCTTTTTTACAAGGCTAACAAAATAGCACGACGTCAGTTCATGAACCTCTTGAAGAATCTCTTTTCTAAGAGTTGCATTGATCCATGATAGGAGGCTTTGGTCTGTCCGAACCCAAGCCGAATATGCAGGGTTTTGTATGGCGTTGCCATTGGCATAACAAATAAACTGAGGAGGACTGGGAAACGTTCCGTCGACAAAGCCCAGAAAAGAATTTCAGATTCGAATTTAGGAATTGGGATTTCCAAAGAAGAGAATTGGTAGAGTCAAGTTTAAGGGAATTGACTTTCAAATTCAGGCGCCATCTATGATGCACGAATATGGATACGAGGATACGGGTATGGTACCGTACGAGTACGAGAACACAGATTTTTAAAAAAATTAGGATACGGGTATGCTGAAGATACGGCTCTATATATTTGTATTAATATTTATATTAAACACAAAATACAATAAGCTAACTTATACTATACAATAAAACAAGAGTAAATCATGAGATTATATTAATATTTTTTTCAAGCAAATAACTCGACAATCATTTAAAACCGAACACGAAATTCACTGAATCTCCTAACTAAATCTTAATACAAAATACCATAGCAAACAACCAAACAAATCAAGATTTTGAATCAATCATAAGGCTACTTTGATATCCATACATCATTTTTTATTTTTAAATTTTCAAAACAAACTGTAGATTGAAAATTAAAATCTAAAACTACGAAAATATACCAAAGTTTGAAGGTCAAGATGATGAAAAGGCAAGAGCAGGATGAGCTTTAAAGAGATTCATAGCAACCAAATATTGTTTGTTATTTACAATATATTTTATGTTTTGAAATGCTTCCCTAAAGGTGCCGGATACGTCTTCCTAAAGTGTTCGATATGTATCGGATATTTTATTTGTTTATTTTAAATAACTCCATATGGCACATGAGGTATCCGATACGTACCCGTGGAGTATCGGTAAAAGTATTCGAGTATCGAAGTATCTGGTACGTGCACAGAGTAATTTTTTGGAGTATTCGTGCATCATAAGGCGCCATGTTATAAATAATTTAATAAATAAATAACATCTTTTTATTCGTGTAGTAAATATTCATCAAAAATATGTGAAGAAACACGAACATGCGATGTGATGTGATGAATTGATCTGATAACTTTACCCATAGCAAACCACAATTACATTAAATATTTATTCACTTATAAAATAAATATTACAATATATTTATGATACTATATGCATAAGTCTTAAAAGTTGACTTAAGGTCAGTGTTTTTAAAACCGAACCGGTGCTTTGAACCGGCAAGGCACCGGTTCACTGGTTTTACCGGTTAAACCGGGTCAACCGGTGGTTGAACCGGTTCAACCGGTCAAAACCAGTGAACGGACAAGGGTCCGGGTCCCGGTCCGACCGGTTCGACCGGCCGGGCCGGGCCGGTTTTAAAAACACTGCTTAAGGTTTAACTTAGAAAGAAACACGATAACAAGCTAGATAGACACATCTAGTAAATTTTATTTAGATAAAAGCGCTAAATTCCATGTATTTTATCTTTTGTTGTACTTTGTCTCGCATTCTTTTATTTTTGACAACCTGTATTATAGATAAACATGTACTTTGCCCCATGAATCATTTTTTTACCAGTGAATTTGGACATTTCTAAGATTTTTGTCGTTCGATTTGACTTCAAGGAGCAAAGTGCTTATTTTCCGTAATATAAGAGGAAAGTTACCAAAAGTAAAAGAATAAGGGGCAAAATGCAACAGGCCATACTCCATAGTATAAGGGTTTTGATGCTTTTATCCCAATTTTATTTATTAAAAAAACCTCGAGTTCTCTTATTGCTAAAGAAAACTGTTAGGACCGCAAGTCCGACACCTTTCAAACTCGGTTGAACAGTCAGGACTGCCAGGTCCAACTAGATTTTATTTCTTTGTTTGCAAAATTATTTTAAAGGAAAATTCGTCTTTTATTTACTTTGATTTATTTACTTATTTATTCACTCGGTTTTATATGGTATTTATCTTGTTATTAGACGGGTCAATATTTAGGTGAGTTAGTAAAGATTTAACTTGATCTTATAGTATCTTATCTTATGGAAAGTTAATCTTTATCAAACTCTTTACTATATCCTTTAGTAATCTATTCCTTGTGTAGTTCTTCTTTGTCTTTGGTGTGCAGAATATACGAAGATCATGAAGATCTTATCAAACGGAAACAAAGACTTATCAAAAGGAAGAATCGCCTTATCATGGAAAGATTCGGATATATTTAGACTGTCTCGACTGGATATGGAGACTAGCCGAGATTCAAGGATATCTTTCAGGAGAGCTATCCTATAAATAGTAGAAATCCTAGAAATCAATGTAGAACACTCGTGTAACAAAATATATATCTTTAGGTGTTCTCTTTTATTTTGATTTCTTAGTTTTCGCCCTCTTGAGTTACATTAAGAACGTGAGAAGCCGACAAGAGTTGAAGGGAGTTCAACGGGAAATGATTGCGCCAGTTAGAGGGATCTATACGTACGTGCAGTTCGCTTGGAAGCATTCTCATAAGAAGATCACTACGGGAGTTTTGGTCTTACGGGTCAAACGGAGTAGACGCGAAAAAGGTTCCGGTGGTATCAACATTAGAGGGATTCGGTGTTAGAGTAAAACCAGTTGGTGTAATAACTTTTGTCCATTGAAAGAAGTTTGATTCAGGTGAAAGCCTCGTGGATGTAGGACATAGTCCGAACCACGTTAAAATCTGCTGTCTTACTTTATTGTCTTACTTACCTGTCTTACTTATCTGTCTAGACTAAGTACCGCAACTACTGCTTATAACGTAAAGTATTAGACCTAAAGATCTATCAAAAACGAAAAAAAAATAGTGTAATTCTGAATTGGTTTTTTTAATTAGAAGAAGGTTTACAATTTGTTCAAAACGTGTTGGAACCCTTCTGAACAGCCACCAATTCATTTTGGACGCGATAATCGTGTTAGCTTATTTTTTATCTTTAGATACGTGGCGCGCTTAGTACACACCAGAAGAGTATCAATACACTACTTGACAACAACTTTCCACTTGTGATTTTTATAAGTATTTCTTAACCATTCATTGACTTATGTTTGTGGATACATAGGTTGTATCTGTATTGACCAATGACATTATTCAAGCTCTAATAATGCAAGAATATTCTCTAAAGGAAAAAGGTGTTGCTCTTTCGGTTGAGACACTGTTTTGTCATCCATTTTGTGCTAATAATTGAGCTAGCAGGGCATGTGACATCGCACCCGAATTAAGAGTATGAGAAGCCTATTTTGTTGCAACTTAAAAAGGTACTAGTGTACACTGTTGATTCAAATGGATCTTAACTAGGCCATCTTTATGTATATTCTCTAGTATATGTCACGAGAAGTATTGACCATAGCAAGTCTCTGCATTATATCTTAGATATAGTGGTTACAATTTTTTTGACGTCATGTTTTAGATGATGCGAAAAGTTTAAAACCTTCATTTAACTAGTATGATAACTATGATAAGAATGACCTTGCTTCCTTGCTAAATAACGTCTTCAACTTATTGAAACTCAATTTCATAGTATAATATAAAGATTAAATGTTTCTATGTACTTAAATTGCACGGGCACTTTAAAAGAATTGATGACGTAGTGTTGGATATGTGTCCAACGTGTTGGATATATTGAAACTGTCACGTTCGACATCGCTTTAAAGTTGAGTGAAAAGAATTGCCCGGTATAATCTTGGAATTTTCATGGTAAAAGTAGAATAATTCAATTATCAGCAACAATAGAGTCAAAGAAAATCTCATACTCGATTTCATCAAACTATTCATGTAAAACAGGTTAAATACAAAATAATAAAAATATTTGCTTACTCTCAATCGTCTGCTTTCATAATAACGTTGAAAGAATGGTCATGAGGAGGAGGATGGAAAAAGCAACAAGAACAACAATATTTGAAAATAAAGAAGAAAAGAAAGGAATTAACATCAAAAGAGAGAAAATGCAGACTTAAATAATAAAGGAAAAAGGAAATAAAGAAAAACTGAATTAAATAGGGGAACTACGAAAAGAAGGAGATAACAAGATATATATATATATATATATATATATATATATATGTGTGTGTGTGTGTGTGTGTGTGTGTGTGTGTGTGTGTGGGTGTGTATTTACGGAGAGAGATTATGTCATATTAATATATTTAAAATAACGTGTCACTATGTTCGCATCGTGTCTGGATCTTTATGTATGTGTTTGTACGAAATATATTTAGACAGTAAGGTCAGAATATTCCTATGTCATTTAGAAATTCATGATATTAAATTTATAATATACTTGTAACTATAAGTTTTATTACATAAAATAATATGACTATAAAATTCCTAAGCTAAATAAGATTTGTGTAGAAAGGATTGGGACAATTCTTTGGTGTGGAAAAAACGAGGCTAGAGATGAAGTAAACCACTACTATTTGTCCTAATCAAAAAAGAAAAAAAAAAAAAAAAACATATGTATTAATTTGCGCAAACTTGAGCCATGTTGCTTGATACTGTATTATCAAAGATGTCAAGAAAAAGTGGCATTCATGTGATGGGATAGAAAATGAAATATGGTCCTTGCCACTATCGAGTAGTACATGGTATATGACAACTCAAATACCTTTCAACTTTGAGAGGGAAAATTGAAATCAATAGTGGAAGTTATAATTGCTTATACGCAGTGTTCAGAAATTCAGAGCATAAGATATGCATTTTGCTAATTGAGGTTTTCGTTTCTTTCGTCTTTTTTCCCCATTCCTCCACTTCTCAACTTTTTCAATGAAATATTTAGCACTTTGCATTTGGAGTTTAACTGTTCCACCGTCAAGAGTGCGTGTTGTACTAGATTTATAAGAGATGAGATTTGAAAACTGCCAGTATAGATTGTGACTAATGGACGTTCCGAACCACATGATACTTACCAAGGGGTCTCTTTTTTCCTGTGGTTAAACCAGAGGTGTCTTCTTTTTCCAATGCCAATTCATCTATTGATAAAACTAATTTGTGTTTTCCTTATTTATTTATTTTTCGGAAGGGGTTTTTAAAATTTTTGCAGACACTTTACGATTTTTTGTCAAAAGTCACTTAAAGTAATTTAAGCAAAGTTAAAGTGAACAAACTCTTTTTATAAGCTCTTGCAAACACCCCTTAACCTTGCCTAAAACCTAAGTGACATCCACTCAAAATTGGTTCAGAAAATGTTGTTCAAAAACTCTATTTCCTCCAACAATTGCGCTAGTTACCTTTGGACAAAACTAAAAACATAGTTACATAACATTGTTTACTCATCCTCTAAAATGGTTTTATCAAGAAAGCATTCCCATTATTAGACCTCAAAGAAACCGTTGGTGATTCTTAGCATGCGTAGTTTTCTTCTCATTGTTAATGTAGCAAGAAACCATTCTTAAAGTTTCGATGTTCTAGGGATTTTTTTGGCTCGAGTTTGTGAGTATGTCAAAATGATTCAGGTGGATTCAACACTTGAAACCTTAAAGGGGTATAAAACATGGGCAGATGGAAGAAAAATACCCACACAAAAAATTGTATCTAGCTAGGTTAAGAATGCTTTTAGTACTTTGTCGTGATATTTATTTAAAATACTTTAGAGACGGTAAACTAATCAACTTATTTTGGTCCGAAATTCTAGTTCGCCTCAACTTTTACTTGTTCTAATACATAAGAAAGTTTATGTAGTATTAATTATTAAGTTCAAAATTCTCTTGTACTACTTATTTTGTGCAAAGTCGTTGCTTTTGACCAGAATGTTGGTTTATTTATTTGTTGTAACCCATTACTTCTTACAATGAGCCAATGATGTCACTGATTTTTACCTAATTGAGATAACAGCCTAATGAGAATCTTATATTTATAAGTTTGCCAGCAATTCTGGAAATTTATTTTGTGCAACATCTGCATGATGACACCATTGAGCTAAGGATCAAATTTTAATATGTCCGAAATTATATATAGCATTAACTTCCTAGTACTCCAACCTCAAATGTGTAATATACTAATAATTATTTGTACTATTACAGTACGACATTTGACTGGAATGTTTTACTATGTTTAGCGGAATTGTGGTGATGAATTCGTGCTTTTAAAGAATAGTTAATTAGTTATAATTTGAAAGTGGATAGTTGGCAACGATAGAGAACTTTTTTAGCCTAAACACGGCTGATAGACCTAGTCATTCAATCTCTTATCTTTAAGCTATGAATACTAAAAAAAGGAATTAAATCCTTGATGTTTGATCTAATTGTAAGAAGAGGAAAAAAAAAAAAACTTCTTTATAGTTTGAATATACATAAAAACCCCTTAAAATTTTAATTTTAAAAAAGAATTATAGATAGACCATGTGAAGTTGGATTACGTACATATAGTACTACCCACCAAATCTACATATCTTTTGAGTTTCATGAGGTGTTTCTAAGTTAGAAAATCGTGTTTATGTAATTTATGAAACTTCATGGGTTATACCTGTAAAATTTGAAAAAGAAATCATCGCCTTTTCCCTCAAATTTCAGACAGGTTAAAATACATGGTACATCATTCACCAACTTTGTCTGTTTGTCTATCCTCTGATTCCATGTCAAAGACCAATCCATCTCCAAAATTCCAAGAATTGTGCATGTTCTTTTGGGTAGTGATTGGAGCCTCTCGCAGGCCAAAATCTTCTATCCTCGTTACGTTTTGAGGGGGTGGATGGGTCTGTCGAAATATCATGTGGACAAATTCGCCCAACAAGTCATGGTGTATATGTTGCCTTAGTTACACTTGCACATTCTCTAATTTTCTTTCGATCGCGAATTTGGTTTTTAAATAGGATATTAGAGTCTTGCTTTGCTGGGGAATATTTATTCAGAATTGATGTGTCATACTCTGGCATCGCAGGTGTCGGACTACTATGGTCCCATATGTACAGAAAGGATAACACGTGACAAAATTGCTCGATTCCGTGTAAGTGACAAAGCTCAACGAATACTACCATTCTCAATGCAAAAAGACAATTCAAAACAAAATAGCACACAAGGGTAAAATAGGTCGAAGTTGGGTAGACGAGCCAATTTCGACCTATCTTGAAGGAAATTCGAGGTGTTTGGGAAGCTATTTTCGAGCTATGTCAACCTCTAATAATAACCTATCTAAGGAGAGCCCATGGGGCTCGGCACACCAGACCCCAATAATTATGAAAATAATTGTCTATAAATATTAGGCAAATTCTCTGTTAGGAGTTTACTTAGTCAAATAAATCCCTACAATGCTGGATGTTTAGTTCTTTGTTTTTATCATGTTTCCTTTGTTTTCTCATTTTCAGTTTGTAAGGCTATGCTCTATAAAGCCAGCGTTCTCTTTTCAATTGAATAACACAGAATACATTATTCTTCTTCTCCCAGATTTATATACATATTGTGTTCTTTACATTTGGCATCAAAGCCTCTTGTATGGGGCATGATTAAGAAGCAGCAGTCTTCTAAGAGAGCAAACGCAAAGGCATGGCGACAAAGAGTTCTTTCGTGCAACTAGCAGTGCCAAAGTTTGATACGCATTATGATCATTGGGCGATGCTTATGGAAAACTTCTTGCGTTCAAAGAAGTACTGGAATTTGGTGGAGAATGGAATTCCAGTAACAAGAGAGGGCAGTGTTCTTACTGATGCACAAAAGAAGAACATTGATGATGAGAAACTAAAAGATTTAAAAGCAAATAACTATCTATTTCAAGCACTAGATCGTTCTATCTTAGAGACGATTCTCAATAAGGATACATCCAAGAGTATATGGGATTCTATGAAGCAGAAATATCAAGGCACAACACGAGTCAAGCAAGCTCACTTACAAATGCTTCGTAAGGAATTTGAAGTTCTCCAAATGAAGGTAGGAGAATCTGTGAATGAGGTTTTTGCTCGGACTCTTACAGTTGTCAACAAAATGAAAGCTAATGGAGAAGTGAAAGGAGATACTGAAGTTGTTGAAAAAATCTTAAGATCTATGACACCTAAGTTTAACTATGTTGTGTGCACTATCGAAGAGTCGAAAGACACAAGCACATTGACTATTGATGAGTTGTAAAGCAGCCTACTTATCCATGAACAGCGTATGGGTCCTATTGTTGAGGAAGAACAGGCCTTGAAAATCACACATGGAGATGAGTTTGGTGGAAGAAGTCGAGGTCGGGGTCGTGGAGGCCATAGAGGAAGAGGAAGGGGGAGAGGTAGGCAAAGCTTTGATAAAACCACAGTGGAATGTTACAGCTGTCACAAGTTGGGCCATTTTCAACGGGAAAGTCCAAGCAACGAGGCTAACTATGCAGAGACGCATGACGAGATGTTGTTGATGGCATATATGAGAAGTGAAGCCAACAAAGAAGATGCATGGTTTCTAGACTCGGGGTGCAGCAATCATATGTGTGGAAGAAAGAATATTTTTCAGATTTCGATGGATATTTTTGAGACACTGTGAAGCTAGGAAACAACTCAAGTATGGATGTAAAAGGGAAGGGAAATGTGAGGCTACCAGTGAATGGTATAGTGCAGATAATCACAGACGTATTTTATGTGCGAAGAATAATTTACTAAGCATTGGGCAGTTGCAAGAGAAGGGGCTGACATTTGTGTTCCAATATGGAAGGTGTAAGGTGTATCATTCCGAGAGAGGCTGCAGCATGGATACAAAGATGACATCAAATCGAATGTTCAAATTGCATGTCATACCTCAACCTATAGCATCTGCTTGTTTCAATACAATTACAGAAGATAAAGTTCAGCTTTGGCATTGTAGATACGGTCACTTAAGCTACAAAGGGCTGAAGACGCTTCAACTGAAAAAGATGGTGAATGGCTTACCACAACTTAAGGTTGTGCCAAGATTGTTTGGTGGGGAAGCAGCAAAGGGATTCATTTCCAAAGAAAAGTATTTGGAGAGCTTCACAAATTCTTCATTAGTACATTCTGATATTTGCGGTCCAATCACACCGGTCTCAAATAGTAAGAAGAGGTATTTGCTCACCTTTACTGATAACTTTGGTAGAAGAATTTGGGTTTATTCTGCCAAATCAAATGCATTGGTTGTTTTCAAGAGCTTTAAAATTCATGTTGAGAAGGAAACAACATCATTCATCAAATGCTTACGAACTGATCGAGGAGGTGAGTTTGCATCACAAGAATTCACAATTTTTTGTGATGCAAACGGCATCAAAAGATAGTTGACAGCTGCATATACACCACAACAGAACGGAGTGTCGAAACGAAAGAATAGAACCATCATGAACATGGTTAGAAGCATGCTTTCGGAGAAAAAAATTCCAAAAACATTCTGGCCTGAAGCAGTAAATTGGGCTGTCCATATTTTGAATCGGAGTCCAACACTTCAAGTCAAATATCAGACCGCCGAAGAAGCTTGGAGTGGAGTCAAACCTTCAGTTGAGTATTTTCGAGTTTTTGGTTGCATTTCCCATGTTCATATATCTGATCATAAAAGAACTAAGTTAGATGACAAAAGCTTGAGGTGTGTGTTGCTAGCAGTCAGTGAGGAGTCGAAGGCGTATAGACTTTATGATCCTATTTCACAAAAGATCATAATAAGTCGAGATGTTGTATTTGAAGAAGATGAGCATTGGGATTGGGATAAGAAATACGAAGAAGCAATTGTGAAGGACTTAGAATGGGGTGATCATGAAAATATTGATAATGAAGAGGGCAATGAATTTGAAATTGAAGCTGATACAGAACAAGCAAATTCTGATTTAGGACAAGAGAATCCTTCATCTGATTCTTCTAGTTCAAATGAAGGGAGGAACAGAGTGCAACCGGTTTTTGATGAGAGACTACGTTACTGGAGACAGGCTCTCTGAAGACGAAAATGAAGCACATTTGGTCGTATCTGCAGCTGCTGATCCAATTCACTTTGAAGATGCCATTAGAAGTGAGAAATGGAGGAAAGCAATGGATGTGGAAATTGAAGCAATTGAGAGGAACAACACATGGGATTTGACAGATTTACCTGATGGAGCATAGAAGGTTGGAGTGAAGTGGGTTTATAAGACGAAATATGGAGAGAATGGTGAAGTAAACAAATACAAGGCACGACTGGTAGTAAAAGGGTATGCACAACAATATGGAGTAGACCATATAGAGGTATTTACACCAGTCGCGCGTATAGAAACAATTCGATTGGTGGTGGCCTTTGCATCTCAAAGAGGATGGACTATCTATCAACTAGATGTGAAGTCTGCATTTTTTCATGGTGAGTTAACAGAGAATGTTTTATGGAACAACCATGTGGTTACGAGAAAAAGGGAGATGAGAAGAAGGTTTACAAGCTGAAAAAAGCTCTTTATGGGCTTAAGCAAGCACCACGTGCGTGGTATAGTCGCATAGAAGCTTATTTTACTAAAGAAGGTTTTCAAAAATTTGACTGTGAGTATACCCTTTTTATTAAAGAAGAGAGTGCGACAAAGTGGTAATTGTTGGCTTATATGTTGATGATCTTATGATTACAGATTTCAAAAACTCCATGAAGCATGAGTTTGATATGACAGCTCTTGGAAGGATGAGATATTTTTTGGGTCTTGAGGTCTTTCAAAAGTTCAATGGGATTTTTATATGTCAAAAGAAGTATACATCTGAGGTGCTGAAGCGGTTCGGGATGGACACCAGCAACTTCGTTCATAATCCAATTGTTCCTGGTACAAAGCTTGTGAAGGATGAAGGGGGCGTCAAAGTGGACAAGACCTACTACAAACAAATCGTGGGGAGTCTCATGTATCTCACGGCAACTCGACCTGATGTAATGTTTGTTGTGAGTCTTATTAGTAGATATATGGAAAGTCCTATTGAATTACATTTGTAGGCCGCGAAGCGTGTGTTGAGATACTTGAAGGGAACTACTTGTTTTGGGATTTTCTATAGAAAGGGAGGAGAAGATGAACTTTTAGCCTACACTGACAGTGACTATGCATGTGATTTAGAAGACAGAAAAAGCACGTCGGGATATGTATTTCAATTATGTTCGGGAGCAGTATCTTGGTCTTCCAAGAAACAACCAGTTGTAAGTCTATCCACCACCGAAGCTGAATTTGTAGCTGCTGCTTCATGTGCATGTCAAGCAGTGTGGTTGAAAAGGTGCTTCAAAAATTGGATCAAGATCAAAAGAAATCAACTGTCATTTTTTGTGATAGTAGCTCTATAATCAAACTTTCAAAAAATCCAGTGATGCATGGTCGCAGCAAGCACATAGACGTGCGTTTCCATTTTCTTCGTCAACTCACAAAGGCCGGTAGTTTTGAGCTTGTGAACTGTGGTACAGATGATCAGTTAGCTGATGTGATGACCAAACCTCTCAAGTTGGATGTCTTTTTGAAGCTGCGTGGACTGCTAGGAGTTTGTTCCGAGGAAGAAATAAACTGAATGCTAGGCATCATTCAGTTTAAGTGAGGAATTGTTAGGAGTTTACTTAGTTTACTTAGTCAAATAAATCCCTACAATGCTGGATGTTTAGTTATTTGTTTTTATCATGTTTCTTTTGTTTTCTCATTTTCAGTTTGTAAGGGTATGCTCTATAAAGCCAACGTTCTCTTTTCAATTGAATAACACATAATACATTATTCTTCTTCTCCCAGATTTATATACATATTCTGTTCTTTACATTCTCATTATGAGAGACGTAATTACGATTTACTGCACTAATTTTGAGCTAAAGGGACCGAAATTTGACCTATTCCACTAAAGGAGTTTCGACCAGTTTGAGACAATGTTCTTCGACCTATTTACAATTTTGACATGTGATTGTTGACCATGCTTGACTATTCCGACCTACGGTTATTTTTGACCTAAGGAGGAATTTCGACCTGAACAACCTAAGTCCACCTATTTTTGACTTGTTCCCACTTCTGTACAACTTGCTCAACCCAAATACTTTTGACTTAAGTATCGAAGTACTTTCACCGAGAGGGCCACAACTTGTCTGCCTGTGATATTTCAGTGGAGATTTCGAACTCAAAAATTGTTTTAGGATCAAGCAAGAATCCAATCAATCTAACATGGAGCATTAATTAACCAATTAGACATGAAACCTCACGAAAATAATTCACATTAATATTAGTTAAAATTATACAGGTAATCATTTGCCAATTAAGAATGACACATGGGTCGTTTTTGACATCTCCCCATTGTTTTAGGGGCAAGGAATTGGTTGGTGGGATGTGGGATGTGGGAGTGAAATTCTAAATTGAAGTAATGATTTTCTGGAATACTTTCACATTATTCATATAACTTGCCCACGAATCAATTTCGGTCATTTTGATAATAAAAAAAAATAATTTTAATATTAGTCCTACAATGTGTCTTCGGTCCAATTTACTTCATAGTAATTAATGGCATCTAACTCCTCAATTTTATGAATATTTTAATTATATCGCCAATATTTTTTTAAGATAATTACAACTAAACCCCTAAACCTTTTAACTGTAATACCTACAATTTTAAGATTTTATACAATTACCTATTATTTTCCTAATTCCAATTCTTCGCAGCAGCCTGTTCGATTCTCCTTGTCAAATCCTCTTGGCGAACTTCTCCATATGTAATATCACAAATAAGAAATATCACTTCAAGATGACATTTGCCAACATTTGATAGTAACTTGATCAAAATAACCACTCGATAAATATAATCTTTAGCAAGACTAGTATAAGAGAGAAACTGCATTTCAGTAACCATCCTCAAGAATAATGTTTATTGTCCACAATTAACTTCACTTTCTGGCAACGAGCTAAGAATAATGTATATATAAATCAATTCAAAGCGAACTTGGGTTATAATATATATATATATATATATATATATCTAAGAACTCTCGTGGCTTAATTGGGCTATAATATATAAAAGGAAAAATTCCATCCACCTCCCCTGAGGTATCTTCTCTTTCCATTCACCTCCCCTCTAGTTTCATTTTCTCCATCCACCTCCCTTGAGTTGGTTGACCAACCAAATTCAAGGGGTAAAAATGTCACTTAGCAAAAAATAAAACAAAATATTAAGTTGATAAGTTAAACACTTATTTATAATACAACAATTTTTTTTATAAACATATCAAAACACAATCAAGAATTAACTTAATAAATTAATGACTACTAGTATACTATATTCAATTGAAAATATCAAATAAAAATATTATATATCTAAATACCTCAATTTTAACGAGATACACATGTTAATCCCCAACAAGTTATAAAAATAATTTTTAAATAACATAACATAAGTAAAAGTGAACCAATTTCAGTTGTTTTTATCGAACTAGCTGATCAAATCTAATTTTAAGCTATATTTAAACGTAAGATAAAATAGTATAGTATAAGAAATTGTCTGTACTAATAGAAAATAAAAATATGTTAACCAACCTTCATATTTGAATAAAAAAATCTATAACAGAATAAAGTCTATGCGATTACTAATAGTTTAAACTGTTTTAAACTTATTTTAGCTTATTAAATTTTAAAGAGAAGTATCGAAATTATATAATAGCCATAATTACTTTTAAAGCTCAAATCATCATTTAAACCCACGGATTGTGTTATTTAAATAATCAAAATAAACATATCTTTTGAATTTTTAGTTGATGGGTTAAAACGGATACAAAAACAATTAAGCAGTTGATTATAATATTTTATTGGTATTGTGTACATATATATATATATATATATATATATATATATATATATATATATATATATATATATATATATATATATATATATATATATATATGATTGCTAAATTATATTATTTAAATATAATTTCTTAATTAATATTCATCGTTTAGTTGCATATTAGTAACTTTTCTTGTTGCATTATAAATAAGTTAGTTTAACTTAATATTTTGTTTTACTTTCCACTAAGTGACATTTTTACCCCTTGAACTTGGTTGGTCAACCTACTCAAGGGAGGTGGATGGAAAAAAAGTGAAAGTAAAGGGGAGGTGGATGGAGAGAGAAGATACCTCAGGGGAGGTGGATGGAATTTTTCCATATATAAAAACTACATATTTCCTTCAACGAAGTCCCCAATCCCGAAAATATTCAATCTTTTCTTTTTTTGTTGCTATTATAAGAATAAAATTGTGTTAATTCGAAAGTTGCAGGCATGTATTGCTTTTTCTTCACCAACTTATAATGGAACAAGTGGCATACTAGCCTGTATTGTAATTACACCTTCTCGAATACGAAGACAGCCCCGAAGGAGTGTGGGGAGCATGCTCAGGTGCCTCATGATGCACCACCTCCTGCCCTCACATGCATGTGGGGTCCACATGCATGTGAGGGCAGGAGGTAGTGCATCATGAGGTACGGAAGACTATCTCGGAGTGTGGACCATAACCATAAAACCAGTAAACTCCAGATTCCCCAATCACTTCACCAACTATTCCACCTTTTGAATATGATTTTTGGGGCTAGCTGAAAATGATAAGAAAAGAAAAAACTTACTTGTCATGAAGGAGATACATTTTTTTTTCACCTTTTAAGAGGATTTGGTGGGTCGATTGTGTTATTGATAAGGATAAATTGGTAATTGTCCGAGTATTTATATCACTAAGATTTTGATAGATTTATCTCGGCAGTGTTGTGGTTAGTTATCCCAATAAATAAAAGCCAAGACTAAAAAATTCGAGCAGATGTAAAAACTGTTCAAAAATGTTGTGCAAAACAAAAGATAAGGTGAAGTAAGGTAAGTTATCTCACCTTATCTCAGCAACCAAACTACTCCATAACGAGTATTACTGCGCAAGCAAGGGAATCTATCAAAAATGATCATTAAAGCGTTCAACTATAGAACTTAGTCATATAATGTGAAATGCATCATATTTGGTCCTCAATGTGTTCTTTGGCTCAATTTTTTGTTCCTTTTTTCAGTTGTAGTCCAGGTAAATTGCTCTTAACCCTTAATTTTGTGAATCTTTTGATTTTTTTCAATTTTCTTATATTTCAAACTAAATATAGAAAAATTAAAAAAATCAACATTTAAATTAAAACAATTTTAGGATACAACAAACCATATTACTAACTAAGAATAAATGAAAAATCATTCGGAAATGGGATTCAAAATTTTAGGGGTGTAGGTGTTATTATTTTTGAAAAATGGAATGAAACTTTAAAAATTCGCAAAACGACCTAAAATTTTGCATTACTATACTAAATAAATAAAAAACACTTTAATTGACCTAAATTGATGAATTTCACATTATAGGAATAAGTTCTGTAATTAAACACATTCCATTCTTGATAAATTTTCGCAGAAGCGGTGAATAAGAAACAAGGTACAGTAGTACCGATTTTGAGCCCATATTCATAACCCATCTGTTTTCCTTTTTATTCTAAAATCTGACCATTTATTCAGGTCCAGTAGGGCAACTTAATACATAGTCAAAAATTCAGCTTTCCATTATTCCAAACCCCATTCTATATGAAAATGGTGACCAAGAGAGATTATTATGTGCATGTAATAGTTTTTTTACCAATCCCCCAAAAAGTATTTTCTTAGAAAACTTAGTCCTAGATTTAGTTGGATGAATTAATTTTAGTTTTCAAGAAAGAAACCGATAAAAAATATGTCCTGAAAAAACAAAACAAACTCACCATGTTAAAGTTTTAGAGAAAAAAGTTTTAAAAAACCCAATTTATTGGTGACTAGTCAATTAGTGAAGATAAATTAAGGACTAAAGTCGAAGAAAAACGATGTAAATCGCTTATTGCTTAACACAAAGTTACAAAAAAAGGACTAAAATTTCACCAAAATGACATAAATTGTTGTCTACGTGACGATAAAGAACATTATGTATAAGTTATAAACAAAATAAAGACTATTTTTGTAGTACCTTGATTCTTTTGTTTAAGAAAACCCCAACAATTAAGCCCATTATTGTAGTAAACTAATGAATAATATTAAGTCTTTTTATATAATTAAGTGTTAGAGTTAATTCTTATTCTTCCTCCCGTTAAAACAAAAGACGACCGCTAAAACCACTTTTTTAATAATTTGATTCATTCTATAGGTATGATTATATTTTACCTCAATCATTTTTCTCTGGCAATAGACACGGGTTATGGTTCATGAAAATTTTTGGGTGACTTAAACAATTTATTTGCAAAAAAAAATAAAAAATTACCGTGTATAATTCAATGTGTTGTAAATTTATCAGTAAATTTTCATAACATTTCGACAGCAGAATTTCGATTTGAAGCAGGGTTTGATTGCAAAATCTATTTCATCATATTTTAGTCATCTTTAGAGTCCTTATATTTAATTGTATGTTAATTTATGTAACTGATATTGTTCATCGATTAAACTACCAATCTTGTTAGCTTAGTACACAAATTATGAAAAATTATTATAATAACTATTGTTTACTTATAAATCTAATTTTCAGAAAACTCTAAATGTACTTTTAGTATAACAAATAACTTTTAATTATTTAACCATATTGTGAAATTTTCTACCATTGACATATATAATCAGGGCACATCACATGTAAATGTAACAATATTCTGTATGTAGAATATTATTTAAGTCTTGTGGTGGTTTATAATTACTTTGTTAAATAGGTGATAACAGGTGTAATGGGTTGAGTGTCTTGATCTGTAACCAATTAGACGTTACAACTTACACCGAGCAGGAAGCGTAGATGAATACATGGGGCATATCGAGGAATTTTGTCTGGGGAGGGCTAGCCTAATTAACTTAATTTATTATTTAATGCCAAATTTAAATAAAAGTCAATATTCATGCTTAAATTAAACCAATGTTAAAATATATAAAACCAATACAAGTAATAATAATAAATTCGTATAAAACGAGTAAAATATTAATATAAAAGTGAACTAATAAAACACAAAAGTAAATGATGACGCAAAGGTAAAAGCATAGAAAGCTTAATAATAATCACTAAATACTACATGTAAAAGGAAAATAAATTTATATAATACCATTTTTCATACATTATTCGAGTATCTATTTTTTTACATATAAGCAAAATATCCACTAAATAGAATTTATTTTTTTATGACAATGTGTTTTGTCGTTGGGTTATGAAATTATAGGGATTTTAGGGGTTTTCTCTCCATGTTTTATTTAGATATGAGTTTATAACTTCAATGATTTTATTAGGCTTCTTTTTATTATTCTTTGTGTGTGTAAATTAAATATAGTAATACTAGTATTAGACTTCTTTTTATTCTTATTTTTCTATGCATACTATATATATATATATATATATATATATATATATATATATATATCCATAAATATTGGGGCTGGGGGTTGGGGGGGCATATATAATAGTGTATGGCTCGATATGATTTGGCGCAAATACAATTCTAGTGAGCTTTACCTCTTCAACAAGCCGGTGGTGAGGTTGGTTTTCATGGTTTTATTTTTCGTGTATTTAATTTTGAAAAAAAAGGTAATATACTGCTTAACTGTTGGAGTGTAGAGTTGACAAAAAATTTATAATAAATAAATGTGATTGAACAATTTAGTTAAACGTCGAAGATTAAAAATATCAAACATCATTTTAAAATATTATCAATTAATTTGTTGAGTTGAACAAACCAAAGAATGCGAATCATTTAATGTCAGAGTTGTGCGTGTGCATGTAAGTGGAGGGCCATCATGGTGGTGGTTCACGATAGGGAATCCAGGGTGTGAGGGATTATAGGCAAAGAGTGATAGTGAGAAGTAGAGATGATTTCTAAACTTTGCTTAATTGGTCTAATGTTCCACGTTTCCGTCCATTCCTTTTTGTCGACATTTCCCTTTTCTCTATATTATTCACTTAATTGTCGCCTTGACGATTGCACAATAGTTTTAGAAAAATGCGATAAAACCACGGTACAATATGGTAGAATCACATCTAAACCAATTTTGTCATCTCATTCAATATCAGTTATTGCAACATTTTTTCTAGTTTAGTAAAATTACTGTTCCAATTGAACCCTATCGACCAAATCGTTATTATCGGTATAGTTTTCTGCACACTTGTAAGTTTCACAATCTTAATTAACATTGCCGAAGTGGATGGTTATAAATTAATCATACAGTTAAATAATGGTTGACCTTGTCAATATGTACATCAAAATAAAGTCATAATTAGAGTAGGTACTCTTCACCTTAAGTGCAATTACGCATCTTCGTCTCTTCTACATATTTAATGTGTTTGCAAACTATGTATCTTTGACGTGCTTGTTCTCCATAAACGGGAAACAAAATCAATATCTTTTGTAGCTTACTTATTTGCATCAGTTTAATAATACTCATAATAATACACTAGATTTTCCATTATGAGATAATATTTTTCAAAAGATTTAGGAACCCGTTCCACCGTGTACCTATCGTGTGTATTTTCTCTATTCATGCACTTGAACCTCAGTATCAACCCTCTTCTTCAATACAACAATATATTTGTCATGTTCACCTATTCAAATATACTGTCCCTAAACAAATTGTAAGATTAGTAAACTTAACATGCATAAACTTAAATCATAAATTTAATCAATTACATCACCTTATAAGTGAGGTTTCTTAAAATTGGATAAAGAAAAACTCATTTGGCGGGAAGAAGAAACAAACAAATCCACGTTATCATATTAACAGACACATTTAATATTATTGTTCAAATTTGGTGAAAAAGATGAAAACGGAAGCTCACCTCACCTGGCTGTCTACTCGGAATCGAAACCGAAAATTGAATTGGATTTAAGGCGAGATGTTCAGGTCCACCTCAGTACTATATATATATATATATATATATATATATATATATATATATATATATATATATATATATATATATGGGTTAATTTCATCCACTTCCCCTAAGTTTTCTTCTCTCTCCTCTACCCACCTCCCTTCTAGTTTGAATTTTTCCCATCCACCTCCCTGTGGTTTGGACTTTTTCCCATCAACCTCCCCTGAGTTGGTTGACTATTAGTCAACAACTTTTTTTAGGGGTAAAAGTGTCACTTGATAAAAAATAAAAATAAACTATTGGATGTTATTCACAATACAAACAAATATTGAATTGTTATTCACAATACAAACAAATCACTTAGTAAATTAAGAATTATTAATATACAATATTGGATGACAAATATTATATGAAAAATTGTAGTTTGATAATTATATATTTGTAATAAAATGCATATTCATTGCAAGCAAAACATAAACATAAATTTATTTGAGGTTACCTCAATATGGAAAATAAGAAGAAAATAATTAGGTTCATTTAACTTAATAATTCAATAATTAATATATCTTGTATTTTTATGAATTAACTAGTTAAAATTCATTGAATCATACATTTGTATTAAATTTTTTATATTGTTTACAAGAGATATGCACTATTGAGTCATTATTTATATGAATCTATTTATAGTAAGAAACTTAATAATTTTATAATTACTAATATATAGTATCCAATTAAAAATATAAAAAAAATAATAATGTTATATTTAAATAATTATATCGTGAAAACGATATACATAGGATTTAGTTATGTTTAGCCCTAATTTTATAGGAGTACAACTCTATTTGATTTAGTTGAAAGGTACTCATGTATTTCTTTCTTTATTTCTCTCAAATTAATCATTGTTTGAATTCGATTATCGTTTACATAACCATGAATCTATTTCTTTTCTTCTTATTTTTATGTTGAAGTAAGCCCTAGAGACATTTATACATTTGCTATATTTTTTTTTTGTTGGTTGACATTTGCTATATTTATATTTTGGTTGCAATTAATATTGATATTATTACTAAAATTTAGTTATTTAAATACATCTAATATTTCATATTAGTAATTGTTAATTTATTAAGTTATTTGGTTGTGTTGTGAACATATATTGAATAATTACATTATTTTTGTATTAGTTACAATTTTACCCCCATTTTAAACTATTGACTAGCAATCAACTAAAGGAGGGGAGGTGGATGGGAAAAATGAAACTAGAGGGGAGGTGGATGGAGAGAGAAGAAACCTCAGGGGAGGTCAATGGAATTTGCCCATATATATATATATATATATATATAAGAAGCTCTTGATTCAGAACAATAGACTAAAAAAACCGCTACTTTTAGAGAGAGAAAGCTTGTGAGGTCACTCAAAAACTTTTAGTGAGAGAACAAAAAAAAGGGAAAATCAACTTCATCATGCTTCAAATTCATCACTGTCGGCAAGTCTAGTCAAAAACATGCAATCAAATTTGCATGTGAAATGGTTGGATGAATTGATGGATTGGCAGCTTGGTAGGGGGCTCAACTCGGTGGTCAAAAAGGCTATCCATTTCTTATATTTACATATAGGCCCCTTAATTAATCTTAATAGATTATGCACCCTCAAAATTATCCTATAAATAGATGGATCATTTCACAAATTCAACCATCCCAAAAAACAAAAAAAAATATTTTTCTCTTAAGATTTCTTGTATATTTAGAGTGTTTAAGTGAGTGATTAGTGTGAGAATAAAAAAATAGAGATTTTGAGGATTTTACTACGGTAAAAATCTGAGAGTTGTAATTCCTATATTTACCTCATAGTGAATCCTTTTTCTTGCTTGTGGTTTTTTACCTCGAAGTAATTTGGGGTTTTTCACGTAAATATGTGTGTCATTTACATTCCTGCTTCAAATTATTAGCCGTGCTTACGCTCTAACCCGGGTTTATTTTATAACAAGTGGTATTTGAGCCTCGGTTCACTTCAGGGGCCTGAAATATTATTTTGGAGGTATTGTGCTGAAATTATATTTCAGTAACGGTAGTTCGCGATAGAAGCAATGACAGCAAAATTTGAAATAGAGAAATTCAACGGGAACAATTTCTCGCTCTGGAAATTGAAGATCAAAGCCATCTTGAGAAAAAATGGTTGTCTCGCTGCTATCGGTGAAAGACTAGTGGAAATCACAGATGATGCAAAATGGAATTGTATGGACATGAATGTTGTTGCAAATCTCCACCTGGTGTTGGCGAATGGAGTGTTGTCAAGCATAGAGGAAAAGAAGACGGCGAAGGAGATCTGGGATCATCTCTACAAAATGTACGAATCCAAGTCACTCCACAACAAGATTTTTCTTAAAAGGAAACTTAACATGCTGAGGATGTTGGAATCTACCTTGGTAACGGATCATATTAACGTTTTGAATACTTTATTTTCTCAACTCACTTCTATGGGTCATAAAATAGAGTCTGCAGAACGTGCGGAAATCCTACTACAGAGAAGGCCAGATTCATATGATCAACTTGTCATCAATTTAACAAATAATCTGATGACGGATTATTTGGTCTTTGAGAAAATTGTATCCGCAAGAACAAAGAGAATAGGGAGGCAGGCTCTCAACAAGCAAGTGCCTTGGCGGTGACAAGGGGAAGATCAATAGAACGTGGTGCGAGTGGGAGTCAAAAGCAAGATAGGTCCAAGTTAAGGACCAACAGCGGTTGTTGGCACTGTTGTAAGAAGTGTCATAAAAAGAGGGACTGTTGGGATCTTAAGAAGAAAGATTATGAACCTCACGCGAACGCTGGTAGCGCTTCACATGATTGGAATGTAATGTGATGTAAAGCTACAACAGCACTTCGAGGTATGCGAGGCTTTGATGATATATGGCTTATTGATTTAGGAGCTAGCTAGCTATCACATGACTCACCGGATGGAATGGTTTCACCAATATACAATTGTCTCTGGAGGATCTGTGTACAGCTGTAGTGATCATGCCTTGAAAGTTATTGGCATCGGGACAATCAAGCTGAAGATACATGACGGGATTGTTTGAACCATTCAAGAGGTTCAACACGTGGAGGGCTTGCGGAAAAATCTATTGTCTTTTGGACAACTGGATGATCTTGGCTACAAAATGAAGTCGCAAGGCAAGATCATGAAAATATCAAAGGCGCTCTTGTACACATGAAATGCGACAAGACTACTAAAAATTTGTACGTGCCACAGGGGGAGACTTTGCAAGAAGGAAAAGCATCAATGGCTTTGTCAGAGTCAGCTGAGAAATCATCAATAATTTGGCACCATAGACTCGAACATATGTCGGAACAAGGCATGCGGGTTCTTGCTGAAAAGAAACTACTCTCTGGTCTCACGAAGGTATCTTTATCTTTCTGTGAGCACTGTGTTGTTAACAAACAACATCATTAACGTTTAGCAGTTCAATTTCTAAAAGTAAGCTATTCTAGAATTAATTCACTCTGACGTGTGGCAAGCACCGGTTCGATCCCTGGGAGGTGCAATGTATTTTGTGTCTTTTATAGATGACTATTCCAGGAGATGTTGAGTCTATGCGATCAAGAGGAAGACAGATGTATTATCAAAGTTCAAAGTGTTCAAAGCGTGTGTCGAACTTGAATCTGGAAAGAAGATCAAGTGGTTAAGGTAGGATAATGGAGGAGAGTATACTAGCACATAATTCGATGACTTCTGTAAACAAGTTGGGATTTAGAGACAGTTTACCACGGCGTACACTCCTCAACAGAATGAAGTGGCGGAGCGGATGAATAGAACCTTGTTGGAAAGAACAAGAGCAATGTCACAAACTACGGGTCTAGACAAGTCGTTCTGGGCGGAAGCGGTCAATACTGCCTGTTATGTGGTGAATCAATCTCCCTCAACAGCATTTGACTCGAAGACACCAATGGAGATATAGACAAGTAAACCAGTTGATTATTCTAATCTCCATATATTCGGAAGTCCCGCTTATGTTATGTGTAATACTCAAGATACAATGAAGCTGAACCAAAAATCCAGATTTTGTTTGTTCATAGGGTATGCTGAAGGAGTGAAGGGGTATGGCTTGTGGACCCCACAGGCCACAAGGTTGTGATAAGCAGGGATGTCATCTTCGCAGAAGATAAGAAATAGGATGATTGGAGTTCAAAGGAAAGTTCAGAAACCACAACAGTACCAGTCGAGAAGGATTTAGAGAAGGATTTAGAGCAAGGCGATCCTTCTTAACCAGAGCACGAACCAGAGAAGACAACGGAGTCTGATGTTCCTGAAACGCGACTGTGACAACAATTTCGACTCCTCTAAAAAATAAAAGACAAGAAAATTAGTACAAATAAACTTAATATAAATTTAAAAAAATTCGAGTTACAATCTCTAATATTCATCTGATTCAATTCTTCAAGAACATCGATCTTCGGGATTTTTTGAATTTGGAGGCAAAGTCTTGAATTTGAACTTTGTTGAAGTTGACTTGAGCTTGGAAAACTTTAATTTGAGGGTGCGAGAGCTTGATCCCGAATCAAAAGGAGAATTTCTTTGATCTTCGCGACGAACAACTTGAATCTTTGGATGAACTCCTTTGAAGATGATGAACTTGAGGGAGAGGATTTGAAGAACTTTTTTTACTCCAAGAATGTTTGAGTTTTTTGTTGTCGTGATTTTACTTCTTGGTGAAAACCTCTATTTATAGTGTTAGAAGGAGAATCTTCTGATGAGATGGACGGTTGAGATCAACTCTTGAGTTTCTCCAATGTGGAAGGCATGATTTGGGGGGAATTCTTCTTTCCAGGATGAAATGTAGCTTTCTTCTTTTGAGATTTGATGAATAGACTTTCCATCTCTTGAGATTTTGATGAGTAGACTTTCCATCTTTTGAGATTTGATGAATAGACTTTCCATCTTTTGAGATTTTGATGAGTAGACTTTCTATCTTTTCAGATTTGATGAATAGACTTTCCATCTTTTGAGATTTGATGAATATATATTTCCTTCCATAGAATATTGAGTTTTATGGAATATTTATTTTCTTCCAATTGCACATATTTAATTATTTTATAAAATAAATGTGTCTACAGCGACAATCAATGCGTGTCAGGAGACAACCAGGCTGGCACTCAGACTATATTATGGAGAACAATGTTGCATACTGTCTTCTAACCGAGGATGGAGAGCCATTAACTCTTCATGAGGCTATGAATAGCTCAGATGCAGCTCAGTGGATGGCAGCCATGCAGAAGGAAATGGAAGATCTTCATAAAAATAAGACATAGGAACTTGTGTCTCTACCACAAGGTCGGAAACCCATTGGCAACAAACGAGTGTTCAAGATCAAGCGGAACAGTGATGACCAAGTGGAAAGGTACCGTGCAAGACTGGTGGTGAAAGGATATGCTCAAAAGAGAGATATTGATTTTAAAGAAATATTTTCTCCAGTGGTTCGACTGACAACTGTTTTGGCTATGTGTGCTACATTCGATTTACATCTTGAACAATTAGATGTAAAGACAATATTTGTTCATGTAGAACTTGATGAAGAAATTTATATGCTTCAACCAGAAGGATTTAAGGAAGAAGGAAAAGAGAACTTAGTTTGTAGGTTGACCAAATCTCTGACAGGCGCCAATGTGTTGGTAAAGGAGATTTGATTCATTCATACTAAGCCTTGGATACAACAGACTCAATGCAGATCCATGTGCCTACTACAAGAGATATGGTGAAGATGACTTTGTCATTTTGTTGTTATATGTTGACGACATGTTGGTGTCAAGCCCTAACAAAGTTCGCATTCAAGAATCGAAGGATCAACTGGCTAGAAGATTTGAAATGAAGGACTTGGGACGAGCAAATAAGATTCTACGGATGCAGATTTACCGAGACAGAAATAACACGAAGATTTGGCTTTCTTAAAAGAACTACCTGTCAAATATTTTGCGACGCTTCAATATGCAAAATTGTAAGCCAATCTCTACTCCACTTTCTGTTAGTTCAAGTTATCCTCAAGTATGTGTCCTAGAAGTGAAGCATAGAGGAAGGAAATGTCTCGAGTACCGTATGCATCGGCAGTGGGAAGTTTAATGTTTGTTATGATCTGTACAAGGCCAGACATTGCACATACAGTGAGAGTGGTTAGTCAGTACATGGAAAATCCTGGAAAAGAGCATTGAAGTGCAGTGAAGAGGGTTCTTATATACATCAGGGGAACCTGTGATGTTGCATTATATTACGAAGGATCGGATTTTACAGTTATTGGATATGTTGATTCTCACTATGCAGGTGATCTTGACAAAATCAAGTGCACAACAGGATATGTGTTCACTTTTGCTGGAGGAGCTGTAAGCTGGGTTTCGAAGTTACAGTCTGTTATTGCTACATCAACAACGGATGATGAATACGTGGCAGCTACGCAAGTCAGTAAAGAGGCGATTTAGTTGAAGATGGTTCTGGAGGAACTCGAGCACAATCTAGAAACGATATCTCTATTTTGTAACAATCAGAGTGTGTTGCATCTAGCAACAAATCCGGCATTTCATTCAAAATTGAAACATATTCGAGTTTAGTATCACTTTGTTTGAGAAAATGTTGAAGAAGGTACGGTGGATATGCAGAAGATTCACACTAAGGACAACATTGCTGATTTCATGACAAAGAGTGTTAATGCTGATAAGTTCATTAAGTGTTGATCCTCGTGTGGCCTCGAAGAAACGTAAGCAACATGAAAGGGCAAGATAGAAGGATGGTGTGAAAATATAATTAAACACTAATCAAATCTTCAAGTTGGAGATTGTCGACAAGACTAATCAAAACATGCAATTAAATTTGCATGTGAATTGGTTGAATGAATTGATGGATTGGCAGCTTGGTAGAGGGCTCATCTCGGTGGTCAAAAAGGCTACCCATTTAGGGGCCTATATTTACATACATGCCTCTTAGTTAATCTAAATAGATTATGCACCACCAAAATTATCCTATAAATAGATGGATCATTCCACAAGTTCAATATCCCAAAACAAACACTCCTCTCTTAAGCTTTTTTGTGTATTTAGAGTGTTTAAGTAAGTGATTAGTGTGAGAGTAAAAAAATAGAGAGTTTGAGGATTTTACTACGGTAAAAATCTGAGAGTTGTAATTCCTATATTTACCTCATAGTGATTCCTCGTTATTGCCCGTGTATTTTAACCTCAAAGTAATTTGAGGTTTTCCACGTAAATCTGTGTGTCGTCTATATTCCTGTTTCCAATTATTAGCCGTTCTTACGCTCTAATCTGGGTTTATTTTATAACAATCACCTTCACCAGCTATTTCTTTGATCACAACGATATCGGAGTTCCCGAAGTAATATAAATTTATTTAATTGTATAGGCTTTTAAGTTTTACAATTTGCATTTTTCTTATCGTGTTCTGTTTGAAATGTTTGATGGTCTAATTTGTGATTGGCGATTTTGGTTTAAATTTAAGTTTAGTTAGATTTTGTGATCACTGAAAACTCACTGATGTCATTTTACTAAATGACATCCAATTAAGGAATTATTTTAAGGATGATGGCTTAATTAGTTGTCGCGTAATTAAATTTAGAATCTAGCGTGGAGAATTTGATATTTCTTCTCTTGATTGAATTGTCGTTTTTTGTGTCCGGGTGCAAACATGTCTGGGGGATTTAAGGACGGCTTAATTTGTTACCTTTTTTTTTTATTTGGAATCTAGTGTGGAGAACTTGATCATTCTTCCCTTAATTGGATTGTCGTTTTCGTGTCTGAATTCAAGCATTTCATTTTAATTTGTCGTTTTTGCATCCCAATTCAAGGATGTTATCGCCTTTTGTAATTTGAAATCTAGTGTGGAGAATTTAATCAATCTTCTTTTAATTGGATTGTTGCTTTCGTGTTCCAGGTTTTAAGAGAGTTCATTCGATCACCTCCATATAAGCACACCCATTTAGAGCAATGCGACTGAAGGTAAGTGACTGAAGTGTTCAAGGGTATGGTTTTGGTAGCAGTGTGTTCTTCATTAGATACTTATTAATTATTTAGTATGATTAAAAATGCAGTTGTTTTACATCATTTTTTGGTGTAAGAGGAACTCACGTTGGTGAAAACAACCATATGTCATTGGTTTGGCTGCGTCGAATAGATTTTCATTATTTAACTTCTTCTGATGTTGACAATCAAACTGCTTTCCTGTTATGAGTGAGCATTTGTCATGGTGGATAGTATATTTTCCAAAAATGAACCTGCATCCGTTAGCGATATGGTGGATAAGCGATGCCTTTTGGTATAACATTCAAGATAACTTGACCAAAAAGTTTTTCATATATGATTTCTTCTTGCGTTTGCTAGATTTTATAAGTATGCACTATGAATGCGTCTGGTTGAGTTGATACGATCTTATGAATCTTGACAGATTCGAGATAGAAATAAGACATTGGGGTTTTATATTTCGGAAAGGCTGAAAATTTTGTTATTTCTTACAAGTTAATACGAATTTTTTGCCAGAGCAGGGTTCAAGTGGGCGTGGATGGAGTTGCCGGAAAAGATCCACTAGGCATCGAGTATTGGTTAACAACATTATCTCGGAAGCATCTTCTTGTGCAATTCAAGAAAATCCAGAATTAACTGCTGTGAACTCTCAAATGCAGCCTAACATGACCATTTCCAAGAATACTTCTTTAACTCGATGCAGAGAGGAGACGACCAAGTTGTCTGCTGAGCCAGACACAAAAGTCATAAAATACACTGAGAGCTCACTAGCCGATGCATTTGAAAGTGATGATGAATTGGTCATTTGTCGTGCAAACAACTTAGACCCCAATTCATGCAAATCAATCGCACCTCCGTCTAGTCATCATCAACTGTAGAGTGTTGAAGAATCAAATTTAACCTACGAGATAATAGAATATGCTCCTACTGAGACCAAAGAAACAGATCAAATTTCAGATCCAAAAGCAATTTTTTTGCAAATAAGGTGGAAACATGATCTGGTCTTGACATACCTGCTGAACAATTTGACTCTGAGACAACAGAGTTTTCAAGAAAGGCAAGTAATCCATTTTTTATTGCCGCTGAGTCAAAAGTTGAAGAACTAAGTTCATCGTGCTCTTCTGTAAACTTAACAAATTCATCCAGTTAAGACCGTGGAGTTTATTACAATTTGGACAGGGTTTCTTCTTCTGCTAATCAACCATTCAGTACTAGGGAGCTTGGATTGGCTGGCAATTCCATGTCCAATGCTACAGCTGTCCAAATGGGTGGCTCTAAATGTGGTATGGAACTTTCCATTTCTTCGACCCTTAATTCCTCTGGTAGGCCAGAGGTCGAAGAAAATAACCCCAAGAAGGTATCCAACATTTTGGGATCTGATCCTTCATATACCACCAATACTTGTCAGTTGGAGAGACATGGAAGTGTTGACTCGATGATTGGTGGATATGCTAGTTCTTTAGTTGCTATAGACCCTCTGCAACTTCAGCAAGAACCAAAAGCAGATCCAAGTGGTGTTTGAAGCTGGAGTTTGAAACCACCCACCCGATGGAAAAGTCATCACCTGCAACATCTCCAACAAGTTGTAGAACTATCCCTGAAGCCCAAGCTACAACAGCTAGCCAAGTTTCTGGCAAACTCAAGAAAGGGACTGGTGAGAAAGGCGGGTCCAATCAGAAGAGCAGGTCTTCATCAGGTGATACGACTTCAAAAATCTCCTTGGAGCAGGAGCGTAAAAGTGGAAAGAGACGCAACTAAAGCCATCGTTAATAGCTCACCAAGATCAAGTCCAGATGTGCATGACAAAGATATCTACATCAAAAAGAGACACTCTCTCCCTGGTACAGACGGAAGGCAAGGATCTTTCCGTATCCAGCGCTCTCTGTCTCAGGCACGGCAGAAGGCCATGGGAAATGAGACCCACTCTCTACTAGGTTTTTATCTAATCTTATGCAATGTTCATATTTATCTTGTTAGATTCATATTTCAATTGAATTTAACAATGATGTTGTCCTAGTTTATCGTAGTGTCTACTGAGATTCTAGTGCCTTTTAGATGGTTTAAGAAATTGAAGTCATTGCAAAGACAACAGTTTTCTAAAATTAACTTGTTTGTGATACCATCTAATTAACAAATTTCAGTAACCTGTATGCTTTTGGCCTTGATCTGGCTTGCTTTTCCTTTAACATTACTAGGAATCATACGCATGATAATAGACATACATTAACAACCATCCGCAAGGTATCAAATTTGTCGTTCTATGATTAATTTTATTTCATCAATAATACCCCCTCTTTTATTACAATGGGAATATACTTGGGTCATTGATCATTAGTTTCACGTATATTGTGCGAATTATTTTGCCTTCGTACTTCCAGCACAGGTTCTGGAAAAATCATAGGATCACAGCTCGGTATCTATCCATATTTTATGAGAACAATTATCATTTATCTGAAGAATTGTATGTTTTAGTAGGTATTCCTGAACACCCATGATAATGATCACTATACATGTTATGTCCTATTTAATTGTGACATAAAAGAATGGCTCAATTATCAAATATTAATTTGCACCTCCTTGTGTCTTGAATCACTCTGCTACACACTTGCAATAAGTTGCTATTTAGGAACTTGTACACTGTTCTTGAAGAATATTTCGTCCATTTTTCTTTTAATCAATGTCCCCGAAAAATGACTGTATGTACAATTATAAGTTAATTCTTCGCATCGCCTCGTTTTATGTTTTAGCATGCTATGTGTGCTGATTGATGTTAGTTTACTTGTTTCAGATTGGAAGTGGCGGCGATTAACATTGAACTCCGTGGAGTTGGATCGAGCTAGTTATATTGGCGATGGTCTTTGGTAATTGTTACTGCTGTGCGGATTCCGTTGCATTGGTTGTAAGTGAGACTGAAAGAAGTACGCATGGTATTATTTTGATCTTTGGTAGATGAGGTTTAGAGAGTGGTTTTGCATATAAACTACAACGATTTTTTATTGGGTAAAACGCTTAAAACCCCCCAACCTATAGGGTGTTTCACAAAGTGCCCCCTAAACTAAAAAAAAGAGCACTCCACCCCCTAACCTTTCAAATTTTGTGCGGATTGCCCCCTGGTCAACTTTCCGGCCAAATTTTCCGGCCACGTGCTTTGCACGTGATCGTCGGAAGGGTATTTTTGTCCGTTTAAATTTGACAAAACTTTTGAAAAACTAAAAACAACCCCCTAACCTATGCGAACCCCCTAATCTTTTCCATTTGTGCGAACTGCCCCCTTACCTTTACTCGTTTACCCCCTAACCTATGCGCATTCCCCCCCCCCACCTATTGTATTTGTGCGAACTGCCCCCTGAGGTTATAGCGTTGCCCCCTAACCTATTTAATATGATGTAAACTGCCCCCTGACCTATTTCATACATTGTAAGCTGCCCCCTAAATATAATATTTTGCAAATATGTGCCCCCGGAGTTGTATATTTTTTATGTATCCACCCCATAACTTTTAATTTTTGTATGTAATAGGCCCCTCACTTTATTTCTATTTTTTGTATTGTCTAATCGTTTCTTCTTTCAATTATTGGGTTTTGCACATGTCTAATTTTTTGTTTTGTTAGGAGTAAGGATAGATGATAAACACGTTACTTCTTGCACTTTACATCCATTAAAAAAAAAAAAACTACAAGATAATACAGATTGAAGAAATACCAAAACGTAATTCAGATAATATTCGTGTTCTTGCCCAACAAACATCAGCAAAACAAGTGCCTTAATACTAATCCTAGGCCATCTGAATGTTAACAAGTACTTGAACAAAACACATGCAAAATAATCATCTAGTTATGAGTTCCATAGTTTTAACTAGACAACCACAAAACATTACGATTCTCCACACTTGAACTTGTGTAACTAGTCTTTCTTCTCCACATCCAACTTTCTCTTCACAAATCTTGTAGTCATTGGCCTGGTAGCTCTTACATATGCCGCTGTTATTGCCCATTGTCTCGCCATTGCTTTCTCCATTTCAGCCATTTTTGCACTCCAGTTGGCGGCATATTCATCAACATCATTCATTTTCTCCTTGCCTTTTCCAACAGGCTGACTTACTGTCACACTGACTGCTTCATTGTCTTTTTCAACAGGCTCAACCATTTTTCCCTTGCCTTTCCCAACTGGTTCACTCACGTTCTTCTTGGCTTTCCCAACAGGCTCATTCACTTTCACACTCACTTTTTTCTTGCTTTTTCCAGCAGGCTCACTCACTTTCTCACTCACTTTCTTCTGACTTTTTCCAGCAGGCTGAGTCTCTTTCACCTTGCTTACTTCACCAAGTTTACTTTGGTTTCCTGTTGTGGCATTTGCCATCTGCAGACAATGAATGACATTAAGTGATCACCAAAAAATTCAAGCAACCATGACAGATTATGTAACACTAACCTGACTAAGTGTTTCTTCATGTAATGGCTCTTTTGACACCACCTCCTTCTTCTTAGCATGTTTGGTTTTATTACCTTTCAACTACAAACAAAAACAGAAGATTATAAAACAATATTTAATGTAATGAATCAACATAATATAATATAAGACACTTTACTGTATTAATGGTATCTTCAAGTGTTGGCTCCTTCTTTCTCAACTCCACCTTCTTCTTAGATGGTTTGGTTTTCCCACTAACCAACTGCAAGACATGTGTATTAGTTTACCAACAGTGCATACAGTAAACTAATAAGTAAATTTGCACCACAAAATACTTACTTCATTGATGGTTGCCTCAACTGCTGCTTTCTTTTCCTTAAGCTCCACATTCTTCCTTGAAGGCCTGGGCTTCACAACATTCTCTTCAAGGGATTCATCTTCTAATACCCTCTTTCTTAGTCTAGTTTGCCTCACCTCTACATCCATCTCAACAAGGTTTACCACCACCTTCTTCTTTTTAACCATCTTTTTAACTGCCTGTACCTCTTCAGCTTCATTGATCTCAGCAGGTACATTGAGTTCATTAGGTACAAATGCCTCATCAGCCACACTTGTGCCAACACCATGCATACCATCAGTAGACAGTTCTGCTGCTTTACTGGATCCTCCTTCATTCTTTTTCTTTTTGCTTTTGCGCTGTCATAAACAAATAGTGGTTAGTACCATTGACAACAGGAAATAGAATGGTATAGAGGCAAAAACACAACCTTTGTCCCACTCCCCTGCACAACTGGTGGTGGCACTTCCATTCTGTCTTCTTCTTGAGGTTGAAGAGCCTTCTTTTTTGGACATGTTCTCACATTGTGTCCACCATCACCACAAAATCTGCAACTCATTTTCAGTCCACTCCTCTTCATCTTTGCCATGTCACCAGTTGCACTTGTAGCCTTCAATTTTGCAATTTCCTCTGGTGTCTTCTTCCTATCATTCTTCTTAGGTCTCCCAGGCATTCTTTCAGGAACTGGAAGCAGACATTGCATGCTAGAATATGGCCAATCAGCTGGTCTATTAAGAATATGCATACAGTTCATGTATGACTTCATGTATGTGGACACCTTGTAGCAGTCATCCACATGTTCCACCGGTTTGTAACCCATGAAATACATGGCTGAAACAGCATGGCTACATGGTATGCCACTTAGTTGCCATTTCCTGCAAGTACAAGTCTTATGCTCCAAGTTTACTGCCATAGTCCCAGCAGGACACTGCATTTCAAACTCATGCAGCCTATTCCATCGAGGTTGATTCTCTGCACTCTTCTTTTGAGACTCTTCCAACAACTTTTCAATGTTTGGACAAATTTCACCCTTCCACTTCTTGGCCTCATCTCTTTTCACATGAATTCTCTTCATGAGAATCAACCTAATGGTCTCAAGCAGATCAATTATTGGCCTGGTCCTGACAGCAACTATTAGAGCATTGAAGCTCTCACACAAGTTGTTCAGTAGCAACTCACACTTTGAGTGAGTCCTGAAATAGGCCCTAGACCATCCAGCAGCAGGCCTCTTTGCCAACCATTTGAAGGACTCTAAGTCCTTTGACCTCAGCTCCTTCATTGTACTTTCAAAGTCCCTCACCCTGGTTGCTCTAGCAGTCCTCCACAACAACATCTCCAGTGCCAATCCTTTGTGTGACTGTTTGAAGTTATTATACAGGTGCATCACACAAAACCTGTGGTCACAATTTGGCATGAAGATCTTCACAGCTTCAATTAGGCCCTTCTGTTTGTCTGACATCACAGTCCATCTGTCAGTATGCACTGGATATATCCCCAAATCATTTATCAACAAGTTCATGAACCACATCCAAGAATCTTGCTTCTCCTTCTCTACAACAGCATATGCAAAAGGGTACATGCTGTTGTTAGCATCCACACCAACTGCAGTTAATAATATCCCCCCACAGTAACTTTTTAAGTGACAGCCATCCAGGCATATCACTGGCCTACAACCCTCCAAAAAACCTTTCTTCAGTGTGGCCCAACAAACATAAAACCTCTTAAATACCACCCCCTCTTCTGTTTTCTTTGTCTTAATTCTCACAGTGTTGTCTTTATCACTCTTCATAATCTCAGCTGCATACCTTCCCAACATCCCATATTGTTGTTTTTCAGAGCCAACTGTCCTCAACTGCACTTTACTCTTGATCCTATACATCTGGAATCTTGAGAAAAGTAACTTGGTGTCACCTTGCATCCACAACTGCATGGAATCCACATCCCAAGTTGGATCACTTTTGACTTTGGTTTCATACTTCTCAGACAACCAAGTTGATGTAGCAGCCCTTACTCTTTCAACCCTACAACATTCATGCTTACCACTATAAGTCTTCACCTGCAGTGTTTGACTCTTACCCATCTGTGAAGCAAATATTTCCCATGGACAAGTTGGGTGCTTGCACTTTACTTGAACCCTATCTTTGTCATTCTTGGTGAACTTTAGGTCTCTTCCACTTTTGATGGAATGTTGCCTTACTGCAGCTCTGAACACCTTGGTGTCATCGAAGCACAATCATATGAAGAACTCTGGTGCATCTATGTCCACCTTTGGGTTGAATACAGGGTATCCCCCATACTCCCATTGAGTCCTCTTACTAGTTCCACTTGTCCCAACAGCTTGTGTGTTGTTAGTCACAGTACTTGCTGTCACACTACTCATTGTAGCCCACTACCCACCTTCACTGCCCCCATACTGCTCATAAATCTGCTCATCATCAGTGACATCACATTCATTGTCAATCAAGACATCTGAGTGATGAGAATCACTGCCTACAGAATGCAGATCATCACAATCACCTACTTCATCCATGTCTTGTACTAACTCATCATAAGCACCCTCACTGCATAACCCATCCCCTAAGAAGTCATCTAAACCCTCATCTTCATTATGTTCATCATCCTCCAATCCCTCATTGTCACCCATATAACCAACACCCTCATTTTGTTCATTGTCCTGCATGACATCATCTTCATTCATATTTTCAGCATCATTGACCTCATTCTCATTCTGTTCATTATTCTCCATGCCATCACCTTCATTTTCAATTTCAAACCCACCTTCAACATACACACTAACTACCCTTTCCTCATTAGCATATTTACCTACATTCATTGCATCTATATCACTCAAAATAATATCCAGTAGAGAGCATGTGTTATCTCTACTTCTACTCACTAACATCTCATAAGTCTGTTCCTTCAAACCCACAGACTTGGCCATTTCACACAACTCAATCTTTGATAGCCTATCAGTAGTACAATAGTCAAAGTGATCAACCTTACCCCCAACATAGGTTGTTGTCCCATCTTTATTCACAAATTGTCCATGGTGATGCATCACAATTGTGAAGAAATCAGTGTTAGTTCCTGCAGTCAATAAGAAATTGGATGAGCAATAGAGTAGAGATAAAATAATCATCCAACAATACATACAATAGGAAAATGACAATAAAAATAACATAAAAAGGTACCCCACAAACCCATTATTTGTGTATTAAAATATGACTAAAGGCAACTCAGACAAGAAAAAAACATGTCGGGACCACTCTGTTGTCCAAACCCTAAAAAATCAGTTGAAAACGACACTCCCGAGCAATAAAACATACATACATCGATTCACATAAACAAATCCACTCGTGTGGCCTTGAACCCTAAACAATCACAAGAAAACGACATTCACTATGAATAAACTACGACATACTTCGATTTAAGTAAAAAAAGTTACGATCTTGTGGGCCAATCACTAAAAAAACACTACAAAACAACACTCACGTAGTAAACGTAGAAAAAAATTGAAATATTGTAAGAAATCGTACCATAATCCGGCGGCTTTGCTTGTGTGAAATCTTCGTCTCTTTCACCCCTCATCTTCCAATCCATTACAGCGGTTTGTGTGACGAATGAACTGCGAAACCCTAATTTTTTCCCCAAATCAAAAACTGCGAAACCCTAATATTTTCCCGAGTGTTTTGCGCTAAGTGTTTTTTTTTGTGTGGTTGGAATTGCGCTAAGTGTTTGTGAGATACCCCCTTAGGTTTTGATTTTCCACCCTGAAGAATTGTAATCGTTCGATCGAAAGTGACAATTTTGCCCTTAATATAACCTCAGGGGGCAGTTCGCACAAATACAATAGGTGGGGGGGGGGGGGGGGGAATGCGCAAGGTTAGGGGGTAAACGAGTAAAGGTAAGGGGCAGTTCGCACAAATGGAAAAGATTAGGGGGTTCGCATAGGTTAGGGGGTTGTTTTTAGTTTTTCAAAAGTTTTGTCAAATTTAAACGGACAAAAATACCCTTCCGACAATCACGTACAAAGCACGTGGCCGGAAAATTTGGCCGGAAAGTTGACCAGGGGGCAATCCGCACAAAATTTGAAAGGTTAGGGGGTGGAGTGCTCTTTTTTGTAGTTCAGGGGGCACTTTGTGAAACACCCTATAGGTTGGGGGGTTTTAAGCGTTTTACCCTTTTTTATTTGATGACATTTTGTTTTTCCAAAATGGCCATATGATTTTGTTAAAGTGTTTACTGACTACTGTATTCGAGAAAGCAGTTCTCTTTATGATTGCGCTTAAATCTGTGTGTGTGTGTGTGTTTTTTTTATCTCCCGCCATGAATTTTTTTATTGTATATTACTTATATCAATCATAAATTTGAAACTCTTATAGCAAATTCTGGGAAGAGGGAAATATGCGTAAAATCCCGTGTACAAAATTCCGTCGTGTTTTTAAAAACTTTGCACCAAATCTCCTCATTTATTTTTTTTTTTTGTACGAAATCTTTTTGCATAAAATTCTCTCAATGTTTTCAAAAAATTTGCACCAATTTCACTCATGCTATTTTTTTGCCCGAAACCTCTTACTTTTTCGAAACTCATGCACCAAACCTCTTAATTAAAATGGATTGTCAATTTTACCTTCCCATTTTATAGAGCTGTTTTCATAATATGAGAAGATATAATGCATAGTAGGAGGAAAGTTTGTGCAAGTTTCTAATAACAAGAGGGATATTTGGTGCAAAAAAAAAAACACGTGGGGGGATCTAGACATAGTTTTTAAAAATAAGAATAGGTGTGAAAAATTATACGAAAGAATTGACTGTAGATTTTTAATGACAGAAATGGTTTTTATGCATTTCCTCTTAGAAAGATGATGAGCTCAATCGTTGTATAAAAGAAACAATATATTGTTCTTTATATTTTTAAAATGAAAATATTTTTGGCAAAAAATAAAATAATACCCATGTGCTATTTAAACTGTATATAGTAGGAGAAAGAAAAGAATTAAAAGAATAATAAGCAAAAAACTTCCTTGCACGGAGGCGGGCTTCCCCAATTCCCCATCCCCCATCCCCATTATACGTACATAGTTAAACTATTATAATTGATATATACGTTATGGTGAAATTAATATGTTGAAAAATATAAATATTATAGAGAATGAATACAAGTATCTATTTAATTAATATCCATATTGTACATATATAATATTTTTACTATGAAAAAGCGTAAACATATAATTAATATAATTATTCAATACAAATGTTCGTTGTTGTAGGCTAGGTTCGCCACCACTAGTCACATAAGTCCTTTTTAACATGTCAGTCAATGGGAATCCCTAAGTGATATTGCATGGATAATTCAAATATCATTAGGTCTGTTAGTGGCGAGTCTAGCCTGCAACAGCAGATCACCAAGTCAGAAATAGGTAAATGGCGTTTGTACCGTGATGTATCCGAAAAAGAGTACTTACTATCCTTCGCGCTTACCCGGGCTACAAATCAAAAATCCTAAGCCCTAAGCCCATCCTCTCTTATGCCTCTTTGAAAGAAGCTTAAATCTATAAAGAGAAGATTGAGAATTGCCTCTACACTTCGAGTTGGAGACCGCTCGAATTTTATAATGAATTTCCTTTCCTCTTGGACCACCGCCCCTCACTCTAATGAGTTGGCCATGCCCGAAGTTGTTACCTTAACCGCAATGAGGGGGATGCCGAAGGCAAGGCTAGTGGCTGAAGTGAAGTCATAACAAAATAGCCGTACTGGAAGGTGTGGCTGGATCACCTCCTTTTCAGGGAGAGCTAATGCTTGTTGGATATTTTGATAAAATCAACATAATGTTCATTTTTTTGAGTAAGCACATAATGATCATGAAAGTGTCATACACATTAAATAACTAAAATATAACATTTAACTATCAGAAACGTCAAATTTAAGCTCAAGTGTGAATTACAAGTCATAACTCATAAGTTATCTTTCACTACTACTCGAGAAATTTTTAACTTTGGTGTCTTAAGTTAGCAACTTTACGGTTTTGGTGCCCCAAATTGGCAGCTCTCTTTTTTGGTGCCTCAAGTTGGTATATTTTGACAATTTTGGTTCCTTTGAAGTAATAGGCCAGTTTTGACCGAAAATTGTAAAATAAATAAAATAGAAGGGTTGAATTGCAAGATAAACATTTCTTGCAATTTACAATAAAATGAAAAATCAACAAAAAGAAACGAAAAGAAAGAAACGGGGAAAAAGAAAATGATTATCTCATTTTTGTGGTTGTTTAAGTTTTGATCTCCGGATATTATTGCACTTGAGGAATATGTTAATTTTATAATATAAATTACATTGAGATCATCGTCAAAGCATTGAGGTTACGACTTATGATTATGTTACTTTTCTATGGATTAAGGATGTATGTGGAGGGAGAGGAATTTGTAATGCTGCAATTTTGAAATTAGTAGCAAAGACATTCAGCTGGTGCAAATTTGGAGCAGTCATCTGCTGCCACAAGTTATCGCTCCAAATTTGCAGCGTTCGTGTTCTTTTCATTTGTTTTCTTTTCTTCTTTACCCATTTCTTTATTTTCCTTTGCTTTCGTTGATTTTTATTTATTTTTTAATTGCAAGGGGGTTTCTTCCTTAAACGTTTTTTCTACAATTCTGCCCTTCTATTTTTGTGAATTTTACATTTTTGGCCAAAATTTTGCAATTACCTAGAGAGGCACCAAGATTGACAAATATGCCAATTTGAGGCACCAAAAAAGAGATGTGCCAATTTGAAGCACCAAAATTATAAAGTTGCCAACATAAGGCACCAAAGTTGAAATTTTTTCCTACTACTCATCAATTACAACCAAGAGTCATTCGTTTAGCATGATCTAAGAATATCTTTGGTGGTAATGCTTTAGTCAAATGATCGGCAATCATCATACATATAGTGATACGACAGATTGACACTGTGCGTTTCTGAACATCTTCTTCAACAACAGGAAACCTCAATTCCTTAGGTTTTTCACCTTTGGAATATTTATTCGTTTTTTGAAAACAAAAGTATTGCAGAGTTATCAAAATAAACTTTCTGCATCTTGACAATAATGTTAACATGCCTAAGTCACGAAATAAACTTCTGCAGCCACAATACTTGATTTGTGGTCTTGAACACGCCATGAGTTCAAACTCCATAGTGGATGAGGCTAGGACAGTTTCTTTTACACTTTTCCATGATGTTGCTTTTCCAACGACAGATTTGCTACTACCAAGGCATTCAACAATATTAGGGCAAGTTTGGATGCATTCACTAGGCCTGATTGATATAATAACCGGACCTTTTTGAGCACTTGGATGCAATTTTTAACAATCCCGCAAGCCCTTGATATGTGGGTCAGCCCCCCCTTTTTAGCCTCATTACAGATCGCTACCTCCTCCCTCCCATTAGCGATCTGTACCCGGATTGTAAAGTCTTATGACTTCTTTCCTCTCTCAAAAACATAAAATTTCTGCTCCGACACAAGCAAAAAATGTGAAACGTTTTTTTCTTCCAAATAATTAACAATGAACAAAATAAGTTGTTCAATATTCACTGATTTATTAAGAAACAAGAAAAAGTTTCCTTTCAGTTATCCCAAATGAATGTATCTTATGCGGTATGATTTTCACCACACACCAAAAAAAAAAGGAAAAAAAGTGAATGGGTTACTGTAATTTACTCTCAGGAAGAAGCTCAACAATTTAAATAACAAATGCTACTTTCGGCTTCTACGGTATCAATTATCATGCTCAAATTAAGTGAAGCCAACAAAAAGACTAAAAAAGAATAGTTGAAAGAAAAACTATAATACTCAAAACAAAATTTTAAAACATGTAATCATATTTTAGAAAACAAAAAAGTATGTAAGATTTACCCAGATTGCATCCCTTTTGCAATATATACATAAATTAGGACGGTACCATGCATATTTCTTCTAGAAAATTAAGAATTATGTTGTCGAAGCCTGACAGAATAATTCTTCAAATTTTGAGCATGAATAGGGCACATATTATTTTTTTGAAATGTGAACAAAGTAATATTTATAATTGATCTTCAAAGAATTTGATGTTCAGATTTGGGAAGAGCAAAAAGTTGAATTGAGATTTGAGAAACAGACACGTCTCTTTCTTCACAAGCCAATTCATATTCCAACAAAAATATAGGGATGATATAAGTAGATGAGCAATCTTCCTTCAAAAATAGTCAAACCAAACATCTATAATTCATTTATTAGCCGATAAATATGCTATTGTGAAATCCAAATGCGTGACACCTCATTCCCCTTGACACGGGCCATACCATTATTAACAATGGTGGTACTATGAAAGATGGAAACCAAATGAGGTCTTAGAGTCTAAATATTCAATCACCTCCAAACTGTTGGATCTTTTATATGTGAGCATGTGATCTTTCATTCCTTGCAAATAGCATAATACCTTCTTCGCAGTTTTCTAGTGATCCATTCTAGGATTACTTTGTTTGATCGTAATGGTTACCCTATACTTTCTCTCTCTAAGAATTCCCTATCGCCTTGTGTGATGTTCTCTTGTTACCGTTACTTATTTTCTCCGTCGTCTTCTCCATCCCCACTCCCCTTTTCTTGTGGCCATCTCTAATTTCCCCTCTTATCTTTGCTTTTCTTTTCCCCCCTCTCTGTTTTCTTTTCTCCTTTCTCCGTTTCCCTTTATTTTTGTGTTTTTCCCTCTGTTGCTATGGAAGACAACGGTGAGAAAGAACAATTTGTTGTTCTAGCGAAAGTTTTCACCACAAAAAAATTCATTAATCATCTAGCCCTTAGTAACACTCTTCTCTCGGCTTGGGGAGTTGTGAGCAACCTTGAGGTGATAAACATGGGCGACAAAACTATTGCGGTGATTTTCACTGTCAAAAGTGAATCGGATAAAGCCATAGAAAAGGGCCCTTGGAATTTCCGTGGACACCAAGTCCTTGTCAACAGGTGGAACCCCAAGATGGCCTTTACCCAGCTGCGATTGCATGAAACTGAGTTTTGGGTGCACGCCTTAAACATCCCGGTATGTTTTGTCACTGTAGATCTGATAAAATCTATTGGGAATGCGGTGGGCAGATTCATTAGTGTGAAACTGGACAATACCAGTAAATGGGGCAAGTCGATTAGAATCCGTGTGGGGGTTGATTTACTCAAAACTTTGGTGGACCAAGTTACTGTCAACATACCTGGCAAATCCCCCGTGATATCTGAAATTAAATATGAGAGATTAGGGGAATTTTGCTACTGCTGTGGCAAAGTGGGGCACAAAAGGGATGAATGTTATCCTGAAGAAGGTCTTACATTCCCACCTCCATCGTTGCTTATCGAAGCTTTCGGTCCTTGGTTAAAAATTGAATCAAACAGGAAAAACCCCCATGGAAGAGCTGGAAACCCAATTGAAGTTGATATCACCAGGGAAAGGCCTCCCCACACCTACTCACCTATGAATTTTCTGGTGGATTCTAGTGATGCGGATTATACTGTAGTGAATTTCCACTCAAATTTGCCGAAAGATGCGGAGTTTCCACTCGAGTCTTCAAGGAAAGAAGTAGAGGTTTCTGCCAGTGCAGGCGAAGACAAGGCGGAAGCGGCGAGGCTGAAAGGCAAGGATATCGTCACGAGGCCACTCAAGGAATTTGAAGGAAGTGACGTTTTTGCCCCTGGGTCCAACGGTCCAAAAATCATTTCTGGATATCAGAAGTTTCCAACGGGAAGTAGTCTTGTCAAATTTTTGGGCCAGGAAGAGGCCCATCCCAGTAAAAAGGAAGTTCAGAGCGGTGGGCTTAAAAGTGGTATTCTGGGCCAGAATAATAATCCTGTCGAATCAACTAAGGCCCAATACTTGCCGTCGGTTTCAAATAAAAGCAGCTCGATCTTTTTCAGAGGCCCAAGTGGGCCTATCTCCCCATTCTGCCTTAGCGAACGTCTTAACAAAATTGGGCTCAAAAGAAATAGAGAGAACCAAGAGGAAGAGCCCAATAAAAAGCCCAAAGCCATTGAAGAAGCAGAATCGAGTCTTCTGTCGGGTAATCTGGAAATCCTCAACATTTCAGAAAAGTTTGACGAAGAAGAAGATACCTCATGCTCTTTTGAGAAGGAAATTACTACTCGAGAAGGCTTTAATGAAGACGGATTTGATGAGGAAGAAGATATCTCGTGCACATTTGAGAGGGAGATTACAACTAGAGAAGGCCATAATGAAGATGGATCAGAGTTTCTCGTGGAAACAGCTACAGTTCGAAGAAAAAGAACTTTCAAACGATCAAACTCAAACAGAACTCAGAGTGGATCGATCAGGACTGAAGACCTATCGGAAGAACATACCCTAAATCCAAACCTCGAGGCCCTAGGGGGGGAGTATCAATGATTACACCTAACATTATACGTGGAACTGTCAAGGTTTGGCCAAACCTTCGACAGTGAGGGCGCTCAAATCCCTAATTGCGGAAAAAAGGCATGACTTTATTTTTATTTCTGAAACTAAGATTTTTAATACTGCTATTGTCTCTAATTTCCTGTCTACTTCTAGTGTTCCTAATTTCCATTTCGTGGAGCCTGTTGGCCTATCAGGTGGTCTCTGCGTTGCCTGGTCTAACCGTCTTTCTATCAAGATCTTGAGTACCAGTAGGTGGTTTATTCATTGCTGCATTTCAGTTCTTAGTACTAATAGATCTTGGTTTTGTACAGGTGTGTATAGCCCATGTAAAACCAAAGCTAAAAGGGTGTTCTGGCAGGAGTTAACCAATATCAGACCTATTATCAATGAACCCTAGTTAATTGTTGGAGACTTTAATGACATCCTCAACCATGGTGAAAAGCAAGGAGGTAATTCTTTTGCTTCTACTTCTGAATCATTCCTTGAAAGTAATATCCAATTGCTTAATTTGATTGACATTGGGTTCTCGGGTAATATTTTCACCTGGAACAACAAGAGGGAAGGGGGGGCTAATATTCGTATGCGTTTAGACAGAGGTATTGCCAATCCTGAATGGTGCTTGTTGTATCCTAATTCCAAATTGTTCCACCTCCCTGCCTTGAAATCGGATCACAAGCCTATACAGCTTATTCTTGATAAAGCTGGAGTCTTTAGGAAGAGGCCTTTTCGGTTTGAAAATAAATGGATTATGAGATCTGACTGTGCTGAAGTTGTTGAGGATGGTTGGAAAGTTGATGGGAATCCTCAACCCCTGTTCAAAATGATGGCCAAAAAGGCTTATACCTGCAAAGTCTTAACCAAGTGGAACAGGAAGACTATGGGAAATGCCCTGTTGTATAAAGAGGCTATCAAATGTAAGATAGATGATCTCCAAGCTAAGTACCAGTGTAAGGAGGTCCAAGTGGAAGAAGCAAACCTTCAGGTGGAGCTTGACAACATTCTTAAGCAAGGAGAAATGATGTGGCGCCAAAGAGCAAAAGATCATTGGGCCAAGGAGGGTGATGCAAACTCCAAGTTCTTCCACCTTTCTGCCATGATCAAATCCAAGGTGAATCATATTGAGTTTATCAAAAACTCCTCAGGTATGAAAGTTTTCCAATGGCATGAAATAGGTGATTGTTTTGTTAATCACTTCTCTTCTATTTTTGAATCTGAACTAGATGAGAATGATCTCCCTTTTCCTACTGACCTTCTTGGTTTATTCCCTAGAGTTATCTCTGATGATATGAATTGTAGTATTACCAGAATTCCCAATCCTAAAGAGATCAAAAGAGTTTTTTTTGGCATGAATTCCAACAAAAGTCCAGGGCCGGATGGGTTTTCTGGACTGTTCTTTAAAACTTTTTGGAGTATTGAGGGAAATGATATGGTTAAAGCTGTGCAATCCTTTTTCTATGAGGATTCTTTACCTACTGATTTTAATCATACCTTCCTTGCTTTAATTCCTAAAGTTACCAGAGCTTGCAAAGTTGAGAACTTTAGACCTATCAGCTTGTGTAATATTTCTTATAAGGTTATCTCTAAAATCTTAGCTGATAGACTCAAGGCTACCCTGGAGCTGATTATATCTCCTTTGCAATTTGCTTTTGTGCATGGCAGACAGATTCATGAAAACAACATCATTAACCATGAGATGATGCACTTCTTCAACTGCAAAAAAGGTCCTAAAAAATTCTTAGCTTTCAAAGTGGACTTGGCAAAAGCTTATGACAAAGTTGAATGGCCTTTATTATTGCAGATTCTCTCTAACCTGGGATTCAATGATGTTTTCTGTAGATGGATCCTTAAATGTATGAATTCTGTTTCCTTTTCTGTTCTCATTCATGATGCTCCCTATGGCCATTTTATTCCTTCTAGAGGTCTTAGGCAAGGAGATCCTATCTCCCCCTATTTGTTCATTATTTATGCTGATTTGATCTCTAGACTTCTTCATAGGGAAGTTTCTGACAAAAAGTTGTTTGGTATTAAGATTTCTAAAAACTGTGAGCCTATTACCCATCTCCTCTATGCTGATGATCTAACTCTTTTTTGTAGAAATGATCAATCTGACATTCAAGCTGTTAAAAGAACTCTGGACCTGTTTGAACTTTGGGGCAGCTTATCCTTCAAAAAGAGTAAATCATTTGTGCACTTCAGCTCAAACACTCTAGGATCTGAAAACCAGTGGGTTTTGGATGATTTTGGTACCACTGAATGCAAACATAATAGCCTACATCTTGGCATTCACTTTTGTAAGCCTCGCAGAAGGAAAGAAGCCTTCAAAGACATGTTAATGAAGCTCAATGCCAAGCTGGGTGGATGGAAATGTGGTACTTTATCACAAGCAGGAAGATCTATACTGCTCTCATCTGTGGTGCAGGCTCTACCCACATACCAGATGGCTAATTTCATGTTACCTGCAGATATCATCAAGAAGATGGACAGTGTTATGCTGAGATTTTGGTGGGGCAAAACTGAGTTAAAGAATACCCTACCTCTCAAAAGCTGGGATGCTATTTGCCTTCCTAAAGCTGAAGGTGGCCTTGGATTCAGGAAAATGAAGGACCTTAACAAAGCTTTAGTTGCTAAACTTACTTGGAAAATTGAGGTGAAGGATAAGAAGCTCTGGGTGAATCTTTTCAGGGACAAGTATGTCAAAAATAGGAACTTTTTGACTATGACCACTCCCACCTCAAACATCTCCTGGATTGCTAAAGACATATTCCACAGGAGAGATGTTATCATTTTGGGTGCAAGAAAAACCATCTACAAAGACACTGATGTACTCACTTGGAAAGATAAATGGATTCCTTCCTTTGGTTCTGGTCTCCCTATTCATGTTGATGAGCATGCTGATACCACCTTTATTTGCCCTAAGGTTGGGGATCTTATGAAGTTTGAAAAAGCTGAATGGGATACCCCTCTCCTTGAGTTTTTATTCTTGCCAGAAATAGTGAAAGAGATCCTTAAAATCCGTATCACTATTTCCCAAGAACCAAAGTTTTCTTACTGGTTCCCCTCTGTTTCAGGGAACTATACTGTCCATAGTGCTTATCTGGCTATCATTAACAAAAGAAGAGATCCTAATCCTCCAGTGGTGTGGAATGCTATCTGGAAATCCAAAATGCACAATAGACTTAAACTGATGTGGTGGAAATACTGTGCTAATGTGCTTCCTACTAGAAGCAAGCTGAACTCCATCTTCAGAATTGACAACTTAAAGTGCCCCTTTTGTGGAGTTGAAGAAGAGACCATTGATCATCTCTTGTTGAGATGCCAAATTGTGAAATACTTGTGGTTTTCTTCCAAATTGGCACTTAAAATTGATCATTTCATTGACTGTTCTGTTGCTGAGTTCATTCTTTTTTGCACAGGTCACACAGACAATGGGCTTGAAAATCATATGCAAAAGATGGAGTTTTCAATCTTTGATGCTTGTGTGATGGAAGGAGTTTGGAAAGCCAGAAACGAGGTGGTTCATGGCACGAGGAATCTGGATACTCAAAAAATATCCATATATATAAGGCAGCAGGCTCTCCTCCATGTCCACGCCCAGGAAGTTATCATTGCAGAAAAACATAGCAACTTCATTCAGCTAAACTGGAAACCTCCACCATCCAAATGGATAAAGATCAACTCAGACCTCTCCTTGCCAACTGATGGAGAAGGAACTGCTGCTGATATCTGGAGAAATCAGGAAGGTCTAGTTTTGTTTGCTCATACCAAATGCTTTCCATGCGCTGATGCTGAATCTGGTGAGGCAATGGCTATTTTGGAAGTTGTTAAACTGGCGAAACAGTTCAAAATCAAGAGGATCATCTTCGAAGCTGATTGCAAAATTGTCATTGATCAAATCAACTCTTCGGGAGATTGCACAAACTGGAGATCAAAAAATGTTATCTTGGAAATTAGAAAGATTTGGTTGTTTTGGCCTAGATGGAAATTCAAATTCGTTCCTAGGCATTGTAATCATGCGGCTCATAACCTTGCTAGTTGGGCAAGTAGTCAGGGATTCTCGGGTTTGGTCCCTTTTGATTCGATCCCGAACAATGTATTTTGTGATGGGGGCTACCCTATTGTAGCCCCTCTATTTTGAATGAGTAACTAGTTGTTTCACAAAAAAAATAAATTCTAGGATTACTTTGATAACAACCAAGCATACCAACAACAAAGCTAATGTCTTATATGGTGCATGTTTGAGCTTAACCAAAGATGCATATAGAACTTTTGCCATTTGTTTATGTTCGAGCTCATTCTTAGGGCACTTTTATGACTATGTTTTTCTCCTTTGTCAATTAGGCATTTTCTATGTAGATGTATGACGTACGCATTTCTATTAATGTTGTGAGTTTTCCTTATTTTCAAGCTACAATAGAAGGATAGCCACAATGAATCATGGATATACCGTTTCTTTGTACCGCCAATTTAGAGTTCCTTTTGTTAAGGAAGTTAAACAATTACATTTGACAATTGATAATATGAGAAATAAATGGGTGGAAACTGGTTGCACTACTATGGATGGTAGTTGGACCGGTAGGAGTCATGGATCTTTGATCGAGTTCTTGGTTTATTCTCCCGAATGATCTGATTTATCAAATATGAGGATGTTTCTGGTTTTGATAATACTTCAAAGAAGTTGTGCATTTTTTCTCAAAATGGTTGGTGTCGATAATGTTATGCATATGGTGATCGACAATGTTGCAATTATAAAAGAAAAATTGTATCACTGCTCACTGACAACTATCGGTCGACTTATTGGTATCCATGCTCTGACAATTGTATTAATTTGATTTTGAAAGATATTGCAAAACTTCTCTGAGTAAAACCATTGTCTATCCTTACTTCTATAGTTACGAGCATCATTTATAATCATAAATAGGCTCATGCATGGTTAAAGAAAAGATTTGAGTGGACCAAAATAATCTGAAACAATTATTGGAGAAGTCACACATTTTGATCCTATATGTTGATGATATCCTTTTGGCAAGTAGTGATCTTGGTTTGCTATGTCACTCTAAAGAATTTCTTTCCTAGAGCTCTGAAAATAAGAAATGGGTGAGGCCCCTATGTGATTGGAATGAAATATTCATGACAGATCACATAGGCTGATTGAATTGTCTAAAAGTTTCACCCTAAAAGTTAAAACATATAAATATTATTGCGTAAGGTAGTGACTGAATTGATTTTAAATTTAAAGTTTAATACAAAAAAAAAGGAAGAATCGATTTTTATGTGAATGGGCGTCGAGCAAAGAGAGTGTAGACAGATGTGGCGGTTCTTTGTTTTCCTTTTATTTTTTCTCTATTTCTTTTCAAATAGGTTTGACTGTGTACTTCTGCGTCAACCTTCTCTTTGATCTATTTCACTAGGGTTCAGATGATAAAAAGGCGGGAGCATTATTTCGTTTTTTCAAATGGCCGTTTTAAAAAGCGATTGACTAACCGATTGTACCGAGAAAGCCAAATAGTTTCACCTGCTTTAAAAGCACTTCATGGGGCTCTCTCGACTGGAATTAGTGCTAGCTAACGATTTAACCGATCGGACCACATGGTAAATCCGTTATTCAAAAGTAGTAACTATTAAATTGAGGGAATTCTAGAACGTCATTCTAACAAACATCATCATAAGGTTTCTATAGATACACCAAACCTCCACAAAATATCTTTTTGTTCCAAAATAGTGTGCTGATCTTCTTGATGCGTAATAACTTTTACTAAAGATTTGTTTCTTCATTTTTCTAACCATTCACTCGCTCACAATAAGGTTTCAAAAAGGATTATGCATACACGTCATACATCTACAAATGGAGAAATTACTTCGTGCAACTGTTGCACGGTGAGGTGACACAACAAGTCGGTTATTTATATAGATGCATGGTTGGGATGAGATTATGGGGAAGTTATTTCCTATAGTTTAGGGAAATGTTTTAATTACAATCGTTGGTTGCAGCACGTCTACAATGCAACGGTTGCATAAAATATTTTTTCCTAAAAATGACATAAAGAATAGTATACAGTTTTACACGTAAGAATAGAAACTACAAATTCTAAGAGATGTAGGTGTAGTTATCCTTGCAAAATATCCATGTATCAAGGTTTAGATTTTCTAAACTCAATAAAACAACGTCCAAACCTTCTCATAACAAAAATATCTTGCACAGTGTAGACGTATGATAGATTTTGTAACTGTAGACGGGCAAATCTTAGAAGCCAGACAAATTATGACATGTGTCATTTAATGTATTAGAAATTAGATTAATTATTGCTATTTCTCATTTTGGAATTTCACTAAATTTAATTCCCATAGAAAATAGTGAAATTAATTAATTTCCTAATATATTCTCATCGGCCAATGAGATGATGCCATGTGTCAAAATGAGGTGTTCAATTCAATTAAATCATATTCAATTATATGGCCAATCAAATCAAGACATGTGTCATATATGATCTTGATAAATACAAAATAAATTTGTATTTATCTTGAAAATGGAAGAACTAATAGTATGCTTCCACCTCATTTCTTGACCTTATCAAATCTCTACTTCTACACCTATAAATAAATGTCTTCAATCAAAGAAAATTGACAACAAATAAAATATATCATTCTTGAAGAGTAGAAGCTCTGGAATTTCTCTCTCAAGTTCATCACTTTCAAGGTGTTCTTCGCGAGGATCAAGATCGTTCTTCAAGAATATTAAAGAAAAGCTTTATTTGATTCAACATCAAGCTGCAAAGCCGTTGGAAAACCGTTTTTGAAGGTCACGCTTCTGCTAAGGAAGATCGAACTTCAACAAATTTGAGGAAATCCATATTGTTCTTCAACAAAATTCAAGAAATTTCATCTTTGATTCAGGAACAAGCTCTCATGCCCCTGAATTAACGTTTTGCGAGCATTGGAATTACTTTCAAGAAGATCAAAGTGAAGTTTAATTTTTTTTAAGTGTTCTCAAGTCTTTAATTATTGTTCTTGTAAATCGAATAAGAGGATTCAAGAGAGATTCGTTCCCAATATATTGAATTTATAGATTTATTTGTTCTAACTTATTTTTTTTAGCCTTTTATTTTAAGGACTCGGAAAATTTGTTTGCTACAGTAACAAAATAACATTCAACATCAAAATTCATAGTGCAACATAAAAATTGAACAAATAATATTTGAAAAAAAATCATAATCACAAAATTGTTGCGACATAGACAAACCCGTGAATGGGGAAGGAGTATTAATGAGGGGAGAAATTACGTGGCGTCCTGGGGTTGCAGTTTTCTTTTCCCCTCATCTCACATTCCCCCTAATTAACTTCCATTCCCAAATAAATAAAAGGAGAAAGAGGAGAGAGAAAGACAAAGCTCCGACGCCGCGGCCGAATCTCTCGACTCTCACTCACTCAACTCTGCACTAAAATACGCCAACTCAAACCCTAATCTCGACCAAATCTTCATCCGGACTCATCGATCTGACGCTTTTTTCACCTTTTTCTGGAGATTTAACCGTACAATCTCGCCGTAACTGATGCCGGAGTCCGGCTCCATGCAGCCGGCAGAAAACGCCGTTAAATCGCCTCTAGAGAAACCGCTTCACGAACTTACCGAAGATGACATTGCGCAGCTCACTCGCGAAGACTGCCGTCGTTATCTCAAGGAAAAAGGTCAGGCGAGTTCCATTCAGCTCAAATCTCGTTTTTGCGGTTTGTTTTTGTTCCTTTTTATAGTGTTAATTTGTTCGCGCAGGGATGAGGAGACCGTCGTGGAACAAATCTCAGGCGATTCAGCAAGTGATAATGCTCAAGACGCTCCTGGAGACGACGCCAGACGGCTCGCGCAAGAGGCTTAGAGTATCTCGCCCTAATAACAAAGTCGACGATGATAATGCTGTGAGTGTGAGTGTATTGATTATGTTTTTGTTTAATTATAATAGAAAGACAAACTTAGAGAATTTTTGCATGTTCTGCCTTGATTTTAGCGATGTTGCTTTAATTAAATATAAGTGTTTAGTACTGATTGAGTTGTTAAATTTATTAAACAAATGAAGGTTCCTAAAGGAACGTGCGGTGTAGCGGGGAATTCTATATCTGCAGATGAAACCGCGGCACCTTATCGTAGACAGGATCTCGAAGGATTTTCGGGTCGTTTTGCTGTTGTCAACAACGAATCTGCTCAACCTAGGTTGTTGCTTTTGTTTTATTAAAATAATCTTGCACATGGAACCATCATTAGTTATGTTTCTAAATTAGTTTATGATGGAAATTAATTAATATTGTGCTGCTATTACTGGTGATTATTCTCTCCTGATACCTTTTTTTATTTGAGATTTTCATTTATTTATTTTTCTTTTTTCTGGCCTCATATATCAGTTTTCTTAAGCAATGAGTGTAATCGCTAAGATTTGTGTTTATCTGTATCTTGTTGTCGTTGTTCTGGAAGTGATGATATGATGGTGGAGCTGCTGTCGAAATGTATGCTCAAGCTGCAAAGATTTGAGCTCGCGTGGTATATTGTTGGGGACTGTTGTCAGTGTCCTCAAATTGGACAATTGTTCGATGATGGTGTTGGGCAAATCTATGTTATTTACCTCTTAAAATTTTGAGACCTTTCAGCAGCTTAAAGAAGATGATTAACTTCTAGCGCTCATTCACTGTCCATGTTTAGGACAAATTCTTGTTTTGTCCTTATATTTCTAAAATTAAATCCATCAGCGTCAGCAATTAAATAGAAGAAAAGATGAACATCGATTTTCGACCTGTTTCGAGGTTCTGCACATACATGTTTGTGTAAAATGATGTTGTGTAATATCCGCTGCAATTTATGCCTTTTGCTTCACTTTTCTGTTCAAGTTGAGTGCTCATTTCCAAACCATAGCAACAGAGATATAGTTGAGCCCATAAAATTGCTGCTTCAGCAATGCATGTGATTACATTGCATGCACTTTACATTTCTTCTAAACTGGATTCCTTCTTATTTCTAGACCCAGAGATTCAACCAATATGACAGTTGGACAGATGTCCATATTTTACTGTGGCAAAGTGAATGTGTATGATGATGTGCCAGCAGACAAGGTATTAAATCTTCGATTCATTGAGTATACGGAAAATGCACTGAGGCCTTTAAAGCTTGTTCATCTGCTTAATAAATTTAAATAACTATTATCCTTCATTTCCGGTAAGTCTCACTTTATGTAACCTATTTGTTAAATATTACCTTGGCTTCTTCCATAACCACATATCATGTCTCTTAGGCAAGAGCAATAATGCATATTGCTGCTAGCCCATTGGAGTTTCCACAAGAACATCCAGTTGATGGCACTACGATTTCACTACCTGTATCTAGCCCTTTACAAGCTGTCAGTACAAAAGCACATCCAGATCCCGCCATTGTTCTCTTGCCACCTCTTCAACCAGGTGAATTAAATGTGTGGTTCAAGGTTATGATTTTTAAGCTTCTTTCTTGTTCTTCTTTGACAACTTATAGAATGAATCTCTCTCCTCTCACACTTTCTCCTTAGATCCCTATGTGAGCTTCTGCTTATATTTGTGTGTGTGTGTGTGTGTGTGTGTGAGAGAGAGAGAGAGAGATGCGTTTACACTTACATATGGTATGTTGTCTAGTAAACTTGATCGACATTGATAGTGACTGGTGCAGAAGTCCAGGAATTCAGGCTTTAAAGTTTCTGATTGCATGATTTGATTGTGCATAACGTATCACCTTAAGTGGTATTTCATATTCTTTTACAGCACAAACGAATGACAACTTCCTAGGGCTTGAGGGAGAAGGCAACATGCACCCTGGTAAACTACCTTTATTTAACTCTTTACCATATTGTTTAAAATTCATACAGTATACATTAGCCTTCTCTGGGAGACCGTTGCCATCCTGCTAACTGACTTTGGAGATAACAACTTAATGGCATAATTCATAGGATTGTCAAGATGAGAGTTTGTTTATGTCACGATGCTATAGATTATCTTTGAACCTAAAGCTGTGAACTTGGAAGGACATTCATATCTGAACAATCCAATATCCAGAAGACAATTTTATTCTGATATTTTTTCTGTTCAAAGCAGTGGAATGTCCATCAACCAGAAAAGCATCTGTGCAAAGATATCTTGAGAAGAGAAAAGACAGGTACCTAGAATAATCAAGTTGCACTCTGTAATAATACATAAGAAAAACTGCAAAAACTTCTTTTTCTTGCTTGGTTTCTCATATCTCTGTTAGGTGAAGGTTTAAGAGCAAGAGAAAGGCAGCAACGACCATATGTGCAGGCTTGGATGTGTGCTTTAATAGTCAAATGGGTAATCAGATACCAAATAGAAGCCACACATTCCCACCAACCCAAATTAAACGGCCTTCTCCCCCTAGATGCTGCAGTTCAGCAGAAGATGATTTAGTAGAAAATGTTTGCCTTCCTCTGTTGTGAATAACTAAGGTGAGGTTTGAATTGCATTTTAGTTGTAAATATAATGGGGGAAAAGGTTTTTTTGTTTTTTTTGGTAATTATGGGGAAAAGGTATGTTATCTTGAATTACGGCTTGTTTTTGCCATATTATGATCCTCTGAATAGGTTTCCTATCTGTATTATTGGGCTAGATTTGATTCATAACTTGATATAGATAGGACAAAAACATAATAATTGCAGTAAGAAAAGTAACAAACTTACAGTGTTTACTCAAGTCCTGGATGTATGTCTCTGAGTGCTATTCCTCTCAGAATCAAATGGATTGATGTACAGTGTCCAAATATTTATAATGATGATTCACTACTTGGATTTGGACGTCAGGTGACTCTTAGCACTCCCACATAGAAAAATATGCAAGTAAAAGGAAAAAACACATGTGCATCAAAACTCTTGTACAATATTTTTATGCAGCTTGGGAAAATTTGTGCTAACTTAGATCCTTTTGTTCATAGAGACGAATAGTCTTGGATTGATGATACATATGTAATCAGAACATAGACAGAACGTTTAAGTGGACATATCAATAATGAAGAACTCGAATAAAAGAAATATCAGATTTCCGTTCCCTTAAATTCTTCCTTGTTCATAATTTGACAATACCATCTAAAGCTTCCCCATTTTAGTTGCCGTGTTAAAGTTAACTTTTCAGATTGCTTGAAGTTCTGCGTTTACAAGTTGGCAGACTTATTTGATTATGGACTTGAGGGCTGAGCCAACGTATAAATATGTTGGCCAAAAAACTTTTAAAAATATGTGTTCTATGCAAGATTGCTAGGATCTGCTCCCAATTGTTGGGAACTGTATAGTCCCAATTTTTGGCTTCATTATTAAGCAGTCAGATTATGTTATTGAATGCTTGTGCAAGTCAAACCTTATTATTCAGGCTCTTTGACACCATTATATATGATCTTGCTCTTACAACACTTGCTCATTAATGCTAAGACAGACCAAAATATGCAGGAAACAAGTCAAATCAATTATTCTCTCCATATTACCCCAAGTTCTTGGCAACGTAAGTACCTTAACGGTAACCTACACTAGCCCACAACCACAAAGAAATCCACGAATTTCATCCAAATATCTATTCTGGTAGTATGTTGCAAAGCAACAGATGAAAAATATACTGGTAATCTGGAACGAATGGCACCAGTCATAGCTACCTGCCTTAACAATTTACTCTCCTAAATTCGGCCATATATAGCCTCATATTTTTAACTGCTGTGAATGTTTACTGAAGGCAAGAATTTTGTTGTTCCTCCTCCATGATATTTGCTTGAAACTTACAGTTCATTTTTCTTTTGCGATGTTGAGTAGATAATTGAAGACAGTTGCTTGAAATACTGTTGGGAAATCTTCTATGCCGTAGCTATCCAAATTAAAGTATTTTCATTGGTAGACACAGAATTATTTCTTTGGGGTCAAACGACTAAAAGAGAAGATCTGAGATGGTTATGGTCTACTGCTTTCCAGGTCATAGGTGGTAGCATTTTGAGGTGGCTTTACTTTGCACAATGCGCGGTCGTTAGCCTGATTCGTTCCTCGGAGATTCAGTTAGAATGACAAAAAGGCTTGTGGATGTCTTGTTTCCGTATTCATTGTGCAAGTATGTCTGGCTAAGTTAGCGTTTTAGCTTCTTGTTTATTGAATATGACTTGTCCATTACTTCATTTTCTTTGTCAACTGAATTGGGGGCGAGGAGCCCTTTTTGACCTATATTCAGAGACTGCAGTTTTTAGGTAATTTATTATCACGCTTAATGGTAAATTCTGAGAAACGTTCATTTAATTAAACACATTTTATTAAATTATATAAATGATTTTCAGGCTATTCATTAATTTTCTACCCTTTAAAAAAAAGAAATAATAATTATCTACCTACAGAAGAGACCGTTAGCGTCGTGTTGTTCTGTTGCAAACAAGACGGAACAAAATAAATTCAGGAACAATTATTAAAGCGAAATAAGCAGAGTGCATAATTTTCATTAACTTTTTGTGTTCTTATGACAAAATTAAGTCGTGCTATTGGAAGTGAAACTGAAATGTCTGAGAAGATCTGCTGTCGTTCAACCAAACATGTAGGTATTATACAAAAATGTTTTTAAGTAATTTTGAAACTAGATAGGCTGGATGCGAACTTTTTTTTCTTCAAATTATTATAGGGATAATATGAGTGACACCCCTAAGGTTTGGTCAAATATCAGTAACATCCTATGAGATTTCGATAATATCAGTGACACCCCCTGTGGTTAAATCTGTTTGCTAAATTACTATTTTACCCTTATAATAAAAAGAAACATAATAGACATATTAAATTTACACTACTACCCTTTATCTTTAGGGAGCTGATATATTCAGAACAAAATCCCTAATCACAAAGCAATATTTCATTAATTTACTATTTTATCCTTCGTCAATCAACCAACCTAATTATCTTCTCTTTTAGTTACTCAATATCTCATATACCATAATTAAACATCTTCTCATACGTTAATAAAGATGAAGATTCTCTTTCTTATTTATGAATGCAAATATCAAAATTAATAATCTCCTTAATTATAGAATTTTTTTTTAAGTTAATACAATCTCAAACAATTCTTTCTCCATGATACTACTCCGGCTGTCTTTTCCAGCATACTTTTCCGACCAAGCTTTTTGGCAAGACTTAGTTGCAAAAACAATAATTTGAATTGAATTACTAGTCGGAAAAATATTAAGGAAGTATAATATATTATATCAATATATCGTTCATATACAAGAATATATTTATTTCGATGAAGTTCAGTTAAGTGACAAAGAAAATTTAATAGTCATGGCCAAATGAGAAAAGCATAACTTTGTTTTTCACTTTCTTGGAACCTGAAATTTGAGTTTCCAGAAAATTAGTGCGATAGCATTGTAGTCGTTGCCATTGAGGTTTTATTAATTTATCCACACAAGAACATAGTTAATACATATGCTACAACTTTGTAATATATTTTTTTAGCTATTCTAATAGAAGATTGTTGATCAGCGGATGAATTCGGAAGAAATGACAGGATCGAGAAAAAAATTGTAATCTGTATCCTAGTAGGATTAATATTACAACGAAGAAAAATTATATTGGAAGAAAATATTTTCAAAAATCACTCAAATATTATGTCAACAAGATTGAACGTCTTTCCATGCTAGGTTTTTGTCAAGTTTATTAAAATTCCAATAATTATGGAATGGATTAAAAAGGAAGTTGAATTGAGTAATTAATATTTTGCAAAGGGTATAATAGAGAAAAGTAAAATTTTGCTCTGTAAATAGGAGAATTGCTCTGTCTATATCATTTGCCTTATCTTTATCTTTATCTTTCTCTTTCTTATCTCTATTTTTATTTTTCTCTTACCTCTCCATTATCACTCTTTCTCCACCATGTGTATCAATAAGAAGTTTCAACAATTATTGAGAATTAAAGATTTACGAGCATGTGTATCAATAAGAAGTTTCAACAATTATTGAGAATTAAAGATTTACGAGTAGCTTGCAACGATGAACAAATAGAGATCCATTTCCTATATTTTATTGAACGCAACAAAAAAATAAAGAATAGGTAATTTTCAAACGGAAGAAATTCTTCCTCAAAGCCACGTATTAAACACCAAGTCATTTTTATCTTTTTTTGGCTTTTATAATTTACTGGGGACGCGTATGGTTGGCCATATTAGGCCCATAATACATGTGTTAATAGTGGCTAATATTGGGCGCTGATTTGTTTGGTTTGAAATATACAATTCAGGGTCATTTGAATTGAAATCGTAAAACCCGGTACATAATCTTCAAATTTATCCCGCCTACCCCCCCCTGATTGTTAATAACACATTTAATATGGGCAGGTGACCCCACTGCAATTGACCATTATGTCCCTCTTTATTAATTTATATTCCAAAATTAACCCCGTGTGAATCGTTCCTTTAACCCTAGATCGAAAATCCGATTTCCCCCCAAATTGAATTTTCTCAGTTCTCGTCGTTGTGCTGCCTCAACACCGTTAAATTTCGCCGTTGCCGATCAAAAGCTCAAAATCCGTCGCCGATCTGTCAAACAACTTCCCCAGGTTTGTGAAAACTCTCGATTCTTTTTTGTACATTTATTGAAATCTGAATTTTCTGAATAGCGGTTGAATAAAGTGTAAGTTCGCTGTTAATTTTTGTTTCTAATCCACTGTTTTTTTTTTACTTGTACCCATTGCTGAACCTTGTGCGGCGACACTGGAGCGCATTGGGTGATTCTAACAAAATTTGGCTAATGTGTTCAACCATTTGACAATAAGTTTGCTGCGTTTTTTTTTTGTAATACGGTTGCTGTATCTTGAGATTTGTGTGTCGTGGTCTGAAACATGTATATTCCACATACGATTTATGATTTTGGAGTGGTTTTTTGTGTTGATAACTAGTCCAAATGTTATGCAAAATAATATTTTTGGATGCGTGTTTGCTGGCTAATTGTTCATATTCGTTGTTATCATTAAACTAGTGTATAGGCCACACTCATCTAATCTGTTATTAATAACTTGTTGTTTTTATTTTGGTTTGCACTTCATTAAACTGTCACAGCATGCTTAGCAAACCATTCCCTGTTGTGTCATGGTTTTTTTTTTTAGGATATGCCGAATATCGTGAATTGGAGGACAAATTCTGTAATCATCGCAGCCGTTCAGGTCTTGATTCTAAGGCTTAGGATGTTAGTCATGCTCATATGTATAATAATTTTGCGTCGTCGTCAAGCACCAATTAGAAAACGGAAACGAGGGTATAAGTATAGTATTGTCGACAAAATGTATAGCCAGTACGTGCACATGAACAATTTAGTGAATATGAATGACAGCGATTGCATCGAGAACTTGCGAATGGACAGAACTGCGTTCCATAAACTCTGTCAATTGTTACAAACTGTTGGTGGACTTACTCATACAAGATACGTGTCCATCCAAGAGCAAACAGCGATGTTCTTGCGAATCCTGGCACATCATCAAAAAATCCGGGTTATAAAATTTGATTTCAAACGTTCAGGGCACACTGTTAGTTATTTTTTCAATAGGACACTCGAGGCAGTTCTCAAAATCCACCATATACTTTTCGTTAAGCCAAAGCCTATTGCAGAAGACTGCAACGATGATAGGTGGAAGTGTTTTCAGGTATATTATTCCCAAACATTTTTGTAGTAAATCAATTTCATTGTAGGTTATGGTACGTCTGCCATAGCATACATATTGTACCTAAAGATTGAGATTTTTATTTTCTAGGGATGTTTGGGAGCATTGGACGGTACCTACATTAGCCTTAGAGTTCCTATAGATGATCAAGTTCGCTATCGTACACGTAAGGGCGGTGTCTGTACTAATGTTCTTGGGGTTTGCGATACTAATATGAATTTTGTATATATTCTTGCCGGGTGGGAAGGATCTGCAGCTGATAGCAGAGTGTTGCGTAGTGCGCTCGTTAGGCCTCATGGACTTAAGGTTCCTTCAGGTACAATTAGAATAGTTATATTGGATAGTTTTGAATACAAAAACAGCTTCGTTTGTCCCTAATGAATGTCCAACGATTGTAGGGAATTTTTACCTATGTGATGCGGGATACACCAATGGCGATGGGTTTCTTGTTCCTTACAAGTGTAAGCGATACCATCTAGATGAATTTGCTGAGGGGACCGCACGTCCACGGGACCATGAAGAGTTTTTTAACATGAAACATAGTCGGGCTAGGAATGTTATTGAGAGGGCTTTTGGTGTTCTGAAGGGACGATGGGCTATATTACGTAGCAATTGTTTCTACTCCGTAAAGAAGCAATGCAGAATAATTGTGGCTTGTGGACTACTCCATAATTTTATTCGATTGCATATGACCATTGACCCATTTCCCATAGAAGAAGCAATGCAATACATCGACCCTCCTGAAGGCATAGAATATATTGACTCTGTAGAGCCATCTGAAGAATGGCATAACAAGCGAGACACAATGGCAATCAATATGTACCGCAACAGCCGCGCTTATCGTGGCTGACTTGAAATGTTTAAATTTTTTAATTTGTTTAAGACCACCTTTATGTACTATGCTATTTGATTTGAATTGTAACTTATGAATTATGTTATGATTGAAGAGTACGATGACAATGGTTTTTGCTCCTGAATGTTTTAGTTTACATATTTACGTAGTATGACTTTGTTGGATTTAATGGTTGGGTACTTATGGTTATATTCTTGTTGTCGATTTAATAAATATGGGGATACGACTTAAAATCATATTGCTTCTCACCAGTTAAGCTTAGCTAGACATCAAGACTGAATAACCATATAAGTACTATGCTATCCGTGCTTTCAGGGGGATATGGAAGGATCAGGAAGCTCGCGTTTTGTACGCCCTCGTCCAAGGAACAGTAACAGTAAGCGTAGGTACTGGACCAATGCCGAGGAATTAGCCTTGATTGCATCCGTGAAAGAGCTAATAGCAGATGGATGGCGTGCTGGAAATGGATGGAAGTGTGGTTTTTACAAACAGGTGGAGAAAAGAATCCACTCCATAATCCCAGGGTGCGATTTGAAAGGTGAACCCCATGTTCACTCCAAATTGACTGTCTGGAAACGCGAGTACAATCTCGTATCGGGTTTGTTTGGAAAGAGTGGTGAAGGCCTTGATCCGCGTGACCACACTATCAACATAGTTGGCACAGAAACTTGGGAAAGTAACGTGAAAGTAAGTGCCACTTTCTCTTTTAAATTGTGAAACTATCTACAATTTGTATTATATTTACAGGTAAACTGCTTCCTACTGCCATGTTTGTTTTGGGAAGGTTATTTATGCGTGATTATGTAAATTGAATTAGGTCATGCCACGTTTGCTTCACTTTTATGAGTATTATTTCTGAAGTTCGCGTGTAGGTAATGTTGTACTCGGTTCTGGGGTCCATAAGTGGTCCCGGGAACCATTGCGATCCAAGTAAGGACACTCTAGTGAATAACAAGTAGCTCATCTGCCAATACAATACTATGCTTCGCTTTCGATGTTCGAAACGCAATATGCCTCCACATGGAAAACTAGACAACACACCTTATAACACTCAAAAATCATGGGGTTCACCTTAACCCATTCTGTACTTTGTGAGGGATATAGACAATCAGGATAAAAGTTCTTTTCTTTTTTAGAACCTTCGTATGAAGTTACCGTTGCAACACCCCTTTGTAAGAGTTTGATGTCATATATGAGTGGTTCATATGCGCCTTTGAGTATTTTATTTGCCCTGTGTGATGAAATTAATTGAGAACTTGATCAAGTTATGGATTATTTTTTGATAATGCAATAATAAATAATAGCCTACACATTCTATTTGATTATTTTGTGGTTATGAATTCATAAATAATCATGTAGATTTTGTAGAAGTTCATTCACCAAACGTTCAGTCCATTGAATTAGTGCATGCAGTGTTAGCTTGTAAGGTTTCCAGGAGTTTTGCTGAACTACAAAACTCACATATTGAATTGGATTATGAATTTGGAACTGCCACATAGGAACCATGCATTCCATACATAAGTATCACAAAAGCAAAGAGTTAAAGAAATATTCAGTTTTACATATGCTTTGCTGTAGCAGATTGTATGCATAAATATGTAGCACATAGAAAGCATTACAACACACCTTTTAACTAGCACCATACATGTACTTCCATATTACGTTACTTATTTTGCTTTTTTCTCTAATTTTGCCTGTAGCTCAATCCTGACCTAGAAAAAATGCGAGGCAAGTCATTTCCCTTTTTCTCGGAATGGTGTGAGATGTTTGGTAAAGACAGGGCAAACGGTGATGATGCCGAAGATGCTGGTGCGGCTGTTGAAGACATTCTTAACAACCAACAAACCAGAGGGGTAGAAGAAAATGCTGATCCCTTACCCGACTTCGATTTCACCCTGCCAACTGATTATATGGCTGAACTTGAGGATGACAACGTCTCTAACAGTGCCTCATCTAAAGTGGCAAATCCAACTGCTACTGGTGGAACCCCTAAACCAACTTCTCTAAAGCGCAAGCAATGTGCTCAAGATGATCCCTTAGTGGGCATGGTAGGAGTTTTGTGTACGAAGACGGAGGAAGCAATGATTGAGCTGTCACAGGCCATTAGAGCTTTGAAAGAAGTCGACCCCAATGTGATGAAAATATACGCTGCTATCGAGTCCCTACCAGGTTTCACAGTGGATAATAGAGTCGTTGCTGCCAAAAAAATCGCTGAATCTCCAACAGGCATTGCCCTTTTTTTCACCATGGGCACAGAAGCTCAAAGCAGCTTTGTTCGGAATGTCCTATCTGGCGATATGTAGGCCTGATAATCGGGAGGGAGGAGTGGCGCGGTCATGAATTTAGGGTTGTTTGGCTTTTTGTTCACCTTTTTTGATCCAATATCATGGTGATTATTAATAGACATTGTGCATGTTTCAAACACTTTGCTCTCCCTCCAGATTTCATGTCGTCAATCGGCATGGCGAATAGGCGAGAACTACTATGTCATTTTGTTGTTTATTAACATTGACACATTTACAATTTGCTTGAATTTATTGCTACTACTATGTGTTGGAACAAAAGTATTTGTCCATGCGGGTAAAAAAATTAGAGAATGTACTTGCAAGTTCATTTGTTCCATTACAGGTGGGGATCTGGTCAGGTAAGGATTGATTCCTCAAACTTGTCCAGTGGAATAATATTTTGCCTTGGCTGCAATGCGTATAAATGAATAATTGCATTTTTCAATATTTCGTGTCACGGAATATGATATTATTACTGAAGTTCGACAAATGTGTCCTAGTGCCGAGCTTTAAGCATAAATTGGTTGAGGAGAAGAACTACGGGCATGCTTAAATAAAGGTCCAAATGAACGTAAAGAGCAACATACAGGCATTTCAATAGGTAAAGAGCAAAAGTGCAGTACCGGTACCAATCAAAGCTGATAATCGTAAGTACCAAAGAAAAGATTGTTGTTGGCGAGTGCAACTGACCTATAACGAAGTAAATGAAATAAGAAGCAAATAGTATTGATTGTTACTCACAATATCCTTTTGCAGAATGGAGAGCACATATTTGCAAGCCTAAAAAGAGGGAGTACAGAAATGAAGATGCAATTACATGTTCAACCAATAAACTGACTATCTCCAAGAATGAGCTCTCGGTCCATCTATGCGTAGCAATTGCCAGTGAATATTTTTGTTACTCAAGGCATGGCAGAAGATATAAACATCCCGTAAAGAAGCTCCATATTAAAAAGAGTCAAATGTATAGCGAATAAAATGTGTATTTTTGTCAATATAAAGAGTCATAAACTCGTGCAAATGATCCAATACCACTCTCGGAAAACAGAGATTATTACCAAATATCTGTAAATTTATAACTTGAGGTGATATAAACACCACGCACAGAAGACAAAAACAATTGCCAAGCACATTTTATAAAAGCGTTTCAGCAAGCAGAAGCCAATAAAAGACCTCCCACAAACATAGGTGACAAATTATATATTACCAACGGCAGAAAAATAAGCAAATACACTAGCAAATCAGGATAGAATTCCTTTCGCAATAGATATGGCTCAACGATACAAAATACAGCCATAGGTCTTGCAGCAATTACGGATTGACAAAGGGAACGTGCGATAGTCACCGGGCATACTTATAGAAACATAACATCCTACACTTGCATAGACAAAAGCGGTGCATATCCTACTGCTTGAAACATTCGGTTCTAATATGCTGACCACAAAATAACTCGCTTTTGTCAATTATCCTATTTCTTCACTCCTCCATACTATAACGGAGGTTGGAAATTTTCTTGTACTCGCGCTCCCTCATCCTATCCAATATAGGGACATTGTCTATGGCAAAGGTGTTTGGAATTACGTATACCCCATATTCTCCATCCGGCTCCACAATGCGTGGATCGTTCATCCACAATTCAGGGTCATCGAACAAGAACTTTAACTCTTCCCACAACGGCTCCCCACACAACATATATTTTTCGGCACTTGCTCGCTCCTACGGACACACAAAAAAACAACCGATTACTTGAAATTGGAAATTTGATGATTGTAAATGTAACATGCATATAAGTTTTGTTTGCCAAAAATAATTAACATAGTTAGTACGTGCAAAATGGCTGCTTTGACACGGTACGGTATATGCATGGTGTTCGTCTCGCTCTCAAACGTCACATGTGGAAAATTGATCACATAGTTGAACAACTCGTATGTCTCCTTAAGGATTTCGAACTGACACTTTATGAATGGCACATCGTACTGGTGACGGTAAAGACACGACATAAGCGTTGTAATTACTTCTAAAACTCGATCCACAGAAGCTTCGTCGTCGAACTCAACGTAACGTCTCGCAGCTCCAAGTTCCTCGAGCAATGAATGACCGTGTCTTATTCCCCATAGCATTGGCCCCGTATCAGTGAGAACATAATAATCCATTTTCCCTCAACAAGTACTTAGCTAAATTTGCTTCACTAGCAGTCGAATAGTAGATTTTTTATTTTGACAGCGTAAATATAGTTGTTTGGTTGCTGCTTAGTACATTGGCAATGGCTTTGTCATTTATATAGAGGGAGACTAACTACCCCCTTGTACTAGAGCCTCCCTTGCATTAGTGAGATTAAGAATTTGATTGACTCTTGACAACATCGAATAAAGCCACTACCAAGTTCAGATTCTGCAGAGTAATGAACACCTATATTGTCATTCAATTTATTACAAATGAATATATAGTCTAGTATTTTTTTATACGGTGGTTGATATGGACCTATACACCATTCCACATGGATTATTATTACCTAGTCTGGCAGCCTTGAGTTGGCTTCTAAGCGCATTTACTTTGTTGTTGTTGGCTAAACAATATAATACTAGCCAGTCAATTAGCAACTCATATTCGGTAACATATATGTGCCATGCTACTATGAGGATTATATTGTGGTAGATTGTGTGCTTTGGTTTACGCCTCTAACAAAAAACTATATTAATTTTGAGGAAAAGTTGCAAAAAACACAGGCAGTGGTAGACTTTTAATAGATCCATTATATATTATTGAATGACGTTTTTATAAAATCCCAAATATTATAAATTCATTATTAGAAAAAGCTAGTGAGTACTAACCCTCCGTAATAGTCATGTGCAATCTCATATAAATGTAATAAGCAGTATGATGATTTTTAACAAGCTGCCAACATATTTTTATGATTTTTATATTCATTGGAAATGCCAGAAATTGATATAAGTAGTTATTGGTTTTTTCGTTCATAGTTTGTCATACTTTAATTACTTGATCATTATTATCAACCAAAACATGAATTTAATCAATACTCAAGTTATTTTGTTCCAGTTTAGTTTATTTCGAGATCAACTTATTGTATTAAAGTTGTAATCTTGCATTTGATGAATATTTGAACTTCAAATTTTAAAAATTTCAACAAACCAATATTTGT